>OY720676.1:61230537-62430537 GCA_963170755.1 Amphimallon solstitiale | reverse complement strand
AGGCAATGACCGCAAACAGAGTACGTTGACCGTAGCCCTCCATCTCACCGGAGCGGACAATTCAGTTCCGGGATGTTTTACTTGTTTATTTTGTCTGATTTTACAATGGACTGCACTCACTGTATAAGTGTACAGATGGCTGATTCGTTGAACCTAAATGCCATCATCTTCTCGCGCGCAAGTTAGTTCCTAACGTGTCTTGCCATTTTTCTACGTGTGAATTATCCTCTAACTGTATACGTATGTACGCTTAACATATGGATTGGTCGTAAAGTACGAAAAAGAAAGAAATATTCAGTTATAGTAACGCTATATGTAGAAGACTAGGGCATATGTAACAAATTTTCATTTCTGTCTTGAATCGTAGCATTTTATCTCCAGGTAACTATATTGTTTGCTTCATTTTGATTTATTCATTTAGTTTATAATTAATTATTTACCAAAAAACAAGAAAATGGGCGTGCTTAAAACCACACAGCAGAAGTGTAAATTTCATCAAAGCGAGGTTAATAATACGAAATACAACTTTTTTTTTCGTTCTATATTACATTTAAATAATCGTCCGCGAAATTACCAATTCGCGAACGCAACACAGTTCGCGAAATACAATTTTGCCGCCGTTGCTATGGCAGCGGCCGTTAAAGTAAATACGCATTTTGACACATGTTTAATCACACATTCTACAACTTATTTTCACAACTATCAAGTATCTGGAGTTTATTATATTCGTCTCATTTCCATGGTAACGCATGTAAAGCAATTAAACCACTTTTTGTACTCACCGCCTGTAAAGTGACATTTGGCGCATGTGTAGCTCGACTGGAAAATACGTTTTCCGGGTTGAGGCGACTGTAAAAATGGAAAAAAACACTGGCACTTTGGGACATTTAAAAAAAAATCTAACTTGGTAGTAATCAAATTTAGTCTATAAAATACTACTTCCCTCCACTATTCTTCACTAAAAGTTGGGGAAATAGGAGTAATAATTAAAAATTCTTCCAAAAAAATTGTGGCGCCATCTATTTGACGACATTTTAAGCGACATCTTAAGCAAGATTCAAGCGCCATCTATTTGAACCACATCGACACTCATATTGGCAGTTCGGAATTGTTTGTATTTAAACCAAAAAACGCAATAAATGTACTATAAATTTATAAATATAAGAATAAATACCTCATGTTTGCCATGTGTAGGAATATAATAACTTAATTTTAGGGAAAGGTGAGTAATAGTTACGTACATGAAGTGCTTAAATTAATTAGGTAATCTATCTTAGGTTAGGTATGATACCAATGACATTAATCAATAATGTTTTTTTAGAAATATTGTACAAACCACTTGCGTGAAGACATCTCCGCGCATTCGCGCAATTAAAAGCACTCGCTTCCTGCGGTCTCTCGTGCGGGAAAATAGTCTTCCCGCACTTGGTTCGTAAATAACTATTAATTTAGCTCCTTTAGAACTAAGTTAAATTAAATTGTGTCTCAATTTAAATCGATTGAAAAATTTAACGGTTGCCAAAAAATTGTGTGTGTATCTTGTCCGCGAAAAACTTTAACGTACTCGAGATTGTCTTGCCTCGGCCGCAAGCATTATTAAGGAGATTTTCGGACGCATGTATATATATATAAATAGACGATATAATTACTGGCTTTCGACTCCCGCCGTTGGTCTAATGGTTAAGTGCTGGCCTCTCACCCAGGCGGCTCCGGTTCACATCTGCTCTGGGACATGAATTTATTTATTCATTTAAATTTCAATTCAATTGAAATTAAATACCTCTATATGATATATTTATTTATCTTGTTCCCTTAGCCGACTTTACCCGAAGACCGTTACATATCCGAGCGTTGCAGGTCAGTCTTGTTCACTGCCTACAATCAGCGCAACGCGCCTAAAGAAGTTTACACTTCAATACACTTCAAACAATGTTTAGACAAATTCGTATAAAGAAGACTTACAATAGAAAAACTGTTGTGGTTGAATCGCTTTGGCAACCGACATGCGCCATTAAATTAAAATAGCTTAATGGTAGGTTCTCGATATCGCGAACGAGCGAACGACGAAGACACTCCACCAGTCACGAACAAACATACTTTTGCCGCGGCGAAAACGCGTGCGGATACCTTCTGATTAGTCGTCGCTCGCATTATTGAAAACCCATCTTAAAATTTGAGATTTAGCAAAATTGTATCTGTCAAGTAATATAACGTATAAAAGCCATTTCAGGCCTGGCGTAAATAATAGAGGTATCCAAGATGCTATCAAACTGAAATTAATATGGTCAACTAGAGCCATGCTATAAAAGGATCATATTATTGTTATTACTCCAGCAAGTGCCTGTTACCCTTTTGATTTAGAACTGAAGTATAGGCAATAATAGAATATCATCATCACAATTTGAATCATCTTTGTTACATATATTCATGAGCGTTCTAATATCTTTTTCTATTGTATCTTTTGAGATAATATTTTCTTTAAAGGTATTGGAGGTTGGTTGACCAAGAATTTTTAATGTCTCTTCCCAGATTTTACGTTCGGTAATGACTCACGTTTTATTTTATCATCTATTGTATCAACAACCTTGTTTATTATACAAGGTGTCCCAGAAATAAAAAACAGAGTAGCAGAAATCGGAAGCTAGATTGTGTAAGAACGTACCCTCAAAATATCAAGTTCTTATTCGTGCGCAGACGTCAGAAAAATATTAATAAAGAATTCAATTGGCTTTACGCCGACACTGAACTAAATATCCACCTGCTTCACTTTCACAATCCGTCCTTTCCAGGACCACCATATTACTTGTGTTAAAAAAAGGAGGAGGAATAGATACTTATAAGAAATATCAAACCATTAATTACTTTAATTTTACACCTGCTAGAAAAAAATAATTACATTCTTGATATTTACTGTAATCTAGAAACACTACGATTTATTGAATATTCTAAAATAATAATAATCAGCTATTTCCGACCACAAACATATTAAAGAGCAACAACCTTCCTATTTTAAAAATAAAAACAATCTTTTATTGTCTGCACCAAAGTGGGTCGCCCATGTGGCAAAAAATATGTTTTATATGAATGAGTACAATTTAACGTTTTTTTCCCGTTTCATAAAAACAAAAGCGTATTTTTCTATGAATTTGCATTCGTTTCTATTTACAAATGAGCATTCTTACGTGTATTTATAAACATACATTCTGTGCCAGGTCCGTAATGTAATCTAAAAAACAACATAGAAAATTAAATTTTTAATTTCTTCGTTATTGCGGTATATTTGGGCCTGTTTCTGTTCGGACTTTACATATCTGCTACTCCGTCTTTTTATTTCTGGGACATCCTGTATGTGCTATTACTACTCCAGCTGCTGGGGCTAATACATGCATTAAAAATTGAAGAATTCCTCCTTTTATTTTCCCCCATTTGTGCATAGAACAACAGCGCTCGTAGTTCTTTAATTGACCGCTAATTGCTCCTATAGTGATTATCTCAGAAATGACAAAAGATAGGTATAGGACATTGTTAACAAAAATGAAGGAGAATAAAAAAGGAACAAAATGCCTCAGTAAAATACTGGGTGTTCCATTAAAAAAAAATAAGTTTTTGGTATGTGAAAATTTCAGGCAGTAGGCCTTGAAAAACAAAGTTTTTTGAGGTATTGTCGAGTGCAACTTTACCAAATAATGCAGAATTTTCTTGGCTACAAGCACCACCAAAGTTAATGTTTTTACTTTTAAAAACAATGTGAAAATGATTTTTTTCTGAACACGTGTTTTGGTCAAATATTTTCAAAAAAAATTAATAACTCAAAAACTATTAGCTCAATTTTGAAAAAGAAAAAACAGTTGTACATACAATTTAAAGCAGTACAAGAAAATCCAAAAATATATAGGGTGGATCATTTAAAAAAATTAAATTCCGTGCATTTCCGGTGAAACCGGAAGTGTGTCAGAGCTTAAAGTATTTCTACAATATGCGCCACAAGCAACCATCGATCTTCCTCTAATTGTTTTTTCTTTTATTTAAAACACAAAAGAGAAATCGAAGAAGCGTCTACTAATGACTCACCCTGTATATTAGAATTTAAACGATTTTTATAAATATGTATTATCTTTTATTCAACATAAATATATCACTTTTTGAAATTAAAACATGTATATTGTTATGGTTTGAAGAACCAACCATATAATAAATATATCATTATTTTGTTATATCCCCTAATAACAATTTTAACATTACAGAACAAATAACAATATTTAGAATCATTTTTAAAATGATTGTAAAATATATTCATAATGATATACGATCGCCTCCTCTAACGAAGAGTAGTCAAAAAATACGTATCATTACTGTGTTCAGTTAACGTCAAAACCAAGAGGATGGCCTCTATCGCCACGGGTATTCAACTACTACGGTCGGCTCATCACTAGGCAGTCAATCAAATTTAAAAACGTCATTAGACGTCACAACAGACCTCACTACAGGCGCAAAGCACGGCGAACCTTATGCGACTCTTAAATATTAATAATTACAAATAGGTAGTGGTAATTTACACTTATTCGTCTTATAATAGAAACATAGTAGTTTACTATACCTTTATTTGAACTCCGATTGTAATAAAAGTACAAAAGAAAACGGGATTAACTTTATTCTCAACCAAAATACAACATTCAATTTATTCATTAATTTAAGGTTTTTTTTATTTTTTTTTTTTACTATATGTGTTTTACTTTTTGATTTGTCCATTGCGTCCATGTTACCATTCTTACGAAGTAGCACAGTTAGTAGCGTTGATGAATAAGATGTAACACTTCTTCCCCAAATATCTAATAGTATAAATGCCTTAGTAATATCACAGATAAATATCCAGATGGCCCATGATTAACAAATTTTTGTAGCCCAAAAATTGTTACGAACACCAGGCTACGCCACCGCCGCCGCCCGGAAACTACCACCAGAGGCGCTGAATATTTGATAAATTTATATAATCTGCAGTTTAGTTGTAATTCAAGAGATTGAAACCTACAATTGGTATTCTAGTTAACGACAGATGACGCTCCTAAAAAATAATTATTTTATGAAATTTATTTCGGTACTGAATAAGTTAGTTCACATATATTTTTTTCTATTATTTGAAAATATTAAAATTATTTTTATCTAATAATTGACAAAACAATTTTTCTAAATATGGGATTCAAAATTTCATTTAATTCCTACCCATATGATCATAAGACTTAAGGTCTATAGTTGCTTGCAATCATTTCTGCACAAAAAACTGTTACATCAACTAGGCACATAAAGGTACTCTTGTTCGCACTTTTTTCTATTTATTGACATACATTCCAGGAGCTCCTTCTTTGAGGAAGATTAATGTTTGGAGGAATATTATTATAAAAATGCAAGGTAGGAAGAGAATTGATTTTAGTGAACAAATTAGAAAATATCCTAATGTGAACATTTATATACCGTAGTCGACAAATTTTAATTTCTGTTTATACTTCTATCCCATGCAGAATATGACGTTATAATATGCAGCGATGCCTGCTTGCTAACAGTGGTGGGAGAAGCGACGCAGTCGGAGGATCCTCACATTTCATAGGAAACGTTTTGCCGGGTGTACTTGGCAGCCTCGCTATATGTTTATCTTTACTTTATTTCGTCGTGCTCTTTTCCTCTTTCTATTTTCGTATCGGAAATTAAAATTTGTCGACTACGGTATAGCACTGATAATATACAGGCTGGCGCACCACATTTCCGTCGGTTTATATACGAAAAGTGGCAAATGTACATGGGCGAGATAGGGGAATACGGTTCAGTTTCACTTAGACTAGACCGACTCGTGTTTTGTCGGCTCTCGGGGAAACCGGTAGGTAATACGGTGCTCGAGAGCCGACAAAACACGAGTCGGTCTAGTCTGAGTGAAACTGAACCGTATACCCCTATCTCGCACATGTAAATACACAACACTGAAGATTGCGTAATTTGCCAGTAATGCATTTGCAAAACGGTGCGTTTCGATCTCATACTAAAAGTGTTGCTTACGCCCCGAATTAATCTTTGTCACACAAAAATTGCAAATTGACTTCTAAATACTTTCGTTGATAAATTTTAATAAACGTAAAAACCCAGGCAAAATGTTTTAACAATTTGCCACATTAGGGGCACGTTTTAAAATTATTTTGAAATATACAGAGTAATGCAATAAAATTTTGTTACCAAAGTTAAGAAAATTTAAATGGAACACCTTGTATATTATGGCATATTTTGATACTATAGGCTAAATGAAGGCTACTTACTGTTATATTCTCTATACATAACTTAACCTATTTTCGAGATATTTAACTATTTTTGAAAATGTAGATCAAAATTTAAGAGGCATTTCTGTCTTACATATTTGAGCGAATTATTTTAAATTGTATTTATTGTTTACTCAAATCATCAGACTTTAAGATAAGTGAAAGTTGAAATCTAAAAATTATACAGGGTGTTTACAAACAAAATTTTTGTTTTGACTAACATTAAAGACAAATAACTTTCCCAACCCTACACATTGACACAACATCTGTGTTGCCTTCGGGAGTTCTAAAAAAATGGGAATTTTCGTTACTGCAGTAGTAAAAATTATGTCTATTAACTAATCTGTTATTGTGGAATGAAGACTCGTCCGTAAAGAGTACAAAATCCAAGAAATTTTGATCTTTACTAAACTTCTCTAGAACCCATAAACAAAATACGAGTTGACGATCGTAATCTACTTCCAAAAGTGCTTGGTGTAATTGAATACAATACGGGAAAAAGTTGTGCCTTTTTATAATTCTTCCCCCTGCTAAATTATTCCACTGGATTCACTTATTTTTCTCTGACTTGTATGCAGCTTTTCTATAAGAAATTCGATAACAACAAAATCATTTTCTTCATTTCCCATAATTGGTCTTTGCCTTTCTGGTTTCTGATAACACTTGCAGGAAATTTTCTAATGACCGCCTATCAGGATGACGCGTGTTAGGATATTTTTGAGCATAAACTCTTGATGCTAGCAAGCAATTTTCGTCAAACTCTCCAGTTACTAAAATCATATCCACCTTTTCGCTTTGAGCGTCGGTTCTCATTTTAAATAATTGAAATTATTGAAACGACATTGAACAGCGATGACGTCTTAACTAATATGTATTGTAGCTGTCAAATAATTTATCTGGCTGAAGTAAAAATAGCTCCGCCTACCTTTGAAAAATAAATTACAAGGAATTAGTGTTTGAAATTGAAAATCCTAGATTACTAAAAAACTAAAAACTCTTATAGCTGCGACCATTATCTGACTAAAAACTTGAACAGCGAATTTTACACTCATTTTACTTTCTTATACGTAGTATAAGGAAGTATTGTGATGATGAAAATTTTCGACCTCGAGATTTTTGCAGATGTCCACGTTTTGAGGTCCCCTGATACCAAAAAAGTGGTTTTTAAAAAATGTCTGTGTGTCTGTGTGTCTGTGTGTGTGTGTGTGTCTGTGTGTGACCACGATAGCGGTCAAACCGCTGTAGATATCAATTCCAAATTTTGTATTGACGAATATAATCTCCCTCTTGAGAACTGATTAGATTTTGAGCAAAATCGGCAGACCGGAAGTAGTAGTTTACTTCAGTGAAAAAATCGAATTTTGCAAATATTTCGTCAATTACTAAGTTTAAACAAATTTATAAAGAATTCAAATGTACTCAAAATTAAATTTGAGAAAAATTGTTTTAATAAAGTTTTTCGAAATTCCTACCGGAAGTAGGTCTTTTACTCTTATCGGAAATCAGTTTTTTGCGAATATCTCGCAAGTCATGCTTTCTAGGCAAGTACATTAAGAGCATAAAAGTATTTAGAACACACTTTTAAATATCTTTTGTATAAAAAAAATTTCAAAATTCAGACCGGAAGTACCACTTTTACTCTTACCGAATAGCGATTTTTTGCAAATATGTCGTAAATTATGCATTCTATATATATTTATGAAGAGTACAAAAGTATTTAGAGTTGGATTTGGAATATTTTTTGTATAAATGAAATTTCAAAATTCGGACCGGAAGTAACACTTTCATACGTATAAGAAAGTCGTGTGGTGGCCACACCTCATTTTTTACTTTCTTATACGTAGTATAAGGAAGTATTGTGATGATGAAAATTTTCGACCTCGAGATTTTTGCAGATTTCCACGTTTTGAGGTCCCCTGATACCAAAAAAGTGGTTTTTAAAAAATGTCTGTGTGTCTGTGTGTGTGTCTGTCTGTCTGTCTGTGTGTGACCACGATAGCGGTCAAACGGCTGTAGATATCAATTCCAAATTTTGTATTTACGAATATAATCTCCCTCTTGAGAACTGATTAGATTTTGAGCAAAATCAGCAGACCGGAAGTAGTAGTTTACTTCAGTGAAAAAATCGAATTTTGCAAATATTTCGTCAATTACTAAGTTTAAACAAATTTATAAAGAATTCAAATATACTCAAAATTAAATTTGAGAAAAATTGTTTTAATAAAGTTTTTCGAAATTCCTACCGGAAATAGGTCTTTTACTCTTATTGAAAATCAGTTTTTTGCGAATATCTCGTAAGTCATGCTTTCTAGGCAGGTACATTACGAGTATAAAAGTATTTGAAACATACTTTTAAATATCTTTTGTATAAAAAAAATTTCAAAATTCAGACCGGAAGTACCACTTTTACTCTTATCGAATAGCGATTTTTTGCAAATATGTCGTAAATTATGCATTCTATATATATTTATGAAGAGTACAAAAGTATTTAGAGTTGGATTTGGAATATTTTTTGTATAAATGAAATTTAAAAATTCGGACCGGAAGTAACACTTTCATACGTATAAGAAAGTCGTGTGGTGGCCACACCTCATTTTTTAAAAGGAACTGGGTATATGCGCATTTGTTATTTTTGTTTGTGCTCTGCTCCTCTTTTTGTTCTAATCAATATTATAGGTCTCCTTCATGTCACTGAAAGAAATAATTTTATTATCCAAGACATAACCGCCATTTAGTAAATTATTTCGAAAGCAATTTATAGGGCAACGTATGAAAATGATTCTTAATATTCTAGTACTGGGATTTATTTTATATTTAATTTTCTTATGGCATGTAAATGTTTTATTGTAAACTGATTCAGCGGTAAAAGTAAAATGACGATTCTCAAAACTAAGACCTGGAAAAACATAGGCATACTGCTTTTTTGTACATAGAGCGAAATTGATTTAAAGAGTGCCAAATTAACAAGTCATTGAAATCATTAGTACAGTCGTATGGAATGTAAATTAATTAAACAAATTTTAACAGAAGAAATGATTTAATCCGTGCCTGAGATGAACATAAAATTTAACAACGTGCCAAAACAAATGTACCCATTTGTTATCGGATAAATCCGATAACAATTAAAATTGTTATCGGATTTATCTTTGTCATCTACTTTTCTAAGCTTTCCTTAGTGGGGAAGTGTTTGTAACTACAATCATGATGATTGATGGGTACACAGACATACTCTATTTGGTGTATTTTCTAATATAATATCTCACTGGAAAACCGAAAATAATGCTTTCATTCAGCAGGCGGATCGGGAACTGATCCCGCTCCAACCATTCACTTCACAACAGTTGAGTGTTCGCTGGACAGGACCGCTCACCTTTATGTCATCGTCTGTCATCTGATACTTTTCATTGCTGCCATATGTTAAAATTATAGAGATTAAACCGAATAAACAATAATAATAAATTGTTTTTCTGCATTAAGGTTTGACGTAGTTTTTAGTGGAAGGGCTGATTTTTCCAACCCCGAATAAAATACTGAGTGAACTCCAATATTATAATACATTTATTACTGCACAATACCTTTAATTTGCTGTGTCTTACTTTTCTAGTAACTTTCTTCAGAAGTATGTATTAGGTTGGTCTTGGAATGAATCAATGGCGCAGGCGTACAGAATACGCTCACCAAGTGAGCATAGAATTTTTCCGCTCACAAAAATGGCGACCGCTCCTGAACATGTTCAGAGTGAGCGCTCGTCTACTGGCCCTGATCACTGAACAGTTGCGCAACTGTTGTGTCTGCTGAATGAAAGCATTGTTTGAATTTATATAACCTGAAAATTAAGTTCCCCAATATCGTCATCTAGTGTCGGTTAGTTAAAGTTAAAAGGTAATTTATAGCAAATCGTAATTTAATTTTTCCGGCAGACATAAGGTTCAAATATAAAATAATGGTAAATTCTAAATCGTAGTGTCCTCTATTTTCCTTAAATGAACTAAAACTGATGAGCTACAGTAAAGCCTATCTCATGGGCTCTCTGTTTCGTTCTCTGTGGTAATATCTCGAAAGATCCAAACCACTCTTCAACAAATTTTTTTCTTGTTTATTATCAAATTTGAGATGTATGTACATTGCAATTTGTTTATTCAATTTTACGATTGTAGACTCTTACTCCATAAGAGCAATATCCATGGTATGCAATTGTTTTTGTATGTTTTCAAGTTGTTCCGACAATTTGTATTTCTCCTCAAGTGTTTATTCTTTACACATGTTGTCTGGTACATCCATTCCTTCATGTTACTCTTAACTTGCGGTCGCAGCTGCTGTTTCCAATAGACTTTCTTTATTTCCTTTCATAACTTTCAATCAATGACTGACTTTGAGTAGCAGATAATTTGTGCAGATGCACAAATTATCTGCTACTCCACTTTTCAGTCTCCGCTTAAATGAAACCCATAAGCTTAGTTACTAAATCTACTTCAAAACCTCTCACCTCTTTGGACTTCATTCGTCCTACGGTTGCACGCCTTTCTTTTATATGTTTCCCTGCCTTGGAAATGTATACGTTGGGTGGGTTTGAATACACAAACTTACACTAGACTATTTTGTTTTCACAGGATAAAATGAAAATAACTACACTAATGAAGTATCTATCCCGCATTGCCCAGCATCTGATGAGATGCGAGGGGTATTGTAACGTCACGCACTCTCCATCGCCAGTGAACGAGTCGTAGACCATTTATTTGCTCTATCTCTATCTTTTTCTATGATGTGTCACATTCATGTGCAATGTGTAAATCGTATAGCCTATACAGAACAAGATGGTTTATTTTTTGTTAGAAGAAAACTTATTTTTGCTCAATAAGTTTTATTAAAAACATGGCCGTTTTTTTCTGAGATCCAAGTTTTCAAAAATGTAGTTAAAGGATCCCTGCAAAATGGAAACTACTTTAGTAAAATTGTCTTTGAACGGCAGTCTCGAATACGAAGTAGTATTATTTCTAATCAAAAAACACTATTTGGCCAAGGGAAATATTGGCCTGGAGGGATTAGGTCCTGAAAGCATACAAATTCAGTACATGATTAACCATTAAATAACAGCGTATATGGTATATTTCGTATAAAGTTTCCTTGTGCTCGGAAGAAACATCTATGACGCAAGAAAAAGCAATAGTAATAATTATTTTAAAATAGACACACAAAGGTCACATTTCTAGTCGTACTATTGAGTAAAAAGAATTTTTTTTAGTGTGAAGTTATAGTTTTTACAATTATAATAATATACATATATATATTTAACCTTTCGAATGTAGGTATATGAATAATATACAAACATTATTAGGCAAGTCATACACAACATTCATAAAACATCAGATATCAAAAATTGTGAAACAGAGTAGAAAGGATTATTCACGAAGAACTGAGAACATTTCCTTTGAAAAACTTTAACGTTAGTTTTATCTTTATATCAGTTGGCAGTTTATTAAAACACTGAAATACGATATAATCTATACTACGTTGAGATATACAAAGTCGCTGAAAAAAAATCACAAGTAGCCATATCCGAACTATACGGTGGATGTTCCAATTCTTGAAAGCTGCATTCGGGGATGGCAATAATCGCACATCTTTTGTCAATTTTCCACGTTTTGCACGAATACTGTCCCTTAATTTATGCAATAAAGACGCATAATATGTGCTATTCACACTTGTAACACTCTTTAAAGTCAATTAGCAAAATGCCCTCACAATCCCAGAATATTGTGGCCATCAACTTTTTCGTTGATTGAACGACTTTCGCCTCTCTGGGACGAGGTTCATCAGGTCGCCGCCATTCCATGAACTCCCTTTTCGATAGAGGATCGTAAAACAGAACTATTGTTTCATCCCCTGTGACAATGGACTCCAAAATCGGTCTTGGGTCGTCTCCACACATGTTTAAAAACGACTGCGCACATTCGACTCGACGTTCACGTTGGGGAGCCGATAGAAGTCGCGGTATCCATCTAGCACTAATTTTATTCATACCTAAATGGTCATGGAGAATTCGGAAAACACTTGTTTCGGAAATGTTTGTTATCACTGCTAATTCCCTCACTTTCAAACGGCGATCTTCTAGCACTAAATGTTCAATAATTGAAATTTGTTGAGGCGTTATCACTTCAATTGATCGACCCGACTGATCAGCATCTTCCAGGGATTCTGTCCGAAACGGAAACATTTTGCCCACTTTTTTACACTTGAATACGAAAGAGATGAATCGCCGTAAACGTCATCTAAATGTTGTTTAATATGATAAGGTGTATGCCCTGCTTTTGTTAAAAATTTAATGACTGCGCGGTACTCAATTTTCGTTACTTCAGACATTTTCGTCCGCTAGTCACGTTGGTTGGCTGGTTACTAAAAACTACTAGTCTTCGAATCATCATATTTATAGTGTACACCTCGCGTATGTTCATGCATGACGTGACAGAGTTTGAACACGTTTTAACCTGTATAAGCCTGTCAGGCCGAGAATTTATGGGGCCTACCTCGTACACTAGCAATACATGTATAAGGAGTAAATAGTCATTATTTAAAACGTTTTGAGCAGGGGCGCACAATGTGTCAGTGGGTGTACACCGTCCATGACTCGTACAATTTTTTTCTGCAGTTTAAATATTATGTCTAGCTGCGACGTATTACTCCAAACAACTAATCCGTACGAGATGATCGACAGACTGCACCAGACCGTAGTACATATTGCCGTGGTATCTCGCAAGTTTATAAAATAAGAATAGCTTATATAGACATTAGTTTAAGTTCTGAAATGAACTAAAAATGACAAAAATCGTACTTAGATATGAAAGAGTTTAAAATTTGCAACAAATTACATGGATGTATATAAAGTTGCATACACATGGTCAATATACAAGCAAATAATTTAAAAGTCATTATTATTCAAGTGAATAGTGAGTAAATGTAAAATAAAAATATTAAATAAATATGAAATAAAAGACAAAATAAATATAAGCAATATATTTCTTTTGTAAAAAGGTACACAAGATGTATGGTTTACATATCATGAAAAAGATCAAATACGATACGCAAGAAAGATAAATATGGCTGAATAAATTATTATGATTTACATGCATAAAGCAATAAAACTTTATGAAAGAGTTTAAAAACAAAATTATATTAAAAGATAAAAATTACCTTAGCTTATAACTAGAGACTAGAAAAGGATATAAAAATATATAAAACGTAAACCCGATCAGCAATAACATTTTGTATAAAAAGGTAGCTGATAGCATAAATAAAAAGTGTATGTGTTTATGATTTGTTTGTAACACAATGCTTCAGAGACTGGAAACAGACGTGTACAGTTTCATGACCTACAAAAGATAACAAAATATAAAACTTGTGTAAAGTTTATTGCAGATAGACATATTACCGATGGACAGATGCAATGGAGAAACAAACGTATCTTCCAGGTGCAGGCAGTGTTGAAAGAAAAATATGCGTTCTTTTCAACGTATTTCCAAAACTACCGAGTCACAATCCAGCTACAAGAAAAGTGAAGAACATTAATAAATGGGAAAGAAAATATGTATTGAACAATGAACAAGGCAATAGGTTCATTAATAAATACAAAGAAGGATGGTATTAACAACAAGAATAAACCTACCGTCGGAAAGGCAGTACGAGGCTGTGAAAAAGATTCTTGGATGGGAAGACAATTTTCGATGTGTTGATGTTTGGTGAATAAGAACTGCCAGAACAATATGTGCGTGTGTGCGTGTGTGCGTGTGTGTATCACGGCGGCAACATGTGGGCAGCGATTTCACTGAAACGTATAATCCAATGCCAACCTAAAAGATGGACTAGAGGGCGCACTAGTCAACGTTACATTTCTTTGTCGGTATAAATTCGAAACAAGATCCGACAAGAAGAACTTCTTATTACGACTTCGGGGGAATAAGACGCTTTCAAAATAATTGCGATTGAGATTTTGTTAATTGTTATATAGTAGAATAGTAATTTCTTTATTTTCTTATCACGTTCATTTATAATAGTTTTATTTTATTAATACATTTAAATTCATTTTTGAAGAGTTCAAGATGGACATTCAAAATAAACAATTTGATGAAATGTTTGTAGATAGCAAGTAAGTTTTGTTCGAAAAGAGTTATCTAAACTGTTAAACAGATATTGGTTTTGCGTGCAAATGATTACTCAATATACCGTTGAACAGTATAGATACGCAAATATTATCCTGTAAGGTTTTTTTTTAATTCATTAAGTAATTACAAAAGGATATAGGACTAATGGTGTTGGGTAGTTGGAGAAATGCTGCGTGCGAATGAGTACTTTCTTCAATAATTTATCCAGGCATTATTAATCTTTTTCAAGTCATATTAATACACAATTAAACGTTTTACACGGCAAAGATTAAAAGCTAGAAACAACGCGTGCAAATGGTTGTCTAAAGCAATTAATTGAAGCCAATATCAAAACAATTACGTTGATAAATAAAATTATCAATGAACAATAAAAGTTTACATTTATTTATTTACAGGATAAATATTTATTTTTTTTTGTTTAGCATCATGAATAAATAAATAAAAGATTTACATACATTACAACCGGCATCTGGTATAAATGATATATATATTTTTAATTATGTATTTGTTTAGAGCATTAAGGTCAGGGATGGGCACGTAAATTACATCATGTAATTTACACCGCAGTTTACGCGTAAACTAAGGCCTTAGTTTACATGTGTTATTGTTTGACTCTTTACAGTAAAAAACGAAATTAATGTAAACTTTATTTATTTAAAAAAAATACAAAAAACTGAATTTAAGAAGCATTTAAAAACAAACTTGATTATTCTTCTTCTATATCTTCGTTTTCTAGAAATTCGATATCCCCAATTCTTAATGAATAATATAAGTGGGTAAGCTTTTTAGATCTTTGAAAATCTAATCGATTTCGATTAGACGAATGTACAAATCCCCAACTTGAAAAAACGCGTTCTATTTGAGCTGATGCTGCAGGTATTCTTAACAGTTTAAGGGCCAGAGCTGATAACTTAGGGCAGTCTGCTTCTGCCAAGTTCCAAAACGTGAGTGGATTTTTGATCTTTTTTGCAAAACAGAGTTGAAATATTCCTGACTTATTTTGAAATTTTTCAAGTTCATCTAAATCTGCACTATCAAGGTGTTTCAGAAAAAATCTGTTAATTCTTTGTTTATGTTCTTGTGTCAGAAATGCTTTTTCATAATTAGGATGCAAGTAATAAGCAACCAGTGCGTACGTATTTAAGGCCATTTTTTGACGTTTTTCCAAACAGTCTAAAACTTGTTTTTTTGTCTCAGGGAGTCGTAATTGAAGCCAAAAATTCGCAGCATCTGCTATAGAAGCTTTTTTGTTTTGACATATGTTAATAATTTCACAGACAGGATTAAGTAGTTCTAAGTTTTGTTTCACTTGCTCAATAAATTTTGTGTTGTATAAAAGAGTAACTACATTTTCTTTCATTTTTTTAGTTTTCTCCTCGGCCGCTACAGATTTCATAAAGCTTAAATTTTCGATTAAATTGAGAAGTGAATTTCTATACGAGCACCAACGAACTTCACAAGGCAACTTAATTCTTTTTCCCCCTTTTTGCACTAATAGTGTTTCATAGTTAGAATGTTTAAATTCTTTTAAAATATTTGTAACCATCTCTATAACTTTTTTGTCTAATATATCTTTACACAGAAGATTTGCAGTGTGGCTGCTGCAAGTAGAATGCCATATTAGATGACTGCCCAATTCGCCCATTTTAACCATTGGGCTCGCATTGTCTGACACTACAGCATATACGTTTGTATTAAATAAGTCTTTGCTAAGTTTAATAGATTCTTGAACAATTTCCAGAAGTCTTTCTCCAGTTTCAGATTCCAATGACAAATCCCAAGCATTAAGAAAAGCTTGGGTACCATCAGCACAGTGCAGCATGGTAACCACTGTCTTAACATTACACGCAGTATTTTTCCAACCGTCAATAATTAATACAGAATTTGACTGTATATTAGGTACGGTAAGATCAATGCATTTATTATAACATTGCTCTAACAGCGACGTTGCTAAAGTTTTTCTTGAAGGAATTTTTTCTTTATATGCAGGTCGTAAACGTGAAACAAAATTTTGAAAATATTTCGATTCAATACTTGAAAAGGAATATTGCATCCAAAAAAAAATATTGCTAACGCTTCATTAATACTAGAGAGATCTTCATTTTCTAAAGTGTCAACATATTTTGTAATTTTATTTTTTGTTTTGTCAATTCGTTGAGATTTTGTGTTCGTTTTTTTTGTAGTCTTCTTCGTTCCGTCAGTGTCAGTATCGTCAGTCGATTGTAGTCGTAAAACAAAACTGTCAAGCTCAGATTTTGTTGTTGAAAAACTTGAGGTACTTGGACTTGGCAGTGGAACTTCAGAAGAAGAATAAATGAAACTTTCAGATACTGTATTTAAAATACCATTTTCATCAGCCTCCAGTTCGGTTATTACAGTTGGAGTAGTTGCTAAGCCTTCCTACAATCAAAACGTACGCTCAAAATTAATTTCAACAAGTAAAACAAATTTTTTTACATCGACATTGCTTGTTTGCGAGGATGATAATAGGCGTTTCTGTTCAGTTTTTCGTAAATATTTTTCTCTCAATGTTCCTAAAGCAATACTATCACTAGAACTGTCGGAAGCTGAACGACTTCTCTGTCTCTGACCTTGTTCTTGCTGTTTTAGGGCACATACGTTTCTAACAACATCACAAAAAAAATCAATTTGTTTATTTTAAAAGATTAAAAAATGAACTTACCTATGAGATT
Organism: Amphimallon solstitiale; assembly: GCA_963170755.1. NCBI lineage: Eukaryota > Metazoa > Arthropoda > Insecta > Coleoptera > Scarabaeidae > Amphimallon > Amphimallon solstitiale. Next base: position 62,413,389 of record OY720676.1, on the reverse strand, counting down.
TTAGTCGACTCTCTGCAGAATTCATCAGAATTTTATCACACTGCAAACACAACACATGATATTTGCCGTTTTCTTTAATCAGTTTGAATCCCAGGCTATCAAAACACTTACTTCTGGGTCGCGGAGGTGTCATTTTCAACATCAACAAACAATTTTTACAATAATTAACACCAGTAAAGACATCAATAGTGCTCGGTATCAAGCATTCATACTTGTTGTTTCTTGTTTGGTTAGAAAACCCAACCTCAAAAATATGTTTACATGTATTTTACATTCTTTACATTCTTTACATTATTTACATGTGTTTACATGTAAACGTAAACTTATGAAATTTACGTGTAAAGTCCCATCCCTGATTAAGGTGTATAAAGATATTTGAATTTACAAATTATTAAATAAAAAGTGTATGATCATGTTATATAGACATTCCGTTTTCTTCTTTAAACAAAACTATTACCTCGTCCCTATTATAAGTAAGAGAAAGGCCACCAGTGAAGGAGAAGGAACCACATACATTGCCAGAACCCACAATAGTTATTAGGTACATGCTATCACAATATAAATTAAATACAAAACCAATTATAAGCTTTTGGTGTAAAAAGAATAAATTTTAAAGCACAGCATATACAGATGACTATACCCACAAATATATGCTATCATAGCAATATGTTTGAGTACCAAACCAGACGCCGTTGATCTTATTGTCCTGAATAGATAACAGGAGCATGCAATTTACTGGAAAGTTGACTTGCGTATTCATGCCATGTTAATTTATTGCCCAGTGTTCATCCTAACACTTTTGCAATATGGAGATGTTGTAACGAGCCCCGATCCGCGCGAGGTAACACACTTCTATAAACATGATTAATTTCAGGATAGAACTGCATCATCTGAGTTTTGTCTGTATTCAACTAGATACCGTTATTGTTACACCACACTTGAATCGCCATTATATCATTATGAGCTGACGCCACTAAACCTTGTGTACTGGGATCCGTATTGACTGCACTGGTATTATCCGCATAAATGCTGATACAAGCTGCCGATGCACACACAGACGGTAAATCGTTAATCATTATCTAGAACAGCAGTGGTCCCAATATAGTGCCCTGTGATACCCCTTTCTCCATGTATCTCTTTCTTGAGCATAAACCATCCGTGTTAAATATGAGAGAACCCACTGATGGGCAATAAATCTTACACCCACACCGTGCAATTTTTGTGCCAGCAGCTGATGATCAACAGAATCGAACGCCCTACCGAAATCGTAAAAGAGTTCCAGAACGTCCCGTTTGTTATTTAGAGCCTCACGACTGCATTGATTATCCGTAGCTGTGATAGTTGATTTAGCCTTTCGAAATACATGCTAACACGGTGTCAACACCTCATATTTTTCGAGGAAGCTGTACAGCCTTCTATGAAAGCAATGTTCAAAAACTTTCGAGACTTGATTTTGCAAAGCAACAGATTTATAATTCTCGACATTATATTCATTACCAACCTTTCTTTTTGAAAATCGATACGACTTTGGAGTCTTCAAATTCGCAGGATACCTATTCCCCGATTCAAAAGTCCTACTGATCGCCATCATAAAGGTGGGCTTATGAATTTCTTCACTTCAATTCTGATACGGTCGCACATACATGCTATTCAGCACATCGTCTTTGTTGTATGCCCTATGAAGTGGGTGTGGAAAGTGTCCAGCAATTTCCACAAAGAAATCGTTAAAGAAATTCGGTATATCACCCATACCCAAAGTCGCCATCTTTTATTCGAATGTTGTGTGTGGTGTTGGTGCCCTTCAATTCTCTTATTATATTCCAGCACGTTCTGTTAATATTCTCTGATCTCAGTATGCGATCATTATTGTAATTTCTTTTAGAGTGATTAATTTCTTTTATGTAAAATTTCTTTAGGGAATATATCACTTGTACATAGGTACATATGTATTTTACAATAACTAATTTGAATATATTTTTTTATGTCGGGTTCGGGGAGTCACTGGGATCGGACTCGTTGCAAATAGAAGAGGATAACAAGAATATATAAAATGTACATGCAAAAATTATATAGAAAATATACAATCAACAAGTGCTGCCTTTTGTTAATTTATTGTTTATCATTATTATATAAAATAAAATTATAAGCTCTGTCAATAATAACTTAATTAATTATTGAAAAGAATGTCTCTTTCTTTATCATTTAATATCTAATTATATAATTAAACAAATTATTCATTTTATATACAGGGTGGCTGACAAAAAATGCCCCAAGCCGTAGCTCCGTTATTTACTATCCGATTTTAAAAAACGAAATATCAAATAAAATGGCTAGGTAAATACTATCAATTGGTGTAATCAAAATATTATTAGGACCAAAAAGTTTGAACATGCGAAAGTCATTTTTTTTTCTTTAAATGGCAACGAATATTTTTAATTAATGTTTCGGATAAAGAATGTTTTCCGGATTTTGATGATGTATAACACGTCAATTTTTCAACATAAGTTTCAAGTGTGCCGTGGATAGCAATCAAATGTATCAAGTAATAAGTACTGTCAATTAGTATGTAAATGTTAATAAATACTGTCATTGTGACATTTGTGTATCGGTGTGAGATTAGCTCAACGTTCTGATTCTTTTTGTGATTTTAATTCATCATTATCATGGATAGCAATCAATTGACCGACATGTTGCAAGTATGCTTTGAATGTAATCGAAATAGTGCTGAAGCTGTGAGACTCTACAGTTATCGTTATCCGACAAGAGAGGTTCCAGACCGTCGTAAATTCGGAAGAATCGAACAAAATTTAAGAAAATATGGAGCCTTCAAAATGCCAAAAAGTAAGTGTTGACAGTTTAAGGAAAATACAGAATTGGATGTTCTTTTATGTGTGGAATAAAGCCCAGTACTCGGAGAATTGCAAATGAGGTCGGCGTATCGCATCAAACAACACAAGCGATACTCAAAAAGTACAAGTTCATACCATACATCTCTCAAAAAGTACAAGCACTATTGGAAAACGATCATGGTCGAAGAATGCAATTTTGCAATTTATTCTTAAATGTTACACGAGATCGTAATTTTTATCGAAAAATTATTTGGTCGGACGAATGCAGTTTCAGTAATAATGGCATTTTTATCAGAAAGAACAATCGATTTTGGAGCCAAGAAAACCCAAGAATTATAATTGAGAATAATTTTCAGCAAAGATTCAGTTTAAATGTATAGTGCGGTCTTTGGGGTGATCGACTAGCCCAAACAACAACTCAAATTATACTCCATCGTCAACAATTACACGTCATGAGTGATCGACTAATTGGCCCATTTTTCATAGATGGCATCTTAAATCAAGCAAGATACCATCAACTATTGCGTGAAAACAGTACAAATTTTTTAGATGATTTGACAATTGCCGAGCTAAACAAAATGTACTTTCAGCAAGATGGCGACCCTCCTCATAATGCCTTAATAAATGTTGAATGGTTAAATGCGACATTTGCTGAGAGGTGGATAAGGACCAATGGACCAATTCAATGGCCTGCTCGTTCGCCCGACCTTACGCCGCTGCATTTTTGGTTATGGGGCTATCTTCAAGATCGGGTTTATTTTACAGTCCGGAAAATATACACATTTTACGGCAAAGAATTCTGAATTCTTATCGCGAAATACCTCCTAATTTTATATTCAACGCCACTAATGGAGTAATTAGAAGGTGTCAACTATGTCTTCAACAAGGCGGCTGACAATTTGAAGAATATTTGTAGATAAGTTTCGTATTTATTTGTACTTTTTTAAAATTTCCATTCCAATAAAATGTTATTAACCACGGCACACTTGGAACTTATGTTGAAAAATTGACGTGTTATACATCAACAAAATCAGAAAAAAAATTCTTTATCCGAAACATTAAAAATATTCGTTGCCATTAAAAAAAAAAATAAGTATCGCATGTTCAAACTTTTTGTTCCTAATAATATTTTGATTATACGAATTGATAGTATATATTAACCATTTTATTTGAAATTTCGTTTTTTAAAATCAGATAGTAAATAACGAAGCCACAGCGTGGGGCGTTTTTTGTCAGCCACCTCGTACATAGTAACAAATTCAGCATTCACAACTATTTTTTTAGTGGTTCACTTAAGTGGTTGACTTAAATGTTACTCTTTAAGACACCTTTAAAAACCCTCAAAGAACAATAATTAAGGACTGTAATAACAATTTAAACACATAATTAATACATACTTTATTTATATTACCTATTCATTAAAAATATACATGATTAACACACTTAAATTTATTTAGATCTAGTTTTACATAAACAGTTGGCAGAGTGAACACTACTGGTTTTCTATTTCCTTCCTTTTAAAAATATATGTGCATTTCTAGGTAATAATTACCTAAGTCTATTACGGAAAATGTCAGATTTTGTTTGTTATGCAGTAAATACAATACTAAAAGTTGTAAGTGAATATAAAATGCATAAATAAAGTAAATCTATATTACAGTCAACATGACACAGTGCATTTCCAGAAGTAGTTCTTAATCTATTGGTACTACTCATTTATATTAATTGATTCATTGTTACGTTACTTTTTGAGCAGAACTGTATACTTCGGAATTTTGTTTCCTTTATTTATATTCATAGGATTTTGGTATGTTCCCTGACACTTGACGTTACTAATTTGCGGTTGATTTATTTTAATCCATACGAATTAATTTTATTTATTAAACAGTTCCGCCATATGTTGGCGAAGAACGGTCGGTATTGTTTAGTAGCTATCTACCTTCGCGATTTCTCTAACATGGTGTAGACGACCGAATGTTAGGCAACCTTGTTTACGTTCGTCTATTTTTCGTAATTAGGTAAACCTTAATTAGGCATTTCTTATTGTTAAAGAATTTTCCATTTTATTTATCTATTCTTGTTCAAGTAAATAGTGCACCTTCTTCTTCCTTTTTGTGGTTTATAAGTACGGCGGTATAATTAGGTTGTGCGTGGCGGATCTGCTATAACAAAATTTAGTTTCGGTCTTTTGTCGATGGGGGCTCTCTTTTATCGGGGAATTGAAGCGTCACTTGCTCACTTTGATCTTTATCGTTGACAGACTTAGAAGCAGTTTGATCTTGTTCGCAATTATTCCTTGCAAAATTGTTTGAGGCATATGGCCATCTCGTAATAACATCGTTATAGAGCGGATGATAATCGCAGAAAGTAAAGGTTTAGTGAGTAATTATTCCCGACGTTCGATCGGATATTTTTTTTTATGCGAACGATTTAGATTATTCTGGTATGCCTGTTTTTCCCTCTTTGATTCAATTAAAATTATTAGTAATGTGTTTCGTTTTCCTTGTCTTGTAGCTTTTAGTTCCATGCAGAATTGTTCGAATATATATATATATATATCGACACGAAGGATTTGAAAACGCTGATGCACATGGGCCGCCATTTTCTAATTTTACTCTTGATGTGCGAGAATCCCTTTTATAAATAACTGAAGAGATATTTTCCCCATCGAACCAGAGGGCTAAGATCTCCTTTTCACCGCACACGAGTATCTTCTGTACCTGGAGATCGTTTAGAAGGGAAAATTCAAGAATTTTTCCATTTGTGTTGGCCACGCCCACCTGTTCATCAAGTTAAGTCTAATTGTTTTACGTTATTTCTGTTATTATCTGTATGTTAATCTGTCATTTAGGTTAGCCTAATTTTTGTCTTATTATTGAAATTAATTTCTTAATTACGTTAAGGGCTTAGCTCTAATTTGATAGTTTTGTTCCCGGGGCATTCCTGTCTTCGGGGGCCTGGGTTATATTTAAGTATTTTTAGAATCTTGCCGGTTATTAACCGATTTGGCAGTAATTAATTTTCAGTTACGAGGGTTATGGGTAAATTTCAAATTAATTGATTATATTATATTTCGAGTTGAAGGCCTTACGCCGGATTTACTCTAATTTGTATTTTTAAAGCCTCTGTTGCAAGATTTCAATGTTTTTTTTGTGGTTTATATTCCTAGTCTATTCCTAGTTATATTCCTAGTTATTCCTAGTCTATATACATGAACATGTTTTAACATATTTGTGAAATAGATGTAAAGCGGAGATCTCAACTATCATAGCTTAAGCATATGTTACATAATTACACTGTTTGCGGATGAATCATTTTAGTTTCTCGACGACACCATTTGTCTGCGCCCTTGTTTGAATTTGTCAATTTAATTTCTTGGAAGGGTGAAGCATCATTCAAACAAGAAGAATGAGTGTGCTTAAAACCACACAGCAGAAGTGTAAACTTCAACAAGGCGAGGTTAATAATACGAAATAGACGCGTATAATATTTCAGTAACGTATTAAATAAAACGTATTCGCACATTTATTACATTTACACATGTCCACACGCGTATAATATTTAGTAACGTATTATACGACTGATGCGTCATGCTCTCCCATGTAACGGTCGCCGAACGAGTATCGCAGTGACGTATATATATATATGTATAAATAGACGATATGAATAATCGATTACGTGTCCCGAGTTGGTCTAATGCAACGTGGCGGCGTCATACATTGGTCATACCCGTTCGGCTCGGGTTCGAATCTGCTCGGGGACATGAATTTATTTATTCATTTAAATTTCAATTTAATTGAAATTAAATACCTCTATATGATATATTTATCTTGTTCCCTTAGCCGACTTTACCCGAACGAGCGTTACACATATCCGAGCGTTACACATATCCGAGCGTTACATATCCGAGCGTTGCAGGTCAGTCTTGTTCACTGCCTACAATCAGCGCAACGCGCCTGAAGAAGTTCATACTTCAAAAATACAGAGAAAGGGTTACAATTATGTTTAAACAATATCAAATAAAAGTATTATAAGATAATTTAATCATCTGTATGGTATGTATCCAGATACAGGTGATGTTAAAAGTTATAATGATTTATAGTCGTCCTAAAATAGGGCTACCTTAAAATTAGATGATAAAACATAGTCAGTTGAAGCAGAGACGACGACGCAGTTTCAACCCAGAAACCAAGAAGGTATCAACGACAACCGTGGAAGCCTATGACGTAGATAAAACATTATTTACAAATGAATCCGGGTAGGAATATTTTCTAATATTGTCATCTAAATTAGAATCTGCAAAGTAGTAGAGAAGATGCGTTATATTCAATTGCACGTCATTGATGACGTTTACATGTTGTCATAACTGTATTAGTGAAACTAAAAAAGTTACTTTGTTAAATTATATTTGAGGGCTTTTATTTCATTAGTTTAGACAAAAAATGTATACATTGATCATAATATACGCATTCATGGCAAATGAACACACAATTTCCGTTTCAATATTAAATTTCTATCATACATATTTTTAATAGACTAATAGTGCTATTCGGTATTGTCAGATAAATCATATCTGTCAAAAACGTTTGTGTTGTGTATATTTAGCCCGTGTTTTGCGTCTTTATTTTTGCTTTGATTATAAATTGTATAAAAACAGTTGGTTCTTCTTAGAACTGTCTATCCTGTTTATTATCTATTTATGTCCTTTGCATATAATGCCGAAACGTTTCTGTAAACAGTCGAAGCTTTTTACAAACTTTTCTAAAATCAACTGATTAATGAAAATAGCGTACGTATTGGTTATTTTAAATTTTATTATGGATAAGTTATGAAACATTTTTGGTTTTTCGATAATCTAAATCAATATAATAAATAAGTTGAGAAAGACTGAAGTCTTTGAGCATTTCAATTACTAAATATATTACGTTATAGTTATAGTATTGTGAATAAATATTTTCTGTGGTTATGTCAAATGTCGCTGACAGAAATAAAAATACATCCGGTAACATAAACAAGTCATGGATCTAGTACAGAGAAATAGAGTAGGGGAGAACGCGCTTCGACGAGTGCGCATCCAGTTTTAAGCAAACGCTATAGTGGTCGCCATTTTGCAGGAAGGCATTTCTTTTCACACGTAAGTTTGTTTACATTTTTCTAAGTCAATGAACTTTACATGCGAATTGTTGAGCTAGGTATAAATATAACCTTCAAAATGGCGGAATTCAATTTAACTTAGTTGGCGCATCTTTAAGCGCGTTCTCCCCTACTCTATTTCTCTGATCTAGTATAACGTGCAATTGAATATAACGCGTTTCCTCCAGTGACGGCTCGTGAGTTATGAAAGAGGGTTGCACAAAAAAAAACCTACATATTTTTTGTACATAAAATCCATTCTCCTATTTTTGATACTGGAAAAGACGTCTATGACTTTGTTGTCAAAATCCGGGTTAGACTGGATGAACTTCTTTTCTATTGATAGGATCGCCAATGCGATCAGCCGATCTTCTGACATTGTGCTTCTCAGAAAAGTTTTAATGCGTCTGAGGGTGGAAAAACATCGTTCACATTCTGCTGTCGACATGGGCGTTGTACAATTAATATCCAACAGTGTGTATGTTTCCGTCAAAACCCTTTTTATGTTGTTGTTTGTTATGAACACTAAAAGTGGCAAAACACCACCTACGTCACACATGTCATCGCACCCACAAATTCCTGAAAGTTCACTTTTCAATTTTACACTGTCCAACATAGGATAAGATTTCACAGTTTCATCAGAATGTTTTTGTGGAAATGAATGACTATAAGTTTCAAAATTTTGAGAATCAAATTATTTTGCTGGACTTAAGTGATCCTTAAAATCAAATCTTTCGCCAATTTGGCTTAAAATAATGTCACATACTTCTTTTGCAATAACAGCTCTGTTATCTCCAGCTGTCGTTTTTTGTCTTTCCCTTTACAGGTTCTTCATTATTGCGTTCTTGATTGTCATTGTCAGTAGAAATTCTTAAATTTCTAATGTGAATAATTCGCTGTTGGAATTGTTCAATTGCCTTTTGCAGTTGAGCACTGTCAATCCCGCGCATTTGAGTCTAATTAAATAATATTTCAATATGTGGCATGATGAAATGAAATATTTCAACCAGTAGAGAAATTCCGGGCAATTGAAATGTTTTCAATAAACCACTTGCTTCACTAATAGTAACTGAATCCATCCCATCTTCGTCAATAATTTTGTATAAACATTTTTTGAATGAATCCTGGTGTTCAAATAATGTGTTCACAGTTCGACTTTTGAAAATCCAGCGTGTAGGAGCAGCGCGAAGTAATCTACGTTTGACTATTTCATTAAGAATTATCGTTCGTTTTGGCGATCGAGAAAAAAAGCTTGAAAATGACTGCAAATTTGCAAAGAAAATTTTTATACTTTTATTGCACTGTGCCGCTCGTTCAATAATTAAATTAAATTCATGCGCGTAAGTAAGTGAATATAATGTGCGTGTGGAAATGCTCTTTTGATAATAGCTTGGACAGCCTTTGTCTTACCACTCATTACGGACGCCCCATCGTAACTTTGAGCGATTAGTTTATTGTTATCAGACCCAGAAGGAGAATTTGAAATTATTTGCAATTCATTCAACAATGTTTTTGTTACTACTTCAGCATTATGTCCACCAGGCTTAAAAAATATCAAGAGCGTTTAAAAATTTGTACATCAAACACGTATAGAATAATAACAACCATTTGCTGATTTTATTAGAAGTGTCTGTAGTTTCATCGGCCTCCAAAGCAATGAAATTTGCAGATTTAATTTCTTTTAATATTTTCTGTTTGCAAATTTGCAACATTGCTAGCAATTCGTTCTGAATAGCTTTTGAGGCGCCTCCAAACACTTGTGAACCTTTCATATGTATTGCAAGCACAGCGTGTAATTCAGCCACAAAGTTGATTAAACCTACATAAATACCTGGACTTTCCGAGGTCAATATCTGATCATGGCCTCCTAACGCCAATTCAAAAGCTTCGCAAAATTTTATACACATAATTAACCGGCGCAAAATATGACGATTTTTTCCGCATCTTCGTTATACTTAATTTTATGTCGTAAATTAGCACTGTCTAACTGTTCACATATGTCCAGTTTGCTTAGAACACTAAAATCCATGCATGCATTCATGTGAGAAACGGAATTTTCGTGTTTCTTTGCCCTCTCTGGGATATGCTTTAAATCATTCAACCCTTGTTTATTCCACACACTAACCTCTTTCTTAAAAATTAAGCAGATAAAACAAAATAGTTTATTTGTTAGTGAACATCCGCACCATCCGCTCATATTTTTCATATATATTTTTATTGAATACTCTATTGTAAGTTTGAGTTTTACTTGGAGAAGTGTAGTTTATTTGAAGTTCTGGAATATGCCTTCCTTTCTTCTTAATTAAAAGTTTTTCCTCAAATGATAGCGGGTTTTTTAAAAGATCTTGCACACAATTAACTTCCATCATTAATAATAAACGTCACTGCAAGGCTTTGAATTACACACGTAATGAAAACATGCACTCGCAATGAATGCAAGACGTTAACTGGAGTCTGGCAAATTTGTGCCCCAAACCGAAGTTATAGGTAAGCGCATATGGCGAAGATAAGCAGAGCGAACCAATTCATACTCGAAAGAGGTACATCTGAAATCGTGCCCCGGAATATAGTTTTCAGCGTTGGCATACGCTAGTGTGCATGGGGCGGAAGGAAACTTTGATACCATCGTTATAAAAATACGTAAATATAATAAAATAAGAAAATTCACTGAATTACAGCGAATTTCTTTCTTTGTTTATCTTGGTCGTTGAGTGGGCAAGTGCCCTTGTGCCCTTTGGTACCAACCGCCACTGGTTTCCTCTATACCTACATGTCTACACGCGGCCATTTATTCTGGACAACTCTATACTATAATCTATACTTAAGTAATTTTGGTGTCCTTCAATTTAAAGTTATTATTATTTTTTAACTTTACCTTCATTCTGTTTGATTCTTTCCAGTTCTATGATGTATGTGCGATTATTGTTATAAGCTAAAGAAAGTTTATTGAATCAGGGTAGAGGTTAATTAGGGGTACTATTATAAAACTCACAACAAACCTTCTTAGAAAAAAATAAAGCCACATAAAGTACAAAATGTAATGCAATTTCAGGAGATAATTGATATGAATATATTTTTTTAATTAAATAAAAGATAGTCAAGCTTCATTTTTTTATTTAGTTTACAAAAAATAAGTATATGCATGTAGGTAACCAAATTATTGCCCAGTAGGTACCTACATTTCAGGAATTCAAATGTGCTATTTTGCTATATAGGTATATGGAACACAATCAACACAATACAACAAAAATGAGGTGCGGCCACCACACGACTTTCTTATACGTATGAAAGTGTTACTTCCGGTCCGAATTTTGAAATTTCATATATATAAAAAATATTCCAAATCCAACTTTACATACTTTTGTACTCTTTATAAATATATATAGAATGCATAATTTACGACATATTTGCAAAAAACCGATTTTCGATAAGAGTAAAAAACCTACTTCCGGTAGGAATTTCGAAAATTTTTTTTAATAAAATTCTTTTCAAATTTAATTTTAAGTATATATGAATTCTTTAAAAATTTGTCTAAACTTAGTAGTTGACGAAATATTGGCAAAATTCGAGTTTTTCAGTGAAGTAAACTACTACTTCCGGTCTGCCGATTTCGCTCAAAATCTAATCAGTTCTCAAGAGGGAAATTATATTCGTAAATACAAAATTTGGAATTGATATCTGTAGCGGTTTGGCCGCTATCGTGGTCACACACAGACACACAGACACACACACAGACATTTTTTAAAAACCACTTTTTTGGTATCAGGGGACTTCAAAACGTGGACATCTGCAAAAATCTCGAGGTCGAAAATTTTCATCATCACAATACTTCCTTATACTACGTATAAGAAAGTAATAATTGAAGATTAGTAGCGAAACAAATGATATAAAATAGCGGATTATGCATTTTTACTGGTTCCCGAAAAATAATATTTGTACCTACATGTCTCATGTAGAAGAAAACGTGAAACTGGAAAAACATGTGAGCGTATTAATTAAGACTTTTTTGAATTACGGAATCTCTTATTAGTATATCAGTAATGACTATAATGACAACCATTTTCTACACGGGGCTGAATTATTTATTTAGTACCATTTGATATGCATTTAAAATTTCAGTTCACACATATTAATTATTAAACGATGTTTAAACATGTTTAAACTCCACCAGTGCTACCAATAGTTTCGAATTGAATCAATATATAATTATTAAATTAACTCATAAAACAAAGAAAAGGAAAGAATAATATGTTAACTTCAAATAGCTAGAAGTAAATCTACCTTTTCCAGTTAATTCTAAAATGTATTTACATAATTGTTTTGAATTTTTTTGGAATTACGGCTGAATTTATTTTCCTTACCGCCTTACCTAACTTCATTTATGTTTGGAACGAACACAAATTGTGTATTAAGTTTATCGATAATAATATTGAATACACATTATGGATGAGTTTGAATGGAATGTATTTCATGAGGGACAACTCTTGGATGCAATGGTAGGACACAAACCAGTTGGTATGTACAAATTAATGGCATACATAAGAATCTCAAAGCATAACCTATAAGTTAACAGGTGTAAATAAATACTTTCAAATGGCATTTATATGTGATAAATTCATTGATAACATAAATAAAGAAGTACATTCAGAAAAAATATGGGAACATTTGGAAACAATGTACAATTTAGAAGCTCTTGATGAAAGTGAATCATTACCTTTCCCAAATGACGAAAAGGAATTTTATTTACCTGAATCAGAATATGGTCCCTTGAAAGCTAAAAAAGAAGAGAAAATCGATGACAAAAAATTACAAAAGGGCCGTGAGACCCCGAAAAATATGAAAGAGATCAAAAAAGAAGACAAAACACCTAATCGTATTCTTATTAAAGATGAACAGCGAAGAGACAGTAAAGATGGTAAGGATATAAAACCAACAGTTAAAAAAGAAATAATAAAGAAAGAACCTGAGAAAAATAAGCCTATTAAAAACAGAAGTACACCTCAAACACCAAAGGAAGAAAATAAAACACCAAAACATAAAAGTGATGATACACCTCGGACAGCAAAAAGACCAACTAGAGGAAGTCTAAAACCAGAAGAGAATAACAGTAATGGTAAATCTAGCCCTTTAACTGTTACACCAACTGGAACAAAGAGACGTAGAATAAACTAATATAAATATTTAATTCTGACAAATCTGTAGAAAAACTGCACATGAATATGTGTTATGTATTTACAGACCAATCCATACTGTATAGAAGACTAGAATTAGTTAATTATTAAAATATGATCATGTATATATTTATATTTTATAAAAGATTGTACCAAAAATAATAAAAAAAATTATTGACTGATTACCTCTTCTTTTTTGTTGTATATGAATATAGAAAATAAATAAAAATTACTATATATCTTCATGAAACTAGATAGGTATACTCATCAAGAAATACAAATGATGGAAATATAAGCAAGTAATAACAAAAAACACACTTGGTATTGTTTCACAAATAAATATAATTAAATACTCGATGTACATTTCGCCTTGCGGCATCGTCAGGAGTTCTCGCAAGGCGAAATGTACATCGAGTATTTAATTATATTTATTTGTGAAACAATACCAAGTGTGTTTTTTGTTATTACTTGGTTATATTTCGACATGTTTCACCAAGAGATTTCCATCACTTCATTTAATTATTTACAAATGATGGCTATAATTTTTGAAATGTTAGTAGTAGAGGAACATGCTTATCATATACTGTAATTAGAACCTATCCATAATTTTACTCCTATTGAAATGGGTTCCTTATCATAGATGGCAGTATTTGACAAGGCCATCTGTATCTGACAGATACAGTTGGCCTTGGATAAATCCATGGTCGATTTGAATATGGCTGCGCGATATCAAGGCCGTAGCATATTTCAATGCGTCTTTCCGTCCATTGTAAAATCTTTTCTCCATATTATCACGGACAAATTTGATTTTTATTGAAATACTTTGGAACAATTTAGAACAAATCTAGAGCAATCGCCAGAATTTTCAATTCCAAAAAAGGGGGGTTGGGAAAAACTCGTGTGCAAAAGTTTCGCTGTTTGTGTGCATTGCGTAGATCGCGCAAGTCCTTTTGAACTGAAAACGCGGTTTCCATTGATTTAGGCTCCAACCCTTGCCTAAGGTTGGTTGTATAAACCGATTGGGCTAAGAGTTATGCAATTACAATAAAGGTAGGTAATACATCAAAAACTCAACTGTATATCTATAATTTTATTGTGTGATCTTGATATAAATATACAACATATAGAAGCGGATGTATACAAAGAATCCGGTAATTTATTTTGTATAAATTACCTTCATCCACACAGAATTATTGACAAAAATTCAATATTTAGATTTTCCAACTTGACAGTATCTCCTGTTACAAAATAATTTAGGTATATACTTAACTGCATCAATAATACCATGCTGACATTACATGAATTCATAGAACATTTAAATATTTTAACAAAATAATTTCAAAGTACAAAATTATAGCTTATTTGTAAACGATATTAATATATAGTACACTAATATTTATAATCTCAAAATATATACGATGGTCAGTTTTGAAATGTATTGCATCATACCCAATTTTCGTTAGTTTTTTTGTACATCAAAAATATGACTCAAAATTATAGAATCACGAACACTACAGATCATTTTAATACAAGGAATTGTGATTCAATTAAATAATAATAAAAGAATAAGCTTATAATATCACCATTGTGTTTGTCCTATTTTAAATCACTTATAATTTAAAAATAGAAAGTCCACACTTTAAATTAGGTAGAAATAATGGATGGGTGTACTGGCGGTAACTGTGTAATATTACACCGAATTTCATAATGCACCCTGTCCTCTATTAACAGTGTTTATATTTTAAGGCCAACAGGTAAGGGGGCTACACATTTAAATTTTCTAATTGTTACTTCATGAGAGGTGGTTCACAAATAAGTTTATACACTATATTTGAAATGCGCTCGAAAGTAATTAAGGTACTTAATATTCATTAAAACAATTGAGTTTTGATAAAATATTTTTCAGTCGCATTATTAACTAGTAGTTTATTTATTGAACATCAAAATAACAAACATACATATAACTACATCATTTTAAAATTCTATTGAATTGCTGCACCATAAAAGACTCAACAGTTTAAACATTGAATTAATTTATTGATATGTACAACAATTTTGTTAGATGTATGTTGGAAAAATAAGGGGTACTGTACCACCTGAACATTTTAATTTTTGCCAAAAAACACTAGTGTTGATTGTAGATAACATATAACTAAACAAGTTTAATTTCTAAAATTATGGGTGTTAAAGCAATGAAATGGAAATATTCAATAAAATATGTATTTACCAAGTGAATTTTTCAACTTATATTTTTCATATTATCATATCACAATAATTGATGATTATTTTAGTTCATTATACAACATTTAAATTGAATTTGAGAGTTTTTTACATGAAATTTTAGCATATTAAATCTTGAAAATGTTTTCTGCACATAACACAATATTGTCATAATCGATTTTATTGATTGTCAGTCAACCCATTCTAATGCACTTACCAATTTTATCATAAAAGTATAATATTTTGTAGTGTTAAATAAAATTGCATGTTTTAAATATTTTTGAACTAGTTTGTTAACAACCATTTGAAAATTACATATAAACCACTAAGTGTATGAGTACATTAGATTGGTATCTGATTATATATTTACCGAATTAGTCAATAGTTATTTGTTGGAAACACTTTCTAGTTTTAACAATATTGAAACTTCGTCAAAAAATACCTACAAATTGAAGTTTAGTGAAAACTAAAATAAACATTAAACATATGATGTTTTTGAGATAAGTGATTATTATTTCTATTTCTATACTTGAAAGACAATTATGTGTTAATTAAAAATTGTTCAATTATAGGTCGTCTATAAAAGACACAAGTTTTTTTTTGTGCAAAACTCGTAAAACCCATATACTGAAATTTTACCAAATTCAGTGTTGGATTGATAAAATCATCACTTTTACATTCAATCGTAATATTAAGCTACATTTAGGTAGATCTCGCATTCACATAGCGTTTCAAAATTTATAAATTTAATACAATGATATAACATATTGATTTAATTTGGTGTCCTGCTTTTTAAGTTCCTTTTTCTTCAAATCGCCCGTAAGACAGATACGGTTAGTTTTCATTTTTTAATTACTTTCGCTGTCTTTACTGTTTCAGATAATTGTCAACGTCATCATATACATATAATAGTTAAAGGACACAAATCTGTGCTAAAAATAAATTCTAATGATCTCTTCATTAAAATAAATAGAATGAATGATGGTTTGGCTTATATTAATGTCTTAAGTTTTAGTGAATTCTCAAATCAACACTAAAAAAAATATCACAAAAATTTGGATTTTCTTGAATATATAGTAAGACTAGTAGAATCCTGTATTGCACTTGAACTTGATATGGTGGCATAATTTTCTACGATCTCACATTTAAAATGATAGAAATCTACATATTAGTATTTGTACTGATAGGAAAAATGATTTAATCTTACGAAAATTACTCTAATTATATTTAGTTATTGCTTCATTCGAATAGTGGGCTCAAGATACTATGAAATAATAAAAATTGTATCGAACCACCAAAATTTGTCCAATTAAAAGGATACACAAAAATAATACTTGAAATCAATGAGGGTTTATAAAAATGAGTTATGAGTGCGTAATTGCTAAAAATAGCATGAGAGTAAAGCAATTAGTATTTATGAGACGCAGTTATAAATCATACAACAGAGTTAGTTCCCACAAGAAAAGTCGCCAAGAATTTATCACAGTGATGTGATAATAAATATGGAAGATCCTGTTTCGACAAATTGTCAAACTTTCTTGTTTTACATAATTTGGACACATATACCATATATAAACTATCACATGTTGGAAATATCGGCAATAATTGACTTTCTAATCAAAATCCCCACAATTCAATCGCTCCGTCGAAACTGCAACACATATATAAAGATGATGATAATAATAATAAGGCTAAAGTGGTTTCTTTTTTTATTTTCGGAAATATAACGACTTTTATTTTTAGGGGGACTTAAATGCAACAATTTCACCTTAAAAATAATTAGCACCGAAAATTTTTAGGACGGAGTGGACTGGAGAGGCATGGGTTCTGCTAAGCTTTGACGATTTTTGAGTGATATGTTGGCTTGGTCGGATTAAGTTGATAAACGGTCTATGGAATGTATACATCGGCGCCAATCATTTTCAAGGAAAATAATTTTGCATTTAAGACCCTTCGAAGTAACAATAGTTATTTCTCCAAAATTAAATGTAATGAGATTAAAACCACTTAATGGCATTTTGAATTGTTTGGTGAAAAGGAAAAGTCCAGTTGTGTTAAATCCCATTGAATTTATAAAGGGACTATGTATTTTTATCATAATGTATCCATATTCAAGGATGGTAAACAACTAAGAATGGTCTTATCAAGGATGGTCTAGTTCCCTATGCTTAGCAAGCTATATAGCCAGTTAGCGAACGACCATGACGTCACGCGGCCATCTAACGGTGTAGATGCTTCATTTTTTACGTCCTTTCTTTGTCGTTACATTATATCGGAATTTTGCTGTATTTATCGTGAATATTTGTGATTTTAATACATACTGTGTGTGTAAACTTTTTTCACTGTATGTGGTGGAGTGAATTTCCTGCAATAAACCAGTTTATTCGTGGTTTTTATACATAGGCACTTCCTTTAAAAAAATTCTTCACTTTTCTAAAAAAAAATCGCCCAGAGGGAAGTTGTACCTAAACAACCGTCAATTCATTTTGTAAATTAAGAACTATAATTAATTGAGTAAGTTTTGACATAAAATCGGTGACATTAAAACTTAAATATGAAAAACACTCGTCGCGCAATTTATGTGACAAAATAAATTATTCTGCACAAAACTAATTTTTAATTCAATTTATTACAGCTGAATATTATACCGTGCCTTCAAATACCTTCCTCGGCTTCCTCATTAGAGTAGGCTGCTTTTTAAGTAATTAATGTGGGTGTACATGCTAAGCTTTTGAAAACTTCAAATTCTGAAATTCAAATTTTAGAGGTTTATTATTATTTATATGACATGGGTTTTACCAATTTTGAATTTTATTTTAGTTCCTATTACAAACACTAAGCGTTAGTACAAGATATATGAAATTTACCGAATACGAATCGTCATAACGAAACATAAAAGCGCGTTATTTGTGAAAATTCTAACCTAAAATTATATGTGTCGTTGATAATTCATAATCACGTTCTTGCGTTGTATTGAGTTTCATTAATTATTTAGAGTTGTGAGGAACTATGGTCGTAGTCAAGTATTTTGTCATTCCGTGTACATACTAATAGCACTGCACCGAAAGGCAGATTGCTTTCCTTATTTGGATGAATACGTACAGTCGAAAGCAAAAAAAAGTAGACAAAAATACAGGTTTCTGTTATAAACTTTCTCAAAATGATTAGTGTGATAGCGACTTCAAAGTTAATTGTCAAAATTTGGTTATCTATCAAAATTGACAACTTTACAGTTGATATTAAACTATTATTAAAATGCATTCCATAAATGAAGATAATAAAGTCAGTGTTATTGCAGATTTGAGTAACGGTTTTAAAATACGTGAAATTGTGGAAAGGAAATAATATGTGTTATGGGAAATAGAAGGAAACTTAAATTCAGAGGCTTATATCAACATTCTAAGTATGTAATGTAATGTTGCCTTCAGTGGAGCTATTTTTTCCAAATCGCAATTTTATAATTCAACAGGATAACTGCCCCATCCATCGGACAGAGTGAAAACATGGTTCAGAGAAAATAACATCAACGTGTTGGATTTTCCGCCAAAAAGTCCTGATTTAAATATTATCGAAAATGTGTCTGATGATCAAAGAAATAAAGAAATTAAATCGAGGACCTTAAAATAGACAAGAATTGGTAGAAATAGTTCACACAGCATGGAAGAATGTAAATCAAAATATTTGTACCAACCTTTATAACTCTATTCCAAATAGATTGCAAGAAGTTATAAACAAAAACTGGTCTATAAACAGATATTAAAGCATATATTTCTTCATGATGTTTTTTAATTATTATTTTGATTTGTATTATTCAGAAAAGGCGATTTGATAATTATTTGATTTGCCATAGAATTAATGACTTGACACTAATGACAAGTAAATAAAGCCAGGTTTACAAAGTACGAGATTTCTTGTCTACTTTTTTTTGCTTTCGACTGTAAGTGTAAATAGAGCACAAATATAAAGAATTATTGTTTAATGTTCTGTATGTATTTACAAAATCAATATTGTGCAGATATTAATCAGTGGGATGAAAGAACTGGTGATCCATCCCTTAAAAGGACCAATCCTGCTAAAGTGTATAAAAACCATCGGATTTGTGAAATATGTACAGTTCTGTGCAATAAATTGGCGTACACTTAATATACGGTTATGTAAATACGACTTTTGTTTGAATATCTGTCATGTATGACAAATTGAATTGACGCTATAATTGAATTTGTCAACTTAACTTAAGCCATTTTTACAATGGCAAAATAATGTCAAAATTAGCAATAAGACGTGTACGCCATTTTATTGCATAAAACTGTACATTACTCAATATTGTATGTATGTAATTTACAAGCGAACATTTTGCTGGACATTTGTATGATTGTGTCCTCAATAAAATAACTAAGTAAAAACAATTTATATACATATTTAAATAAAATAATGATTACATATTTAAAATTCTAACAGCAACAGATAAACATTAATTATAAAAATAAGGATATGACGCTACTAATACTATTAAAAAAAGGTATATCTGTATAATATTGTGTACAAAATATCTTTTTTTTTTAATGTATGTTATGTGTTGTGTAATATACAATAATTATTAATTTTTTGGATTTTCATTTTTTTATTCCCTATGCGTATATTTTTCATTTTATATATGGATTTATTGGTATTTACGAAGTTTATTCAATGATCAACATGTTGCAATTTGAATATGAAGTGTTCATGTTAATCATTGTATAATTTTTGTAATGTTCAATGAATCTGTATATTATATCTCAAAGATATACTACTATATACTTAATTTTAGATTTGTATTTTCGCGCGGTTTGTGACGTAAGAGTCATAGTTCGCATGACAACCACTGCGCGCTGTCAAGAGTTCCATGAAAAGTATTAAGAGTAGCCCATCTTGTTAATTTCTATATCTTTGGATATAACCAAAATTATGCGTGTCCTTGATTATGTCCACCGTCACCAAGCATTAAAAAAAACATGGCCGTCTCTAATGAGGAAAGTATTTGAAGAACGACTTCGCATCCAGTCAAAAAAAAAAATTAAAACACTAAAAAATATGCAACATTTAATGATAATAATTAATTAACAGTTTTGATTTTTTCCTTCCTAGTAGAATCTGAATCTACAGGTTTTTAATTTTTTTTTCTTACAGGATGGAAAATAATATAGGTATGTATTCTTAGTAATACTTGTGAAATTATTCTAAATATATAATATTCAGCTTTAATAAATTGCATTAAAAATTATGTATTCTTAGTAGTACTTTGAAATTATTCTAAATATATAATATTCAGCTTTAATAAATTGCATTAAAAATTAGTTTTGAGCATTATTTAGTCACATAAACTGGGCGCCGCAAAAGCGGTATGGTCGCGATAAACTCGCCTAAAGTGGAAATACCTAAGCTTTTATATCCATGAAATTGTATAGAAACGTGTTTATAAAACTGTACAAGTATCTATTTCGTCTCAGACATGTCAAATGTATAAAGGACTTGCAGAAAAATATCCATTTAAAAATATATCTGTGATACCATATGCGCTTTTCATATCCTGACCACCATTAGGTCGCTATGTGACGTCATAGTGAGAATGCGTGCTGCGAGTAAATGTACAGGATTAGACCATCCTAGTTGTTTACCGTCGTCCTTGCACCTAACGACCTGTACTCTAGGGTAGTATGGTCTGACATTGACTATTGCTTTCCGCAGACTCGTGTTAAATCCAAAAAATAATGAAAATACTTATCATTTACATTGAGTAAAACTTACTTGGTTATTTATTCTGTGCCTATATATAATTTCAAGGCAAGGAGTAGAAAAAATTAATCACTGGCATCTGTTTTAGAACAATTATGCCATCCAGTATTTGAACTAAAGACATATTTATACAGATTAAAGTGTGCTGAAGTAACATAAATTAACATTTTCATACAAAGCACAAGTAATTTTCATAGTAGTCAGATGATGCACGATTTAAAATGAATAGTTTCTGCAGGATATGTTTGGTATTTTCGAAACTACTGCTGATATTAGTTTGGGCATTAGGAAAATTCTATCAAATACTGCATGTGCAATACCTTTAAGAACATTGTATATACAGAATTTTAATGATTGATGAGCAAACAGTATATATTAAGATAAAAGCTAATAAGTCAAGAAAAAAAGTAAAAGGGCTTCGTGTTCGTTCAGGTCTATTTTTCTTATTCAATCACAGAATATTACAGGAAAATGCAACCCTCTAACGATTGTACTTTATCATGGAAAGCTTTATTTTCATGCAAGACAATGATCCAACACACAGTGTATATGTTACGGGTAAAGTTAGATTAACGGTTAAACCTAGGTTTACCCGGGTAGACTGCGAAATACCCAAGAAACATACACGTACGAAATATAACCGACTTTACCCGGGTAAATCGCGTTCTATCCGGTTTTGTGTGGTTAAATTTGGGTGTAGAAATTATTATTGCGTCTCCTTTCACCACGTGCAGTCAGTTCGAAAATAGCAACCGAAGACGTATTACGTTACAAACGATGAAATGTTTGATATTTTGCATGATGCACATTTGGCCATTGGACATGGTGGTAAACATCGTATGGAAACTGAATGCAAGAAAAAGTACAAGAATGTAACTCAAGATGTTATTAAATTATACCTCCGTTTGTGTGAAGGTTGCCAAAAGAAACTAAAATCTACCAAGAAAGGGCTTGTAGTTAAACAAATGGTGTTTTCGGAGATGAACAGCCGTTGTCAAGTGGACCTGATTGACATGCAATCCCATGCAGATGGAGAATACAAATTTATTATGGTTTATCAAGACCACTTAACAAAATTTGTTCAAATACGTGCATTAAAATCGAAAAGGGGTGAGGAAGTTGTTAAGAGCCTGATAGACATATTTTTCATTTTTGGCGCCCCATCTATACTACAATCGGACAACGGCCGGGAATTTGCAAACCGTGTTATTGAAGAGTTATGTTCCATGTGGAGTGGCCTTAAAATAGTACATGGCAAACCGCGCCACAGTCAGTCACAAGGCAGCGTGGAAAGAGCAAATCAAGATATACAAAATATGCTCATGACGTGGATGGATGATGAAAACTGCAAAGGATGGTCAGAAGGTCTGAGATTTGTCCAGTTAATGAAAAACAGGGCATAGCATGATGAAATTAAACGATCTCCTTATGTCGCCATGTGTGGGCACGATATTAAAGTCGGCCTATCGACATCAGTTTTTCCAAGAGAAACTATTGAAAATCTACAAACCGAAGAGCTTGCGAGAGTCGTCAGGGAATTTGGTGTGGGTGAACAGCCTCAACAAAAACAAAACAAAGACCAGCCTATGGATAGTGACCCAGAAACAGATATCCCGCAAGAAGAAGATATTACTGAAAGTGACAACCTGCACAAAGACATTACTGAAGGTGGCAATAGAGAAGAAAATATGGACAATAATTATAGATAAAACGCCAATGATATAGAAACTTTAGAAAATCAGACCAAATGTGCAGAATCTGGTGAGCCATGTACATCAGCCAGTATGAGGTGTGAACTTTGCTTGTGCCAAAAAAATATACTTTCAAACAGACCAGACGTTGATCGAGGGAGGGGCGATTTTAGAAACATTCTCATGACAGTTATCGAGTAAACGGAGGACAATTTTTATAAACTAGCTCACAAGACAGGAACTATCGAGGAAGTGTTTTCCAGTAATCAATTTACTGTGTGTAGTGAGAAACTTTTAGATCTGGAAAGTGTATCACCGGAAAAGAAAAGTTTACGACAACTTGCAAATGAACGGTCACTTTTAGGAGGTCAAGGTTATAAACGTTGCAACTGTCAAGCTAAATGCATGACCAACAAATGTAAATGTAAAGCTATTGGAAATCTGTGTAACTCAAAATGTCATGGCAGCTTGTCTTGCTTGAACAAATAGATTATAGTATTCTTTACTTTGACAGGACACAGTTTTAGTGTTTTTACTTTTATTCGTAAAATGTGTTTTTAAATAAATATGTTTTTCAAACATTTATGACCTTGTTGTTTTTGTTAGACCCAAATTTAACCAAGTGAAAATGGGTGGAACGCGGTTTACCCGGGTAAAGCGCGAAACACGTCCAATTTCAGTTATATTTCGTACTTTACCTACGTTTCCTAGGTATTTCGCGGTTTAACCGTTAATCTAACTTTACCCGTAACATATACATTACACAGGTCAACAAAATTAATTCTGGTGCCGGAAAACAAAGTGCTGATTTTTTATATATTCGATGTGCTGATTCCAAAAAAGCCTGCCTTTTTTTCGTACCAGCTCTAGTTTTTAAGATACAGGCAAATTGATTTTCGTATAAATAACAGGTACAAATAAAGAAATTTTGAGCAACCGTAAGAGATTTGGCGCAATACCCATTAGTCATTCTACCATCTTGAAAGAGGAATACAAGATAATATCAATAGTCCACAAAATATTAAGTATAAATTTGTGTCGATCTAAGAATGGTTAAGTTTCTTCATGGACAGCAAACTGGATATACAAAATATCCTTGTTTTACATGTCTTTGGGATAGCAGAGCTGAGGGTCAGTATTCGGTTAACAAAAATTGGCCCCTAAGAAATGTCATGATTCCAGAAAAAAATTACGTCACTAACAACCTTTGGTTGCAAGAGAAGAAATCATATTTCCATCTTTACATATCAAGTTGGGACTTATGAACAATAATGTGAAGGCGTTTAATAGAGATAGCCTTTGCTTTAGGTACTTAATACGTAAATTTCCTGGGATTAGCATGGAAAAACTGCAAGGGGGCATATATGGCACTCAAATAAGACAGCTAATAAAAGATCAACAATTTACTGCAGCAATGAACCAGATTGAATCTAATGCTTAGTGCTCATTTGTTGAAGTAGTGCATTTTCTTGGCAATCATAAAACGAAGAATTACGCAGATTTAGTGGAAACATGCTTTCTAAATTTAATATTCTCTGTTGTACCATGAGTATAAAATTTCACTACCTCTACAGCCACTTAGATCGATTTCCATAAAACCTAGGTGATTACAGTGAGGAAGAGAGGGAAAACTTCATCGGGATATTAAGACGATGGAAGAACGATATCAAGGGACGTTCAATATCCAAATGATGGCCGACTACTGTTGGAGTCTGCAGGGAGATTGTCCTACTAAACTCCATGCTAAAAAATCGCATAAAGAAATGTTTAAGTCATAAACATAACGTATCTACTTTGTGAATTACATACTTTCTTCTGTCTCTAATGCTAATAATTATAACCTGAAATATATGTAAGTAGATGATTTTTATCTAAAAGAGGCCAGTATAGTGTAACTCAAAAGCTAGATCTAATAGACTAAATCTGACTGTTGTTTTGGCTTCTACACCCAAAAATTACCTAGAAACAGCTAAAAAACAGCAAGCACCAAAATGTATGTTGGCTTGTGAATAAATGAAATAAAAGGAAATAAAAGGAAGTAAAACTCAATAATGATGTGCTCCCTGCAAAGCTAAATATATATAAGTAGATGATTTTTATCTAAAAGAGGTGTAACTCAAAAGCTAGATCTGCTCCCTGCAAAGCCTTAATAACCACAATAAACTCGATAATAGGATTGGAAAACTATATTCAATCACAACAGATAAATATAATCCACATAATAAGTTTTGTTTCGAAGCAAAATTTGGTCCAGATTGATGACAAATAACTGTATAACATAAAAATGATAATTAAACGAAATAAAAAAAGACTATCGACACCCTAAGTCATTACAGAAATTAATCGCGACCGTAAAAAAACAAATTTATATTTTCTAGTAAAACGATAATTAAAACTCATACAGTCATTCATTACACATTCATACCCTCACAGTACAATGCTTTCACATGTTTTGATTTGTTGCAATATAGAAGTTTTCATATTGTATAAATTTAGTATACATTCAGATAAGTTAAGTATATTATGTATATTCTTCAAAAAAAGATAGAAGAATATTTTTAACATGAATGTATTAAACTGTATTGGTGAACAACTAACATTAATCAAGTACACATTAGCCATGTTTTATTTTTAAGATATTAACAATATTTACCTCAAAGTTATAGCAACGACGATATTATGACAACACACGTAGTAGCAAATAGATATAGATGACATAGATTATATATTTAAGTGTCTAACACCGAATAAGATGAAATACCGCTACTATTGTATTAAACAGTTAATGTGTTGTATAAACTTAGTTTTAAACCACACCTCATACATGAAACTCATATATATCAAAATACAATCAAAAGTAAAACATCTGCTTGTACATCTAGTACAAATAAACATCCGAAAATGTTTTTCATTCAACATATAAAACACTTTGTTTATTTTAGTTATACAATACGCATACAAAAAGGAAAAATAAATTAGTACCCTGTTTATGCACATCATTACCATAAACATAAACTTTCTAGCAGTGATAATGTTCTATAAAATATAAACGTTGAAAGACAGTTTGTACATAGGACACTCGTAAACTTATGAGCATGTGAAACGATACGATTAAGTTAGTTATAAAATCATTGCCATATATTCGTGGCTAGTGTTGGAGTAGAATTAGTTGCTGTTTGACTATTTAGTGATAGTGCACTGAACTGCTGTTGTAGGCTTGCTTGATTTCCAAAAAAGGGATTCGGTACCGACGACGATTGATTTCCAAAATTCTGTTGATATTGATTCATTGGTGTAAACTGACTTGGCAATGATTGAAATTGCGTAGACTGTTGAAATTGGGCAGGTGTCTGAAACTGATACTGCGAGGATATTGCTTGTCCAGGTTGCATTTGAATATTCTGCGTGGGTATCGTATTACCAAATTGATTAGCATTTTGTACGGGAAATTGTCCGGGAAACGCGTGACTTTGAGTAGTGGGATATTGTTGCATACCGTTTTGTATTGGATAATTTTGTTGATAATTACTAAAATTTTGAAAATTTTGTTGTGGAAAATTTGCGTAAGTAGGACCATGGGGCATTTGATTTGAATATGTCGGGTTGAAATTAGCTATGGGAGGTGCACTGCCGTACAATGCTAAAATACTATCTTTTGTAAGTTTTGCTTTTTCCTTTTCCGTAGGTGCAGTTTGATTAAAGAAACTTTCTTCTTCGCTTTTCGTATTATTCACTTCTTCAGTTTTCTCCTCTTTAGTTGAAGGAGCAGATAAAAAATTACTAAAGCCGTCTTCTCCATTCTGTAAGCCTAACAAATCGGTCGTTTGCTTACTGTCCGTTGTCGTTGCTGGTTGTGAATTGTTTACATTTGATGAAGATACTGTTGATGATGATGCTCTACCAGGTTTCGGGCTTGGATTTTTCGGTTTTGGCAACTGAGGAACTTCAACATTACCTATGCTTTTCTTTTCAACAACGGTTTTCTTTTTCCTTTTCTGTTTCTCAATTTCTTCTTCGATCTCCTTTTCCCAATTTACTTTTGGCAACGGAGGCGGCACCCATTCCCTGGCTATATACTTTTTATGTTCATACTTAGCTCTGATAAACGTTTCTAGGTTGGAATCATTCTGTGGTCTTCTAAAATTATCAGGTAGATTTGCTTCATAAACCGCTCGCGCTCGTGAATTTCCCATTTGCTGCAAGGAAACTACTTGCTCTGGAGTCCATGTGTCTAAATTTACAGATTTTACTTTTGATATATGTACTCCTAAATTTCTGTGAATGCCCGCGCATCGAATGCATAAAAATACTCCCAGGTTCCATGATGCCCATCTCGGACCTAGAAACAATAATGCTTGTTTAATAATTTATTAAAATTTCAACGGGCAAACCAACCCAAGTAA
Organism: Amphimallon solstitiale; assembly: GCA_963170755.1. Classification (NCBI taxonomy): domain Eukaryota; kingdom Metazoa; phylum Arthropoda; class Insecta; order Coleoptera; family Scarabaeidae; genus Amphimallon; species Amphimallon solstitiale. The sequence continues at coordinate 62,386,150 of OY720676.1, read as the reverse complement.
AGAAAATTTTACGTAAATTCAGACAACCATAAGAATAATTAAAAATAAAATAATAATAAAATGAAAAATAAATCTGAACTAAGCAATATACACATTATTCTTAAATTGAATTGCAGAATTGCAAATTTGACTTACATGTGGGAAAAAAGGTTTGCGCGGAACCTGATTCCTTCTGGGTATATTGAAAAGTATTTTACTTAACAACTATGCGCGCTCTACCTTATTATTAATAATATTGTATAAAACCGTTATAATGAGTGCATTACGCTTCGTTGTCAGGGAGGTGATTAAAATTTTTGAATAATCGTAGTCCTTCTCCGGATCATATTTTAGAAATATTCGTTGTACATTTTTGATATGGTAATGTGCACCGTACAGATGGGAGCAGCATATTCCAGTATCGATTTTATTATTGCTTGGAGGGTCCTTGGGAACGGGTGTACTATGAGAAGGTGGAAGACAGTTAAAGGAAATTGTGTTGTTAACGCGAAAGAAACATAATAATATGCATTTTAGATTATATGGACAGCTGTACCGTACATTGCATCCACTATCTTGTTCGTTAGTTGCTATTTGCCTCATATTCTTTATTCAGCACATCGAAAGTCTTATACCTTAGACGTCTGGATCATCCCTACCATCATACGGCTGCTGTGTGAAAAGTGCACCCCTGCGGACGAAGATGCAAATATCACCAATGCGTAATTTATTCGTATGAGATGTCAGAAACGTTTCTAACATCATTAAATCCAGTTGTGATGAGATAATCGATGTTAAAAATTATGTATTAATTTAATTTAAAAAATAATTATAATACAGCACAGGAAAAATTATTCATAAACTGATTTTGGATTTTTTCAATGTTACCAAACTTTATCTTCAGTGATAGTGATAACTCAATAAGTAACGGTGAGGTATTTGTAATACTGAGATCATTGCAGGATTTTGAGACAGACCATTACATTGTTAAAGCAAAAATAATATGCTTCCATTATTTCATAGGAACTTCAAGTAATATTTATTTAGTTTAGAAATCAAGAAACAAATCTAAATGAAAGTCTAAATAACTATAAGTTTATTGTGATGTCAAATCTATCGTTGAGATTTCGTGTCTGACAATGTACGTCACAATTACGTCACGAACGGCAACAATTTTCAAAATACGTGCATCATATTGAAAACAAAATGTTTTATTTATAACTACGAAACAATGTTGATTATTTCATTAGTTGTGTTTATAATAATTCTCTTAATTATCAGTTAATAAAATGTATCATTACAATTTATAATGTACTTCCATTTATTTTATACGCCATAATTAAGAATCGGCAGTCGGGGGGTATACTGCAAGACTGGACTTAAGAGGGGCGTTTACCTATCGAAAATTAAGGCATCGCCGTTTCGGGTTTTTTAAACTCATTTTGTAATTTTAGAATCTCAAATTTGGGTTAGTGATGCAAAAGGCATAAATTTATAATGTCAAGGTCAGTTTTTGTGCTAATTTATTTTCTTAACAAAGTTATGTGTTTTAGAAATAACCACAAAAATGCATGAATTTGATTAATGTCTACTAACTACTAAGGCTGGTACACAAGAGAAAAAATGAGGTGTGGCCACCACACGACTTTCTTATACGTATGAAAGTGTTACTTCCGGTCCGAATTTTGAAATTTCATTTATACAAAAAATATTCCAAATCCAACTCTAAATACTTTTGTACTCTTTATAAATGTATATAAAATGCATAATTTACGACATACTTGCAAAAAATCGTTATTCGGTAAGAGTAAAAGTGATACTTCCGGTCCGAATTTTGAAATTTTTTTTATATAAAAGATATTGGAAATTAAGTTCTAAATACTTATAAATTCTTCATAAATTAGTCTAAACTTAGTAATTGACGAAATATTTGCAAATTTCGATTTTTTCACTGAAGTAAACTACTACTTCCGGTCTGCCGATTTTGCTCAAAATCTAATCAGTTCTCAAGAGGGAGATTATATTCGTAAATACAAAATTTGGAATTGATATCTCCAGCGGTTTGACCGCTATCGTGGTCACACACACACACACAGAGAGAGAGAGAGAGACATTTTTTTAAAAACCACTTTTTTGGTATCAGGGGACTTCAAAACGTGGACATCTCCAAAAATCTCGAGGTCGAAAATTTTCATCATCACAATACTTCCTTATACTACGTATAAGAAAGTAAAAAATGAGGTGTGGCCACCACACGACTTTCTTATAAGTATGAGCATTTCAAACTATACAATTTTTAGAATTTTTTTATACAAAAATTATTCAAAATCCTATTCTAAGTACTTTCATTCTCTTAATAAATCGCTATAGAATGCATCCTTTGCAAGATATTCGAAAAAAAGTGCTACTCGCTAAGAGTAAAAGTGCTACTTCCGGTCCGAATTTTGAAATTTCATTTATACAAAAAATATTGCAAATTCAACTCTAAATACTTTTGTACTCTTAATAAATATATATAGAATGCATAATTTACGACATATTTGCAAAAAACCGCTATTCGGTAAGAGTAAAAGTGGTACTTCCGGTCCGAATTTTGAAATTTTTTTTATACAAAAGATATTTAAAATTTTCATGTAAATACTTTTATACTCGTAATGTACCTGCCTAGAAACCATGACTTGCGAGATATTCGCAAAAAAACGATTTTCGATAAGAGTAAAAGACCTACTTCCGGTAGGAATTTCGAAAAACTTTTTAAATAAAATTGTTCTCAATTTTAATTCTAAGTACATATGAATTCTTTATAAATTTGTATAAACTTAGTATTTGACGAAATATTGGCAAAATTCGATTTTTATACTGAAGTAAACTGCTACTTCCGGTCTACCGATTTTACTGAAAAACTAATCAGATCTCAAGAGGGAGATTATACACGTAAATACAAAATTTGGAATTGATATCTCCAGCGGTTTGACCGCTATCGTGGTCACAGACAGACAGACAGACAGACACACACACACACAGACATTTTTTTAAAAACCACTTTTTTGGTATCAGGGGACCTCAAAACGTGGACATCTGCAAAAATCTCGAGGTCGAAAATTTTCATCATCACAATACTTCCTTATACTACGTATAAGAAAGTAAAAACGACCTCATTTGATGTACGATATAAAGAAAAAATCAAATTTATGTAATTATTTTTAAAGATGAAAAACATTAAACATTTTACACGAGATTTTTCCAAGCTAACCGCGTCGTTTAACCCCACTTTACGGTATCTCTACCGGTCCCAGCGAAGACGAAAATCTATCGGAATCGGTCGGCTATTGCAGACTTAAATGCGAGTGACAGTTTAATTACAAATTGTCACTCGCATTTAAATGTCATATATACCTATAATATTCGAGTGTATAATAATATAACAGTTATGGGCAAACGAAAATTGGCTTATTATAAAACATCAACAACATCAACAGTTCCGTAAGTACTCATTCTTTATACATTATGTTTCCCATCTATAGTATTATATATACCTTTATCTATGACAGAATCTGTGAATAAAACCGAAGCGCTGTGACAGAACCGAATATAGTCTACCTCCACCTACTCACACCCCCTTGCGTCTACCCGTCCCGCGAGTAATATAAGTTGCATAAGTTTCTATTTGTTGGTAAACGCCCGTCTTAAATGAATAATTTAATTCAAAATTGGGCACAGTAATAGTAATGACATAAATCAAATGACATTATTCAATTAAGTCCAGTCATGCTATGTACCCCTGACTTCTTATCACTAGTCATAATAAAATCAGATATTTATATGGAATACCAGGAAATATCACTGTATTGCCGATAGTCGTTATGTCAACGTTTGATGTCAGGATGGAACCATTGAGGAAAAATACTCTCTCAATGGGATGGAATACATATAATGGCATAACCTTAAATATCATTACGGGTGTCGTTTAGCAAAAAGCAGAATCTTGGCAACAGATAAAAAAATTACGAACGATGATGTGTATTCGCGTGTATTGCCAGATAAAAAATCCGGACTCTATTATAATAATAGCTGCACTCATTTTGATAAAAATTTGCGTTGAGCTAAAGTGATGTAAGTGTCTCTGGTCATTTCGAGTGGCATTCTCTCACTGGGTTAGAAAATTTCGACAAGTGAGACTTTAAGCTTGCGTCTTATTGTCATTACGTTACAGCTGTGTCGAACTTTGAACTTGCTGCAAGTTATTGCTATACTTAATAAGATTAATTGTTAAATTAACAGTTAATGTGACATTATAGATACATAATTAAAAACCGAAGCAATTAGATTTTAGATTTATGCCATATTATTTTTACAATATGATATTAAAGAGATCAGATTGCATCGTAACTACCTGAGTTCATCGTTTGGTTTCCTGAATTTCGTGCATTTTTCTTTGAGCTAATTACATACGATTTGAACAACAATTTATATCATCGCCTTAGACCAAACAATAACACAGCCCTACTTTAGTCTACTATTGAAGCAGTTTGTTACCAGTATCACCAAGTGATATTTAAATCTCAGTAGTGAGGATGGTTCTGATCGACCTCAGAATCGGTAAGGGGGAGAAAAAATCTCAGTTTATCTCAGTCAACTGATTACAAAACGAACGCGTCTGAATATATAAGGTGTGTTCCCTTTATGTATTATTTTACTCAGCAAGTTTGCGTGAGTCGAAAATTGTTAAATAGAACGGGTATTCTCAGATATCACATACCTATATGTAACTTCAAAATGACAGCTTGATTATATTTTATAGGTTAAGAAAATATTGGCTCTCCGATTTTAATGTTATACAAATTAAGCGAACTATTAGTTTAAATGAAGAAGACATTATGTTGGTATTTATTAAGCATAAATACATCTAAAATTGTTCAATATTCTTTAATAATGATATATTTAGGGATTTTGTATTTGCCGAAGACAACGACAACGATTTCTTATATGAACGGTGTTAATTTTCAAGTAATACAAGTTCTTCTTCAGATTCATCGGAACCTGAAAGTGAACATAGATGCATAATATAAAATAAAATCTATATTGTAAATGTTGTCTATAAATTTGATGATAAATTTAAAGAATTAACCGTATAACTGCTGATTATTGCATAAATAATCAGCAGCAAATATTCTCCCAATACATATATTTGGAAGGAATAAAGTATCACCATAAGGGAAATTAGTGTATTTTCCATTTTCTGCAAATAAAATGTATTGAATGTACCGATTTGTTTCATGTAATGTGGAAAACTTACTAAACTTATAAATCCTTGAAATCCTATCAAATTTAAAATAAAATAAAAACATATCTTCTGCGCAAACGTAATTTACAAACTCAACAAAGCATCTGCTTTCACTTTCTTATACGTAGTATAAGGAAGTATTGTGATGATGAAAATTTTCGACCTCGAGATTTTTGCAGATGTCCACGTTTTGAGGTCCCCTGATACCAAAAAAGTGGTTTTTAAAAAAATGTCTCTCTGTGTGTGTGTCTATCTGTCTGTGTGTCAGTCTGTGACCACGATAGCGGTCAAACCGCTGAAGATATCAATTCCAAATTTTGTATTTACGTGTATAATCTCCCTCTTGAGATCTGATTAGTTTTTCAGTAAAATCGGTAGACCGGAAGTAGCAGTTTACTTCAGTGAAAAAATCGAATTTTGCCAATATTTCGTCAAATACTAAGTTTATACAAATTTATAAAGAATTCATATGTACTTAAAATTAAAATTGAGAACAATTTTATTTAAAAAGTTTTTCGAAATTCCTACCGGAAGTAGGTCTTTTACTCTTATCGAAAATCGGTTTTTTGCGAATATTTCGCAAGTCAAGCTTTTTAGACAGATACGTTACGTGTATAAAAGTATTTAAAACATAGTTTTCAATATCTTTTGTATAAAAAAGATTTCAAAATTCGGACCGGAAGTAACACTTTTACTCTTACCGAATAGCGATTTTTGGCAAATATGTCGTAAATTATGCATTCTATATATATTTATTAAGAGTACAAAAGTATTTAGAGTTATATTTGCAATATTTTTTGTATACATGAAATTTCAAAATTCGGACCGGAAGTAGCACTTTTACTCTTAGCGAGTAGCACTTTTTTTCGAATATCTTGCAAAGTATGCATTCTATAGCGATTTATTAAGAGAATAAAAGTACTTAGAATAGGATTTTGAATAAGTTTTGTATAAAAAAATTCTTAAGATTGTATAGTTTGAAACGCTCATACGTATAAGTCGTGTGGTGGCCACACCTCATTTTTTTGGTAAGTGCTTGATCGGTAAAGGGGGTACTAAAATAACTCAGAGAATCTCACAAAGCGAAAACTAAATAAAACAGCAATGTATTGAGTGTTGCAGAGTTTCTCAGAGATTTACTGTAAAAGGAAATGCTATTATACCTCAGTTAAAGTGAGGTGATATTATCTGAGATTTATGGCAAAAGGAAAGCAGCTAATAAATACAGGTATACATATATTAAAATTGACAGTTAATAGATAAGCAACAAAAACTAGTACAATTAAATTATATTCTCTATTTTCAGATGTATATGTATATGTACGAGGATGATTTGACAGAAGGTGGGACTCGTCCCGATCAGTGTTTGTTGGTGGAAAAGATTGGTTTTATTTTCGAGTAAGTCATGCGTTCATAAGAGATATTTTAATTTTCAATATTGTCCGACAGTGAGTTTGACAGATGAGTTGCTTTATGAAGACGTGTTTAGTGAATGGTGTAAAATAGATAAAATTTCTATTCGTGGTGCAATTCAATACTTGTTTTTAAGAAAACGAACACAATTGAGATTTTGACAGATATGCAGCAAATATTGAGCAACGATGCTCTTTCGAAGGCCACGATTTGCCACTGGGTTACTTGCTTTATATGTGGCGACTTGACTATCGGCGATGAAGAACGTTTTAGACTATCAAAACATATCACCATTACAAATATGGTTGAAAAAGTGCATGATGTTGTGGTACGTGACCAAAGAGTGCAAGCGAAGGAAATTGCCAAGACTGTGGGCTTTTCTAAATGAAAATTTAAAGGTCTTCAACATCAAGCGAGTTAGGATCGCTTCATTACGGTAGATGAAAGTTAGCCGCATTACTGACGCATCGTGGCAGTAACGCACGAAAAAAGATCAAGATTTATTCATTGACTGGAAAAGCAACGACAAAGATATTTGCCAAGGGGACATATAATGTTGCCCTTGTGAACAAAGTGAAAATTGCCTTGACCGAGAAAAGACTCGAAATGGCTATAAAAAGGAAGTGCAGTCAAGACAATACAAACCAATGGCATTGTTCGAGAAAAACTTGATGAATTACGATTCCAGATTGCTTCAACCAACGAATATAGCCACTTCATATTGGCACTTTGTTCCCAAAAAGCTGTTTCTCGCCGGAAGATAAGTCTAGACAGAAGAGGAAGTTATTGCAGATGTTGCGCTGTATTTTGAAAATCTTGACGTTATCTTTATAAAACACATACAATGCCATATATCGATGTCTAAAGTATATTAATGTTAGAGAAAAATATTATAAAAATAAAAAATCTCGTTGCCGTAATTCAAGTACATATTTCCTTTTAAGTCTCCCTTCTGTCAAATCACCGTTGTATACGAAGAAATAACCGAAAATCACAATTTATCCATTGAAGTAAAGTAGTTATCAGCTTACTCAATTTTGCAACCGCTAATTTTCATTTATTAGAATCACTTTACTAAAAATAAAGACAATTCTTAAAAGTATAGTAGACAGTAAAATGTACCTGTATTATAATTATGAACAACTTAGTATTATACAATAGGCTAACGCAAAAGTTATTCTTCTTTATACCTAAGGACTTATACTTACATATTATTGATATATTTATTTAAAAAATGAAAACAGATTTTAATTAACTGATCTACACATATTAAGTGATGACATTTGTACTGTGCCGTTATTAATTAACGTTTAAATATGTAAATGTTTATTATGATGGCAAGGTCATTATATAACAACACAATGTTTCGGTTTTAATAACAAGGATATGAAAAGTCCGTATATAAGAGAAATTGGTAAAATTATTTCACTGCGACTATGACTTTTGGTACAGCAATCTATTACATTTTTAGTAAACACTACGTAGGAATTAAATTTCTGCAGTGTTCTATTTACTTTTATACAAAAACATAGATATGGAGATAGGTAGAGTCATTTTGAAGTGCTGGGTCAGCGATGCAAATTCGCAGGTGTGTACTAGTCAAAACAACGCCCGTAGTGGAAAATGTTAAAACACCCTGGAAAACAATCTCAAAACAATATTTTGAAGTTGTTTTTCAGCTAAAGCTCCAAGTCCTCTTCTTCCTATTACGGGAATGATGAATGCTGCAAAATATATGGAGCTACAGGAAATTCGTTTACACCTAGAGTTAGACAAGTGTCGCCAAATGGTGGACTTTTTCAGCACGGCTCTGCACTATACCACACAACGAAGATTTCCGGATGTTAATCTAATAGAGAAGTTATAGGCCATTTTCAAAGTCCGCATAACACAAAAGGAATGGACAACCAAACAGAACATGATCGATGCAGTAAGCAAAGTAGGATTTCGTGATCCCAAAAATTCGTTCAAGTCCAACAACTAGCAGAATTTTTGCATTAGATTGAATACAAAGAACGAATAAAGAATTTGTTGGGCTGTTTTCTTATAAATAAAAATATTTACTTCTACAGTTCACCCTCGAAGTTGGTCAAATTTACATCATTAACACAGTTTCAGAAATTTTATTTTAAAAAATTGCTTGAACGAAACCTTTTAAAGTCGTTAGTTTTGTCGATGAGTGCGTGAGGCCCCTTAAGTTCAGTACCTACTTAACGTGTCCGACTTTAGCCTTCGTTACCATTTTTCGTCGTTTCGGCATAGATGTTATCAAATTTTCAAAGAAAATTATTATTTCGTGGTCACAAAACGATGTTTATTGTTTTTGTTTATAGTAATATAATTTGATAAGTAAACGATTTTTAAGAAAAAACAATGTTGTTAACGCAAATTCGATCAAGACTATAATTCTCATTCTTCCAGTTATTCTGTTTTTTCCTGTAATCAAGAGACTTTGTCATTTAATAAATAATAATTCTTTATCTACTTCAATAGTTAATAATTATTGTACTGTGCTCGAATCAGGAACTTTTTTTTCAACATTTATGGGACCAGGGTAGAAACATTAGAGTACGCTGAATGCAATGGAGTTGGCCGTTTTGCAAAATTGACTCTGGTTTTCCAGATATTCATGTTTAAAGATTGAACAAAAAAACCCGATTTTTTCGTACATTTCAACCATTTATTCATCAGGTATTGATTCAGTTCGATAAAATTTCTTCTTTTCCATCAAATCACATTGAATGAGAACTATTTCATCTATTTGATAACAGATGGCATAAGTATTGCGATATTTTATTGTATTCGGTTGACATATTTTGTTATTTCTTGTGAAAATTCCGAAAGCGAAAACTAAAATTACAAATGTGAGTGCGCGTTCCGATCGGTTCAACAAATTAATCGTTTGAAATATCAAAAATGAATGTCTGTAAGAAATGTATCAACTTTTGTTATGTTTGCGGCATATTAACTATTATGCCAAGTAAGATTGGTATTAGTTCGGAAATCGCTGAAGTTTATCGTCAATACTTTGGTGAGATATTATTCGTGATGTGGAATGGACCCCGTCTGTTATGTGTACGGGATGCTTGTCGGGTTTGAACGAATGGAATAAAGGAAAACTTAATAGTATGGCATTTGGCGTTCCAATGATTTGGTCGAATCCACAAGTACATGATCCTGGACAATGTTATGCGTGCTTGAATTATAGTAATGGATTAAACCGAAGGAAAGAACGTCGATTGAAATATAAAACAACGAAATTTGTTCAGTTGCCATTGCCGCATGCAGAAAACATTCCCATTCCGAAAAGACCGAGTCCAACGGAGGAATATTTGCCACCATCATTCGCAACCGTTGGAGAATGATCTGGAGTAATATATCAACCATCGAATGTTAATACAGGATGCAATCACATTGAAATTTTGCAAGATCGTTTGATATCACCGTACGCCGTCTCAAGCTTTCGCAGCGACAGTCGATTGTCTTAGCCAAGGAATTGAAAAAAATTAACGTTTTAGCACCGAATTTTCGTATATATGGAGCATACGGTCGGCAGCATGAATTTCAGAATTTTCTCAAAACATCTGAGAATAATTAATTCGCTTATTGCACGAATATCCGCGGTTTGACTTTGACAATACACAATGAAGAATATAAACCCGAAGATTGGAGATTGTTCATCGATTCTTCGAAAAGCAGTCTGAAGGCAGTTCTTCTTCACGTTACCAACTCAAGAAATTCCATTCCAACCGCACTCAGCACGAACACCAAAGAAACGTATTCGGCATTGAAGAGAATCTTGGACGATGTCAAATACAATGACCATCAGTGGACAATTTGTGCTGACCTTAAAGTGATAGTTCTTTTGAAAGGAATGCAAACAGGATACACAAAAAATATGTGCTTTATGTGCTTATGGAACACTCGTTTTGCTGGTGACCAAGTACATCGAACGGAACTGGCCTCTACGAGAAGAATTTCGTCTGCGACATCACAACATTGTTGAGATTCCACTCGTGCCAATCGAAAAAGTTTTGCTACCGCCGCTGCATATCAAGCTTGGTATTGTCAAGAATTTCGTAAAAGCGTTGAATCCGGAAGGGAATGCATTCAATGAATTACGTCGGATTTTTCCATGGTTAAGCGGCATGAAAATAATAGAAGGTTTGTGTTAATAGTTATTTACGAACCAAGTGCGAGAAGACTATTTTCCCGCATAAGCGCACATTGTAAGCACGAACGACCGCAGGAAGCGAGTGCTTTTAATTGCGCGAATGCGTGGAAGATGTCTTCACGCTAGTGGTTTGTATAATATTTTTTGTACGAACATTAAATTAAAAAAATATTATTGATTAATGTCATTGGTATTATACCTAACCTAAGATAGATTACCTAATTAATTTAAGCATTTCATGTACGTAACTATTACTCACCTTTCCGTAAAATGAATTACACATGGCAAACATGAGGTATTTATTTATATTTATAAATTTATAGTACATTTATTGCGTTTTTTGGCTTAAATACAAACAATTCCGAAATGCCAATATGAATGTCGATGTGGTTCAAATAGATGGCGCCACAATTTTTTTGGAAGAATTTTTAATTATTACTCCTATTTCCCCAACTTTTAGTGAAGAATAGTGGAGGGAAGTAGTATTTTATAGACTAAATTTTATTACTACCAAGTAAGATTTTTTTTAAATGTCCCAAAGTGCCAGTGCTTTTTTTCAATTTTTACAGTCGCCTCAACCGGGAAAACGTATTTCCCAGTCGAGCTACAGATGCGCCAAATGTCAGTTTACATGCGGTGAGTACAAAAAATCTATTCCAGTCTAAGTTTTGATCAAATTGAATTTCATTCAGTATGATGTTTTTATTACAGGAATACTCAATGGACCTGATATTCGACGTTTGATGAAAAACACACAATTTCAAAATGCACTCAGTGAGTCAGAACTCATGGCATGGGGTTGCGTTAAAGTGGTCATTGAGAATGTTCTCGGGATTCATCGATCCGATAACTGGCGCTTTTACATTCAAAACATGCTCATTGCTTTTCATCGTATCAATGTTAAAATGTCATTAAAAATTTATTTTTTACACGCACATGTGGACAACTTCGCTGAACAATCACCGGCCGAATCAGATGAGCACGGCGAGCGTTTCCACCAAGTGACGGCAAGACTTGAACATTGGTATAGTGGAAAAAAATTGGATGCTCTGTTAGGGCATATTTGTTGGAATTTGCAAGAAGTATTACGAATAGAAGTTTAAGAAAAAAATATTTTTATGTGGATAATACACGACTTTTGAGAATACAATATACTTTTTCTATATTTTCTGAACTTTCTGTGACCTTAAATACCCAATAAGTTGAATAAGTGAGAAATATTCCATGAAACAAAGAAATGTTGTCGAACTGAAACGATACCTGCTGAATAAATGTTGAAATGTACGGAAAAAAACGTGTTCTTTTTTGCAATCTTTAAACGTGAATATCTCGAGAAAACCAGAGTCAACTTTGCAAAACGGCCAACGCCATTGGATTCAGCGTACTCGAATTATGTTTTCTACCCAGGTCCCATCAATGTTGAAATTTTCGACTAGCACAGTGAATTATTTACAAAATATAGGCTTTTTGATATGTAGAAAAGCAGAAAAAATACAAATAGATAGTTAAATTGACTAATTGGTAAGGCAAAATAAATTATGTATTTGTCGCCTAAAACGGTAATAACTGGCTGCCTGCTTTTTGAAATCAACTGTCTAATATCACACACAATTTTCAGAAATATATTAAATCACATTTATAATATAATCGACACTCAATATTTAATAGTTGTTCATAATCACACATTAATAATGTGTGATGTTATTTCGATATCTACTTTAATTAATAATGTATTACGTACATCACACGAAAATACAGATTATTGTGAACAAAGTATTATGTGTTACCAGTCAATTTAATTCAAATTATCCCGTACTTACAAGTAGAACAAAAATACCCGCCATTTTCAAATATTTATGCCAAGTATAATGATGTACTTTTAATTTAACTTTAAATTAAACGTTTACCGATGGAAATAATTTTAAATCGGAAATAGTTTAACCTAAAAGTCTTATTGTTCTAAATATAATTTTCTTATACGTATGAGAGCTTCAAATTATAACATTTTAAGAATTTTTTTTGTACAAAAATTATTTAAAATCCTATTCTAAGTATTTATATTCTCTTAATAAATCTCTATAGAATGCATACCTTGCAAGACATTCGAAAAAAAGTGCTACTCGCTAAGAGTAAAAGTGTTACTTCCGGTCCGAATTTTGAAATTTCATGTATATAAAAAACATTGCAAATCAAGCTCTATACTTTGGTACTCTTGATAAATATATACAAATGCATAATTTACGACATATTTGCCAAAAAATCGATAAGAGCAAAAGAGCTACTTCCAGTCCGAATTTTGAAATTTTTCTTAATACAAAAGGTAATGAAACTTATGTTTTAAATACTTTTATACTCGTAATGTACCTATCTAGAATGTCTACATGACTTGCGAGATATGTGCAACAAACTGTTATTCTGTAAGAGTAAAACTGTTACTACGGGTAGGAATTTCGAAAAACCTTTTTAATACCATTTTTCTCAAATTTAATTTTGAGTATATTTGAATTCTTTATAAATTTGTTTAAACTTAGTAATTGACGAAATATTGGCAAAATTCGATTTTTTCACTGAATTAAACTACTACTTCCGGTCTCCCCGATTTTACTGAAAAACTAATCAAATCTCAATAGGGCAATTATACTCGTAAATACAAGATTTCAAATTGATATCTATAGCCGTTTGACCGCTATCGTGGTCCCACATACACACACAGAGAGAGACTCACCACATTTTTTAAAAAAACACTTTTTCGGTATCTGGGGACATTAGAACGTGGACATCTGCAAAAATTTCAACTAACCTAGTCTAGCAAATGTGATAAATGAATGGAAACACAAAACAGATTATTCAACGGTATTGATGATGAAGATGATTTCTTTTATCAATTTTAAATCACTAAACATCTTTTCAACAATGGCATTTGAGAATAGTAAAATTACAAAAGAAATTCAACTGATACAGCATGACTTAATCCAAACTGTTAATTTTAATAACGCTTGATCGGTCTAATTCTATAAGAACCAAAGAAAGAAAATTTGGTTAAACTCAAGGTCAGTAATTAGGTCAATAACTAGTCACTTTTGCGATTCTATAAAAACGCCAATTCATAAAAGCCACAGTGTTTCTAAATCTAGTTATTAGAGCATTACGACCATTATTACATGAATTACAGTAAGAGCAGAGAAGTTTGTTTAAATTATAACGCTAGTATTGGTTTCATATAAACTTATTTTTAAATATTTTCGAGGAAATACATATATAGAGCGTACGTATATATTTCTTATTTGGACGTTTCTAATCAATTTGTAATATTAGTTCCTTATGTGAATTTGCATAGTGGTGACAAATAATATCTGGTAACAAAAAAGCATAGGTACATACTCAGAATTTTCCAAAATTTTTAATAAAGATTTACACTGAAAATTTGCCACCATTTAATTTAGTACGGTGATAAAAGATAACTCATATACATACAAATATTTTTTGTTTGGAAGTACTTTCAACTTACCAACATTTTATTAAATCCCGAAAAATTCCCTCCTTCTATGCAAAATACAGTATGACCCGAAATAAACAGTACTGAACTTATTAATTCTTTAATTTTTTTAATATATACATATTATTTTGACTTTATTACATGTTCTAAGTGTGCACCTCTTCTTTCAAGAGATAACGAAGTTTCAAGTTGGTCATTACGTTATCGAATAAAGATTTTCTCAGTTTTACGAGGAAGGCTCGAATGGCATCATTTAATTCAACGATGGTCTGTGGTGACCTTTTAAAAACGGCATCTTTGGCCATCCACCAAATGTATGTGTCTGGAGAGGTAAGGTCTAGCGAATGTGAAGGATAAAGGAAGTTAGTAATCGTGAAATAATTTTGGTTTGAAAATGTCCCTGAAGAAATTGACGGACCACGGCAGCAGTATGACAAGTTGCCCCGTCCTTCTGAAAACCTTGGTGTAGAAATGCCAAATCACGTGAACGACGTAAATCGGGGATAAAGCGTGTTAAAATTAGTATGTATCGCTGTTGATTAAGTGTGTATTGTCTACCATTCTCTTGGATAAAGTACGAAATATTCTACTGAATCATGTAGGCATGAATTTCACACGCGATTCCCAGACATGGAATTACAATATGATATTTTTGCAAGATATGTCAACCGTCTTATTTATTAGTCGTTTTCGAGAAACTAGCAGTATATCTAAAAAACACTCTTGTGGTTGATCTACTTTACTAACAGAAAGAGTGCTAGAAGAAATTTTTGCCAACAGACTTTGAGAAAGCATACAATTTTGAACGTGGTTTAATAATAATCTTGCGGATGATAATTTGTTGGATATCACATTTTTCTCAGACGAGCCCTGGTTTCATCTAAGTGGATATGTCAATTCCCAAAATTATCGACACTGGTCATCCGTAAACCCACATGTTTTTATTGAAACTGACATGCATGCTATTAAAATAGGTGTTGGTGTGCATTATCACGAAGAAGAATAATAGGGCCAATTTTCTTCAATAATACAATAAATGCATAACGACATAGAATACTTAATTTAAAACTATTTATTAGACAACTTGACAACAATGAAAGACTTATATTGAACATATAATATTTCTTATGAAGTGTTATATGCAATATCGATCTTTGTATTAAATTATTTGTTATATGTAATATCGATCTTTATGTTAAATAATTTTTAAGAAAGATATTTTCAATTATTGAATGTATTTCTTGAATTATTAAAACAAGTAAATTTAATAAACAGTTTTGAAGGTAGTTCATACGTAAAATAATAGATGTCGCACGGACGAAATACAATTCAGAATATGATATATGTGGCAAATACACCATGACTATGAAGCGGCACGGTCAACCTTTTACGATCTCTGTATAATGCAAAAATTCTGGCGCAATATGCCACTCTACTGCGATAATGCCGAGGATGTAACTGTTGGTGTATCTGAATCACAGACGAAAATGCATCCAGCTCCTTCATGATTCTTTGTAAGGAAGTTCTCTTTACACCAAGCTGCAACGCTGTCCTTCGCTGGCAGCCTTTCGGATTTTCTAAAATCTGCTCAAAAACACGCTACTGTTAATGTTAACTGTTCCGGGACGGTCCGATGTTCTTTTTCGTTGCCACAATACACTGCCTGTATTTATGAATTTTTCAACAATCTTCAAAATTACGGCATTACTGGGAGAATGCTTATTAAACTGTTGTGTGAATTTATCACACACGTATCGCAGACTTGCACCGTTGAGTCGGCCGATTCTTCATGAGCGAAAAATCACTCCACCAGAAAAACTTTGAACTTAACACTATTTTTAACAATTTGGCCCTACTAATTAATTGTTTAAAGTTAACTTGACAGGTCTATACTCACTAACGAGGGTATGACAAGTCGAGCCATGAGACACCGCCAACTTAGATTCAGTATTGTTTATTTCGGGCAATACTGTGCATACCCTAATTTCTGGTAAATATCCTCGTTATGGCAACGATGTACATAACCTCCAAAAAATAAAATATTAATTTCTGAAAAGATATTTCACCGTCGGTAAGGGGCGAACTGAAAATATCACTTCAGATCAAAATAAAATGTGTAAAAAAAAGTTATATATGAAATTAATTGATATTATCAGTTATTTGCTGTAAATGGAGCTTATGTCATTTAACAAAATGTCATAAAAATACAATGTCATTTTGACATTTTCTTTTTTATTTACCTATAATTTAGTTTTTGTACTCATCGCCTGTAAAGTGACATTAGGCGCATGTGCAGCTCGACCAGGAAAGAGTATTTCCGGGTCGAGACGACTGTAAAAATTGAAAAAAAAACACTGGCTCTTTGGGACATTTAAAAAAAAATCTAACTCGATAGTAATAAAATTTAGTCTATAAAATACTACTTCCCTCGACTATTCTTCACAACACACAACAAATTTGACGACATCTTAAGCGACATTCAAGCGCCATCTATTTGACCACATCGATATTCATATTGGCAGTTCATAATATTTTGTAATTAAACCAAAAAACGCAATAAATGTACTACTAATTTATAAATATAAGAATAAATACCTCATGTTTGCCATGTGTAAGAATATAATAACTTAATTTTAGGGAAAGGTGAGTAATAATTACATACATGAAATGCTTAAATTAATTAGGTAATCTGTCTTAGGTTAGGTATGATACTAAGGACATTAATCAATAATATTTTTTTAATTTAATGTTCGTACAAAAAATATTGTACAAACCACTTGGGTGAAGACATCTTCCACGCATTCGCGCAATTAAAAGCACTCGCTTCCTGCGTTCGCTCGTGCTTTCAAAGTGTGCTCATGCGGGAAAAGTCTTCCCGCACTTGGTTCGTAAATAACTATTAATATTATATTGATCGCGCACAGAATACTCGAGAAAACCTGGAGTGCAAAAGAAATTTAAGATCACTTCTACCGAATTTTTTCTTGGAAATGTCAGGGCCTCTTTTTAGTTGGTTATATAAATAAAATCAGTACAGTGATGGGGTAGTATTATGCAAGCTCCCAGAGATTCTAAAAAAGGGAAACCACGCAAAACAATGATCTACGGTGTTGTTTTGATGATCGATACAAATGGACAGAGACAAGTCAAACCTTACAAACGCGGATTATGACTTCCGACAAATTGGACAACTGGTCTTATGCATCCTATGACTATGTGTTGTGTAACAAAATTTAGAACGTGAATGAATTTATACCACTGTTGGGAACCGGATTAAGAAGAATTAGAGCTATTTTTAAAACGAATTAATCTTATTGAAACGAACTAATCCTGTATTCATAAGGAAACATAAATTATTGCTGGACTAATCTTTTGTTTTAATGCCTAATCTGGAATTACAAAAACGCCCCACATATTATGCTTATATTGTATTTGCACATAATTAAGTTACTTATTTAGGAATTTAGAGCGCAATCGCCAATTCAAACAAATGTTGTGTCATTGGCATTATAGTCTTAGAAATTTATTATGTAACGAATATTTCCACATGATTTGTTATGGTGACAATTACTTCTACCTATAAGATGAATTCATTATTTACTGATAAGACATAACATTTGACATTATTAAGCATATTGTTTCTTAAATTAAAGTAATATCTGATATCACCTGAGAGAAAATAAAAGTAAATTGTTACACTCGTCATAAACCCGGAGGCATAAAATTTAAAACATTGGAACTTCTTAACTAAAGTGTTATATTTAGTCGAAATATCTGTTTAAGTCCGCACTTAACTCTCCATTTATTGTAATAGCTTTCAAGTTTCAATTTATTGCGGTTTGACTATATTATTCTGAGATTATAACCACAGCTTTTTAAGAATCGATAAACGGTATCTGTTCGCTTTTATGCGAGTCATCACCAGACATTCAAATTATCGGCAAAAGATACATTAATATAGGTCAGGACGACCGGTGACTATATAATAATGAACAATAATAAATAAGAAATTCCTCATTTATAATTTACATTTTTCCGTAGTAAACTCGTTGTAGGGTAATAATGAATAATTCGAGAAAGAATAATTTGTACTTTAAAGAGGTCTCCTCAAGGTGTCCAACTAATCTTAGGTATAATTCAAAATTTCACACAAATTATATTAATATTAGTAGCATTAGTTATTCAGTGATTTCAGTGCCACTTAGATAATGCAAACGATGTGCGTGGGTCTACAAAAGACAGGAAGAGAGACAATATAATCAGTGTTTACCACAAATAGAAGTTTTTCTCTCTATCAAAGAGGAATTATATATACATATTTCATATTACGAGGTGTCTAGAATGTAAGTTTCGTTTGGTAATGAAAACAAGTAGAGATACTGAAAAGCTATCTATTGCAAAACAATCTACCAATCTAAAGGTATTTTTCTACATAGTTCCCACCATTTTATAGGCATCTATCATAGCGTGGCACAAATTCTGTATATCTTCTTCACGTAAGGTTGCCGCCCGTGTTGTCAACCATACGGTAACATGTTCTTTGAGCTCATCATCGTTGTTGGAGTACTGACCACCAGAAAACGATTTCAGGTGCAAGAAGAAATGCAAGTCGCAAGGGGCGTTGTCAGGGCTGTATGGAGGATGGTCAAACAGGTCCCAGACAAAGCCCTGTAGAGGTGTCTTATCACATTCGCAGTGTGAGGTCGGGCATTGTCATGAATCAAAAACAATACGGTTTGTGAGCATTCCTCGGCGCTTGTTCTGTATTGCGCGATGCAGTTTCCTCAGCGTGCGTCCATCATTTGCATTGATTGTTTCACATCGCGGCAAAAAATCCATCAGTAAAATGCCTTATCTATTCCACAACACTGTATACATGATTTTTCGAGATGTCAAGATTCGCTTGGCTTTAGTTCCTGGTGGCGAGAAAGTATGTCTCCTTTCCATCGATTCTCATTTAGTTTCAGGGTGTCATAAACAATCCAAGTTTCATCTCCGGTTACTATCTGTCCCAGACAGTCATCACCGCCATTGTTCTAACGTGTCAAAAAGTCAACTGCACTGCCCAGACGTTGGTTTTTGTATTCTCTGGAAGTGTTTTGCCTCCCTTCCATCGATTGTCATTTAGTTTCAGGGGCGTCATAAACAATCCCAGTTTCATCTCCGGTTACTATCTGTCTCAGACAGTCATCACCGCCATTGTTCTAACGTGTCAAAAAGTCAAGTGCACTGCCCAGACGTTGGTTTTTGTGTTGCTCTGGAAGTGTTTTTGGCACCCAACGAGCACAGTTTTCGAAAACCCAGTTTTACAGTAACAATTTCATGATTAGGCGATCTTGAAATTTGCGGAAATTCCATAGAAAGAGCTAAAATGGTAAACTTACGGTTTACCTTAATCTTTTCTTCAACTGCACGAACCACTTCAACAGTAACCAAAGATGGCGCCCATATCGTTCTTCATCGTGCACATGATCACGTCCTTCATTGAACTGTCGGACCCATCTTCTCACCATTGAATCACATTTTTTCATAAACATCGCAGATTTGTCGTTGAATGTCGACTGGTTTAATGTTCTTCGCATTTAAAAAACGAATTACAGATCTACTTTCACATGCGGCGGGATTTTCAATGAACGCCGCCATTATAAACAAGCACTATAGTAGAATTACCGACCAGATGCAGTAGCAACAACGCACGAGAAATGCATCACATGAACGTCATATGTAAAATAAGGCTTACTATTGGTTCGTTTGTGACCGTACGTGCAAACCAACAAATAGCAAGCATTATTTTACGTATAACGTTCAAGTGACGCATTTCTCGTGCGTTGTTGCTACTGCATCAGTTCGGTAATTCTACTATAGAAGGCGTACACAACAAACAGCGACCTCAAAATGGTGTCATCTCCTTCTCCTTGATTTAGAGCAACTGCCGCGCATGCACGGAACTGCGATCGCAGCGTTGCCGTAACCAAAGAGGGCGCCCATATCGTTCTTCATCGTGCACATGATCACGTCCTTCATTGAACTGTCGGACCCATCTTCTCACCATTGAATCACATTTTTTCATAAACATCGCAGATTTGTCGTTGAATGTCGACTGGTTTAATGTTCTTCGCATTTAAAAAACGAATTACAGATCTACTTTCACATGCGGCGGGATTTTCAATGAACGCCGCCATTATAAACAAGCACTATAGTAGAATTACCGACCAGATGCAGTAGCAACAACGCACGAGAAATGCATCACATGAACGTCATATGTAAAATAAGGCTTACTATTGGTTCGTTTGTGACCGTACGTGCAAACCAACAAATAGCAAGCATTATTTTACGTATAACGTTCAAGTGACGCATTTCTCGTGCGTTGTTGCTACTGCATCAGTTCGGTAATTCTACTATAGAAGGCGTACACAACAAACAGCGACCTCAAAATGGTGTCATCTCCTTCTCCTTGATTTAGAGCAACTGCCGCGCATGCACGGAACTGCGATCGCAGCGTTGCCGCGGCAAAAAATACAAACGGAATTTACTTTCAGGATTTACCTCTTATTGTGGTAAGAATTAATCATGGATGGTGAGAAAATCATTAATACAGTGTGATTTTTAATGTCGGACGGAGGTTTGAATTTGCCGCCATCTTCTTTAGTGTATCTCATGTTATGATGTCATGAATATCAACTCGTTAAAATTATATTTTTCTATTTGGTTATAATGTTCCTCTGTAAGGTGAAGTGGGGTAAGGGTGTAGTAAAAATTTGTTAGTTAAGATATACTATGTTCTAATCTAGAATATATTAAATTGTTTAATCTCTCGTTTTGACAGAATCAAGCTTGTAAAGTTACTAACAAGTCTGCAAAAGAACAAATAACTAATTTCAAATATTTTTTCTTTTTTGGATTTTTTTTTTATTTTAGAACACACTTACCCAAATAGGGGGCAAGTGTGTAAGGACATGATATTTTATATTAGACATAATACTATATTAGAATGGGGTAAGTATGTAAAACTACAGTCGTTCTTCTTTTGAATGCTTTTTGGTAGAAAAAAATCCATCAATAAATATAAACAGTATAAACTGTTTATTACACACTCCCTGATCACGAATAACAGCATGAACTTTTTCTATCGTACCAACCGAAATCATGAAACACGCGCAATACAGTTTCCTTCTTTATGGACGCAAAGATAAAAGAGTTATGCACTTGTTTTGAAAGGTGGAGGCACATATGCACTATTACCTTAGAAGCTGGGGTCAGAAAAAATGTTCGTGTTCGAAACGAGATATCAAACCGACTATCTGAGGTGTAGCCAACCTTCTAAATTTCTATCGCCGAATTACCACAATAAAAAAATTAAATTTATCAAAGTGCATGCATGGGACGCGTAGCAATTAGCACAGGAATTATCATGAGAGATTTTGCTTGCACCACGAAGCATTTTCTTTTTTTTTTTTTTTTCAAAATCCGAGAGGAAGCGTTCACTCTTATAAAAAAAAGTGACTTGTTCGTAAATACAGAATACAGGACATAAACATGAAATTTCTCGCACAGCAGCTAGTATTACAAGAGTGGATAAAACAAAAAATATGAAAATGATTGAATGTGAAACCTGTATACAAAATAATCAATGAGTCAAAAACGAAAGACCCGATATATAACCATTTTAAGCAAAAAGACACGAGAAATGACATAGAAAAGAAATTCAATGTACAAAAGTATTCCTATTAAACTTTGGACCAACATCTGGGCAAAGTGGAACATTCGAGGGGAAGACGTATGGGTCCATCCACTTACTGCCAGTACCAAAGAAACGCGAGTCCTATTGACTAACAAAACATTAATAATAAACATTTTGTAAAAGCTACTGTAATATAAGAAAAACCTCAAATCACACATATGAGGGCCAGCTGTTGACCTATAAATTTTTAACAGCTGTAAAATATATCACGTATTAACATCGCCTATATTGTGTACAAACATACATAATCATTATAGTTATTAAACGTATCGTATAGTATTTTATTGCGCACAAATATAGATTATTTAAAAAAAGGCTGAAACACGTGTGAATGATTCGTAGATATGTGAAACTAAACTACAAAAACAGACCTATTCCCAGAAAATCATGTTCGCGAAAATGCTAAATGCGTCAAATCATAATAAAAATGAGTGGCATATTAGAATATCAAATTTAAAGTTAATAACTCTCTTATACATAGCATATGGAGCATGTATTTTGATAATGAACATTTTCAACCTTTAGAGTTTTACAGACATCTACGATTTGTAGTACCGTAATAACGAAAAAGTGTTTTTTGCACAAACTTATTAAGAGGAGTACCTACTTAAAACTTAATTTGGGGCAAGTTTTGTATTAAACAATCGTGTATACAAACTTCGGACCGCACATACCACACCTCATCTTTATATATAAGTGATCATATATTATATAGGTATATTAACACATCGACTTCATAACAATACCAAATTGCAATATAATCTTCGTAATCTATCAAAATTTACCATAAAAGTTCAGAGATATCACGAAACAAAACGTACATAAATATAAAATATATAAAGCCAATCTGTCAAATATTCCATGTAAGTTCTCACCAGAGTAAGGAAAGTTATTTATGCATTTACAAATGTGTGAAATAGAGCAACATCTGTTTTCTTTTACCGAACTTCTTCTTTTGAGTTCCTCTTACTTAGATTTCCAAAATATTCAAACTGGACATACACTTTGACCACTACTTGAATACTAGGGTAAAGTAGTACTACAGAATATTTTGTTGTGAATTTTTGTAGAAGAGTAAACAATATTTTGCAAACATAACTGAACTCGTACAACAGATGGGTATGATATATGTGACAACTAATAACGCTCCAAATTAACTTGCTTGAAGTTGTTGGTAAACGTATTATTATTGTAATATCTAAAATGTGAATATGCCATTAACAGAACGTCTATATACATATATAAACTTGGAAAAATTAAAGATTTTAATTTTCTTGGGTGACAAGAAAATACAACAAATAAAGGCAGAAGTTGTACGTACGCCGCGCCGGGCTATTGGCGCAGTGTCTTGAATGCTCCTCTGTGAGTCAACATTCTTTGAAGAAACACGTCAAATGAAATTGCACCACAGACGCTAGCACAGCAGCAGAGGTCCATCAATTAGTACAAAGCTATAGGAGGATGCTAAAATTTGAATTATTATTATTATTGATTTGTGAATGTGAGTCGTGGAAACTATCAGCACAGAACCTGACTCTTCTTAATGCAATGGCAATACGCTTTTTAAAGGAAATCTAAGAAGAGACCACAAGAGATAAATGAAGCAACAAATACAAACCGATTAAAAACAAAATCGGAGATAGCTGGGTTGGTTGGACTATATAGGTACATCAAATAGAAGAGAGTTGGTGAACTGCAAGACAAGCCAAGAAGAAATAAAACAAGTGGCAATAGAAAGAAATACAAAACTACATCCAGAAACAGAAAAAACAATTTCAGTAGTTTCCCAATGCATAAGCAAAATTAGGTTTTGTGGGTTTGGAAATCCAGTAAATTAAATAAACTCAACTTAAAGAATACATTTAGATTACTATCTTTTGAATAACATAACTTTTTGCCTTAATAAAAATGTGAATATTAGTAAGGTTAAGGAGTGAAAAAACTTGCTATTTAATAAAGTAAACATATTTTAGTCAAATGGTTACGTAGGATATTATTTCAAGTTAGATAACCATTTTATAGTTAAGATAAAAGAATATTTACATATTAATGGACTATATACAAACATGAAAGATATATGCATAGGGAACAAAATAAGCAGACTATTACTTTTTAATAACAGATTCAATATTCTATGATAAAAATATTTTCCAATCAAGTTAAGTGCAACTCTAAATAATTCATCATTTGATAAAATTTGAGCATACCTAGGTTATTAATTTTATCCATAAATTTTATATTTTGCAATTAAGTATAGTAAATAAAGTTTGTATATACCTACTTACTTGTAAAAATAATGTCTTTAGACATCGAAGTGACTTCTTTTACGATAATTCCAAAAAAAAAAAGAAAATTAATAAAGCAACCAGTTTCTAATTCTAATGAATGTGTAAGTGAATGAAAATATCTAAAATTAAATATATTATAAATAACTAAGATATTTTCATACATAATATGTAAATATAAAAACATTAACACATATTGGAATTATTTTTTGACAAAAGTTAAGCACCTAGGTACATAAAAACTAATCAAATTGCTACAATATATGTTCATAGGTGTAATAAAGTTAAAAAATATTTATAAACCACAGATGTTAGTCATACATGTTAATTTATTTTTTTTCTTGGATAGGTAAATTAATTAAATTAAGTGAACAAGTATGTAACATTGCGTATAAATCCGTTTAAATTTATATTTAATTACTAGGAATATCCATATCTGCATCTTTAAAAGTATTATTAACACACCTGTCTTCATGGAAATATTATTCATAAAATATCTAGAAATTAGAGAGCAGCCAGGAAACTTTATTATATGAAAATTCAAGAAAAAATGTAACATACCTTTTGAATCGCAATCAACACAATATTTGTTGTCCTCATCTCTTAATAAATCTGTTAATACTGTTTGACATTTATCTTGTAATTGTTTGGTCTTATCTTTTTCTGTTTTTGAGCTCATTGCGGTTGTTTAACACAAAAAATTAACTACATGCAAATCACAAATGACAACAAAGGGTGTTTGCCATTACAAACGTCACTGTCGTTAGTGCGCATGTCGTTTGTTTGCCATTGATTGAATTAATGTGCCATCTATAGACATAGTTTTGATTATAATATTTTTTTTGTATATGTAATAGAATCTTATCAAGTAACATTTATTAAGAATTCATTTTCAATGAAATTGATTTAGTGAATTAGTAATATATTATAATATTTATGACCAAAATTATTGGATTTTATTCTCTACAGAAACCTTTTACAATGGAAGATTATGATCTTACAGCAAATGGATAATAGGTGGCAGCATATAACTCGCCCAGGCAAAATTTTACTATTTCTCATTCGTTTACAAAATTATAATTTATTATTATTAAATACCTCCAAATAGATATATTATATATGTTATTTTTATATTTCTGATTTGGAAAAAAGAACAAATAAAACTAGAAAATTTAATTTAAATTGTGTTTCCTATTACACTCTTTATTTTACTTTATGACCTTACAGCAAATGGATAACAGGTGACAGCATATAACTCGCCCAGGCAAAATTTCACTATTGCTATTTGTCATTCGTTTACAAAATTATAATTTATTATTATTAAATACCTCCAATTAGATATATTATATATGTTATTTTTATATTTCTGATTTCAAAAAAAGAACAAATAAAACTAGAAAATTTAATTTAAATTGCGTTTCCTATTGCACTATTTATTTTACCTTATTTTGGTTAGAGGTTTTGTATATCAAAAAGACATTAGCCCTTTTGTTCTTATAATAAAGACTTTGAAACTGTGAAAATAGAGAGTCTTACATTTTGAAAAATACTAACTAGAAAATTATTGCTACGTTTATGAGAACTGTTTTAGAGGTACTATTTACAGATATAAATATTATAGGAGTCCCAAAATACGACACCTTAAAATAGAAAGAAATCTCTAGTAATAAAAATGATATCAAAGAATGAAATCAATAAACGTGTAAGAAAAAAATGGAGATATTTTGATTAAATTATTTGTTTTGTCCTGCCTGTTTTGAACCGGTCCACTTATCTAAGTAGGTACAATGTTCTAAATTAAGGATTTTTATGTAATTTTACCTTGTGAACAAAGGAAAATCATAATAATTGTGTTTCTTAAGACAAATGTTCAAATTTATAACAAGAAATTAGTAATAAAGATTAATAGATATTTTTGATGGTTGACACTTTGCCGGTCCAAAACCGGCGAAATACTGACTACCTATATGGGAAAAACAGAATTTGATCAATAACCGGTTACTCACTATTCCGGTCATCTTAATAATGAAATTATTACTCGAGTAGTTGTCTATCCTTTGTATAATTACTACAAAAAATTGCAAACGTCGGTTATAAACTCCTTTACCTTATGACGCGTGTTTCGTAAAAGAGAAATATAACAGAAATTTTGACAATGTTATATTTGTTTGGTTTATTTACATATTTTAAATAATTGGTAAAGTACCTTGCAGGATTCCCTAAGACAGGGCGCGAGATCCGAAAATACTGTAGTGTGATTGGTTATTTAAGGAAATTAACAGATTAATCATAAGTATCTAAGTTATTTAAATTAAATTAAAATTTCTGTTATTTTTCTCTTCCACGAAACACGCCTCATAGGGCTAAGGGGTTCTTTTGATTAAATTGAAAAAAAATTTATAAAAAGGATTTTTGTAAATTAAGCCCCTATACCATACATAGGAGAAAATTATGACTTATTACAAACTATAAAATAAACAATTAATGATTTTATAACCGACATTTGCATAATTATAAAATTATGTTGTTTTCTATTTCAAACGCCCCCTTAAGGCTCCTCTGTACCTGGCTTGAATTTCTGTTTTCTACAGGTATGTGGGTTGCATACTCGCTGTTTCTAACACCGACGACAGCTGTCAATCATCTCAAGTATTCGACCGCACAAGGTCATAAAAACCGTTTAGGGGTAAACCTTTCTTGCAACGATTTTGAGTGCCAAGTACTGCCAAGTAGTAATGCGACAACTGCGGAGTGAAAAATAACTGAGTAGCCGGTTTTTTAATGTAGACAAGTACCGTATGACGAGTGATGATGTACAACTTCTCCCATCACTAACGACACTGTAGATCCCTACGAGGGCGCTACTTCGTGAGTAAAAATTGCAGGCACTGAGTCTCGCAAAGCCGGCGATGCTAGTTTTCGAATCAGAGATTGATTACCCGATGTCTGTGTGAAAACTCACAAAAAAAATGAGGTGTGGCCACCACGCGACTTTCTTATACGTATGAGCGTTTCAAATGATAGAATTTTAAGAATTTTTGTATACAAAAATTATTCAAAATCTTATTCTAAGTACTTCTATTCTCTTAATAAATCGCTATGGAATGCATACTTTGCAAGATATTCGAAAAAAAGTGCTACTCGCTAAGAGTAAAAGTGCTACTTCCGGTCCGAATTTTGAAATTTCATGTAACAAAAAATATTGCAAATCCGGTTCTAAATACTTTTGTACTCTTGATAAATTTATATAGAATGCATAACTTACAACATATTTGCAAAAATCGCTATTCGATAAGAGTAAAAGTGGTACTTCCGGTCCGAATTTTGAAATTTTTTTTATACAAAAGATATTGAAAATTATGTTCTAAATACTTTTATACTCGTAACGTACTTGTCTAAAAAGCATGACTTGCGAGATATTCACAAAAAACTGATTTTCGAATAGGGTAAAAGACCTACTTCCGGTTGGAATTTCGAAAAACTTTTTTAAGACAATTTGTCTCAAACTTAATTTTAAGTACATATGAATTCTTTATAAATTTGTTTAAACTTAGTAGTTGACGAAATATTGGCAAAATTCGATTTTTTCACTGGAGTAAACTGCTACTTCCGGTCTACCGATTTTACTGAAAAACTAATCAGATCTCAAGAGGGAGATTATACACGTAAATACAAAACTTGGAATTAATAGCTATAGCGGTTTGACCGACACACAGACATTTTTTAGAAACCACTCTTTCGGTATCAGGGGACTTTAAAACGCAAAAATCTCGAGGTCGAAAATTTTCATCATCACAATACTTCCTTATACTACGTATAAGAAAGTAACAACAATATCTGTGTAGCTTGTATTAGGTGGTCTCATTTCATTTTGCGGTTCGGTGAAAGATTTGTAAAAGTGGTTTTATTTAAATGGATATTGAATCAAATTTATTTAACTCTGATTTTATTTATGCTCAAGGTTCCTTCTGCTTAGTAATACGTGTGTGTATTTGACTTACGCCTTGCGATCTAGAAATTTTCATGGTATTAGATAGACAACTTGGAAATGTCTTTCTTTATTTCTTCTACTGCCAGTGTCGTGCTCAAATACCTAATTTTCAATATAAACATAATTTTACAATCGTATATTCATGCTTATATGTTACTAGAAAATTGCCAATATGTTGAAATAGCGTCAATAAACTATAATTTCGACTTTAAAGATTTAGATTTTTAAAGAGCGATAATGGGGGTGCTAATGTCAAATTTGACAATTAATTTAAATTCAAGCATGGCTGGAAATTGTAAAACGTGAAAATCGATAAAATACAAATGGCAGCTGCGTAAATCAATTACAGACACTTTGCATAAGGAAGTATTGTATGGAAAACAGTTTTGCGTCCCATAGGCGTAACTAGACCTTAACCATGGGGGGGGGGGGACTTCAAAGATATGCCATGATAGTCCATTTTTCGAACCCGTTTTTCTTTCGCATTTGTCAGTACTGATAGTATTTCTATTTCTTTCCATCAGAGTGTGTTAAAATAATACATTTGTAAAGACTATTAAAATGAACAAGTACTTAATGACCCAATTTTTCTTTTCTTTTTTTACGATGGGGGGGGGGGGGTTATAACCCCCAAACCCCCCTGGTTACGCCACTGTGCGTCCATGTTTTAAACTCCCCTGATAGCGAAAAACTGGTTTTTGAAATATATCTGTATTTATGTATGTCGCTCAGGAAGTATTATATGAATTATAGTGCGTGTAACATACGAATACTACTGAACATTGATGAATGTGACAGCATTGATGAAAGTAATCGATTAGTTAATAACTATAAGTTAGTAATTAATACTAATTTACATAAAGTAAAGTGTGAATATCCCTTCCTATAAATTTAAAATGTGAATTTTTGATAGATACACAAATCTCGAATGTTTTGCTTGATCCAAATCTTCAGAATTTATCTTCTTTTCTCTTATTTAATTGTATTATTCTATCTATAACTTTAAGAGGTAGGGGAGCTTGGGGGATTCATGGCCGTCGGGGTAATAGTGGCCATGTGATTTCCCCGACTTGAATTATATTGACGGGAAAAGTAAACGCATACGCCATCTACCAATTGATAGTTAACACTACTGCCAGACATTTGTTGCAGAATTCTTTACACTTCCAACTTAATTTCAACATTATTGTAAATTTCTCATTGCGTTATAACCTGTACTTGAAGTTGTGCAAGGTAAATATTCAGAGCTAACAGTATTTTTAAACATAAAAACTGATTTTGACTAGTATTTAATTTTGTTTATTTCTGTATATCCTATTATTTGTAATTGTTTTTCATTAAATTTGGATATGTTGGTGACAGTGATTTACATACCTTTGGGGGAATTGTGGCCCTAGTACACCGGGTATTAATGGCACTGCCACAATTACCCCGTTATGCATGTAGACACCACATATTTTGATTTTATAACTATTTATAAGCATCTATATATTTATAGATGCCTCGAAAGTTTCAACGAACTACCCAAAAAGCAACATGGAGCAGAGAACAATTAATAGCAGCTCTTAAAGCAGTTGAAGATGGGAGGTGGAAACGAGAAGTTGCAAGAACTTACGGAATTCCTCGTAGCACATTACAACTTAGATGTCGAATAAAAAATAAAGAAGGACCACGTTTGGGACGTTGTTCTATATTTAGCCCACAAAAAGAAGAAGAACTGGGACGACATATCATTCACCTGTCACAACTTTTTTATGGTGTAACTAAAGAAAATGTAAAAAAGGCTGCTTTCACTTATGCTTATTTTATTAAGTGTCCTTTTAACATAGAAAAGCAGGCTGCAGGTGATGACTGGTACTATAATTTTCTGAAAAGGAATCCCTCCATCTCGTTGAGAAAACCAGAGCCTACAAGCATAAACAGAATTAAAGCTTTTAACAGAGAAGAGGTTATGAGATTTTTCAACAATTTAAGTAAGATATTGCAAGAAAATCCTACAATTGGACCAGCACAAATATACAATGTGGACGAAACTGGCCTGTCCACGGTTCAAACTCCAGGAAGAATTTTGGCTCGAAAAGGTGAAAAGCAAGTTGGTGTTGCGACTAGTTGGGAACGAGGCCGAACAATAACAGCTGCCTGTGCTATTAGTGCAAGTGGTGCATATATACCGCCCATGTTCATTTACGCTAGAAAACGCATCAATCCTCAATTAAAAAAGGAGGACCTGTAGGAGCCATTTACAGAATTTCGGATAAGGGGTCGATAACTGAACACTTATTTTTGGAATGGCTGCAGCATTTTCAAAAATCAGTCAAATGTTCTATTCAGGATAAAGTCCTACTGATTCTAGACAACCATGCTACTCATTGCACCCTTCCCTCATATTTATTTTGTAAAGCAAATGGTATAATTCTACTTTCGCTGCCGCCGCACACCTCCCACAAGATCCAACCTTTGGATGTAACATTTTATTCTGCATTAAAGACCGCTTATAACGTAGAATGTGATAAATATCTGAAGGCTCATCCGCATACAAAAATCACTCCTTTTGAAGTTGCCGAGTTATTTAACAAGGCATTTATAAGAGTCGCTACACCGGAGAAAGCAATTAAAGGATTTCAAGTTACAGGTATTTGGCCTTATAATCCGGACATCTTTACTGATGAAGACTTTGTTCCGGCAGAACTCCATTGGAATAATGAGAGTTTAGCACATAAGGCGACTTCTGAACCTAGAGCAACAACTTCTGTGGAAGAGCCTGTCGAACAGAACATTTCCTTTAAAGATCTTCTACCTGTCCCTTCGAAACCAAAATCTTCTGCAATCGCCGAGCCGAGGAAATCGAAAAAACAGCATTCAGAGATTATCACCTCAACTCCAAATATAACACAATTAGAAGAAAAAGAAGCAAAACGAAACAAAAAAAAGTTAGCAGTTTCAAAGCTTCAACAATGTAAAAGGCAGGTTTACAGTGATTGTCCACTTGATGATGATCAGTCTATTAGCACAGAACGGCCAAAAAGACAGCGAAAAAATAAGCATACTGCGGCGAACGAATTTTCAGAAGGAAGTGACGATGATAATATACAACTTCCTGAATACGACACCGATGACGATAAATCTGTAGATGAAGGTATCTGCTTAGTCTGTGGCGAATTTGGTAAGAACAAAGAGCTGTGGTTGAAATGCAACTTGTGTGACAGATGGGCGCACCAGGCGTGTTCTGGAGGGACAAGAAAGAAATATGTATGTGATTTTTGTGTTTAATGGTAATGAGGACCCCCTGGCCCGAATTACCCCTATATATCTGGGGTAATAGTGGCCACTAATAGTTTTTTTAAAAAATTTATATTGTTTATTCTACTTATTCTAATGTTTTATGCCAATAATATATTGTTAATTTGTATGTTCCCAATAAAACAAAACGTTCATCGTAAACATATGGTGATTAATGTGTCCACAGAAAGCAAAATTGTTTAAGAGGCCATGAATCCCCCAAGTACCCCTACACTTATATACAAGATGCATTGTGCATAATAATGTTCAAGGTGTTGAGTAGA
Source organism: Amphimallon solstitiale (assembly GCA_963170755.1). Lineage (NCBI taxonomy): Eukaryota > Metazoa > Arthropoda > Insecta > Coleoptera > Scarabaeidae > Amphimallon > Amphimallon solstitiale. The sequence goes on along the minus strand of OY720676.1, from coordinate 62,354,224 downwards.
GCAAAGAATAAATGTTTCAGTTTCATGTAGAGTAAGGTGGGGCAAAAGCACGCGGCGGGTAAAAGAACGTATTCGCAATTTTTTGTTTCTCGAGAAACCTAGAGAGACATCTGTAGGCGGAGGTATTAGTCCATCATACACATAACATAACGTGCATGTTGGTGTTTGGTGTTTGCATCGCAAAAACCTGAATAATGAGGTAAGTTGCTTTATATGTGCAACTAAAGTAGTTTTCGGATGGAATATATTTGCCTGGGATTCATCATAAGACATAATAAATGACAAAAAGTTAATAGGTAGTGAAAGAGCAATGATTCTATTTCATGAAAGTCATGGATGTAAACATCAGTGTTTCCCTGTTGGCAAAAATTATGCGGCAGTAATTTTAAAATACCAATCGGGGTAAAAGTTCGCATTCACTGTGGGGCAAAAAGACGCGCGTACTTTTACCCCACTGAATTTTTCAGTTAGTCTTTTAATTTTGTGTTTATTATATTTTATAGAACGTACAAACGCAAATCTGAGCGTAATCACATTACACCTGAGACCCTTGAGAGAGCCAAGGAATTGCTACAGACAGGTTTGTCTCAACGTCGTGTAGCCAGCGACTTAGGATTCTCAGAGGGTGGGTTACGAAAACGTCTGAAATTAGACTATGGAGTTAATCAGCTAGGTCGATTTAAATCGGTTTTTTCTGCTGAGCAAGAGTTGGAATTAGTTGAACATGCCATACACTTAGAGAAAATGTTGTACGGTTTAACACTGAAGTCTTTAAGACAATTGGCATATCAATATGCCAAAGCTAATAATATGCCCAATCCTTTTTCGGAAGAAAAAAAAATGGCTGGGAAAGACTGGGCCTACAGTTTCTTAAAAAAACATAAGCTTTCATTAAGAACGCCTTCAAAAACTAGTGTTGCAAGAGCGATGGGTTTCAACAAGCCGCAAGTGGACTTATATTTCAACAATCTGCAAACGCTAATGCAAAAACATCAATTTTTGAGTTCTAGAATATATAACATGGACGAAAGTGGCCTCTCGAGTGTACCTAATAAGACACCCAAAGTTGTTTCGATTAGAGGACAAAAATTTGTCGGAAAAATTTCCTCAGCAGAAAGAGGTCAAACTGTAACAGTAGTCTGTTGTATGTCAGCGGCTGGAGCTTACGTGCCACCAGCGATCATTTTTCCTAGGAAAAGACGAAAGCAAGAACTTATTGATGGTGCACCTCCAGATTCTATTCTTTTCGTATCAGATTCAGGATACATTAACACTGATTTATTTTTCGAGTGGATACAACATTTCCAACATCATGTAAAGTCATCGGCAGCTGATCCAACATTATTAATCTTGGATAACCACACATCGCATACGTCTTTGGAAGCAGTTTTGTTTGCTCGAGAACACAGTATTCATATGTTATCTTTACCGCCACACAGCAGCCATAAAACTCAACCACTCGATCGATGCTTTTTCAAACCGCTAAAAGATTTTTACTCTCAGGCCTGCGAACAATGGCTAGTTACAAACCCAGGCAGAACCATTACGCAATACCAAGTGGCTGCGTTGTTCTCGCAAGCATACAAGAGAGCTGCATCTGTTGGAAAAGCAGTGAATAGTTTCCAAACTTGCGGGATTTGGCCATTTAACCCGTCCGTATTTACCGAAGAAGACTTTTTAGCTTCTTCGGTAACTGATCAAGATAGGTTTCATGACAGTGCAATACTAAATCAGTCATCGGAGACGATAAATAATATAGATATTGAAACAAGAAACCAGGACTCTGCAAGACCCTGCACTCCAGTAACTTCTACATCAGCGGGACCTTCCACATCAGCGGGACCTTCTATATCAGCGGGACCTTCCACATCAGCGGGACCTTCCACATCAGCGGGACCTTCCACATCAGCGGGACCTTCCGCATCAGCGGGACCTTCCACATCAGCGGTACTGGAATATGTTTCACCAAAAATAATTATCCCTCTTCCGAAAAGAAAACATAACCAATTAAGAAAGGGTAGGGGCAAAAAATCTGCAATTTTAACTAGCACTCCAGTCAAAAATGAATTAGAGGAAATAGCAAAAGCTAAAGAAGAAAAAACTAAAGACAAAGCCAAAAGATATGTGTTTGGTACTAACCAAAAGTCAAACAAAGGGAAATCTGACAAAGGGAAAAACCATAACCAAGTTCAAAAAACCTCGTTTGAGAAAAAAATTGAAGTCGCGCAAACACTAAAAGATTCAGAAGAAAATGTAATTTGCCCCGGTTGTGAAGAAAACTTTGTAGAAACACCAAACGACGACTGGGTGCAATGCAATCAATGTCAGCATTGGTGGCACGAGGATTGCTCGCCATATGAAGGTGAAGGGCAATTCATATGCGACTATTGTGTTTAATGTTCTTACCCACTACACATTTTGTAATTTTTAATAAAGAATTTGCATATTTCGTTTTACTGCGAACTTTTACCCCACCATGTGCGTACTTTTTCCCCACCAGTGGGGCAAAAGCACGATTCTGCAATTACACATTCTTTACTTGACATGGAAAATTTGGATAAAACATTTGCAATGTCCTTTGTCTCAAGCTGTTTAGTATGGTTAAAAGAAGGTATTTAATAGTTTATAATATACCCACTACTTGTTTTTGAGAGAATATAGATTTTTAAACGTTAGGTGCGTACTTCTGCCCCACCCTACTCTATGGTTTATAATAGTTATTTTGAGACGAACTTTTTCTATATTTTTTGTTACCAATATGTTAGAACTTATTACCTTTATAACTGCAAATCTTGGATTGAGTTGGTCTTTACTTGATGCAAATCCATTTTCAATGTGAAATAAAACAAACAAATGTTTAAGATTTACACTGTATTTAATAACATTGTATATGTCAACCTGACGAAGATACAGTGTAGCGAAACAGCTGTCGTTGTTATTAAATACAGTGTAAATCTTAAACATTTGTTTGTTTTATTTCACATTTATAACTGCAGTCAACTTGAATCAGTTGCTGCTTTTAACTCATTGAAAGTTCTGATCTTCAAGCGAGTCGGTTAAATAGAAGGATGTATTATACTTACTGATTATTGGTACTTGAATCACATTTACGAAAAAAGTTTTGATGAAAAATAAATTACGTTTGTAAAAGTTTGTAGATAATGATAAGTGTTCAATAAAACCAAATAGAATAAACTGAATCATGTTACTAATTTAATAAAAAGAAAAGAAAAATGAATTTCGCAATGTTTTGTAACTTTATAAAGTTGTCCAATAAAATTAATGAATAACGAAGGAACTTCGACTTTATATATTTTTGCAGCTATAGATAAGAGAGCCCAGAAATTAATCGAAAACCAATTCCTGAAGGCACTTATTGTAGTTATTAGATACAAAATAAATAATTTCAATAACTTGCTAAACACGATGAATAATTAAATTTCCGAGAGAATTTTGTTCGAAATATACTTGTGAATTATAAAGACTTGCAGATTCTAATTTTACTAGACTGCATTGCACGCAGATGTAATTAAATTGCGGACCATTAATGATTTTATGTTGACAGAGTATGGCAAACGAGCAACAAATAAGAAAAACATCGAAAAGGGCATTAGAAAACTAAAAAAATTAGCAAAGTTCCGACTGGGTACTTGGAACATGCGAATAATGTAAGAAGTAGAGAAAATGGAATAAATCCACTGAGAAATGACAGATCAGCGTACTGGCACTACCAATAGATGAGGCAGAAAAGCGAAGATAAAATAGACAAAGAGATGTTTAAGCTATATGAAGCTGGAGAACAAAAACAAAAAATGAGGTGTGGCCACCACGCGACTTTCTTATACGTATATGCGTTTCAAATTATAGAGTTTTAAAATTTTTGTATATAAAAGTCCTACTATAAGTACTTCTATTCTCTTAATAAATCTCTATAGAATGCATACTTTGCGAGATATTCGAAAGAAATACTACTCGATAAGAGTAAAAGTGTTACTTCCGGTCCGAATTTTGAAATTTCATTTATACAAAAAATATTTCAAAACCAACTCTAAATATTTTTGTACTCTTGACAAATATTTATAATATGCATAATTTACGACATATTGGCAAAAAAACGCTATTCGATAAGAGTAAAAGTGGCACTTCCGGTTCGAATTTTGAAATTTTTTTATTCAAAAAGATATTGAAAATTAAGTTCTAAATACTTTTATATTCGTAGCGTACCTGTCTAAAAAGCATGACTTGCAAAATATTTGCAAAAAACTGATTTTCGATAAGAGTAAAAGACCTACTTCTGGTAGGAATTTCGAAAAACTTTTTTAATAAAATTCTTCTCAAATTAAATTTTAAGTACATATGAATTCTTTATAAATTTGTCTAAACTTAGTAGTTGACTAAATATTGGCAAAATTCGATTTTTTCACTAAAGTAAACTACTACTTCCGGTCTGCCGATTTTATTGGAAATCTAATCAGTTCTCAAGAGGGAGATTGAAGACATAAAAATACAATAAAGAAACTCAGACTTATGAAAACGACATTGACTCATTCACAAGCAGCGATCATGACACAAGAAGGAACAACAGACTACTTTGAAATAACCAAAGGAGTTAGACAGGGGATGCACTTCTAACCGTAGAAAGAATAATGAAGCGAGCGTAGGTTACAGAAAATATTAGAAAACATTAGTGCAGATTATAGCATCTGCGAACGATTTGGTCATAACAGCCAGAGACAGATGAAGCTTGAAGAGACATTCAGAAAAATTATAGAAGCAGCAGCAGATAGAGGTCTACATATTAACGAAGAAAAAACAAAGTCCATGGTGAGCAATGGAACAACTTACCCCCAAAAGAAAAGCAAAAAAATGGGAAACTATAAATTCTAGAGAGTAAACATCTTCAAATATTCTGGAAGAATAAATGACATAAACAGTAATAGGAAGGCCGAAACGAAACAGAGAATAAAGCGCATATTTTGATACAAAAATGAAAATTTCCATTTATTATTTATTTTATATAAATACATGTTTTCAACAAAATCTATAAGATGTTTTTCTAAAGTACCTATAATTATTAGAGAAGCAATTTTAATTTAAAAGCAAATTAAAAAATAGCAGTATAAATTTATGTAATTTCATATGATCACTTGACGGTATACAACCCGCCAAGGTTGCAACATTATTACCGTCTCCGTACCCTACTAGGCCTCATTTTATTTGTCTTCAAACTGACAATATGCTTTCTCTGAATATCTTACTTTAAGAATTTAACCCATTATTCTTGATTTCAAAAACCGTCAGTATTAGATATAGGTATCTTCAAGTTTTTAAGATCAATTTTATTATTTTTGCCGTGGGTTATACCTACATACGTGAGATTTTGGAATTACATCACGCATTTGAATCTAGACACTTCAGTGAACCTTATCTTATCTGTGCTAGTAAAATAGTATATTATGCAATGAGCATTTAATGATAGCTATTATGACACGAGTAAGAGAATTACAATACGAGGTGAAGCCGAGTATTGTAATGAATACGAGTGTCTTAATAGCCATTAAATGCGAGTTGCATACACTATTTTTTCTACGACCCCATAATAAAACATATTTTTTGAACAATCCATTTCAAAAATTGAGCGTAAAATTTTCCGTACGTTTTTGGGAATTTGGCTAGTAATAAATTGTTCGTGGCTACTAAAGCTTGTTCCATAATGTCTGGTGGAGTCAATTATTACATTTCACTGTCATTATATTTTACTGTTTATATTTTCAAAAAAGCACAAATGTTAACTACTTACTTGTAAATTGCAGAGAACTGTCACATTTAATTAATTTTTATATCTGTCAGATATGCAGTCGCCATATTGAATATTGTTTGAATATTGGAATGTCGCATTCCTATTAGATATAAACTTGTATCGTAATGAAAAATCTGTATTCCTATTGGATATAAACTTGTATCATAATGAAAATCTGTATCGTAATGGACATCATTAAAGTACAGGTTCAGCATATCTAATAATACAATTAAAGTATGAGAGTAGAAAAAATATATTATCCTTATCGGTAAATAATGGGTGTTCATAAAAATCGGGAATCTAAGTACCTAATCCATGGAAATTCATATCTGAGATAAGACAATTATTGACAGGCAACATTTGAAATTTAACATTTAATAGAAAACAATAAACTTATATTAGGGCAAATGTTCTTTGTCTATAACCTACTTAATTCCAAATTTTTCTGTACACCAAAACATATTTTATCCCCGAATAAATTACCAACGTGTGCGCGAGTTTTTTTAGTTTACAACGGCATTGAAGGGTCAGTAAATCGTTAGCATGCTTTATTTAATAACTCTTCCTTCGTTTCAGATGAATTTGTATTTATTTTTCTTATATTATTATATTATTTATATTTTTTTGTAATTAAAGTGTTTTTAGTATATTCAATAATATCATCTAATATATGAAGGAAATTACATATTGAGCTTTTAGAAACTATTTATTATAGTATAAATAATGATTCTTATCGCAATTTGGGTTATTAATATCAGCAGATATAATTTTATTTTTAGATTATTTTGTTTCTTTGATTTAAGATATAAATACAAATAAAAAAACACGGGCAACATCCAGGTTCCATGGTGTAATGGTTAGCACTCTGGACTTTGAATCCAGCGATCCGAGTTCAAATCTCGGTGGAACCTCTTTTTCTTTTTATAGAAAGAGTTCACAAAAATATTAACCAAAGACTTGCCCATGTAAATATTTATTATTCCATTTGCTGAGTTATGTCAAATCAATATTTCGGTATATTACGTTTAGAATAATTCCTGGAGAATAGGTATTAGCAAAAAATACCATTTAGCTAGAAAGAAACGCTTCAAAATTTATTACGAACATTTAAACAAAAATTTATTTTCTATTTTATTAATTTAATTATCAATTTTGTTTTGCATATTGGGCAGAAATACATAACTTTATATTTACGCTTCATCTATAATCCTGTTTATGACAATTTGAAAGCAGATCTCAATAGAAAATAATAACTCATAGTCAAAAATTTTTATATAATTTTGACTCTTACACGAATTACTTGAAAATTAAAGCACCGTTACCACAATAATGTATAAAATGCGAAATACATATTTCGACAACTATGTTGTCATCACTAGAAACACTGATTAAAACGCGTTGCACAACACCGTGTTTTATAGTGTTTTTAGTTTTATTGTTTGAGTCTATTAACAGCCGCTAATTCGCAAAAAACAGAAGATTAATTTTAATTTTAGAGTTATATTCTCGTTCGTGCAGGTGTATTTACAAAATTAAATTAATTACAAAAATTCCATTCATTTTTACTATTCAATAACGTATCCTCATAGTTTCTACTATTTCGTTATATCATAACTAGGGAGCGGACGTCCCAGGTTTAAACTACAACGGAGTTACAAGGGATCAAAGAAATAATGTAAACAACACACAGTTACTGAATAGCATTATTCATATGGTGAACTGCAACATCTGTTGTTTACTTGAAAAGATAATGAAAACGACAACAAAAAATGCCCATCAAAAAAGGAATTTAATTCATCGGCGTTAGTAGGAGCGCGAGGGGTTTTTAAAATTTATTATATTTTCCTTATATTTCCTAAGATAAATAAAGTTATATATGTATTCATACTTACGTTAGTTTTGTTTCTTCATTGTTATGACTGTTAATTACGTACTTCGTAATTTTTGTAATAGTTCCTGTTTAATACCGGTTCATTGAATCTACTTTTCCCATTTATATCGACGTAATTGTGCACTGGATTTTGTTAAGTTTCAATAACATACGCATACATTTTTAGTTATCATTTATTTAGATCTAGAACATTGTTCATGTTACTATGATATGGAAGAACATCGAGAATGGCATCGTAAAACAATGGCAAGTTGGATTAAAGGTCATACTGATTGTATGTCCTCCATTGTCAGTGATTCCGAAATTTATTGCATAGTCTGTAATATATCGTTACAGAATGACCCAAAAGGCCACGTACAACGTCACATAGCATCGCTAAAGCATACACAGAAGTTGGACCCGTTGGAAGCTGACAATTTTAACGAAGAACTCTGTGAAGCTTTAATGGAGGCTAATATCCCATTAAAGAAGCATGACAATTCCAATGTCAAAATATTTATTCAAAAATATATAGGTCGAAATGATCCTGATGAATCCACATTACGTCAATATTGTGTTTCTAAGTGTTTCACGAAAACAGTAGAATGCATTAGAAGACATCTTTCAAATCAGTACCTATGGATAAGTGCCGACGAAACTGTCGATATATTAGGACGCTGTGTGGTAAACGTTGTAGCTGGTGTACTACATCCAACTATTACATATAACGCATATGTAATAGCATCTGAAGTTATAAATACAGTTGATGTGGAAACAGTTGCTGAAACCATTGACGAGAATTTACACAAAATGCTTCATGCGGACGACAGGTACAGGGCAAAAATACTTTTATTTGTTAGTGACAGTGCCGCATATATGTTAAAAACAGATAGACTATTAAAGGAAACATATCCTTATATGCTGCATATTACTTGTGTAACACATGCTCTCCACAGAATCTGTGAATATATCAGAGACAGGTATCCGGAAATTGATAGACTTGTATCCGCTTTTAAAAAAGTTTTCAGAAAAGCACCATCGAGAGAAGCTCTTTACAGGAAAAACTTCCATCTTTGTCACTGCCTCCCTCGCCAGTAATAACTAGATGGGGACCATGGTTGGAAGCTACTAGTTTTTATGTAGAGAATTTCGATAGTTTACAAAATTTCGTTATATGTTTAAAAGACGATGCTCGAAGTATTTCTGAGTGCAAGGAACCAACACTAATCTGAAATTCAAAAACTTAGTTGTTATTTCTTCAGGAAATTTGCCTAAGCTAATCACATATTTTCAAAATCGAAATTTCAAATTAAAAGATGGATTCACCATATTAGATGTGGCTATTAATAATTTCAAAAGTATTCCAAGTGATTTCCGATGTGGTCACCGACAAAAGTTAGACGCAGTTTTTAATAGAAATCCAGATTTAATAACATTGCGGCAATTGTGTATGGGGACAATGACACAAAATCTAACAGCTAAATACGCTGAAATAAAAGAATATATCCAGTACACACCTACAACCAGTTGCGATGTAGAAAGGACGTTTTCTATCTACAAGGATGTACTTCATTCAAAGAGAACAAATCTCACAGAAGAGAAAATGAACAAATAATAAGATATTTTGTATTTTATAGATAACCAACCACTTGTTATCCAATTATATTAATAAAATTAAAACCTCTTTAAAAATACAACATTTTAATAGTGCGCCCATGGGCGATGAGTTGAGTCATCATCCTTTCGTGTCCGCTCTCTAATCATAACTGTTTAAAATTACACGTACAGTATCTGCAGGAAACGACAAAACACCACGACAGAAATTTTTAGATAACTTATAATTTTTCCCAGCAACCAGTTGTACATCAAACTCCAACTTTGAATTCCAAATTCGCTCTTTATTCTTCTTAAGATGTTATAACAATAGCCTTGTTTATAGAATATTAGCTTTAGATATTAAATCAGCGGTAGCCTTGCAAGGATTTTAAAATAAAATACCTGACATCCGTAATGAATACATTTAAATATCAAGTTTTGCACCCATCATTTTAAAGCTAGAAGAATGTTATGGCATTGGGTAATTACTAAAATTAATGTCCAGGAACTTCCTTTTGATGATGTGTTATTTAAAGGGTAAGCTATTTTCCATAGTAATGGAATAGTTGACTTAAAAAAGTTTTATTATTATTGAAATGAAAACCCTTACTTCACTAATATCATCAGCATAAGTGGAGCATAAATGTATGGAGAGGCATTCTTGTTGATTGGATGATAGACCCGAATGAAATATTATAAGTGAAATGTTTCCAGCTCGTGAAGACCTTAGTCACTAGCTTGCAAGCCTTTGGGCACCACAAAATTAATTTTTTTCTATAGGGCTACGTAAAAAAAGCAAATATACAGTACGTACACATGTACACACAAAAGCTATGCGAGAACATATTCCAAATATTTAGAAATATAGGTGTTCATATCCTTATTAATTTCGATTTATTATTTCGGAAGTGTGTTCAAACCTATTTAGAAGTGAACGAATATTCATTTGAGGACTTGTTGAAATATTTTTTACCTATTTTAATGTTCATATTTATTGTTATTTTCTAGTTCCTGTTCCACTTCTCATCCATTCACGTAACAGTTTCTGCTTCTGGCCTTGCTATAATCAGGTTATTATTTTGTTTGGTTTTAAAATTTGTTTGTTTTACCAAATTCTAAATATTTTATGAAATATATTGCTGACTCAGACTGTATTGTAAATAGAATATATTCATCAAGTTTCGTATAAATACAGGTAGATATAGAAATGAGTCAGTTCGTAAGATTATATAATTTAAAGAAGAAGAGTAATGATATTATATATTTTGTAATGCAATTTTATAAACAATTCAAACTCTCTAGCTGGTAAACATTTTTTGGCATTCCTCCAATACATATAAAAATCATATCTCTAATCACACTTTTAGAAAAATTCATTAAAAAATCATGTTTGTCAATTGAGAAGCAGTTTTTTTTTATCCATTTGATTGTCAATTTCGCAGCAAATATCATGGGTCAGTGTTCCGTATTCAAATATAAATTTGGCAAAATAATATCAAAAGATGACAATAGCTCAGTAATCGTCACTGTTAAAGTAATAACGCCTTACATGTTTTAGGTGCGAAATTTAGTAAGCAATTCAAAAATGAAGAGATATACAGGCGTTTCATTTGAAAAAAATTACATTTACACCAAAATTTATCTTGGGCTTTTAATCAAGTTTTCTACACATGCAATTAGCAAGTGAATAAAACCTTAATGCTTGTATAAAAACCTTTTATTATGACAAATACTACCAAGAACTGTGTCCATCTAATACGTCTTTCCGAGAAATATTATTTTATAAAAACATTGAATTTTTCAGAGAAAACAAAATAAGTCCAAAACTTTTTAATTTTGGGTCTATAAATATATATATAAGTATACTATCTTATTACTCTTGACTAAGAATTACACAGGGAATACAAAATATAATAATGGTAATAGGTGTTCTATTTAAAAAACTATAACTATGGTCAACCACCAAGTTGAGGAACACTCTTATAATACAAACTAAATTTAAAAGGTGCTCCCAAAAAGTCACTACCTTCCTCACGAAGATGACTCACCCTGTATCTGTAACAACTTATTATCAAAATGTCTTATAAACTGATTAAACGTAAGTTACAAGATTTTATGAGGGTTGCATTTAAGGGCTATCGCCTTATGCCATTTCTTACACAACATTAATTTGCTGATGTTCACATAAATATGGAAGTTAATTATATGGAACTATAAAATTGTCGATACATAATATTGTTTTTACTGTCCCGTATAATATAAACTATTCACAGTTTACTGTAAATCGTTAAGTTGTAAGTTAATTAATTATTTATTAAGTGACACCCATATGAGTAGAAGTTAATTTATAATCTCTTAGGCGTTAGATATATTTTCTTGCAGATATTAATTTTTTTTTTACTGAGCATAGAAGCAGAAAATAATATAATTTTTCTCGCAAGAGAAAAAAATCAAAACTTGGATATATTAGGTATGTATTTTCAGTTAAAAATCAGCAATGATAGTTTTTTTTATTATAACTTGTAAAATATGATAAATTTAACTTAAAAAAAAAGGGGCGTAAAATGTATCTTTAATGTATATCTAGATAAATTTTTAATACACTGTGTACCTACCATAGATAACCGTTTAATTCTGACATCTAAATGATTAAGGAATTCAGCGTTAACCACACACATTGCCACTAACTTACTATATTCTTATAATTTGCTTTGCGCGTTTCTAAGAATTGCAAAATATTCCTTTCAACAGATACAAATTTTGCGATGATAATGTCCACAGACACATTCTTTTACTTTCATATACCTACCTACTTAGTGTAAGACCTCTGCAAGTGTGCACGTTTCCATGTTTCTTGATAGTGAAAAAGTCGCTGCATATTTTTCTACCTCTCTCTCTCTCTCTCTCTCTCTCTCCCCTTTCTCTCTGACAGCGGATACAGCTTTCAACATCAAACCTTATATTCACAGTCTAATAATAATTGTTCTCTCAATATTCGATTACATTTGCAGTCAAGTCGCCAGACCTAGATAGAATCAAATTTGACTAATATTTCGTCAACTACTTTTTCTAAACATGGTAGTTTAAAAAAATATAAGTATCTACCAGAGAAATGTTCAAAGAGAAATACCCAAATGTTCAGTTTTCTTACGAGACATACAAAACTATTTTTTTAAAAAAAATTAAATTTTCGTTTGGTTACCCAAGAACAGACAGGCGTTCGGCTGGCGATGAATTTAGAGCAAAACTGAAAGGACTAGACTTCGAAAACATAATAGCAAATTAGAAAGCCTTACGATTTTAAACACATTACACAAACTACATGCCCAAACTTTTTATGATAGAAAAAACCCGCAAGACTCAATGCTCGACGTTCTTGTGAAAATATAGATTTCCAAAAAAATATTTCTTTGTCTGATGTGTCCACGAATGACGTATATTACCTGAGACAGTTTTCAATATATTGTAATAATATTTATGTTCTGCCAATAGCACAATCCATATTCCATACTTCTTCTCAAATAATAGCGAAAAAGGAGCCCAACGAGTTGATATCCTTTCTGTGCCATTTTATTTTCAATTACCTAATTGATGACGCGAAACACTTCGATATTTTTTGTGACTCGGCAGGGGGTCAAACCAAGAATATTTCAATGTTTTGTTTTATACCCTATGTTGTGCATATAATGAAAAAAACTTTACTCAATTGATATTGCAGTTTTGGAAAGAAGGCATTCGTACTAAGAAGGCGACAAAAATATGGGCTAGTTAATTTAAAAAGCAAGATAGAAGTTCAGGTAGATTCTATCAAAATCCTACAAGGGGCAAGAAAATATCCAACGCCCGTCCAAATTGTTGATGTCTAGTAAAACGATGTAAGCAATGGATTGTACACTATTTTAGGGAACACCTATTCCCTATAGAAATATTAAAGAGATAAAATGTACCAAAGACGAGCCTAGATTAATTAATTACAGAACAACTTACAATGAAACATGGGAAAAAGTTGTAGTACATTTCCAACAAAAATAGAAATAAAAATAAGTCACTACCAAATGGAGAATTTGAACCCCAATATCTACATATAATGGTAACTATTATAAAATAAAATATGACAATCAGTTAGGGTTACTTTTAATAGCGCCTGTGAAAATTTTAAACAAAGTAACATTTCAAAAGGCAGGGAAGTATGTTAGGACCCATTCTATTGATTATATACTTAATGATACCTAATCTGTCCAATAAGGTTCGACACATAAATCAAATTCTGACTGTAAATTATGCAACATATTTATATAATAGCAGCATCTTTCTTGAGCACTATTGTGTTAGATACTATTAGAGTTCCGCAAGGGTCAGTACCGGGGCCTATCTTGTTCATTTTCTATATCAGTGATATAACATACTTTCAAACTGACAGTGAAACTATTACGAATGTGGATGATATATCCGAAATTGTTAACACTGAGAACATTAGCGTCTCTTCAATTGTTGCTTCTCTTAATAAAATGGACGAATGTACTGCTGAGTTGGACTTAATACAACTTCTATGATATTTTGCAATACATGTAATAAAAGAAATTTTTCATTGTACTACTGCATTTTTTTATCTTTTCTAGAAATTTTATTATTGTTGCACACTTTATTATGCGACAATATGCACTAAATCAATAATATTTATTTATTCTCATTTAATAAAATATTATAGTTATTCTTATTTAAGATATAAGAAATGTAAAAGACATAAATTTATTTTGTTTTAAGTATTACATATTTAATCGCTATATAAGTGGAAATTACCAGTAAGTATCATTTGAGTTACAATCTTTTTCGGAATTTTGCCAGTAGACGTCTTAGGAAACTTCTTTACAATTTTTACACCAGCTCTTAATTTTTCTCTGTCAGCCACTCTTTCATTGACGAAGGTCGCAAGTTCTTCTTCTGTAGCGTAATGATTCTTCTTTAGAACTACCAATCCTAGTGGCCAATTATAGTCCGTTTCATGAGGTAGTCCGATAACAATATTTTCTGAGACAGCTGGGTGTTGGTACATGACCGTTTCAATATCTGACGGAATCAGGTACCACCGATTATACATAAATGTTTCATTTAATCTATCACAGAAGTGCAAACAGTTTTCTTCGTCGTAATAAGCGACATCACCAGTTTTTAAGTAGCCTTCATTATCGTAGCTATTTTCAGTACCGTATTTATAGTATCCGTTGAAGGAACAATCATTGAGCACGCAGACTTCACCTGGTTGATGAGGTCCCAATATTGCACCAGTTTCTACGTCGACAATCTACAATTCAAAATTAATCAGTTGTATTTCCTCTCTTGGGGAATTCATAAAATATAATTTTGTTATATGAAACTAATTTATAAAACAGAAAAGCAAATAAAGAAAATTGAGAAATACACTTTAAAAGTTATTTCTAATGTTTTAATTGAGAGTAGCTAAACGAGTAAGATTGAGAAAATGCAGGATTGAATTTTACGGTGTTTAAGGGATTATATGGAAGTAGGACATCGTAAAAGAAGATCATCTAAGATGATATACAAATTTATGTTACCGCTGATGTCCCCTGATACCGAAAAAGTGTTTTTTTTTAATCTCTCTCTCTCTCTCTCTCTCTCTCTCTCTCTCTCTCTCTCTCTCTCTGCCTGTGTGTTAGCGGTCAAACCGCTACAGTTATCAATACCAAACATTACGAGTATAATCTCCCTCTTGAGATCTGATTAAATTTTCAGTAAAATACGTAGGCCGTAGTAATAGCACTTCAGCGAAAAAAATCTGAGTTTTTCCAAAATTTCTTCAACTACTAAGTTCAAACGAATTTATAAAGAACACAAATGCACTCGAAAGTGAATTTGAGAAAATTTTTATCAAAAAAGTTTGTCGAAATTCTCACCAGGAGTATGTCTTTTCCTCATATCGAAAATCAGTTTTTTTGCGAATATTTCGCAAATCATGCTTTCTAGGCAAATAGTTTATGAGTACAAAAGTACATAGAGCTTGATTTTCAATATTTTTTTCAAAATTCGAACCGGAAATAACACTTCTACTCTTATCAAATAGCGATTTTTTTGCAAATATCTCGTAAATTATGCATTCTATACAGATTTATCAAGAGTACAAAAGTCTTCAGAACTGTATTTGAAATGTATTTGTATAAAAGAAATTTGAAAATCTTAACCGGAGGTAACACACTTACAGATTTATTTTTTTTGGAGATCGAAGTTCATTTAGAACAATTTCTCTATAATATGAGATGCACATACTTATAAGAAAGTCGTGTGGTGGCTACACCTAATTTTTTTCTGGTTTTCCGTCTGAGCTAAAAGTATCTGTAGTATCAATTATGTGTACTATCATGGATTCAAATCTGCTGAATTTGCTGCCACGTCCGGCGTTCCACAGGGGTCTAACTTGAGCCCTCTGCTTTTTATACTATTTATTAATGACCTCTTGGAATCGTCTTCTTGTGATGGGTTGGCGTACGTTGACGACTTGAAAATCTATCGTCGTATTGATACTATTTTGTATGCTCTGCGTCTACATTATGATTTGGAAGCTCTCTATGAATGGTGTCAGCACAATGATTTGGCACTTAATATTAATAAATGTCATGTCATGAAGTATTCTAGACTTATGGAACTCATTGACTTCGATTATAGATTTGGGGGTCTATACTGCGTGCAGGAGGTAAAGTATTTGGAAGTGCTATTTGATCGACATTTATCCTTCGCGAAACATATTACTATGTATGCACTTCTGCCTCTGGTGCATTTGGTTTTATTCTTAGAAATAATAGGCATTTTGCTAATGGGGCCACTTTTGAACTTGATTATTATTTTTCGCTTTGTGTGGTGTTTGTTCCTGTAGAAATACTGACCATGCAGTTTTGTTGGAGGAGCATAATTTCGTTCTACTGGACACACGTCGTGAGATTGATAGTGCCAACTTTTTACATGGTTTACTGCATAACAGGATTGACTGTCCCTATCTGTTGGGTTTGATTCATTTCAACGTGCCATGGCTTTCTGCTAGAAGTCAAGTTACGTTTTTTACTACCACGTGGAAGACAAATGTCATGCTGAGGAGTCCACATCAAATGTGCCGTAATGGAAACAAGTATTTTAATGATATTTTTTTAGAACTCAAACTTAAATGTGCTATTATGTGTAATTTATTGTATTATATTGTTTGTAATCCGCACATCTATTGTAAATTACAGTGTTCCACTTGCTGTTTTTTTCACTGTGTGAACCCAACAACATAAAGTATTATTATTATTATTCCTATTAATATTTTCTGTAGATAAACTTTTGTATAAAAAGTACGATCGCAATTATTACAGCAATTGAAGTGCTCACTGGCAAAATTCCATTAATTCCAAAAGAGCAAATGTGTGGGAAAACAGGAAGAATATTTTGCCAGAAAAAAGTTGTATTCAACAAAGATTTTTTTGCTCATATTGATATAGTTGAGTCTTCAGGAAATGATGACATGACCATGTGTTAACACCACACTTCGATTCTTAATGTTAAGAAAAAATAATTTATTTGGTTTTGCTCAAAAAGTTTAAATTTATGGGTTTCTGATACCAAAATGAGGCAACAAACACAAGATTGTAATGCAAGTATTAATTCATAGTACTTTTGTGGATAAAAATAATACATTTCTCGTACAAAAAAAAAAAAACTAAAATATAAACGTTATCATAAAACTGAAAATTAAAACATTGTTTAGAAATCTATTTCTGAAAACATGAAAGCTAGAGAAAATATATAAAATGAAGATATTCAACAACTCATGCACGAGATTTTAAACATGCACTACAACTTCTTCTGTAAGAAAAAGTGGTATTGTTTTCTTCCTCTGAATGTGCTCTGTGTTTAGCAGTACTTTATAACATACCAAATCCCTCATCTTCTTTCCAGTGTGCGGCAAATTGTTTTTCCAAAAAATCTAATAACGCTTTTTTTCCCCTTAAGATATATACCCTTTTGACTATCGGTTTTGTGGGTTTTGTAGTAAGGTTTCTGCTCCGATTAGAAATCTAAAGTGTGAAAAGCCACATAATGTAATTTGTTTGTCTTTTTTTCAAATTGAAAACTTTCGTATTTGCTATACTTTTAATATTTTTCAGCTTCCCTTCAAAGACCTTGATGTTATAAAATTTTTAAGCGTCTCCATCAAAGCTTCCCAGTATTTTCACCTTACCATGTTTCTTGTATATAGCTACATTTTCTGCCCAAGATATTAGAGTAGAATTTTTTCTCAAGTGTTTTCTTACGTGACCGAAACCTCTATTTGCAGGTAAAGAAGAATGTATTTGATAGGAGAAGCTACTTTCCAAAACAAATAAAAGGTCTTCGAATTTCAACCAATGGTGTAGTGTGAGGATTATCATAAATTTTTGATTTGCCCTCTGCAACGATCACAGAATAATCTATAATAAACTGAAATATCATCCAAAGAGAGACTAAAGCTATACTAAAGTAGAACCTGCTTCTTCAGAACCTTTTTCGCCCTAGTTTCCGGTCCAGGTATAAAATGTGGGTTTCTTAGCTTTACTGTCAACCCAAAAAAAAAAATATATAAACTAGGTTGGTGAGAATAAATACGTAGTTAATCGGTCTCCGGTATGATTATCTTTTGTACAAAATGGTAGTTTTTGGATTTTTTAAATGTCTTTTGAATTACGTTAGTCCATAGCGATTATTGTTATAATTTTGTATTACCTTAATTTTAGTATTTATGAATGGTACTCCGCAACTTCCACATTTCGAGCTGCTTAGTGAATCTGAAAATTTTGTAAATGCTGTTATGTATGTTCCAGACTCTGTTGTTCCATATACCATATAGATTTTAGTGTTTGGAAAACATAAGCGTGCATTCATTATATGTTCTGGGGTTACAAAGCTACCACCAAAATGTATTTCTGCTAAGCTATCAGTTCTATAATTTCTTGTATTTTCTTCGGTAAACTTTAAAACATGCGATGAACACATAAAACTGAATGTCACCTAAAATATTATATTAAAGTAAAATATAATTTTGAAATAAGGTTTGTTAACCTTTATTTAAAGTCGATAGTTATTGTTGCACAATTGTTAAGATCCAAGTGCAAAGAAAAATGTTAACACAATATTTACCTTATAATCTTGTACATATTTTGAAAACGTTTCTGGTTCAAATTTTTGAGCAATAATTCTTGTTCCTCCTAAGAGTACGCCGGCTGTTGCGAACATGAATGCTGGTATCCAGTAGAAGGGCGTGTAGACCAAGGATGTACTGTAGTCGATTGCACACATACTGTTTATCAAAAAGAAAAATCCATAAAAGAAGTTTACAAAACCCGAATACGTAGAAGTTTTACATTGTAAGATAATATTTTTTACTTTGTAGTGGTTATAGTAGATACAATACTACACATATAATAATCTGCATGCAGTAATTATTAACACTCTTGGCATATAAATAAAATTTGTTCGATAACAGGTTAGTACCTGTTATCGTTAGTACCTCTCCCACTCCCCTTAGCTGTGGCGTATTTAGTTTGAGAGATCTTTTTTCTAATGGCGAAAAAATAAAATAATAAAGCCACTTCCATATAGGAAATTACACTGGATGATTGCAGTTCAAATAGTTCTAACACGAGTTATAATTTTATGCACAATTAAAAATTAGAAATGTAGAATGAACACATACAGAAATTTATAAAAGTGGTATCGTCAAGCTTCAGTACTTTGGCATTCTTGGGCCTCGCATATACACTTTGAAAAACATATTGACACATCTGAAATAGCGGTTACCTAAACAGGAATATTTAGTTACAATTTAATTACTGTTGTTGGTTTGTTATTGTATACATATTCTTTCAGATGCTCTTATAACAGAGTCTGCGACAGAAACATTTGAGCTCGTTTGAGAGCATGGAGTATAATCCATATACCAGAGTAATTTATTGGAGAATATTACTTTAACTAAAGACTTTTCCATGTTTAGTTATGACATATAAAAGAATCCTGCTGCTCTTATGTTCTCTTGTCATTACATATAAATTCTCACTTCTCTGGAAGTGAAAGATCACTCAACACTTTCACATATAAGAATGAATAAAATAAGAAAACACATTGTTTTAAGATTATGTTGCCACTTTTTGGCTAATAAAACTTTAAAAGTTACCATTTCTTAGATGTTGTCATTTTTGATATAATCTTGTCAACTTAATGTTTTTTTTTATTAAAATATGTTATAGTGCACCGTTAGTTGAAAAATTGCCAATAAATAGATAACATTTAGTAATTTGCTTCTAAGTTTACAAGGGTAATTTGTTGATGCTAGTCAGTTTAAAATAATTTAAACAAAAGTGATTTTTTAAATTATTAATTATGAATGTATTGAACAAATTTTCTTTAGTAGATCAAGAATTTGAATTGCTTATAACACTGCACAGCAAATATATATATATATATATATATATATATATATATATATATATATATATATATATATCATTACTTATGTTCATTTCTTTTACTTACACAATCATATAACATAAGTATTTCATTCTATTCTTACGCTTATTTATGCAAAAATTGGATACTTAATCTATAACAGCAATATATTTAAAGCAACAAATTAATGAGTTAGTCCTAGTAACGTATGTCTCAAAAGTTTTCGGAAAAAAGTAAAAGTCAAATTTTTTTTTATATTTAGACATTTTGACAACAATTTTATTCTTATATAGTCTTAATTCAACTAAACATAACATTTACATGACGGATAAAGGCTCATGCTCTTCTATATCACGTAATTTATTTCTTACATGGCCCATCAGTTTTTGGACGGTAGCAACGTCGACTTCCCAAATTTTCTGAAAGATTCTTGTTTCGTCTTAATTGCTCCATTTTGGACTTCCCAACCCCCATCATATACCTTTCTGCTCAAATGAGACCAACATTCCTCAATGCGCTCCGTCTGAAGAACATTTGGAGGGTTATTTGTCTTCGGAACAAAATTGATGCCGTTTGTTGCTAACCAGTCTTTTATTCTTCCGGCGTAATGGACGAGGCTAAGTCAAACCAGAATATTATTTGATCATTGGGATGATGTGTATTTATAAAATTTCGAAGATTTGTGGGCAATTTTCGTATGTAAATGTCTGCATTGTTGGCTTTACCTCCAACACGTCCAACATGCGGCAGTGAAATACCCGCCTCTGATATAGCACACACACCAAAAGTTTATCTTCTAGCTTGACTTTTCCTTTGAATTTAACATCGTCTGGAGCATCTTGTACATTGACCGTATAGAAACTCTCATTATCTTTGATCTCCGAGTTGGACGACGTGAAATATTTTTCATCATCCATAACGATAACATTTTCTTTAAAATAAATACTTCTCAAAGCACGGCAACACCCGGGAGTTTCGTCCAACTGCGGTGGTGAATATTGGAGCCTTCCTTCTTTTATGATCATTTAGATTATTTCTGGCTAATGTTCGAGAAACAGTCGAAATATGGTATCCTCGAGATAACTTACGCGCTAACGTTTCCAATGTGTTTCTTGCTCTTTCAATTAACCTTCGCTCATAAAGTCGGCTTAAACTTTTGGGTCGTCTAGTTTTAGGTAAAGATATACAAGGCATACCCTTTTGGCAATCTTTCATTTTCTGTAGATCCTAACAATATCGCGTTTAGGTATTTGTTCAACTCATAAATACTTCTACGAATATTAAGATTGTACGATATTGTTGTTGACTTTATTTATGAAAATGTTATGTTATATGAAGCATCAATCAATTTACTAACTTTTTATTCCCACGGCAACTGGATTCGATCATGTTTACTATAAATTAATTTTATTGGATTTTTTCCGAAAACGTTTGAGATATACGTTAGGTGCAAGAACAGGAACAGTTATGTGAATGAATGGATAATTAGTAGCGTGATATTATATTTGCATTTTATTTTAGGATTTTTGCAACTCTATGTACCTAGCTAAAATCAAGCAAAAGACTTATTTCATTGTTGCAGACGTGATGATTTTCTGTTGTTCTAAAGACTTATAATTGATTTTCATAATTTATTACAGATTTACTTTTTCCATGTTTTGGATAACATGTATCTTTGAGTTAGTAAATAATATCTAGGGAATTTCGCCAGTAAAACATTCATTATGAAATTACTTTTAACAATAACTCAGAAATGGCGATTTTTCAGTATAAAATATAATTATCAATTAAAAAATACAAGGTATATTATATAACAAATGATTTATAGAGAAAATTGTGTCAGATAATTTTAATCCAGATTTCTAGACATTTTATTAGCAACTAGAAAAAAAGCAAATATGCGGTCCTTTCATTATGAATTGCAATACTAAAAATTGTGACCATCTTAAGTAGTTTATGACAAAATAAACTTTTGTTTATACATAATATCTTATTAATTTTTGGCTGAGAATTGTACAGGAAATACAAAAAAATAATAACATACAGGCTGCTTCATATGAAAACCTATAACTGCACACAGTCACCAACAAAAAAGTGCTGCTATTATAGGAAAAGTCTTTACTCATATAGGGACAATTTGCTTTCATCATGGTTATATCTCCAATTACTTGATCTACAGTCCGATTTGCAAAACTTTCAAACCAGGAAGAATAATATATCGAAAAATTACATTTTTTTATTCTTTTTATTGATGAAGTCATTGCCACAGAGTATGTTTGAAAATTAAATTAGATCCAAAAAATCCACAACATTTTCCCAAGAAAAAACCAAAGTTTTCTACAAGCTCCAGACGTTTTTTATCTCGTGCATGAGGTATGTTACTGGAAGCATGAAATTTTAATGCAAACTTATTGTTTATATCATGTTGTAGGTTGCTTTAATATTCGGAATTACGGGAGCTCGGAGTAGGAAATAATTATATAAAATAAAGTGTGAGGATATTAATGACACAGGAAACGGTTTAATTATTACAGTACCTTATACCGAAACCTATATTCAACGTCGATTTATTGTTAATGGTGAAGCAAATGATCATAGATTAAATTTGATTAACATTTATCAAAAATATAAAACCCAACGGCCCAGAAATTTCAGAATCGGTCATTTTCTTTTGTAGTATAGAAATGGAAAATGCAAAACCCTGGTTACAGGTATAAATTCCTTTTCAGACATTCTCTCACTCTTTTCAACATATCAGAATTTTCTAATCAGAATAACTACATCGGGTATGCATTTTGACGCTCTTCAGCATCGCTATATGAATTCCGGTGGCGATATAATTCAACTAAAGAAGCGCTGTGGATGGAAATCCAGTCCCAATGCAAAATAAAATGAATTGTACCTCAAAAATTTTAGCGAGAACTAGATCGATTTCAAGCAAAGCAAGTGCTACAAATAATGCAAATAATACTAATACAACAATAGACGATAATATTTCTTTAAACCCATTATGTGTTGCCAATTCAAATAGTAAAAGTAATGTAATTACTTCTTCACTTCAAATAAATAATGCTCACAATTGTACTTTTAATATTCTACTATTATAAAATAAAAATTAATGACGTTTAATCGAATTTATTTAAATCTATGCACGTAGAAAAAATTTTCTATGAAACTCAGTGGCGGTTCCTTAATAAGTGCATATGTGCACGTGCACTACCAAATTTAATGTGTATTCTTATTAAAAAAACATTCTTTAAATAATTTTATAATAACAATTCGTCAAAGACGCAAACATCAGAAATTAAAATACGAGATGTAAATTGTTCTAACTAATATCCAAGAGAGCCCGAGTCCACCGCGTCGCTTAATCGTTTCGTTCACTGCACATGTGAATATTAAATCTAATTGGTGGAACCTTTGCCGCCCGCACTCTTTGTTCCCCGTGACAGTCCGGCGATGTTCGATGTTTTAAGCTGTTCCATGTGCACAGGCAATCTGTGCACTGAAACGTTGTTTCCCCATATTACGAGTCTTCACATTTCTCATAAATTTTAAGACGTCATAATTTTAAAAATAATTAGATTTCCATATGTACAAAGGTAGGATAAATAATTTAAAAGTATACTAAAATGATATTTCCAATAAAAGTGCTTCTGTGTAGTTGAAATATTGGAAAAAAAATTATCACGTAACACACTGCTGTATTTTGGTAAAGAATAATAATAATACTTAAGAGAATATTAAAGTCGATTTGGTAAAATTGGAGTGAGAAGAGAATAAGTGAAATAAAATACTCCAGACTATCGCAAAAAGTTGGGACAATCCCATAGGTGGGGCCAAGAAGAAGGTAAGAGCTGAAGGCGCTGCTAAAATACAAATAATTCAGTACCGCACCATTCCGGAATTTCTTAATTTAAAATTAAAGTTTTTTCCGCAATTCAAAAAGCTATATCTCACAAGAAAACATTGGTCTACACGGGAATTACATCCGTTTTGATCAATTTCATTTAATTATTTCAGATTTTGACCGAGAAACACACGTACATTTTACTCAAATTTGGAATAAAAAAAATAGATGGTTGTGACAAAAAATTACATAATCTGACAACCTTTCCGTGTACTCATATCTGTATTGGAGTTGTACAGAAAATTTCACATTTCTATCTTGACAATAGTAAAAAAAAACTGATAAATTCGATATCTTGCTTTCTCGACAGCTTTAATATCCCCTTAAGATTTTTTTCCCTCTTGATTTTATATTAATCTTTGTTTTAAGTATAGTTATAGTTTTGTAGAGTTTATAATAAGCTAATACATGTAAGAAAACGCATACAAATATACAAACAATATCGCAGGTCAAAATAATCCTTCTCATGTTTGTCAATTATTTTCTTGGGTACTATATAGCTAAAACAAACTTCATCTATCGCAATGGCCGGGCGTGAAACAAGACAATCAAATGCAATTACGTGCAATAAATGTTCTGCTATCACAAAGACCTTTATTTCTTGCGGTGAATGTGGAAAAAAATATCATGTACAATGTGTATTAAAAATCAGTGGAACTTATGTTGATAACAAAGGAAATATAATGTGTTGTAGAAATATAACCTCTGAGTGCACGGAGTGCAAACAAAAAGAAAATGAAATTAGTGAATTAAGATGCAGGCTATCCAAAATCAATGAAAAAATGTTGGAAAAATCATTAGTGGAATATACAACAAGTGTTACTGAGGAAAAAATATTACAACAATTGAAGGAAGTTGAAATAAATCAAAACACTGCTAAAAACTACACCCAAAAAGACCTCGAGGATCTGGACGCTAAAGTAAGTGAAATGAAACAATTATTTACGAAGGAAATAACAGAAATAAGAAATACTATGCAAGAAATAAAATCTCAATTGGATAAATCTGGTGGAGGCGATATTAACAAACAAATAACATTTAACGAAATAAATATTGCGGAAACAGAGACATCTACAAATAAGAATCAAAAGACAGAAGTAGAAAGGGAACCCGACTATCAAAGCGAAGAACCAAGATCTATACAGGAAAATGCTAGTTTAAAAAATTCTCAAAGTACCAATTTAAAAATTCTGCAGTACAAAAAAGACACCATTACAGAAAATATAAATTTAAATGACAATGTGAATTTCAAGCAATCTGCTAGACAAAGTAACATAAAACAATTCTCACAAAATTTCAAAAAAAAAGTAATCGGCAGCAATGATGAGAATGTTGCGTTTAACCACAGACAATACTATACAGACAAACCGTCTTTAAACATTATTAGGCAGCGCTAAAAAGAATGCAAGCGTTAGGCGTCGCCACTGTATTTTTTAAATTCCACGAGCAAACTTTAGGTGGCACCACCAAAGAGGATTATGCTGACTTATTACTTTTAACCGATAGATGTCATTTTGTTTAAGATTAGGAAAACAAAATTTAAATTTTAGAATTAAATAAAATATAAATTCAAATATTCCATTTTAGAGACTTTTGAATATTACCCAGTATAAATATTTAAATAATATTTATAAATATACAGCATTTTTAATGGGCAGAATAAAAATAAAATAACTTGGCTAATATAGATAGAGATAGATGGATGGTACGTACTTCTTCCAAACCGAACTTCAGAAATTGCACCAGACAGACACAGTTCCCAAAAGTAATTTATGACCGCGAAAAAAATTTCTTTTACACAGTCCCGTGTCCGGACGGTTATAAAAAGAGTTAATGTAAATAATGAATAAATTCTCCGGAAAGAATATGATTTAAAAAGCTTTAAAATCCAAATACATTGGATGTTATGATGCTTACACTTATTATGATATAGAACACAGGCAAGAATAGAGATGCATAGGTATATACAGGGTGAGTCATCTAATAGGGTAAGGCCGATTATGCCTTTATGAGTAAAGATATTTCGAAGCGGTTCTTTCCTTGTGATAGCTGTTCATTAGGAGCACATTTATAAAATAATATACAGGCTGTTCCATTTGAAAAAATTGGCTTTTTTGCAAAAACTAACAAAAGCATATCAAAAAACGACAATAACTCTGTAATAGTCCCTTTTACTGTATTAACGTCTTACATGTTTCTGACACAAAATTTAATAAACAATTCAAAAATGAACTGATATACAGGCTGTTCTATTTAAAAAAAATAACTTTTATACAAAAACGTGTCATCTAATTTTAATCCAGTGTCCTGCACTTGCAGTTAGTAACTGTAAAAAAATAGAACATGCTTCTATTAGGACCTCTTATTGTAAACAATATTGCAAAAAATTTTGTCCATCTAATACGTCGTTTTCGAGAAATATAATTTTATACAAACATTGAATTTTTCAGAAAAATGGGAATAAGTCAAAAACTTTACACTTTAGGCCTATACTATCTTATAACTTTTTGACTAAAAATAATACGGGGAATTCAAAAATGCAATAATATATAGACTGTTCCATTTAAAAAACTATAACTATGGTTAGCCACCAAGTTACGGAACACTCTGTATAATACAACATATTTTTAAAATGTGTCCCTAATGAACAGCTACCACAAGAAAAAAACCGTTTCGAAATATCTTTACTCGTAAAGGCACAATCGGCCTTACCCGCGTAGTTGACTCACCCTGTATATAGATAAGTACATAATAATGATCAATTATTAAATTTTTGATACTTTATATTAATAATAATAAAACAATGAAATTCGATTATCCATATAGAGATTATTTAATATTTGTGACTTTTTTATAGTATAAGGAAGTATTGTTATGACGAAAATTTTCGACCTCGAGTCCCCTGATACCGTAAAAGGGGTTTTTAAAAAATGTCTGTGTGTCTCCTGTCTCTCTGTGTCTGTGTGTGACGGTCTATAGCGGTGAAACCGCTATAGATATCAATTCCAAATTTTGTATTTACGTGTTAGTTTTTCAGTAAAATCGGTAGACCGGAAGTAGTAGTTTACTTCAGTGAAGAAATTGAATTTTGCCAATATTTCTTCACTTACTAAGTTTAAACAAATTTATAAAGAATTCAAATGTACTCAAAATTAAATTGGAGAAGAATTTTATTAAAAAAGTTTTCCGAAATTCCTACCGGAAATATGCCTTTTACTCTTATCGAAAATAAGTTTTTTGCGAATATTTCGCTAGTTATGCTTTTTAGACAGGTACGTTACGAGTATAAAAGTATTTAGAACTTAATTTTCAATACCTTTTGTATAAAAAAAATTTCAATTTTCGGACCGGAAGTAACACTTTTATAGTTATCGAATAACGAGTTTTTGCAAATATGTCGTTAATGATGCATTTCATATATATTTGTCAAGAGTACAAAAGTATTTAGAGCTGGATTTGCAATGTATTTGGCATACATGACATTTTAAAATTCGGACGAGAAGTAACACTTTACTCTTATCGAGTAGCACTTTTTTTATAATATGTATCTTGCAAAGTATGCGTTCTATAGAAATTTATTAAGGCAATAGAAGTACTTAGAATAGGATTTTGAATAATTTTTGATTAAAAAAATCTGAAAATGCTATAATTTGATACGCTAGTACGTATAAGAAAGTAGTGTGGTGGCCACACCTCATTTTTTATTCCTAATGTTTTGTTGAGTCGCTATGACTTCAGGTAGATCTCTAATCGGTATATTTCTTGTGTAACGCGAGGCTACTTGTTCTAGAAGTATACAGTTATGCATAGGCGTAACTAGACCTTGACCATAGGGGGGGTCACTGCAAAGATATGCCATGATCGTCCATTTTTCAAACCCGTTTTCTTTCGCATTTGTCAGTACTGGTAGTAGTTCTATTCCTTTCCATCAGAGTGTGTAAAAATAATACATTTGTCAAGACTTTTAAAAAAGTACTTAATGACCCAATTTTTCTTTTCTTTTTTATGATGGGGGCGGGGGGTTATAACCCTCAAACCCCTCCTCCCCTGGTTACGCTTCTGCAGTTGTGAAAGTTTGGAAGTCACAGACGCTAAATCTAGTTTGCAAAGCATTTGCAAATATGTTTTGATGGATTGTTGCAAACAGTGAAAGGAGTGCTCTACAGCTGTTTCAAGGAGAAAAACAGTATATTTTAACTAGTCGGTTAAATAGACGTAATTGAAAATTTTTTCTCGGTTGTTCTACAAAAAGGTGGTTATAATCGTAATCCAACTGCAAGGGGGTGTCGCCATTAACTCACTGATGAAACCACCCCTCAAGTGCAAATTATGAACCTGACACTGACGAAATGATGGAAATAATGTCTCTACCCGACTATGATGAAGTCCACTGTGAATTCTCTTCTTTTTCTTCTTCTTCTTCCTCCTCTTCTTCTTTTTCTTCATCGTCACCAGTTAAGGAAATGTCAACGTTAACTGGGCCGACTACTGAAGCATATCTACAAGAATGCGCTATTGTTTATTTTGCGGCCTATTTAATTAGAAAGTGTTTGGAAGAATTTAATTGTTTGTCGTGTAAACTATTTTCAACAACAAACTTACACTTGAACGACGCTACAAAATTACTTATTTTGCACAAAACTTACGGTAACATAAGCATAAAATCTGAACATGGTCTTACAGCACGAGCGCCAGAATTTATTGACATTATCGATAGATGTTTGTCACTATTTGAAAGATATTTTACTGCCATTTATTATCAAAAGAAATTAAAAACCAGATTACTGAAAAAGATTTATAAAAACTACCAAAGTACTGGGCATAACTAATTAATTTAAATTAAAGTATATATAACAAGATCACTGTATCAACGATATAATCAAATAATAAAAAAGGATAGAATGTTATATACTTCAGCAGCTCGCATTAACTGCCAGAAAATCTTCGACGCCGTAGTACTTCCTCTCCATCAACAGCCCTTTGACCCTTTTCTTGAACTCGTCAGGTGGTAGGTCTTAAAGTTTTTCCTTGAAGTGGTATTGTATAGGTACGAAGTGCTGGTTGCGTGTGCGAGTATTTAGTAATCCAAATAATTCTTAATTACTCACTCTGTGACATATTCCGGAAATTCGAAAAATTCTTAACGATACACGCACATGTCGTTTTAGTTTCACTTTTGGGTGTGTGAAGTTAGACCTCTTTTTTCGGAATTCGGAATTGTGACGGTTGTTCCAGGTTGCTCTAAATTGGTTCTCAATTGTTCCAAAGTATTTCAAAAATAAATCATAATCGGCCGAGAAAATGGGAAAAACAAAACAATTTTTTGCCAGGGCCCCTTTTTTCGAAAATCAAAATTCTGACGGTCGTTCCAGGTTTGTTTTAAATTGTTCCAAAGTATTTAAAAAAAAAATCTTAATTGGCTGGAGTTAATAGGAAAAGAGATTTTCTTATAGCCCCTCTTTTTGAGAAAATTAAAATTCTGCTTCAGGTTGTTCTAGATTTGTTCGAAACACTGTTCTAATACATCAAGACCGTATCTTATATATCAAAAGATATTGCCAAAAAACTATATCCAAAAGTGAGAAGTTGGCCCCCCTTTTTTCGAAAATCGAAATTCTGACGGTTGTTCTAGGTTATCCTAGGTTTGTTTTAGATTGTTCCAAAGTATTTCAAATAAAAAATCATAATTGGCTGAGTTAATAGGAAAAATGAGGTGTGGCCACCACACGACTTTCTTATACGTATGAGCGTTTCAAATTATAGAGTTTTAAATTTTTTTTTATACAAAAATTAATTAAAAACCCATTATAAGTACCTCTATTCTCTTAATAAATCTCTATAGAATGCATACTTTGCCAGATATTCGAAAGAAACTGCTACTCGCAAAGAGTAAAAGTGTTACTTCCGGTCCGAATTTTGAAATTTCGTTTATACAAAAAATATTTCAAAACCAACTCTAAATACTTTCGTACTGTTGACAAATATTTATAGAAGGCATAATTTACTACATATTGGCAAAAAATAGCTATTCGATAAGAGTAAAACTGATACTTCCGGTCCGTATTTTGAATTTTTTTTATACAAAAGATATTTAAAATTAAGTTTTAAATACTTTTATATTCGTAGCGTACCTGTCTCAAAAGCATGACTTGCGAAATATTTGCAAAAAACTGATTTTTGATAAGAGTACCTAAAAGACCTACTTCCGGTATCAATTTCGAAAAACTTTCTGACAGTCGTTTCAGGTTGTTCTAGGTTTGTTCTAAATTGTCCCAACGTATTTTAAAGAAAAAGTCGAAATTGGCCAAGATAATAGGAAAAAACGATTTTGCAAGGGGCGGAATGACGCACTTTCTGCACATTACAGTGTTCAAGGAAGTTTTTGTATGATGCAGTTCAATAACAATACTTTATTGTGATTTATAATAAACATCTAATATAAGCAGGGTTTATTAAATATATATTTTCTCAAGTAATATAATGTTCTATTATTACAAAATGATATTGTTACCAAATACTGATAAACTATTACAATGAAAAAATCAAAACTGGCTGAGGTAATAGGAAAAATCCATATTTTTTCAGTCCCCTTTTCTTAAAAATCGAAATTCTGGCGGTTCGAAAATAAAGTCATAATCCACCGATATAAATAAAATTAAAATCAAACAAAATGCTGTTATTTTATTTTGTGAATAAGCCTAGACACTTTTTCTTTTCATGTTTTTTTTTCTGTGAAGAAAAAACACGTATGTCGGAGTACGGTACAAAAATACAACTATATGGGGTAGACTCTGTCGCTCCTTTCGTTTTCTGCACGCCCGCTTCGTAATGGATTTGTCTAAACGTCCTAACAAGCTGCACTATTTAGAAGAAAATGCGCTCTCTCTACGCACAATTCGCACGAGTGTCATCTCGTATGTAATAGTGCGAACTATTTCTGTGCAGAAATTTGCCAAACTCGATGGCATTTCAACATGAGATAAATTTAATTTGCGTATTCGCACTATTAGTGGCTTCTTTTGGCGTATTTTTAAACTAAATATAGAGTTGCCGTTTGCTAGGTAAGGACGGTTTGTCTGGAAGTATTGTCTGTGGTTTAACAAAGTTCAAAGAAAGTGGATTTACGCAGACCGCTTTAAAAAAGATTATTGTATTGAGGATATGCGAGAATATTTAAACAAAAAATTCGTAACAAACGATATAGTCGTAGAAATAATGGCGAAGAGGGATCGCTATACAAAGGAGGACTATATAGCGTTTAAATTAGGCTTTCCGCATTTTATAAATGATGACAAAATATTTGAGCCATTAAACTGGCCAAGTAATATTAGTGTTCAATTTTTTCGGAGGTCAAGCGGAAAAACTAATCACAACACGACAAGAAAAAGCAGAAATCAAAGACCGAACAGAAAACCGAGATAAAAATAATCTAGACATTTCTTATACGTCTAATAAAGATACAAAGATCAATATCTTGAATTATAATATACAGGGACTATCAAATAAAATTGACGCATTTCAGATAGAATTAAACAAGCGAGATATTGACGTGGTTTGCCTAACAGAACACTTCTTACCTAAAGAAAAACTAAAATATGTTAATATAAGAGATTTCACCATAGCGAGCTGTTTTTGCAGATCAAGCGCCATTCATGGGGGATCCCTCATTCTAACAAAAAGCCATGAGGAAGTTATTGAAAGAAAAGACATATCTTTTGTATCAGTAGAAAAAGAAATAGAAATAGCGTCGGTAGAACTAGCTGCAATAAATTCCATTATAGTGTCTATATACAGACCCCCATCTGGAAGTTTGGAAATATTTTTTGACAAACTAAATGAAATTATTTTTATTCTAAACGAAGAAAGGGCACAAAAAATGTGTTTGTTGCAGGCGACTTTAATATTCACATGGAAACAGAAACAAAAGTAACTCAGAAAATGTCGGAAATTCTGAATGCTTATAATATGAAACAGGTATTTCATGAACATTCTAGACAAACAGATACCACTAGTTCCTTAATAGACAACATATTTACAAACGTTGATCGCTCTAAGATTGAGGAATATACAGTCAATATGCATCTTTCCGATCACTTCTCACAGATTCTGAGATACACATATCCAAAACATGATAGAGCTGCGATAACCACAAATACTATTAGACTTATGGATTCGAATAGTATACAACACTTTAAAGAAGTCTTAGACGTGGAACTGCACTTACCTAACAACATCCTGGATGCCAACGAATTATTTAATTACTTCCATAATATTTTTATGGCCGCATTTGAGGCTTGTTTTCCAAAAAAAAAGAGTTACGACGACAGCTACGAGAAACAACTGCGTCAATCCAGAAATTAACAGTTTAAGGAACACATTGGATGCATGGGCTGTTATGGCAAAGGCTTCAAAAAATCCAGATTATTATAGAGAATATCGACAACTCAAAAAAAATTACTTGTGCAGGATAAATGAAATCAAACAAAAATCAAACTCAGAGTACATAATGAGATCAAGCAACAAGACCAAGGCAATATGGGACGTAATAAAGAGAGAACTCAAACCTGAAGATAAACAAAAAAATAGTAATACCTCTTTGTCGGCTACTAGCTTGAATACATATTTTTGTGAGGTTGGCGAAACCATTGCGATGGGCATACAATCCAGACACTCATCAACAGAGTTTCTTCATAATCAAAAACTGGAAAATGCATCCTCCTTCTACTTTATACCCATTACGTCCGTAGAAATAGAACAAACGATTCAAAAAATTAAAAGTAAGCATACTAAAGATGTGTATGATATTTCGACATGTCTTCTAAAAGAGGTGTACATGCAGATATCCGCACTATTGGCGAGCATTTTTAACAAATGTATAGAACAAGGTGTGTTTCCTAGCCTATTGAAAGTCTCTAGAGTTGTACCTATACATAAAAAGGATGACGTTAATGACTGTCAAAATTATAGACCGATTAGTATTCTGCCGGCGGTGTCAAAGGTTTTTGAGCATGTTATTGCGTCTAGAATTATAGGATATATGGAGAGTCAACAATATTTAGTGTCCGCACAACACGGTTACAGAAAAGGGCGTTCGACTAGTAGTGGTATACTACACATAGTGGAGAGTCTGGACAGTGTCTTCGACGCTGGTCTGTATGCAGGAATAAATTTATTAGATTTAAGCAAGGCCTTCGACTCTGTTAGTCATGAGATCTTGCTGCATAAGTTAGAATATTATGGAATAAGGGGTGAATCCCTAAACCTAATGCGATCTTACCTAACGGGCAGATATCAACTGATGGAATGGAATAACACAAAGTCTGAGCCTAGGATAATAAAGTATGGAGTTCCACAGGGATCGATCCTTGGTCCTATGCTGTTCATAATATACATGAATGATCTTCCTTCTAACATAGGCGGGGTGGAGGTATGTATGTACGCTGATACCTCTCTTTTGATGCAGGACATAGATCCGGCAGCACTGCATCAGAAGTCGATAGGGGCAATTGCGGACATTGAAAATTGGTTTGCTGCTAATAAACTGAAAATCAATAGTAATAAAACTCAAAATCTTCTATTCTGTACAACTAGCTCAGAACGATCGTCGGGAGTAAAAATTCTGGGCATCACCCTGGACACAAGTCTGAAATGGACTCTCCACATAGAAGACCTAGCGAAGAAATTGTCATCTGCTCTATTTGCAATAAAAAGACTCACATTTATTGCAACTCGTGAGGCGGCGAAAGCAGCATATTTTGCAGGCTTTCACTCCGTGATGTCCTATGGTGTCCTCTTCTGGGGAATGGCTGCAGAAGCGGACAGGATATTTGTTCTACAGAAGAGGGCGATTAGGTTTTTGTGCGACCTGACATGTAGGGAGAGCTGTAGATCACACTTCAGAAAGGAGAAGATACTCACTCTACCATCAGTATTTATCCTCTCTGTAGTTACTCACGTCCAGCAAAATAAAGAAGCATTTCCCTTGAACGGTCATCATCACGGCTATTCTACTCGTCAGCGACAGAAGATAAGAATGCCTCATCATCGGCTGACTTGCACTCAGAGGTCGATTGATTACTGGGGGTGCAAATTATATAATAAATTGCCGGCAGAACTAAAAGACTTGCCTTTGACCCGTTTCAAAAAAAAGGTTAAGGAAATGCTTGTTAATAGGGAGTGCTACACGATGGAAGAATTCCTGGTCACTTAAGACATCGATATTGACTGTATGTGCTTCGTTTTATGTCTTGTTAGTTCTTATTGTTGGTGTTTATCTTTGTATTATGATTTTATTATTTGTGTTTCTATATCTTTATATATCTATATATATTATTGACAGTTGTACGCTATGTACAAAAAAAAAAGAAAATGACATTTTCTGTAATGGTGTTATTACAAAAAATATACAATATACAATATACAATATACAATATACAATATTATTTGATTTTTAACGTTGTTTCTTCTTTCCCACACTAAGCAGTGCGTTGTTTTTACTTCTGAACAACCGTAGTGAGTTAGGCAATTTTAATTCTAGTGCCACAGAAGTCTACCTGATGGGCAATGAGTATTTAGTCCTATGACAAAGATAAAAATAAAAACAAATAAATGAGATATCATAAATAATGCGAGGAGTAGTTAAAATACACCAAAATCCCGGCATCACAAACTATATACAAATCATATTTTCGATTCTGTTTAAGTACCGACTAACCAACTAAAGTAAAAAATGCATTGAAAAAGTTAACTAATTTAACAACATAATTTTTTTTTTTGTACCAGTAGTAAAATGTCATAGCATTTGTACACATAATGAAACGCCATGAAATATTATTTCTACACCTGAACTAATAACAGCTAAATAATGAGCATATTATTGACTTAGGTGAATAATGACAACAAATAAAGCGCATGCCGCAACCATGCAATCGCAGTAATATGTCAACCGTCAAAATTCATTGTTTGACCAGTTTCACATTCGTACATCTGCATTTCATCGTCCATTTATACCATAAATCATACCTAAAATCTAAAACTTATAAATGCTCTACGTCTAAGGTAAAATAAATAACTGTATTTTAGGTTAACAATAGCAAAATATGTATGATAGTATAATATGGAAACAATATAACATGTAACTATTACAGATGTAAAGAATTATTTAATTTATTTATAAAAATTGATAGTGCAATTATGGCATGTCAAATTTATTGATGGTTAAATTCTATTTGAAAAACCAGGATTGTGCAGATCTGTAGGCACATTAATGACAGTATTATTTATTGAATTAATTCCATAAGTATTTACGATATCTTCAGTCGAAATAGACCCCGATTGTACTGTTGATGTTGATGGAATTTGATTCATATCGAAAACTCCTGTATTTATTGCAGGTGTGGTTGCGTAAGTAGATGTAGGTAGACCTTATAACATACATGCTATTTTTTTTTTTATTTTCTAGGGCATCTTCTATATAACCTTCAGCTACACTAGAAGATTTCCAACCACCATGTTGTTTTAAATAAAGGATATTTCCACCATTGACAGCTAAAAGTGTAGCCGAGGTTCTACGGAAACTATGACTAGTCTATAACTGTGGATTTTGTAAATTTAAATAAACGGCCATTTTTTTTGGCATCTTTCCTATGGTGATATGTCCAATGTCTTGTCTAGTACATTTTCCATTACGTACACTAATAAAGAATTTTGCTATATCTGGAATTGGTCTAATTTTTAAATAGTTTTTAATTATTTTGATCCAAAGTGGCTCAATTATTACAAACTTTCGAGACGAACCATTTTTGCAATTGCGGATGTGAATAATAATTAAATCATCTTTCATGATGACATCAGAAGCTTACAAAGCTCATCACTTTGGCATGTACCAGCAACACCAATTACAACAGCAGTCTACAGGGTTATAAATTGTCAATAATTTCAAAGGATTAATATATAAACATTCAACCTTAGTTGCAAGGTAACATGCGTCGGGTGCCTCAGTAAGGAATTTTATAATTTCCTCTTGAGCTTACAATTTTCATTTTTTCCTTTTTAAAAAGGCAACTAATTTAAAATATTTTGATACGTTAATATCCTCTTTTAGGCCAAGTGTAGCTTTCAACATTGAATAATGCGCCCATAAAGTCGAGGCTTTTTTATTTTTTGAATATTCTTGAAAATAAGCCAGAAGTACGTTTTCAGAAATTACTACTGTGTCTTTGGAATTACACCGTTTTTAAATTCTGTATATGTTTTCATGTATAAGTGTTTAAATTTATGCGAAAGCAAGTACTCAACTGCCTGTTCTGCAATCTCGCGCATTTCAGGTGGTGTACATCTAAACTCTTCAGACATTATAAATGGAATTAAAAATAATCTAATAAATACTTGGCTTTTAGTTTCAGCATTTATGTCAAAACTTATTTGTCAACATCAAAATATAGCCCACTTATTTGTTTATATGAAGTTTTATTACAAGGGCATTCTTACATATATGAGTAAATTTATTCATAATTATTAAGGTTTCAAGATCCAATTAGACTACTGGTACAAAAAATAGTATACATACTACGGTTGAGAATACTGTTATTGCCCTTGTGGCTTAAATTCCTCGCCACTCGGGCAATAATAGTCATCTTCTCAACCTTAATATGTAATATACTAGACGTTTAGTTCAACCAAAAGAAAAATATTACATTTTGGAAATTAAACCTCACACGAAAAAATATATTGTAACTATAAAACACATTTGTTATTATCAAATACGGAACCAATTACACATAACAAGCAAGCAAACTTGTATTTTTGGTGTATGTACAGGAGACGAATTCCCTATGAAGACAACACACATTAGTAAAGATGACGTTTTTTTGGAGAGAGGGTATGAAAGAAAAGTTGTGCGATTTTTATTATCATTGTTTGTTCCTGAATTTATAGATCCAAGATAAACGAGAAGTATGGTAATCCGAGAACCGCAAAGCATTTTTGACGCTCAGCAACAAGAAAAAAAAAGAGAAACTGAAAAAAACCCACTGTTGTTTGTCATGTAACTAATTCATTATCATTTTGTCATAAATTTTCATATATTTTGAAGACGAAAAGCTTACTAGCATTGTTCGAATAGTTTGCGTTCTCCATTGTCGCTTTAGTAGTTGATCTCGGTATATTCAAATTCAATCGCTCAAAATACAGAATCTTAAGTTGTCATGTTTTAGTTGCCGCGAAGTAAATAAGCGTGGAGGTGTTGCCATTTTCACAAGAAAAAATTAAATGTGTTACGCTAAAGGACTTACTACATTTTCACATAAACAAAGCAATTGAGATATATGCGGTTGAGCTGAAAATTACCTTACTGCGTTGTTAGTATTGCTTTACCGACTCCACAAGCGGATCGTGATGTGTTTTTAAAAAACTTTTCTGTCATGTTGGACACATTGGACATAAGAAGTCGCCGGTAATTATGGACATCACTCCTGCCCCCCTTTGTATGTATAGGTCATTGTTTCTCCACATTAAACGGAATAAAAACTTTCCTTAGAAGTACAATGAACGAGAAGAGACTAACTGCTCTCGAAATGTTATTTATTGAGAAACAAATGATTCAAGAAATTCTGAATTTTAATGAATTGACCATTGAAGAATTTATCTCAAAAAAGGAGAGACGAATTGATTTTCAATACAAACGTGTTTGTGAAATATAAAAACTATTGTACATTTTTCTACAAAAATAATTGCTTGGCGAGGCTAAGATACTCAGAGAGGCAAGTTACTTAATTTCTAATTTCTTAATAATTTTTTTAATTCCTACGATTTGATAGCCCAAAAAACGGATTTTTGGGTGTGGCTCTCAAAAAATTTTCGATTTGCCAACAGCACTCTCTTTTATTCTAAAGTTGTGCACCTCCAAAGTATTGAACCACGCGCCGCCACTGAATTGAAACTGCTGAGCTACTTATAATAAATACCACACTCGGTTTGTACGCTCAAACTTTCCTATAATACTAATGAAAGTATATTGTTGCACACTTGCTAGAATCAAATATTTTAATTTGTTATAAATAGGTACCTTATTACCGTGGATGTTATCAGAAGGGAATAATGCGATAAACAAATTCCCTTTGGTAAATTAGTGGTCCCACTGCTGAAAAATATAAGTCCAGTACTGTGAACATCGTCTATATCAGCGGGTACGAAATAGTCTTCGTCAGGACGTGGTTTTAAAAATTCCGACAACGTTGAATACTCGTCATGAGAACCGATCACCACTATATTTGGATTAATATCTACTTGAGCAAGGGAGTTTTTAATTAGATCTAATGCGCTTTCTACAACAAATACATAATTTGGCGAAATTCTATTTAGCATGTGTACAGCATCTATTAAGAAGGACGATGGATCCAAAGTTGCTACAACTACGTTTAAATATAGTGCACTATAAAGTACTACGAGGGCCTCCAAGGTATTCCCGGTACACAATAAAATAATATCGTGGGCTTTCAAGCCTCGATTTTTCATTTCCAGAGCAATGCGAATACAGGCTTTATTAACTTCATCATAGGTTTGTTCTTCATTAGTACTTGCATCTATCTGAAACAAATACGACACTTAGTTTGTGACTAAATATGAATTGGTATTTGTGAAAAATTAATTATATATCTAAAAAGTACTAGTTCCTTTCATATTATCAAAGTCTGTAACTAGGTTATTTCATGCCTTTCTACTAATGATAATGAATCATTTGAGTACGGGAGACATGTCTTCAAGCGTGCTCATTCAAAATATCCCGCACTTCATATAAAGAATTTAACTCTTCTGAATGCATTGTCTATATACCGGATATATCTTAGTTGAATATATAAAGTATAATAATTATATTAAAAATTAATGAGTTTTATATTAGTATTAATGCTTATTGTAATTTCAGTTAATTTCGAAAGTGAAGTGAATTAATTTTAGTTTTAATTATTTGTGAAACGGATATATCTATGGTTACGGTTGTCAGAGCACAGCCAATGGGATGCCTGACTACAAGTGCAAAGGTCAGCGTTTCGATCCTGGACCCATCCGCCACACACACACATCTATGGCGCTTTTTCTGACCCCAGCTCGACTCACGCTACTGACGATGTAAGTCAAATTCTGCGATATAATAGATAATCGGTGCGTAGTGTTACGTTACCATCCTAATGTATTGAAATACTCGTAACGCTCCTGCACTTACAGCCCAACAACCTATAGGGACATATTCTCATTATATCTATGATTAAAATAATTAATCATATGTTCTCTAATAAATGAAATTAACAATTACTTAAGATTTATTAAATACAGTTTCTTTTTTATTTTTTTATGCTAAACAGCTTTAAAGCATGTTTTTTCAGTTTTGTTGCTTCTTATTCTGTATCGGGAATAAGCCTTTACTAATATCGGATAGACATCAACTTTTTTTTAGAATCACGTTGAAGTCTTTTTCTTGCAATTCCTATAAGATTACTAAAATTACCTTAATGTATAGTTTGGAAATTCAGTTCCATTTCTTAAATTTGCTCAATCTATTCTTAACACGTGTTCAAGTAACTGATGCATGTTGTGAAGAATTACTCGTTGCACAGTAAAAGGTGTTTTTTAAAAATGCTTTTCTGTCTGTTCCTCTCTCTCTCTTTCTCTCTTTTTTCTTTTTCTGCGTCTCTGACCACGATTGCGCACAAACGGCTAATGCTATCAACACCAAACTTTATAAACTGACCGGCAAAGAATCATCTGATACACGTTTTCTGTTTGCACATGTAGTTTACTTATTTAGTTTTTAATTCGACTGGCCTGCTTGTAGTCCAGATCTCAATCCTATTGAACATTTATGGGATCAACTCCAGAGGCGTATTCACCAATGCGTAGCCGTACCAGAAACTCTTCAAAAGCTTAGATTTGCAATTAAAAAAAAAATTAAGGAAATTCCGCAAAACTACATAAGAAATTTAATTAATTCAATGCCGCAACGATTTCGTGTTTTGATTGAAGCTCGTGGAGGACATACACTTTACTGATATTAGATTAGAATTAAAAGTTACCAATTTTATTTTTATAAGTAGAGAGAGATATCATGCTCGAACTGTTTTTCTTATTTACTAAAATTAAATTTACTTCTGTCAAAAATTGCATATGTTGCGCATATAATGAATAGTTCTTGGATTCAATATCAATAGAAACTATCATATTTTACCAATATTTCATCAACTACTACCTTTAAACAAATTTATAAAGAATTTAAATGTACTCAAAAGTGAATTTGAGAAAAATGTTATTAAAAGTGGTTTTCGAAATTCCCACCGGAAGTAAGTCTTTTAATCTTATCGAAACATAGATTTTTGCGAATATTTAGCGAGTTATGCTTTCTTAAGAGATATATCATGAGTATGAGAGTATTTAGAGCTTGATTTTGAATAATTATTGTATAAACGAAATTTCAAAATTTGGACCAGAAATATCACTTTCACTTTAGCTAATAGTCGTTTTACTATAATTCTATTTAGAGTGACATTTTGAGTATTTTTTGTATTAAGAAAATCCACAATTACAATTATTTATTTATTACTTAATTTCATTGCTAAATGTTACATAATCAGCTTCTATTGTAAGACGGTTAATATGCTCTATTTCTAAATTCTGGTAGTACCTGGCCTTCAGATTTTTTTTATATGCAAGTAGACTCAACAATTTTGAAATATCTGTATTTTATAATTACTTAAAAACATCTTAACATCCCATATTTGGATCACAAGGACAATTTCTATCTCATCAACATCAGCAAAGATTATATTTTCGGTAATACATATTTTCGATATTATTTTATGTATAATAAGTTAGAGAGTTCTAGAATTATCTTTGTTAAATTAAACGCGACTTTGTTGGAGAAAGATTTTGTAAATCGTCCTCATCTCAAGATGAAGACTTCTTAAATAGAATTTTAACAGGGTATGAAAATTGGGTACACCACTGGGACCTTCACACAAAACTAGTGCACGCAATGAGTTTATAAGCACTCTCCACTGCCCAAGAAGACAAAAACACAAAGTTCTGTGGAAAAAGTAATGGCCACAGTTTTCTGGGAAGCGGAGGCGATTTTCTTTAAGGAGTGTTACATTTTTGCTTTTATTTATCATTTTTGATCTTTCCTCGTAAGCATTTGAATTGCGGTATTATTGTTTATCAAAGGTATACCTCTAATATACTTGACACCCTCGTTAACATTAGAGAGGGTGTCTACCCATATGTTTCTCAGGAACTACTGAACCGATTTACTTCTTTTTTAAATGTCTGCTGGGGCCAGTCTAGAATATGGGTCAAATTAGGGTACACGAAACCAAAGAGAGGGTTTACAAAGTGTCAAAAACTTCAAAATTTGCATAAAATGAAAATGATCGTCAATTTTTACTGTAGAATGTTGGAATTTTGCATAGCTATATTACAAAATGTCCTACATACAACTCACAATTTTTCCGTTTTGAAAAATTTTCATTGGAAGCGATTTTACTCACATTATCGTCGCACTGTCACAACAGAGGATACTATAAACTATTTAGTCAAATTAAAATAAGTTGAAACGAACTATAACACAACAAATAACAATAATTGGCTTATGTGAAAAACAGTGCAAAAGTAAATGTTTTTTTTATGACAGCTTGTTATACAAATAAATGTATTTTTAGAGAGTTAGAGTAGGATGCAAGTAAATGTATGTATTATGTAAAGAGAAAACTGTATTTTTATTTTTAACAATATTTAATTTCAACAATTATATAATCTTGCTGTTTAAATAACCTAATTTTGTAATTGTGTTGTAAGTACTTTCGTAGTACAAAATCCTTTAATTTAACTCATTATGTGCCATCCTTTGATTTCTTCATTTCATTAATCTAGACTCCAATTTCGTTAAAATCTCCTTTTCTTATTTACTCTTCTTTTACTTTACATTTTGTAATATAATCTAGCATTTTATAATATAAGCTTCATTATTAGTAAATCACATTTAATTATATTTTTTTGAATTGAAATATAATTTAAGGTTTAATGTTGAAGTCATTTAAAGTTATTTATTGTTATGGATCTATATTGTTCTATGGTCTATTCTACAAGTAATTTTTTTTTTATTAATTATCACCTCAAATATTAATTTTTTGTCTTCTTCATTTATTCGTGTGTTTTCCTTTTACTTTCTTATACGTAGTATAAGGAAGTATTGTGATGATGAAAATTTTCGACCTCGAGATTTTTGCAGATGTCCACGTTTTGAGGTCCCCTGATACCAAAAAAGTGGTTTTTAAAAAATGTCTGTGTGTGTGTGTGTCTGTGTGTGTGTGTGTGTGTGTGTCTCTGTGTGTGTGACCACGATAGCGGTCAAACCGCTGTAGATATCAATTCCAAATTTTGTATTTACGAATATAATCTCCCTCTTGAGAACTGATTAGATTTTGAGCAGAATCGGCAGACCGGAAGTAGTAGTTTACTTCAGTGAAAAAATCGAATTTTGCAAATATTTCGTCAATTACTAAGTTTAAACAAATTTATAAAGAATTCAAATGTACTCAAAATTAAATTCGAGAAAAATTGTTTTAATAAAGTTTTTCGAAATTCCTACCGGAAGTAGGTCTTTTACTCTTATCGAAAATCAATTTTTTGCGAATATCTCGCAAGTCATGCTTTCTAGGCAGGTACATTACGAGTATAAAAGTATTTAGAACATACTTGTAAATATCTTTTGTATAAAAAAAATTTCAAAATTCAGACCGGAAGTACCACTTTTACTCTTATCGAATAGCGATTTTTTGCAAATATGTCGTAAATTATGCATTCTATATATATTTATGAAGAGTACAAAAGTATTTAGAGTTGGATTTGGAATATTTTTTGTATAAATGAAATTTCAAAATTCGGACCGGAAGTAACACTTTCATACGTATAAGAAAGTCGTGTGGTGGCCACACCTCATTTTTTGCTTTTGGTCATTGTCTGGGAGATATGTGCGTACGATCATGTCTGCGTTTGAGTAGACAGCGTTTAAAGTGTTGCTTCGACCTCGAGATTTTTGCAGATGTCCACGTTTTGAGGTCCCCTGATACCAAAAAAGTGGTTTTTAAAAATGTCTCTGTGTCAGTCTGTCTGTCTGTCTGTGTGTCTGTCTGTCTGTGACCACGATAGCGGTCAAACCGCTACAGATATCAATTCCAAATTTTGTATTTACGAATATAATCTCCCTCTTGAGAACTGATAAGATTTTGAGCAAAATCAGCAGACCGGAAGTAGTAGTTTACTTCGGTGAAAAAATCGAAATTTGCAAATATTTCGTCAATTACTAAGTTTAAACAGACTTATAAAGAATTTATATGTACTTAGAATTAAGTTTGAAACAAATTGTCTTAAAAAAGTTTTTCGAAATTCCAACCGGAAGTGGGTCTTTTACTCTTATCGAAAATCAGTTTTTTGCGAATATCTCGCAAGTCATGCTTTTTTGACAAGTACGTTACGAGTATAAAAGTATTTACAACATAATTTTCAATATTTTTTATCTAAAAAAAATTTCAAAATTCAGACCGGAAGTGCCACTTTTACTCTTATCGAATAGCGATTTTTTGCAAATATGTCGTAAGTTATGCATTCTATATGTCGCAGCCTGTTACTGAAATTAGCCGTTTCATGAAAAGTCTGGACAGTTCATGAAATGCTGCCCCATAATGAAACGAATAAATAGTACGTAAAAAGGCCAAATTTTGTAGACGTTACATGAAACGTCAGCGTACTTCTGCCTCTTGGTGAAAACGTAGTAAATTACACTAAGTGGCTGACTCCGTTGGTCATTTAATGTAACGCTGCTAATCAAACACATAACCTAAAAATGGCGGCATCAGACAGTTCCAGTTGTGTTCAACAAACGCAATTTTATAAAAAGTTGGAAGAGTTTTATTTACAGAAGCCGCTGCGAAAGCCCCACACAAAACAAAAAATTGAAGCAATTATACAAGAAATTGCAGTGGCCAAACAAAAAAAGTAAGTGAACCTGTTAAAATTACCTAATTAGGTTAGGTTTGCTGTTTGTATTTTCTACTGTTCTAAAAGAAGTTTGTCTTTTAGGGGAAGAAAGGAACGGCGAGAATATTTTTTACTACAAACATATGATGTTTTAACAATTGCCGATCAGTCACATTTAATAAAGAAACATGAAAGCGGAAGTGATATTGAATTCGTAGTTGCATACGAAGAATTGTATGAAAAATTATATGATTATCACGTCAACAAAACAGGACATGGTGGCCGCGTTAAAATGGAAGCTGCCCTAAGAAATAAACTTAGTATTCCACGTCCGGCTATAGAATTTTTTCTTCAGTGCTGCAAGAGCTGCAATGAAAAGAAGCATGGCAAACAAAAAATTGTGATACGGCCTATTGTCAGCAAGGATTTTAATGAAAGGGGGCAAGTGGATTTGATAGATTTCTAGTCACTTCCTGACAAACAGTATAAATGGATAATGAATTATCAAGACCACTCCACAAAATTCTTATTCTTACGACCAATGGAGACTAAGCGTGCCGAGGAAGTTGCTTCAAACTTACTAAGTATTTTCCTTTTAATAGGAGCCCCTAAAATCCTTCAGAGCGACAATGGACGTGAGTTTGTAAATAAAGTAATTGTTGAATTAAAAGATATGTGGCCTGAGTGTATCATTGTACACGGCCGTCCTAGACATCCCCAGAGCCAGGGAAGCATTGAAAGATCGAATCAAGACGTGGAAAATATGATACGAGCTTGGATGGCTGACACAAAATGTAAAAGATGGGCTACAGGCCTTCAGTTTGTGCAGTGGCAAAAGAACATCTCATTCCACAGAGCAATAGGGCGGTCGCCATATAAAGCACTGTTTGGCTGTGAACCCAAGATTGGATTATCTTCTAGTAATATTCCCTCAGCGCTTGCAGTAACATTGGCAACTGAAGAGGAGCTGATAGGAATTATGAATGAAGGAGAAGGTCCAGTTGCCAAAAATACGGACGCACGTG
Organism: Amphimallon solstitiale; assembly: GCA_963170755.1. NCBI lineage: Eukaryota > Metazoa > Arthropoda > Insecta > Coleoptera > Scarabaeidae > Amphimallon > Amphimallon solstitiale. Next base: position 62,309,534 of record OY720676.1, on the reverse strand, counting down.
AAACCATCAAAAATGCCACTGCTGTATCTTTGCCGGAAGAAGAACAAGAGGAAGCAAATATAAATGGCCATCAAGCACCAATGTGTGAAAATTGTTTGCAAGTTGCCAGCCCTGTTGATGTTTGTCAGCAAGGATCTTTGGTATTGTGCAATTTATGTCATGTCAGTGAAAGCATTACCAAAGAGCGCAACGAAGCTAGAAATAAAACTGAAGAAGCAGCTAAGAAAATGTTAAGTAATTCTGCGAAAAAAATGCCAAGTTTTAATATAGGCGATTGCGTATTACTGAATATTCCCAAAGTAGACAGAGGTCCAGGAGATTCCAGGAATATTATTTGTCTGATAATTGACCAGAAAAATGGAGTAAATCAGGTTGCTACTAAGTACGGCACGATCAAAGGATGGTTCGGTGCCGAAAGCCTTACTCTTGCGGGTTCAGCATTTCTAGACAAAAAGGAAATCCCTTTAGAAAAATTACTTAGCTTAAGAGAAGCAGTTACATTGGAGTCAGGTGGTCAAGGCATGCTAAAATGTGCGTGTAAACCTAGCAAACAACATTGTACTAGAAATAAGTGCATCTGTAAAAAAAATTACGCACTTTGTAACAGCCGTTGCCATAATAGTTTGCCGTGTTTTAATAAATAGTCACTTCGGCATATCTTAATATTTTTATTTTTTGTACCAGTGTAATGATAAGTGCAATAAACAGTTTACCTTCTAATAAATTTATTGTTGTTATAATATAATATTATTACACTAAGCGGTATATAAAGCGGCATTACGAGAAAAGACCTAGGTATGTTAGTTGTCAGCCAGTTAGTGTAATTTACTACGTTTTCACCAAGAGGCAGAAGTACGCTGACGTTTCATGTAACGTCTACAAAATTTGGCCTTTTTACGTACTATTTATTCGTTTCATTATGTGGCAGCATTTCATGAACTGTCCAGACTTTTCATGAAACGGCTAATTTCACTACCAGGCTGCGACATATATATATTTATCAGAATACAAAAATATTTAGAACTGTATTTGCAATATTTTTTATATAAATAAAATTTCAAAATTCGGACCGGAAGTAACACTTTCATACGTATAAGAAAGTCGTGTGGTGGCCACACCTCATTTTTTTATAAAAAATTGGTTGGATTTTACTTTGTAGTCTTTAGAAGTTTGTTTAAACTTAGTGTTTCACAAAACCGTCAACCGATTCTCTGAAAATCTAATCCGTTCTCAAGAATGAGATTATATACGTAAAGATGAAGTTTGGTTTCGATAAGTTTAGCGGTTTGGCCGCTATCGTGGTGTCTCTATTTCACACATACTCACATACGCACGCACGTACACACACACACACACACACCAGAGGGAGTGAGAGAAGGAGAGAGAGCGAGATATTTCAAAAAGCACTTTTTCAATATCAGGGTACTTCAAAACGTGGACAATCTTTAGAACTAGCTCCTTGCCTCTCATTTCACTGGAAGATTAAATAAAAGAAGGTGGAATATATTTTTAAAAAATTCATCGCATTAGGTTTTCTAATGAATATTTGTTATGAGTCTTTCTAGCTATTATATGGTAGGAGAAAAAGGTAGAAAGCAACTGCTTGAATTCCTGTATATACCTATCTACGATTCTTACCTGTAAAATTCTATCACTGTACTGCTGCATTTTGTCGAAAATCGCTCTTCCCAATCCTCTTTCATCAACTCGAACATCCATTGCCGGCCCATGTAGTATACCATTAACGCGTTCAATTTCATATTCTACAAAATATTTCACGATGTATCTTTAATTAAATTGGGAATAACACTAAAATATACCCATGATTGCCGTCTTTTAATATATGCGCGGTACCTATACTCCGGCGAAACTAATTAAAAATATCTCAAATTTTTTTTAACCTCATTGACATTGCGAATTAGATACATATCTATGACTTTTTTCCTGTAATCTTCATGTATTTTACATATCTATGCTTTTTCGACGCTCGCCACTTATCAGTTAATTGGAGAGTATAGGAACGATGTTGTGCGAGATTTTATCAACGAGAAGAGTAAGTAAAAAATTCATTTTGTTATGACTGTGATATTCCACCGATGCGATTAGTAAATACAAAAAAAATATGACGATGTTCATGATATTACAGTCTCTACTAGGCAAGCCTTAGTATTGTAATTATAATTATACTTCCACAAATAAATCAGAGATACCAATGTTTGTCAATTAAAAAAAAAACGCAGCGTATATGTGTGTTGCGAGCACTGCTACTGTTATATTGTGTCTAATTTATTTATACAGATGCGTTCAGAACTAATTGATTCATTTTATTGAAAATTTATTAGTTGTTAGTCTCAAAATTGTGAAAAAACACAAACATTTTCAAGGCCTCGTGATCCGTCAAAATAGCCCCGCAGTCAAAACTGCCTACATATATTCAAAACATTGCTTACTAAAATAGCGCCGACATATTAGCCTCTGACAAAAGAGCCCCGTTTAGATAGCCCCGTCAAGATAATTTGAAGATATAAGTTACAAGTTGTTTAATTTTCTCTATTTAGTGTTAAATGCAAATTAATCATGAGATATAATATAGGTACCGGGTGTCTGTTTAAGCTCGGCCACCGGCCATATCTCGGCAACCGTTTATCGTACAACCTTGCGGAAAAAATCTTGATAGTACAATGGACGACGGAAATTACAACTAAAATAATTTTAAGTTTCCAAAATAATCGCAAGGGGGCGCAATTCTCAAGATAAATTAAAAATTCGATAATTTTTCATTAAATTCTAGATTAATTTAGATTGAAAATTTTTATAGCAAATTTTTTAGACGTTTTTATACAACTTTCATTTGAAACTTTTTGATCTAACTCCCATACGAAGGGAAGAGGGGAGGGGGTATGTCTGCGTACAAAAGTCGGTATAATTTTGGTTTGCACAAACGGATTTTAATGTTTCTGGGCTCATTAGATAGAGAATCTTACAAAGAATTGAAGGACATGTAGCATGAAATTACATGGTTGTCAAAGAAAATAACAGCGGGCGCTGTTCTCAACGTATGTATATTATTTGTTTTTTCTTTAGCATTTTAAATGGAACGGCATATTTTTATTATTATATTTCTTATACGTATGAAAGTGTTACTTCCGGCCCGAATTTTGAAATTTCATTTATACAAAAAATATTCCAAATCCAACTCTAAATACTTTTGTACTCTTCATAAATATATATAGAATGCATAATTTACGACATATTTGCAAAAAATCGCTGTTCGATAAGAGTAAAAGTGGTACTTCCGGTCTGAATTTTGAAATTTTTTTTATACAAAAGATATTTAACAGTATGTTCTAAATACTTTTATACTCGTAATGTACCTGCCTAGAAAGCATGACTTGCGAGATATTCGCAAAAAACTGATTTTCGATAAGAGTCAAAGACCTACTTCCGGTAGGAGTTTCGAAAAACGTTATTGAAAGAATTTTTCTCAAATTTAATTCTGAGTACATTTGAATTCTTTATAAATTTGTTTAAACTTAGTAATTGACGAAATATTTGCAAAATTCGATTTTTTCACAGAAGTAAACTACTACTTCCGGTCCGCCGATTTTGCTCAAAATCTAATCAGTTCTCAAGAGGGAGATCATATTCGTAAATACAAAATTTGGAATTGATATCTCCAGCGGTTTGACCGCTATCGTGGTCACAGACAGACAGACACACAGACAGACAGACACACACACACACACACAGGCATTTTTTTAAAAACCACTTTTTTGGTATCAGGGGACCTCAAAACGTGGACATCTGCAAAAATCTCGAGGTCGAAAATTTTCATCATCACAATACTACCTTATACTATGTATAAGAAAGTAAAAGAATAAACAATTTTTAATATAAATTTATTTATTGATTGTGAGTAATAACTTTATTTTAATTTTAAGTGTCACTAGACAGTGTATGGTTCGCTTTCACTTGAATTTTCATCATAGTCTTCCATAAATGTATTTATTTCAATCTTCTCACCGATTTTTTAATTCTTGCATATGTTACATTAGATTCTCTTAAATGTTTTCAAATTCTCTAGCTATTTTTAATTTCATGTCTTGCCTTTTTAGACACTGAAATAAAATAATAATAATAATAATAATATATGTTCATCACCCAACTGATATAGGTAGATCTAATTATAGGAAAACGGCAAAAATAATTTCCATAATTCATGAACTAAGTAGACAATAACGAGAAAAAAAACAATATAATATAATGCATTAGTTATAATCAAATCATTTACTCATTAGTGACGAAAGAGTACATAAATTGATATCTAAATTATCCCCGCCTGAAATGAAAGTAAATAAAAGAACCTATTATATACATAAACATAAATAAGAAAATATATTGACCAAGTAATATAAAGGAAAAGAAAATATATTTAAATCAGAAAGTACAAAAAAAAAAACTAGAAAAAACCTCAACTTAACAAATGTTCAAAGTGTTCACCTTCATTTTCAATACCCGTTTACTTGCCGATTAGTAGACAGCAGAGTTACTTCCATTTTGGAGGCAGCAATTGTTGTACTCGGCTTTTTGTGATAAACAATGTCTTTTATTCTGCCCCATAAATAAACATCAAGAACATCTGGCAAGGTGAATAAAAACTCAATAATGTCTTCTTTCGCGATAATTTAGGGAATATTTCCCCGAAGCAAGAATGCATTTTCAAAGCATTGAAAATACATTCTGATCATGTCATAAGCTTCAACGTTAGAATACGACATTTTACAAACTTGATAATTATGTGCAGGTGTCCAAAAAGGCTTAATTTGCTAAATACTTACAAAAAGTACTACAAGTGACACTAATATCTTTGCATTTCGATTTTCATAGCCTACCTTGGAAATCTCATCATAATGTAATTTAGTATCACTGTGCATGTCATGTTGTATGATGAAAATTTAAAAAAAAAGCAAACTACACTGTTCACTATTATTATTTTATTTAAATGTTGGAAAGGATAAGAAATGATATTTAAAAAATTATATCTAGAGTATTTAAAAACATTTAAAAGGAGAATCTAACCTAACATATGAAATGAATTAAAAAATCGATAAAAAGATTGAAATAAATACATTTAGCGAAGAGTATGATGAAATTTCAAGTGAAAACGTACTATACACTGTCTAGAGACCTCATTAAAATTAAAATAAAAGTATTACTCCCAATAAATAAATAAATTTATATTTAAAGAGTTATATTTTTCTGGATTGTCTCCGTATGACTATATCTTCGTCAACAAAAGAGGTAGCAACTTCCGGTTTTCATCATTCTCTTCAGTTTTTTATGTGCTTCAATATTACGATATTAAAAATATACCGTTCCATTTGAAATTTTATAGAAAAAACATGAAATATACATACATTGAGAACAGCGCCCCCTGTTATTTTCTTTAACAACCACGTAATTTCGTGCTACATATCCTTCAATTCTTTGTAAAATTCCCTATCTAATGAGCCCAGAAACATTAAAATCCGTTGGGGCAAACCAAAGTTTTACCTACTTTTGTGCGCAGACATACCCCCCTCCACTCTCTCCTTCGTATGGGAGTTAGATCAAAAAGTTTCAAATGAAAGTTGTATAAAAACGTCTAAAAATTTTGCTAGTAATTTTTTTAATCTATCTTAATCTAGAATTTAATGAAAAATTATCGTATTTTTAATTCATCTTGACAATTGCGCCCCCTTGCGATCATTTTGGAAACTTACAAATATTTTTGTTGTAATTCCCGTCATCCATTTTACTATCAAGATTTTTTCCGCGAGGTTGTACGATAAACGGTTGCCGAGATATGGCCGGTGGCCGAGCTTAGACAGACACCCTGTATATTCTGAATTGTTATTCCAAAATCTGTTCTAGTTGATGATAAAGTAACTGCATTTGGAGATTTGGTTGATAGTTGCCGTAATGTAATAGATACTATTATTTGTTATTGGAAAGATAATTTTCTAGGTTGTTTGAGGCAGAGTACAGCTTGAATTTATATAAATGTTTACGGCGGCGTTTTCAACGGCTTTTCTCGGACAAATGATGCATTTCGCATTTCGAGCATCGAGCATTTCAGCAAGCCGTTTATTGTTTTTATTCGTTAAGGTACAAAATAATTGACGACTTCTGTAAAGATGGAGATCCAACGCACGTTTTGAAACATTTATTCGACACCATGAGGCTTTGAAAAACAAATACGTGCTATTAAAACGACAATTGGAGATTTTTATAAAAAATTATTGCAATCTTGTCTTTGATTACTTTCTCGGAGTAGGTATCTCATTATCTCGATATATAAATAATATAATATAATAACATTATGTGACTATAAAGTACATATTTGTATTTTTATAATGTGCTATTATTCTAATAAAAAGTAAATGTTTCTGAATGTTTGCTTTTTCTTTAAAGGTGTATTTATTTTGTTTTTACGGATCTATTTTGTGAAAGTTGAGTTATGCTATTTTGACGGGATACTCCAGGACTTTCATTTCCCAAAACGTTGAATTTTTAAACTTAAATAAATACATGATAGAAGATGAAATGCATATTCTAACAGATAGGATACTAAACAGAGACCAGACAAAATACTACTGGAGCAATTGCGGTGCTATTGCGTGCTTTACTGAAGGATGCCAATACAGTCACGATAGAACAGCAGATATCGGTGGACTGTGTCCTAAGCAAGAAATGTCACTATCAGGTCAAAGGTGGTAAAATTCAACAAATAAGCCCTCAATAAACAAGTGTAAGGCAATGTTGTACCAATGATGTTGGTATCAGAACACGAGGATATTATGGGCCATCTATGTGTCAATCGATTGTATTAAAATCATGATCAAATTTGAAAATTACATTTCTTAACTGGAAAGCTTTACGGCCGATGTATAATGGACGTAACAAAAAAATTATTTTGACTAATTTATTAATAGTTCAGTTTCTCTAGTTTGTCAGGCAATAATCCATAACTCTTTTTCCATAAGTTGATTAAACTGAAGAAGTTTATGGAATACAGATTACAATAGACCGGACAAGAGCGGTTGAAGACTCATCGCCCATGGGCGCACTATTGAACTTTTCTATTTTTAAAGAGTTTTAATTTTATTTATAGAATTGGATAACAAGTGGGTGGTGATCTATAAAATACAAAATACGTTATTATTTGTACAGTTTGTAGCTCAAATCGAGTAAAGGAGTATTAATATCTACTAACAATACTTTCAAAAGGTTCTCTTCTGTAAGGTTTATTCTCTTTGAATGAAGTACATCCTTGTAGATAGAAAACGTCCTTTCTGTATCGCAACTGGTTATAGGTGAATACTGGAAATGTTCTTTCATTTGAGCGTATTTAGCAGTTAGATTTTCTGTCATTGTCCCTATACACAATTGCCGCAATGTTATTAAATCTGAATTTCTATTAAAAACTGCGTTTAACTTTTGCCGAAGGTCTCATCGGAAGTCACTTGGAATTCTTTTGAAATTACTAATAGCCACATCTAACGTGAGATTTCGATTTTCAAAATATGTGATTAGTTTAGGCAAATTTCCAAAGTGTTCCTGAAGGAATAACAACTGATTTTTTAAATTTGGGATTTGTGTTAGTTCCTTGCACTCAGAAATACTTCGAGTATCGTCATTTAAACATGTAACGAACTATCGAAATTCTCTGTATAAAAACTAGTAGCTTCCAACCATGTTCCCCATCTAGTTATTACTGGCGAGGGAGGCAGTGATAAAGATGGAAGTTTTTCCCTGTAAAGAGCTACTCTCATTGGTGCTTTTCTGAAAACCCTTTTAAAAACGGATACAAGTTTATCAACTCCCGGATAGGTGTCTCTGATATATTCACAGATTTTGTGGAAAACGTGCTACATAAGTAATATACAGCATATCAGGATACGTTTTCTTTAATAGTCTGCCTGTTTGTAACATATATGCGACACTGTCACAAACAAATACAAGTATTTTTTCCCTGTACCTGTCGTCCGAATGAAGCATTTTGTGCAAATTCTCGTCAATGGTTTTAGCAATTGTTTCCGCATCAACTGTATTTATAACTTTAGATGCTATTACATATGCTTTATATAGAATAGTTGGATGTAGTACACCAGGTACAACATTTACCACACAGCGTCTTAATATATCGACAGTTTCGTCGGCACTTATCCATAGGTACTGATTTGAAGGATGTCTTCTAATGCATTTTGTAAATAGAATAAAGTTTAGATACTCGTCACCCTTCTACCTACGCTGATGAAGAAAAGAATTTAAGAGTAAAATCGTCTTTTTTGCTGGCCGTTTTCGCGACAACAACAGATGTTGCAGTTCACCATATGAATAGTGCTATTCAGAAGCTGTGTGATGTTTACATTATTTCTTTGCTCCGTCGTAATTTCAACCTCGTACGTCCGGTCTATACAGATTACTCTCAACCAAGAGAATATTTTGGCGCGACTTCCGTAAATATACTCGTTAGAATATGTTGAGTGTCATTTATGACTTTTCTTTTTCCATTGTTAATTTAGTTAAGCATGGATAAAGACATAAAGTTAATAAACGTCTTAAAAATTTGTTTCAGTTATATAATAAGAATGATAAACGTTATAAAAATAAATTTTTGGAAGGACCATATTTGCCCTACCGTGGCTTTCTAGGCTTTTGTGTTACATTCTTTGTGTAATTGTAAATAAACTTGCTGCAATAAGACCGTAAACATATACATATATCTACTTTAACAATAAACACTTAAGGGATGGGTCGGTTTACATTGTATTACACTAGCTATTATGTTGAGCGCCAAACGGTTACAGAGCACTATTAAAGCTATCACAATTGTTTATTCAGTGAAGAATGAATAATTTAGAAGGAGCATAAATTACATAACATCGGCATGGGTATTCATCAAAAGTTCAACATCTGAACGGAAAGTATTAATAAAAAAAGAAACAAAGTTATCTTTGAAAGTTTTATTCAACAAAATAAATAAAGAATTAAAAGACATTATATGGAAAACTTTAAGCCATATTATTGCATACTTTTTTTAAAGTTCTTATGTAGTAAAGTAGAAGCGCCTCTTTTGATCAAATACATAAATGAAATAATAAATTATACTTATTAAACATGATGAAACTAACACAAAACATTTAATCACTGTATAAATGAAAATTACCAGTAAGTATCATTTGCGTGACTATTTTTTTTGGAATTTTTCCAGTGCATGTCTTCGGAAATTTCTTTACGATTCTCAAGCCTGCTCTTAATTTTTCTCTATCATCTACTCTTTCGTTGACGAACATTAAAAGTTCTTCTGCAGTAGCATAATGATCCGGTTTTAGAACAACTAGACCTAACGGATGATTGTAATCGACTTTATGCGGTAGTCCAATGACGATAGTTTCTAATACTGCTGGATGTTGGTATATGACTGATTCAATGTCTGTTGGAATTAGATACCACCGATTGTACAAAAATGTATCATTTAATCTATCACAGAAATATAAACAATTGTCTTCATCATAGTAGGCGATATCACCTGTTTTCAAATAGCCTTCATTATCATAGGTATTTTCAGTGCCAAATAAATAATAACATTTAAATGAGCATTCGTTAAGTACAAAAACTTCACCTTGTTGGTATGGTCCCAATATTTGACCAGTATCGACGTCAACAATCTGAAATAAATAAATGGATTATTAGCTTCTGATTTAGAAGATTGCATATGTAAATTAAGTTTAATTAATTGAGAAAGATAATATCTATATTATAGAAATATTTTGATATATCTTCTCTCTCCCTCTCTCTCTCTCTCTCTCTCTCTCTCTCTCTCTCTCTCTCTCTCTCTCTCTCTCTGTAACCACGATAGCGGTCAAACCGCTGTAGATATCCATTCCAAATTTTGTATTTATGTGTATAATCTCCTTCTTGAGATCTGATTAGTTTTTCAGTAAAATCGGTATACCGGAAGTAGTAGTTTACTCCAGTGAAAAAATTGAATTTTGCGAATATTTCGACAACTACTAAGTTTAAACAAATTTATAAAGAATTCATATGTACTCGAAATTAAATTTGAAAAGAAATTTATTATAAATGTTTTTCGAAGTTCCTACCGAAAATCAGCTTTTTGCGAATATTTCGCAAGCCATGCTTTTTAGACAGGTTCGTTACGAGTATAAAAGTATTTAGAACTTATTTTTCAATACCTTTTGCATAAAATTTTTTTCAAAATTCGGACAGGAAGTAACACTTTTTCCCTTACCGCATAGCGATTTTTTGCAAATATGTCGTAAATTATGCATTCTATATATATTTATCAAGAATATAAAAGTATTTATAACGTAATTTTCAATAATATTTGTATAAAAAAAAATTTAAAAATTCGGACCAGAAGTGACACTTTTACTCTTATCGAATAGCGATTTTTGCAAATATCTCGTAAATTATGCATTCTATATATATTTATCGAGAGTACAAATGTACTTAGAGATACAATTGGAATAATTTTTGTATAAAATAAATTTCAAAATTCGACAGGAAGTAACACTTTTACTCTTAGCGAGTAGCACTTTCTTTCGAATATCTCGCCAAGTATGCATCCTATAGTTTATTTTTTCAGAAGATAAAATTATTTAAATCTTAGTTCAGACAACTTTTGTATAATTTGAAACGCATACACGTATAGGAAAGTCGTGTGGTGGCCACACCTCATTTTTTCTGAGGCTTTGGGTTCCTATAACAATTATAAATAAACATCAAATATATCGACGTGATGGATTTCTCTTGGTGAAACATTTTAACAATAAATTGCAAATAGCATAAACACTTGGTATTATTTCACAAATTCTTTATCAAAACTCTATGTAGATTTCACCTTGTGGCATCACCAGGAGTTCAACTGGAACTAAAAGTAAACTTCTAAAGATTAACATTTTATCCTTCAATTTCAAAAATGAAATTTTACATCTTAATGGAACAATTAAACAAATAGTGAACACATCATTTAGAAATAAGGAAAACCCACTTGATAGCAGAGAATGTATTATATCTGTCCCGTCATTAAAAATATTTTCTGGATGCAAAAGTAAATCCTCTTTAAGGCTGGACGCCCGCTTCAAGCTGAGTTCGATTTGAAATAGGCGTACCACTGTTTTCTTCGTGCAAATGTAATAAAAGACAAATGTTTAAGGGTCCGCGTGCTCTGTCTTATGCTGAGGAAAAAGATAGAGAAAAGAACTTGTCACCTAATCTAATCTGCCTGTAATTTATGGCTGCGTTGTGGTCTCAGATAATCGCCGGTTGGCCGACACGTTTGCAGTCGGGAAGCAACCCCCCCTAAATTAGACAATCTATATTTTCTCAAACACACAAAAAAGGTGAAGCTGAATATGTAAAATCACCTGCCGGATTCAAATTTTGAGTTGGAAAATAAAATCGAAATCGCAAAAAGGTCGAAAAATCGTTTTTTTGTGTAAATTTTAAAATTTTCATTTTCTTCAATTTTTAATACTTATCTCGTGATATCTTAGCAATGCAGAGAGCTAGGGATCTGTTTTTTTTAAAGGTTATACCCTAAAGTATTTGGATGATACTAGTGTTTTCGATTTTTCTTTATGGTGTGTAAATTTTATAAAAAAAAAAAAAGTTTTAGTAGACGACCAATTTGTGTAACGTATATTTCAGCTATCGAGTAACTAATCTTATTTTTCAGAATTTACCCATATATATGTGAAACAAAATAAAGCCAACATTCCAAAATTATTTTTTGTGCAAGAAATAAATTTCTAGATCGTTTCAGAAGCTAATTATTGCGAGTCAAATATAATAATTATACTCCCAGCCCGCAAGCCGTGTGAGTCCTAACATGCGCTTCTAGCAGGTATAGCGTTAGGGACGGGAAGAGATATTGCTTTTACTTTCTGATACGTAGTATAAGGAAGTATTGTGACGCTGACATTGTATATGTACACTATATTGTAAAGAAAATATCAACGGTTTCGATAAAATAATGTCCGAGTAACGATTACTTTCTTAACAAACACCGATCTCAGAAGTATTTTGCAAACTGCGTAGAAACTGCCCGAAATGGTAGGCGGAGCTACCTCTCGACACAATGTGCGAGCGTACCACATACTCTATTTGATTTCAGTGAATTTCGCCCAAATTTCAAAATTTTGTTTTCCGTTTCGTGACCTTATTTTTAAAAATTAAGAAAAAATAAAATTTATGTATTGCTGTTGAGTGTTACATAATGTTAAATAAAGGCTTGTTTTTTGAAATTTCTTACATTTTTATTTTTATTTAGGGCCCTTTGGACAATTTCGAAGAAATTACGATTTATCCATTGAAAGGCGTTGTTTTCTTAAATTAGCGTGTAAATTCGGTAAGGTTTTCATGAAAAATACGATTAGGAAATGGGAAAAACGATTTCGAGGCCGGGCGTACAGCCTTAATAGAGTAACCTTGTAAAATACTATTTTTTTTACTTTTATTTAAATAGATCCTCCAAGTCCTATTTAAATAAATTTGACAATTTGGAGGTTCTGTTTTATTTAAATAAAAGTTAAAATGATATAGTGACCTTCTACTATATTAAAAACGGCTTGCTTTTGCATCCAGGCAGTATTCTTAATGACCAGACAGATATAGTACATTGTCTGCTAATAAATCCTAGTACTTTGAGTCAGCATATGTTACGGTTCACTAGTAAGAGAATCAGTGGCTTTAATTAGTCAATAAAATAAAATAATAGTATTTACTTAGTTATTTTATTTTATTTATTATTATTATTATTTTCGTTATGTTTGTTGTACAAATTTAAATACATATAAATCTAATGTATTTTTGGCGGGATTTTTTGTACTTTCAAAATACCTACTTAAAACATAAATGATATTAGTTTAGTGTCAATGCAATCTTTTTACTTTATTATACGTAGTATAAGGAAGTATTGTGATGACGAAAATTTTCGACCTCGAGATCTTTGCAGATGTCCACGTTTTGAAGTCCCCTGACACCAAAAAAGTGGTTTTAAAAAAATTTCACTCTCTCTCTCTGTGTGTCTGCCTGTATGTGTGTGTGTGACCACGATAGCGGTCAAACCGCTGTAGATATCTCTTCCAAATTTTGTATGTGCGTGTATTATCTTCCTCTTGAGAACTGATTAGTCTTTCAGTAAAATCGGTAGACCGGAAGTAGTAGTTGAGTTCGGTGAAAAAATCGAATTTTGCAAATATTTCGTCAATTACTAAGTTTAGGCAAATTTATAAAGAATTAAAATGTACTCAAAATTAAATTTGTGAAAAATTGTGTTAAAAAAGTTTCGAAATTCCTACCGGAAGTAGGTCTTTTGCTCTTATCGAAAATCTGTTATTTGCGAATATGTTGCAAGTCATGCTTTCTAGGCAGGTACATTACGAGTACAAAAGTATTTAGAATATAATTTCAAATATCTTTTGTATAAAAAAAATTTAAAAATTCGGACTGGAAGTAACACTTTTACTCTTACCGAATAGCGACTTTTGCAAATATTTCGCAAATTATGCATTCTATATATATATTTGTCAAGAGTACAAAAGCATTTAGAGTTGGATTTGAAATATTTTTTGTATAAATGAAATTTCAAAATTCGGGCCGGAAGTAACACTTTTACTCTTATGGAATAGCGATTTTTTGCAAATATTTCGTAAATTATGCATTCTATATATATTTGTCAAGAGTACAAAAGTATTCAGAGTTGGATTTCAAATATTTTTTGTATAAATGACATTTCAAAATTCGCACCGGAAGTAACACTTTTACTCTTATCGAATAGCGATTTTTGCAGATATTTCGTAAATTATGCATTCTATATATATTTGTCAAGAGTATAAAAGTATTTAGAGTTGGATTTGGAATATTTTTTGTATAAATGAGAATTCAAAATTCGGACCGGAAGTAATACTTTTACTCTTAGCGAGTAGCATTTTCTTGCAGTACTTAGAATGGGATTTTGAATAATTTTTGTATAAAATAATTTTTAAAATTGTATGATTTGAAACGCTCATACGTATAAGAAAGTCATGTGGTGGCCACACCTCATTTTTTACCATAGATATAGTACTATTATACTATACTGTATAATGTGCTTACATACAATAAGAGAAAGCAGGAAAATGGAGGAGTGTTGAAAGTATTACAAGGATGAACAAAACTGATCACGTGGTTGTGAGTAAGCGATACTTATATTTCTATAACTTGTACCTTATAATTTATAGAAGCACCAGTTTCTAAAATAGGCTATATTAAGAGGAAAATCAAGATATTGCAACTTCAATATCTAAAAGGATAAATAATTAAATATTAATTTGAATATTTGTAGATAGTTTTTAAGAATTTATAATATAATCCTACCTCTAAGATTAGGCAATTTAGAGTTAGCGGAAAAGTAAGTATAGGTCTGCTTGTAATGTGAAATATCAGTAGATAAGCATGATTGGTGTTATTCCTTAGTCTCTAATTTGATAATTATGCCTCAATTTAATATAAGGGTTTTGGAATATTAAAAAAAACTACATTACCTTAATTTTAGTATTTATGAAAGGCATTCCACAACTTCCAAGTTTGACGTCACACAAAGAATCCGAATATTTTGAAAATGTTGTTATGTGAGTACCAGATTCCGTTGATCCATATCCCATATAGACTTTAGTTTTCGGAAAACATTCACGTAAATTTTCCACGTGCTCTGGTGTCACGTAACTACCACCCATGCGCATTTCTTTTAAACTATCAGTTTTGTATCCTCTCGTATTTTCTTGACTAAATTCCAAAACGTACGATGACGATAGAAAAGTGAAAGTTACCTAAAATATTATATAGAACTACAGAGTAGGAACTATTATTATACACAATTGATACTGTAATACCTTATAATCTTCTACATATTTCGAGAACGTTTCTGGTTTAAATTTTTGAGCTACAATTTTCTTTCCGCCTAATAGAACACATACTGTTGAGAACCGGAACGACGATATCCAATAGAATGGTGTGTAAAATAGAGCAGTAGTGTAGTCAATCACACTCATACTAAAATAAATTAAAAAAAAACGTTTAGTAAAAATACTTAAATTTCTGATTAAAAAGATTTTGTTTGCATTCGCAAAATGCATGTTTTCAATTTTACAATCCTCCATATGTTATGAGTGCTGTACCCTGATGTAATACTCATTGCACAAAGAATTAGATTTAGGAGGCAATGTCATTCGATGTTGCAAAATTTAAATGTAAATTCTCATGTTATTAAATCGGATATCCCGCATAAATGTATAATTTACAAAATAAGCATTATTTTATAATCATATGATCATGCTTACATGCAAGTATAACATTGACTATATGATGAAATAGCATTAATAAACAATGACTTTACGTTGATATCATGTTAAAGATGTTGGGTCAATCCACAACAGTTTACTCAGGCCATGTCACCCACCACTTCAGATTTTTATGATTTTTTTTTTGCAAGTTGCTATAACCAAGTTATGAAAGCATCCAATGTTTCTTGGTCTAAATCAAGTACTTTCCAAGATATTGGGGTTCAAATTTATGGAAAAAGTGTGTTTTAGCCGGTCTTTAGATTCCGCGTTATTCGTGTAGCTAGCAAAAAAAACTTAAATCAGTGTATAGATGCATCTTTTATGTATATAATAGTGTATATATGTATTTCTTTTTTTACCACTATTTTATTTAAACTTATTTTCTATCTTGAATTTGTAGTTTTCCTTTAATTAACACTAACACATTTTACTAACGTTTCGATGTATTTAATATCTTTTTCAAAGGTCATAAAACATATAACGGTAAAAAACATTACAAAATATCAGTCTACGGTACAAAATGATTTATACTAACTTAATTTTTTTTTATGTATGGCAACGGGCAACCTACCTTAAACTTTCGTTTCGTCAATCATTAATATTTTCTTTTAATTAAAATGTGAAAACATTTTGTTTTCAATTACATTTTTAACGTGCCTATTGTTTGTCTTTTTACTGTGTAAAAATCAGTGGCGGCTGCTGCAGGGAGGGCAACGGGGCACTGCCCCCCCCCCGTGACAAATTTCCCCTTGACAAATTTCTTTTAACAGATAAATTAATTATAAATACCTAATTTGTATGTAATTTTTCTGATTTGTTTGATAACAAATAATATGTTTTCGGAAGTAACAGTCCGTCTTTTCAGCGCGTTTAAAAATCGCAGTCTGACGTAGGCGCCGGGGCATCTCGCGCGACTGCCCCGTCTGTATTAGAAATCAAGCGATGACACTGGCGCGGGTAGCGCGCGTATATATGTAGGCGGCGGGGCACTTCTCTATGGTGCCGGGTCCGGGTGGCGGTCCAGTATGTAATATACAGCGGTGAGTGTATGTTGAAATTTCTATCGGTGCTAATGCAACTATGAATTGCGTTAGTAACATTAAGACAGAATTAAAAAATCTAGGTCTCCCTAGACCAGATTTATTGATTAAAGTAGAAGATCACAATTTGAAAACTAATAAAAGCGTGACGAGAAAATTCAACGTAAGCTCTTACAGTTTATCAGACTGGTTGTGTGGGTGTAATGTGATAAATGTTTTTTTCTATTTCTGTGCTATAAAGTTCACTTTACCACATCCGTTTTGGTTGCAAAAGTATTTCTTTATCGCGCGCTAATTTTGTTGTTTTGACGTTGGTAACAAAAAAAAAATGGAACCAAATTATATTTAAATGTCAAAATGTAAGCCTTTAATGTAACAAACAAGTGCAATAGAAGTTGTACAAAGAATAAAAAGCACACATGCTAACATTTTATTTACTAATTAACAATATCAATTGTTAGGCAGAGTTGGATGATAAGTTTTCTGATGCTACTATTGTAATTTACTTCCAAGGTTGAATAGTACAACTGTTATAAAAGTTTGTTTTTGATAATATGTCGAGACTGTGTTGGCGAAAGATTTTGTAAATTGTCTTCTGCTATTTTGCGAATCTCTGGGGGCGTGCAAAATAGAAAAAATCAAGTGAACGGTGTTTTTCTACTTTGAAGAGAATAAAAACATTTTCTAGAAATACCATGCGGGAAAGCAGACTATGTGCCCTAGCAATGTGTTCCATTGAAAGACAATTACTGACATCAACACCAAACTTCAATGAATGAGTTATTAATCATTTTGCTGATAGTAAGGAACGGCGGATGGATTTTATTTTCAAACAAGTTAATTAAATAGCATATTGAGTTTATTTTTTGTCTGTATTTAATTTTTGATATTAAACACTCAGACCCCCGGTGCCCTCCCGTCCCAAAAAATCACGGGCCGCCACTGGAAAAAATAAATATATATTGTAGGAAGTTATTTTACTTTAACCTACACGTTCACGTGTATATATTCAAATATAATATCTGCATACATGCATTACCTCGAGTTGTCATTCCTAAATGTTCTTGTTACCATTTTTTAGTGTGTTTTATTATATTCTGTAAATATATATGTTTATTCTCTTTTAAAAGTTTATAATATACAAGGATTCAAATAAAAATTCAATTCGAAAAGAGGCTACTTTGTCATCTATTTATTGCTAATTTTGTATTATTGAGTGGTATAAATTTGATAGATTTGCAATGTCTGATCTGTCATTTATTGAGAATTTTTGCTTTTTAATATGAATCATTTCTAATATATCTCTTGCTTTTTGGTTATGTTCTTTGTCCAGAATTTTCACCCGATTGAAATCAAATTCATGCAGTATTAGTATTATGTTTTTTCAATGCGGTGTTGTTTTTACAGTATTTATGGCCATTCATTTTGCTTTTTAGGTGTTGTTTTGTTCTTCCGTTAGAAACACCTTCGCATCCCTTACATGGTATTTGATATATTAGGTGTGTTTGTTGATCTTTCGGTATTTTAGCTTTTAAGTTAGACCAAAGATTTTGTAAGTTGTTATTGTTTTTATTTGCGATTATAATATTGTATGGTTTAAGAAAATTTTCCGATAAATTTTGCACATATGGAATGGCTATGTAATTTTTGTTATCATTGTTGTTGTTATTATTGTGTTGATTGATTGTATGTCCTTCTTTTAATAATTTTATTAATTAAATCTATGGGATAATTATTGTTATTTAGCGTTCGTTTAACTTTATTCAATATTTCGGTTCTGTATATGGGGGATGTTAATTTTATTGCACGATCTACTAAATTTATGATGATACTTTTTTTATGTGTAAAAGTTGTAGCTGAATTAAAGTTGATATATCTGCCTGACCAAGTCTTCTTGGTATGCCATTTTGTAAGTATTTTATTTGTGATGTGTTGTCTTATTAACGTTGTGTCTAAAAAATTTATTGAATTACTTGTTTCTATTTCTGTGGTAAACTGAATTTTTTTGTGGAAACTGTTGAATTGTTGTAAAATTTGGTGAATTTCTTGTTCTAGCATTGCTGTTATACAGTCATCCACGTATCTCTTAAAGAAAGCAAGTTTTATGTTAAGTTTTGGTATTACTGTTTCTTCTAGATTTTCCAATATAAGTTGGGATATGGCTGCAGATATCGGTGAGCCCATAGCATAACCATATGTTTGCTTATAAAATTTATTCTTAAACTGAAAATATGTCGAAGTTAGTGTTCATTCCAGTGCTTTAAGAAATGCTGTTAGTGTTAAAATAGTATGTTCTTTTATTTGTTTCCATTTTTTTTGTGACGATAATTTTTGCCAGATCTATCGGAATATTTGTATATAGGGATACTATATCCAATGATACTAGTTTATAATTATTGGGTATTGTTATCATATCAATATATTGTTTGAACTGCCAGGAGTCTTTTATATAATATTCATTCTTTCCTGTTACTTGTTTTATAGATTCTGATAAGAATTTGGTAAATTATAGAATGGAGATTGTATACAAGATATTGTGGGTCTAAGTGGGATATTGTTTTTGTGAAGTTTAGGTAAACCATATATTTTTGGTGAATGGGAGTTGTTAATTTTTAGTTTAATTGCCAAACTTTTTGAAATTAGATTTTGTTTTTCCCATGTTTTTACTAAATCACTGTTTAGATTGTGATAATAACCGAATTATAACCAGTAGAGTGTAGTATTCCAGATGTGTATTTTTTAATAGCACTAATAGTACTTAATAGTTTAATATATAATGTAGCACCTCTAAGTCCTCCAAACTTAAATTGATAGGTACTAAATAGCAATATTCTCATAGCATGGGACGAACAAATAATGAGGTATTGTAAAGAACCAAAATAAATAGGCTTAGTAAAGGTATGGTTGTTAGAAACCATTGTACAGTTAATATTATGAACGTTCTCACAAATTATCGAAATTACTTTTTTACGATTAAACCTCATAATTTATAATTTATTAATTAAGACCAAAAATAGCAGATTGTAAACAAAACTCTCCAATTCTTTAAGTACCACAAATACTTCTGTAAATAATATATCTAATGATATAAGATATCTATATATCTTATTAGATATACTACATTTTTATGTAGTATGTAATAGTTCAGAAATTTCCTAACTATCAGATTTATAAATAAATTATGTTATCGTAGAAGATTACAACTAACAAGCTAATATCACTTGTTATATATAAATTTTATTAACTTAAGTAAATAAATTATTTTTAGTAGAATGATGTAATAGAAATTAATTTAGAATTAAGAAAAAAATGCAAATTAATATTATTTGTAGAAAAAGCATTTTATTACACAAGTTTATATTTAAATTTTTGATGCTGAATAGGATTTATTATTTATTAAACCCATCATTTCGAATTTACAAAATATCTCATACACCCAAACATACCACCACTTCGTATAATATACGATAATTTATGAAATTGCCATTTTACTTTCTTATACGTAGTATAAGGAAGTATTTGTGATGACGAAAATTTTCGACCTCGAGATTTTTGCAGATGTCCACGTTTTGAACTCCCCGATACCGAAAAAGTGGTTTTTAAAAAATGTCTCTCTCTCTCTGTGTGTGTCTGTGTGTCCGTGTGTGTGTGACCACGATAGCGGTCAAACCGCTATAGCTATCAATTCCAAATTTTATATTTACGAGTATAATCTACCTGTTGAGAACTGATTAGATTTCCAGTAAAATCGGCGGACCGGAAGTCGTAGTTTACTTCAGTAAAAAAATCGAATTTTTCCAATATTTCATTAACTACTAATTTTAAACAAATTTATAAAGAATTCATATGTACTCAAAATTAATTTTGAGAAGAATTTTATTATGAAAGTCATGCTTTTTAGACAAGTACGTTACGAGTATAAAAGTATTTGAATGATAATTTTAAATATCTTTTGTATAAAAAAATTTCAAAATTCGGACCGGAAGTACTACTTTTACTCTTACCGAATAGCGATTTTTTGCAAATATGTCGTAAATTATGCATTCTATATATATTTATTAAGAGTACAAAAGTATTTAGAGTTGGATTTGCAATATTTTTTGTATACATGAAATTTCAAAATTCGGACCGGAAGTAGCACTTTTACTCTTAGTGAGTAGCACTTTTTTTCGAATATCTTGCAAAGTATGCATTCTATAGCGATTTATTAAGAGAATGAAAAAAGTGTAGAGCAGGCTGAAGAGATTCAAGTCGAAACGCGCTGATGTCTCGCTAAGTAACAATGGCAATATATTTTCAGATGCACCATCATTTTAAAGTTTAAAATAAAAATGAAGTTGTAATTTATAATTCTGCATATTATTGTTCACATTTTTGTTTGTTTTAATTTCTCCTCACAATTATCTCTTTAATTAAGTTTACTTAAATTAATTTTCTTACGTATTATTATCATATATGGGTACAACTGAACGAAATATTTATCATAATGACGTGAAAGAGTACGAGTATACTACTAGAGAAGCTGTGTCAACTTATAAGCGTTACATTAGTATATATATTTTTAATTTAAAGTGAATTTTATAGATATAAAGTGGTATCGATTGGTTTTGAAATAAATCCCAAAATTTGTGTTATGCCCAGTATGTGAAAATACAGACATTGCAAATATTATTCATATTAGTTATTGGATATGATGTTCCTCTTACTTTGGTCACGAAAAAAACACATGCTGCTTCTGCAAAACAGTTTCAACTGAAAACAATCGACATGACATATTAACCTGTTGTATAGCATCATTTCTATGCAATGCAGGCAATTGTAGGCTTAAAAAGATACAAATATGTTGTAGTGATTAGTACACTGTTATAAAACAAGAACAAGTTGTGAACCTATTGAAAATAGAACGTTACGAACTAATTCTATGGAAGTATAGTTTTATCTATAAATTCTACTCTATTTTCGTATGAAGCGTCAATAGCAATTGAATAGTATTACACTGATACAGAGTTAGATGGACAGTACAATACATTCAGTTCTTTGCGTCTGAATAGCAGGTCAGCCTGAAGTTGTTATTCCTGCTGTATTTTACATATGGTATATAGTCACTGTATAGAATCAATTATTATATTATGTTGTGTATTATATTATATAACAATAAATAACTCTCTATATCAGTTGTGCTATAATTAATTGCAAAAAACGAGTTTCACCAAATGAATGTTGATTCCTTTTAATTATTACCTGTCTGAATTTCTGACCTTTTTATTTTTAAGGATTTATTTACTGTATATAGAAAAGCAGTTCTCTATATGTTTTAAACAATTTAATAAAGTTGAGATTACTGTTGCTTTTACAATTCACAACACAGCATGTTCTAGGCACATCATGCAAAGAAATACTTATAAAAGCAACAAAATAACTGAAAATACGTTTATTTGTGACATGTAAGCAAACCATAATCAATTGAATTTATATTTACGTTATTGTAAAATAAAAATTTTACTTAATGGTGGATCAGTAAATATATATGGCATATATGAACGTTTAAAGCATGGTTACTGGTGGCCATATTGATTTTGATTTGACAGCGTCTTGGACAACTCTATATTTCAAATGTAAGGTTATGTTTCAAATAAATCTTTCGATTAGTTAAGGTCCTGGTTATTACCGTAAAGGATTTGTTCAAACTATTTCGTTTCTATGATGTCATAACTTAATATTAAAATGTATCGCTATTACCCAATTCCCAATTCAACCAATGATAACCGAAGAGTCTTAATATGGTTACATTAATTATATCTATTAAATTTGCTTGTATTTTCAGGTTTCACATGTTAATTATTATTAGGGTGTTTTACAAAATACATTTGTTTTAACTTTCATTTTCATGTTTAAAAATAGATAGTATTTGCGCTATATTATTGTGAAGAGGAGAATAAAGGTGTTTATTTTATTTTAAAGCACAACAAAAATTAGAAAGTACAAAGAACATTCAAGTTGATATTTAAATTTAAGTTTCAATAAATTCTGTGTCTCCCACATCAAATTGTTATAATAGTAATAATTACGGCGCGGAATCAAGCGAGCTAAACAACCACGGAGCTACAACCGAGCAAAGAAATAATGTAAAGAACTGTGTGTTGTTCACATTATATCTGAATAGCACTAATTCATAGGGCGAACTGCAACATCTGTTTACGCCGGAGAAGTTCCCGAGAATCAGAGCAAAAAATGGCAATAAAATAAGGAATTTATGAGGTAAAATTCTTTCTACATCGGCGTAGATAGCCTGAGGGGGTTTTAAAATTTATTTATTATATTTACCTTATATTTCGCAAGAGAAATAATGTAAATATGTAATATATACTTACTGTTATTTAGTTTCAATAACATATGCGTACATTTTTACTTATCATTTATTTAGATCTAGAACGTTGTTTATGTTCCTTTTTCTAATTTGAAAATGAATTGTCAGTGATTCCGAAATTTATTACAAAGTCTGTAAAATATCGTTACAGAATGCCAAAATATCGCACGTTCGTCACTTAGATTTGCTAAAACATACACATAAATAGTTTTTATGCAGAGAATTTCGATAGTTTACAAAATGTCGTTACATGTTTAAATGACGATGCTCGAAGGATTTCTGAGTACAAGGAACTAACACAAATCTCAAATTTAAAAAATGAGGTGTGGTCATCACACGACTTTCTTATACGTATGAGCGTTTCAAACTGTGCAATTTTAAGAATTTTTTTATACAAAATTTATTCTAAATACTATTCGAAGTACATTCATTCTCTTAATAAATCGCTATAGAAAGCATACTTTGCAAGATATTCGAAAAAAAGTGCTACTCGCTAAGAGTAAAAGTACTACTTCCGGTCCGAATTTTGAAATTTCACATATAATACGGATTTCTCTCATAGAATGAAATAGTGTGCATCGGAACACTCATCTCACCGCCATGTCTAGTTGTGTACATATTGTTGTTGTTCAGAACAAAATCTGTTTTATGCATTCACATAAAAATAATAAAAATAATAAAGGTAATATGAATAATTTGATATTCAAGAAAACTGACCTGCACGATAAGTAATATTCTAGCCCAAATATTATTTTCAATATTTTCTTTTGCAAAACAAATACCCTTGTCGCGAATAACATTTGCCTCCAAAACATTATTTATAAGGAGAAGAAATTTGACATTTCTCTTTTGTTATACTATACATCTTAAAACAAATCAGAATTTGGAAAATAAAAGATATTGTATAATTTGGGGTACCCAAAACGAACCGAACTTATTATTTTAAATGTATTTATTTAATGTTTAAATATAAAACCTTCAATCCCAAAGTTATCGTCACTGGCACTAATATGTCAGTTCAATGTTTTATTCCATTTCTTAATACCTTTTTTGAAATTCGTCTTCTGTGACGCCCGACACCGACTTCGTCGTTTTTTTCTTTACGCATCAGCGTTGGAATCGCTTTTCCTTTCTCTTTTCATTCGGGGAAATATAAATTCACAGAAATTATGCAAATTTTGGTAAAAATTTGACGCACAAACAGGGCTGCGTGAGCAGAGGCTTTATCGTGGTGGAGGAACTAGCCTCCCAACTGCCACAAATCAGGCCTCTTGCACCATAAACTATTGAGCAATCTTTTCCAAACTTCTAGGTAGAAAGCCTGACTTAACACCCTCTCCCTATGAAACAAACTTTGAAAGGACGACTCCTCTCATATCGAAAAAACAAATCAGCGTGGTTTTGCAATTTGATATAGCTTGGCGAGCTCTTTTTGGTGAGGCGAACTTGAAATTTTCCACTGGCTTGATTGTTTCTTCATTTCTGGGTCGTAACCGTAACAACATAGTTAGTCATCTTGGAAATAAAGTTTAGATAATTTAGTTCAAAACACAGCATGCGTCTATACGACTTTGTTTTTGGTCAACAGTCAGCAGTCGGGGTACAAAATCTTTGCTGAACTAAATTTCAAGTCACATCAAGCAGGTCTTCAACTTCTTCAATGGTCTGTCGTGTATCCTCCAAGATAATTATGAGAATTTTTAAAAAATTCATATATTCTGGCAGTAGTAGGACGACCAGAGCGAGGTTTGTCTTCAATTGACATTTCACCTTTCAAATGGGCAAAACCACTCAAACATTTGAGGTTTTCCAATAGCATTATCCTTGTAGGCCTTTTTTGACATTGCACGAGTTTCTGTACCAGTTTTAATTGCAAAAACGACGAGCACATAACTTTCATTAACAAATTTATACAAATTGAATGGAATCTTCTTTAGCGACAACGCTTATCTTACTGACTCGCGAATGGTAGCTCTATCAACCCTAGCGACAGAATACGGTGCAACAAAAACTTCGCGCACCACGACATCAGTTCGGATTCTTTTGGGTACCCTCTCATAATAGCATGCGGTAGGGTTCTCTTTGATTTATATAACAGCATTTATTTTTCTACTAATTACCTCAAGCCAATGCAAGATTTCAGCAGTGCATAATGCGATATACAAATTCCTTTTGGTAAGTTTGTTGTTCCACTGCTGAAGAAAATAAGTCCAGTGTTATGGATGTCATCTACATCAACGGGTTCGAAACAGTCTTCATAAGGCTGTGGTCTCAAAAACTCTGAGAGCGTCGCATACTCGTCATGGCAACCTATCACAACTATATTCGGACTAATATCCACATGGGCGAGGGCATCTCTAATTAAATATACAGCGCTTTCTACTACAAATACATATTTCGGATTCATCGTGTTGAGTATATGAACCGAATCTATTAAAAACGCTGACGGATCTAAAGTCACTACAATGGCGTTTATATATAGTGCACTGTAAACTAATATGAGGGCATCCATGGTGTTTCCTGAACACATTAGAATAATATCATTCGCTCTTAAACCACGATTTTGCATTTCCAGTGCAATCCGAACGCATGATTTATTTACATAATCATAGGTTTGCTCTTCATTGGTGTTCACATCTATCTGAAACAAATAAAATGTTTGTTATATGAATTGATTAAGTGTCTTAGATATAATTATAAGTCATGTCATAATTTTTTAACTGAATTTATAAAGATGTCATAAAAAGATGTAACACAAATTATGCACATTGCCGTATTTCTTAACTAAACCACAAAATATTGACGTTGACCTTGCTTCTTAAATGTTCTGCACTCACTCTATCTTTCGTTTGCTTTCCATATTTATGCAAATCCATACAAAATGGACTTAACTTCAAATCAAAATAATAATCAAGATTTGATGCTGTCCAACACTTAGTTGCCTGTCATAGTTATACCACGAATCCTTGGTGCAAAGAACATATTTTGAAACACCCGAAATTGTGCAAATCTTCTGGAAAAGGGGTCGCGCAGTAGAATGTAGCAAAAGCGGTGGGGGATCCACTCCGCGCGCCGTCCTATAGATATCTCACTCGCAGGCTAGTCCTGAAAGGAAAATTTGGGCGTAATCCAAAATTACAGTATGTTGGTATGGTAAACTAGGTAGGCTTTGGCCTATGGGACTTAGTGGAGCAGTCAATGTGGCTAAACAGTTTGGGGTCTTCTGGTTTAGCAGAATCTTGCTAGGATTTTCTTTGGAGTTTTATTATTAGACTTAATCGCTTTTTTAAATTCTAAAGTGATTCCTATTATTTCGGTAAGTAGACTGCTGTACATTGACTTCACTATTTTTGTCCACAAATTAAGACAATCATTCACTTATCTGTTTATGATTTGATCATTCCATTAGCAGTGCTAGTATCCAACTTATTGTTGCTTGGCAAAAATTTTACATCTAGCATTATGAAAAAAGTATCTATTTTTGTAGTGGACAATGCAGCTTGAAAAGCGTGTGTTTATAAATAAATAACGTATATAGACATTTCAAACATACGAGGGGCTTCCAGAAACAAGAAAGTTTTGGTATAACTAAATAAAAACGAAAGTAGCTTACTCTGTTTTTCACTTCTTGTTTGAAATATTCATAGTTTGCAAACTGCTTTCTGAAAATCACTTTTGGCCAAGTTAGGGCTGTAAGCAGGATTTTCAAATATTTCTCAATTAATACGTTGAAGTTCTCGCTGTGTTCGTTGATGTATGAAGCCGCACATTGTCATGAATCAAAATCACCTTTGCCGACAACATTCCACGTCTCTTGTTTTGTATGGCGCATCGAAGCCTTTAAAGAGCCTCACAATACGCCTCTGATTTCTCTTGGCGTAAACTCCACGTGGATCAAACCCTTTCAGTCCCGAAAACCTGTTTCTATCAGTTTTCTTGTGTTGAGAATTGCTTGTCCTTTTCTAGGTTTAGGGGGTGAGTTTCTGTGATGCCACTCCATCGACTGACGCTTGTTTGTTGGAGTGTTCTAAGAAAGCCAAGTTTCATCTCTCATTACAATGCTGTCGAGAAATCCGTCACCATTGTTGTGATATTGGCTCAAAAATTTAAAGGCTGTCTCCATCCGTTTCGTCTTATGGACATCAGTCAAATTCTGAGACATTCACCGAGCACACATTTTGTAGCCAAGGTTCTTTGTTACTATTACATGTAGGATCTATCGCAAAATTTGTGGGAAAGATCATCTAATCTTATTAAACTGAGAGGCAAAGATTGAAAACAAAACTTAGGAAAATTATTTCCTAAAATTTTGTGTTCGACTTTTGCTTTTAACTCATCCATAACGAGTGAAGACCTCTCACATCGATCGTCGTGCACACTGGTTCTTCCTTAATTAAACATTAATGGAGCGATTCCTTGGCCTTTCCGTTCACCCAACCTCACAACGTGCGATTTATTATGATGAGGGTACCTAAAAAGTAAGGTGTTCCAAGAACGTCTTCGTACTCTTGGAGATTTGAACACATGAATTCGATGGGAAATCGAAAGAATGCTTCAGCAGATGCTCCACGATGTAATGGACGACTTCCTGGTGTTACTTTTAACATTAAAACATGTTTGTTCAATGATTTTAAAGTAGAATAAGATGCTAACAATACATTTTTTTTAAATATTTATCCGTTTATTTCTTACAGTTATTTTAAAAATCAGATTTGACTGCCGCACCCTTTAACCTTTTCAATTAGTTAAAATCTTAATTTATTAGTTACGAGTACCTTCAAGCCAGCAAGATCTAAATTAGTACTGATTCTTCTTACCTCTATTTTATTGAATGTAAATTATGTTACTATTCACAATGTTTAATTACTTGCAAGATAAGCTAATAAATATGATTGATTTAAAAAATTCTCACCTGCAGAATCTTGTTTTTATACTGCTGCATTTTATTGAAAATAGTTCTTCCCAGACCTCTTTTGTCAATAGGGACGTCCATAGCCGGTCCGTAAAGAATATTATTAATACGTTTACTCTCATATTCTGAAAAAGTTTATATTTTCACTATAAACAACACATTTTAAACGAAACAAATAACATACCCATAATTGCCCACTATCTCCACTGCTGTTGCAGTATATCTGGCTAAATCATTATAAAAATATCAGTACACAGTGATTGTTATTTTCCTAACGTAATCGATACCGTAAATTAGATATCACTAAAATGTTGTGTCAGCGTCATGAATTTTACAATCTCGGTGTACTCAACTAGACATATTTACAAATATCAGTTTTCGTGTTCCACCATTTATCACTTAATTGGGTAACGTTTAAGTAAGTGATAAAGAGTATAAATTGTCCATCTATTATCAGTTCCGCTCTATATTGACAAAATTAATTAAAAATGAATAGATTATATTATATAACATGTAGTCCGCAATACAAAAACCTTGGCGTCACAAAAACAACAGATTGGATTATAATAATTCTTTTTATGTATATATAATATTTTTTCGTGTTGATAAACTCGGGATTTTTTGGCAGTGTTTTTAAGAAGAACAACTATTAGTGATTTCACAATTTGTTTGACGTTTCGACTCTCATTTGAGTCTTCATCGGAAACTGACAGACTGAACAATGTATTGATATTAAGACTACGTCTACAATATAAGAATATTTGTTTTGAAGTAATTTAAAATTGTTAAAAAATAGGCATATACAAGTATACAATTATAAAAATATAAAAATATAGAAATAGGAAAACAAAAGGCCGAAACTGTCTTCACCTTTTTTTTAAACTTTACGCGACATAACACATGCAGTCACAAAAGTCTTATTAACAAGACTCTGTTATTATTTAACGGTAAGCGACGTATGCATAAGAAAAGATAAATATATTGCAAGGAAGCACTTTCGGCTTGAGATGCTCGTATAGACCAGTAGACTCGCTATCACTTCCACTTACATAATTAATCAAAATCAAGTGATCCGTATCTAGCTTGTTTTGCACCCGACACGAGGTGTCAAAATAAGGTTAAGTGAATAGAAAATTCAAAGTGGTGGGGTTTCCACACAAAGTTATGCACTGTACTGACCGTTTAAATGACCGCTAAAGATTTCCGCGCTCATTAATTAATTGTTCTAGCGGTACATTAGTATATCGTAATGCACTATGCATCAATCTACGCAAGCAGCTGCGTTACAAATATTACTGCAGAGTTACAAAGATACCACAACAATTAATTTCGCTGACCCGTGACGAGACAAAAATCCTTAAAAATTTCTTGTTGTGTTAACGACGCCCTCTTGATGCAGAATATGAATAAGACTTGCAACAGATATTGTATCTGTTTCAAATCACGGCAAGATAATTAAATACGAAAATATCGGAAGAAAAGAGCGAAACAATAATAGATCCTATCAGTTTACAAATTAACTGAGAATGATCGTCCAGTTAAGCAGATCATGCATTGTTGTTATTTGGCAATTGAAATTTTAGTTATAAACTTTTATACTAGTTAACGCACAGGTATAAGGATACTTGAGAGACATTATGGTCTGAAGGAATAAATATTTGTCCACAAAGGTCAACGTCCATATCTACAAAACTGTAACGAAATCGACTCTAATTTGTGTATCGGACACTCGAGGGAAAACATTCATGACTAAAGGTACGCTTAAGACAACCAAAATCGGAACACTATGAATAACTAAAGTAGTGTATATAAGATACCAGCTAAAATAAGTTAAGTTCGGTGATACGGAAAGGAAAACGGGGAGCTCGTGTGCGTTTTGGGAATATAAGACATAAATATTCGATGAATTAAATCACGACGACGACTGATGTGCCAAGTGGACGAGGAACGATAAACCAAATTCTAAACCACTCAGCCGGCCACCATAAAGGAAGCAAGAATCTTGGACATCGACTTCCCAAGTAGTTTTATAAAGCAGAAAAAACAAAACAGTATCTTAACTAAAAGAACAAGAGAAAAAGAAGATTAGCACTTTTGAAACAAGTTTTGGCCGAATTATGAATGTCTAATTGTTATGTAGAGGGTAGTGCAATGCTACTTCTTTCCCTTCCTCAATTTAGTGTTCGTACTTTTCTGTAAACACTACTAGAAACAAGTCAAAATTAATTTTGGAGCCTATTATCGTAAGTGATAGAGCAATAATCCTGCATTACGATTTTTTTATCGAAAAAGGAGTTTATGGAATGACAGCGACCAGAAAAAACTGGTACCATTAAGTCAGCGTTCGTACAGTTAACGAAAGAAATTATGACCAGAATATATTGGGATTGAGATGATTAATTTTAGAAGTCGCTATTCGACTATCGACATTATATATTTTATTTGTTGCGTTGAGGTAAAATTTGGGTTCCATTACTGCATCATCGTGCTGTTGCTTTAAAGAAATTGTATGATCGTAATATTCCAACATTTTCAGAGAAAAGTATTACATTATTTTAAGAGCGGTATAGTAATTATTGATTAAAAGTTGAAACAAACCCACTGAAATTAGTGGATCGCAAGATAGAAATTATAAAATGTTTAAAACTTTATTTTTTCTGTCAGGGCGAGTACCTACATAGCTTAATATATAGCTACTATTTTTCACGAGTTTACAATTCTTAACAATTCTCTGAAGTAGTACAAAAGGAAATGTAAGTAAATTGTATTATTGTAGTTTTTGCAATTGTTAATGATGTGTTTTAAAAATTAGCCTAGATAATGAGTAAATTCAATTTTTTCTTTCAGTTCACAAAAACGCATTCCAATTACTAACTGTCAATATCGTATTAACCCTTAGGAGGTATTCTGGGGTACCAGCTGATCCCAGCACATAAAACTTATGTTATAGGTCTGTAATTTTGCTATCAATTAATAGATGGCACTGTGATTTCAGTTAATCTTCTATTAATAGTGTTTCTAGGGTTTAATATACCACATGTGTTGGATTTTTTTTATCCACATTAATTTTCTTTTCTTGATATAATTGTACGATAAATTACTTTGAACAAATAAATAAGGATGTAAAACTCGATGCCACTTTGCTCCAGACAAGCTGATAAAAAAAGCAAGTGTGTGAAAAATGACGAAATCATATATGCACTCTTCATAGAAATGTAGTTTGTTCACAATGTTTTTAATAGTATATTACATACCAAGGTTGAGAAGATGACTATTATTGCCCGAGTGGCGAGATTAAATTCCGAGGCGCAAAGCGCCGAGGAATTTAAGCCACAAGGGCAATAATAGTCTTCTCAACCGTAGTATGTATACTATTTTTTTTACCAGTAGTCTAATTGGACCTTAAAACCTTAATAATTATGAATAAATTTACTCATATATGTAAGAATGCCCTTGTAATAAAACTTCATGTAAACAAATAAGTAGGCTATATTTTGATGTTTACAAATAAGTTTTGACGTAAATGCTGAAACTAAAAGTCAAGTATTTTTTAGATTATTTTTCATTCCATTTATATTGTCTAAAGAGTTTAGATGTACACCACCTGAAATGCGCGAGATTGCAGAACAGGCAGCTGAGAACTTGCTTCCGCATAAATCTAATCACAATCACTTATACATGAAAACATTTACAGAATTTAAAAAATGGTATAATTCCAAATATACAGTAGTAACTTCTGAAAACGTACTTCTGGCTTATTTTCATGAATATTCAAAAAATAAAAAAGCCTCGACTTTATGGGCGCAATATTCAATGTTGAAAGCTACACTTGGCCTAAAAGAGAATATTAACATATCAAAATATTTTAAATTAGTTGCCTTTTTAAAAAGAAAAACTTAAAATTATAAGCCCAAAAAATCATTAGTATTTACTCGAGGAAATTATAAAATTCTTTACTGAGGTACCCGGCATATGTTACATTGCAACTAAGATAGTATGTTTATATATTAATACTTTGAAATTATTGATAATTTATATCTCTGTAGACTGGTCTTGTAATTGGTGTTGCTGGTGCATGCCGAAGGATGATTTGTGTAATTTATTAATTTCTGATGTCATCATGAGAGATAATTTAATTGTTATTCACATCCACAATAGCAAAAATGGTACGTCTCAAAAGTTTGTAATAATGGAACCACTTTGTAGCTAAAGGTTATATCGAAGATTCCCTAGTAAATAAAAAAAATATAGAATGTATGTTACAAGATCTACCTACATCTACTTACGCAACCACACCTGCAATATATACAGGAATTTTCAATATGAATTAAATAATTATTTGCATCTGTAATAGTTAGGTGATATATTGATTCCATATTATACTATCATACATATTTTATGTATTAATAGACAAATGCTTTTTTTTTCATGTAAACAACAAAGTATTGTTAGAAAATATAAAATTAATAGCAATTGCTAAATAAACGTATATTATAATTCTGGTATTGTTAACCTAAAATTGTGCCTAAAATAGAGTTATTTATTTTGACGGTTCACAACTTGACATACTACTACTACTACAAGCATGAGTGCATGGTTGCGGCATTCGTTTTATTTGTTTTCATTATTGCCCTAGGTCAATAATGGCCTCATTATTTACCTCTTATTAGTTCCAGGTCGTGAAATGTCATTTCGTGGCGCTTTGTTACGTGTAAAAATGCTATGATTTTTTACTACTGGTACAAAAACTATTTTATACTACGTAGTTATGTATATAATAATAATAATAATAATTTGCCTTTATTCGAGAAAGTAAACCATCACATTGATGAAAACTGGCGAAGTCTAGCTAAAGCTACTCATACTCAACCAGAGTCCATCAACTAATACACAATAAACATAAAATAATAATCAAAGTAATAGAAGGCACAAACACAAAAAACAAAAAACACAAAAAAAAGAAACAACTCGCACATCAGTGCATGTGAAACTGTCCTACTGCAAAGACAAAAGGTAAGACCTAAGGGCACGACTGAACCCCGCGCAACTAGAGAGGCTTTTAATATCATCCGGTATACTATTATAAAGTGTAACGGCGGAATAACTGAACGATCTCTCAAAAAGAGATGTATGATGACGCGGAACAGTGAGCAAATGTTTGAAACGCGTATTGAGAACATGGATAAAATGCCGTGGAATCAAGAAGCCACTGAGAGGGACGGGCGGAGACGTCGATTGAAGCAGCGCATGGACAAAGTTTGCCAGATGCAGTTTACGTCGGTTTTCCCTATTTAACCACCCAACAGATTTAATACTGGTTGAAATGTGATCGTACTTCCTAAGATTACAAATAAGTTTGCAACAAGAGTTCTGAAGCTTTTGAATTCGCAACTCATCCCGCGCAACCAAACATGGACCATAAATAAAATCACAATAGCTAAGCTGAGACAACACTAGGGATTCACATAGTCGTTGCTTCAAAGAAGAATTTAAAATATGTCTATTCGCATATAAAACTCTCAAAACTCCATAGGACTTCCCCAACAAATAAGAAACATGTTCACTGAAATGAAGTCGAGTATCAACAAATAACCCAAGATCTTTCGCAACATCGGAAAAAGGTAAGAGATTACTTGAGATACGTAACCGCAAATTAGATTTTAAAAATTCAACATGACATTTAGAGCCAAAAATTAACACATTAGTCTTCTGCGTATTAAGTATTAAATTATGTTCAAGATATAATTTGTTCACCTTAGACAAGTCTGTATTAATATTATCAGCCTCCATTTGGTATTCATGAAAATGAAATGAATGAAATAGCTGTGTGTCATCTGCATAGGCTTGGACGTTACAGTGATCCACAGATGATAAAATGTCATTAGTGTAAATAATAAAAAGCAGCGGGCCCAGGATTGAACCCTGAGGAACACCGGATAAAATAGCGGAGGTATTTCAAACATCACCACGATACATTATTCGCTGCGTTCTACCAGACAAGTAAGATCGAAGTAGAACAAGCGCATCATCACAAAATCCATAATATTTGAGCTTAGAAATAAGTAGCGGATGACAAATCGTGTCAAATGCCCTCGAGTAGTCCAAAAGAATAAGCACGGAAGTTAATACGTTATCAATAGACGTCATTATTCCATTCAACACATAAGCCTGTACTAAAGCCCTACCGGAAACCAGCCTGATAATGGGAAATAAAATTATTGGCAGTAAAGAAATTGTATATCTCATTATAAATTATGCTTTGGAGTTCTAAGTAAAAATTTGTACAAAAAGTTTTTATGTGTATTTTTTGAGATATTTTAGTCTGGGTTCCGCGGAGACCCCACATGACCATTTCTGTAAATTTTCTTCACCTTACCACTTAAGGGTTAAATTAACGAAATTATTGCATAGACTTATCGTCCAGAAGTAATAAAATGTACGAACTTGAACCGATAGCGAGGGTTTGTATGAATATTTTTATTAAAGTGATGTACCAATTTGGACGGTTATCATTAGAAAGGTCATAATCCATACTCATAAATACATGTACGATATTCAAATGCCGCATAAATGTCATTGGTAGTTACAAAAACGATATATTGAAACTGATGAATATACGATATATTTGAATTCTAGACGCTGTAAGATTTAGTTCTTCTGTAATATTTGTCGCGATGTTTAGTGGAAAAGTTGTTTTAATAACAGGCGCAAGTTCTGGATTTGGAGCTGCTACTGCTATACATTTCGCGAAACACGGTGCCATACTTGCACTTACCGGTAGAAACAAACAAAATTTAGAAAAAGTAGGTCTAAAATGTGAAAAGAAAAGTAAAGTGAAACATCTATTAATAACGGCCGATTTAAACATTGATAGTGATGTGAAAAATATTTTGAATGGTGTCATTGAAGCTTACGGAAAATTAGATATTTTGATCAACAATGCTGGCATATTTGTTTTCGGAAATATTGAAAATACAAACATAGAACAGTACGACAAAATATTTGCGACGAATCTAAGACCCATCTATTTATTAACTTCTTTAGCAGTTCCACATCTGATTAAAGCAAAAGGTAATATTGTGAATGTATCCAGTATTGCAGGTCTAAGACCGATTACCGACGCAGTAGCTTACTGTATGTCAAAAGCAGCATTAGATCAATTTACCAGGTGCACAGCTTTAGGACTAGCTACAAAACAAGTGCGCGTGAACAGCGTTAACCCTGGAGTTGTTGAAACTAATATACAAAAGAACGCAGGTTTATCCGAAGAGGATACTGAGAAACTATTGGAAAGATGTAAAATCACACATCCGCTTGGACGATCGGGAAAGGTACAGGAAGTGGTTGATGCAATTGCTTTCTTAGCTAGTGATAAAGCTTCCTTTACAACTGGTGCAACCCTGACAGTCGATGGAGGACAATTTGTTTCCGGGACTCTTCTATAAATTTATATGAATGAATAAAACTCTAAATTGTGAATTTATAAAACCTGTTTTACGATGAAACTCTTCAGATTATTCAAATGTTAGATTTTCCAAATAACTTTACCAAATGACAGATATTAATAAAAGACATTCTTCTAATTGTTTATTTTTTTAATCTGTACTGATTTTCGAAGAATATACAGAGGTGTTAAAATTATTTGAAACATATTTTATTTAAAGAACTAAAAGAGTTTTACTATTGCTTTCTTGGCCATTGATAAAGCTTCCTTTACAACTGGTGCAACCCTGACAGCCAATGGAGGACAATTTGTTTCCCGGACTCTTCTATAAATTTATATGAATGAATAAAACTCTAAATTGTGAATTTATAAAGCCTGTTTTACGATGAAACTTTTCAGATTATTCAATTGTTAGATTTTCCAAATAATTTTACCAAATGACAGATATTAATAAAAGATATTCTTCTAATTATTTATTTTTTTTAATCTGTACTGATTTTCGAAGAATATACAGAGGTGTTAAAATTATTTGAAACATATTTTATTTAAAGGACTAAAAGAGTTTTACTATTGCTTTCTTAGCCAGTGATAAAGCTTCCTTTACAACTGGTGCAACCCTGACAGCCAATGGAGGACAATTTGTTTCCCGAACTCTTCTATAAATTTATATGAATGAATAAAACTCTAAATTGTGAATTTATAAAGCCTGTTTTACGACGAAACTTTTCAGATTATTCAAATGTTAGATTTTCCAAATAATTTTACCAAATGACAGATATTAATAAAAGACATTCTTCTAATTGTTTATTTTTTTTAATCTGTACTGATTTTCGAAGAATATACAGAGGTGTTAAAATTATTTGAAACATATTTTATTTAAAGGACTAAAAGAGTTTTACTATTGCTTTCTTAGCCAGTGATAAAGCTTCCTTTACAACTGGTGCAACCCTGACAGCCAATGGAGGACAATTTGTTTCCCGAACTCTTCTATAAATTTATACGACCTGCTTTTATGGATTAATAAAATTCAATTTTAGTGTAACAATGATGTTGGAAATTACTAGAGTTGCCCGCATCCATGGATTTATAATAAGAAAGAATAAACGCTAAATTCAGGACAACGTTGCCATATGTTTTTTTCACGTAAAATAGCATGAAATGATTTTCTGGAAATAGTATATTGAGAAGAGTGATTAATTACAAACCTGGTTATAGTTGTTCAAACTTGTTATCCCATTGACCATATCAAAACCAATCTGTAAAATGCTTTATAGTTATTTAAACAAACGACATCTAAAGTGTTAATTTTGTATATTCATATCTTTGAAATTAACAGCTATGGATTTTTTTCCATACTTTTATTATGATCCTTGGTCCTCACGTAATAATGTACCATCCAGGTGTATCGCGAATTTTGGGTTTATTAATAACCTAATTTTCAGGATTTGACTTTGTTTATTTACAAGAGACTAATAATATCTTGATGCCTTATCTATAGTAACAAGTAAAAAATTCTAGTTATGAGATATTAGCATTTACAGAAAATTGTTTATATAATATTTTTTTGCTATGGAATTTATGAATAATAATTGGCCTATTTAATTATTCATTTATGATAGACTTAACAACAGTAAGTATTGGCTTACACTTTTCAAACTTTCCAAACAAAAAAGTGTTGTTACACTATTGAATTTTACACAACTTCACTGTTGTCAGTGTGTTATAAAAACTCGAACTAGTAAAATGAAAAACTTTATTCAGAAAGAATTAACATCAAATAAAAAAGAAACATTAACGTTTCTTATTCTGATTTACAAGAATAATTTTTTTTGCCTGAAATACTATGTTGGTCAATGAGTAGGTTTTCCTAAAACGTCCAATATACTGGCTTAATGGCATTTTCCTTATACAGACCTAACAAATTTTTCTTCTTTGCAGCGATTATAGAGATGAACTTTTATAGGTAGGCTGTAATTTGAAATTTGCTTCTGTTGTCCTTTTTGTGTCTTATTCGCTATAATAAATGGTGCACTTTGAGTAATTTTTTTTATCAATTGTGGCATGTATTTTAAGTGTGACCAACTATCAAAAAATAGTTCGTAAGTGATTTTAATTTTTAAATAATTAAAACGCAAAACATATAAAGGGTAAATATACATTAAGCATACCAAAATATATAAGAAGCAGCCCAAAGTATTCCAGGTAGGAATAAAAAATTCTGAAATGTTCGACAGTGTTCTCAGTCCTTATGAATGCCTATTTACCTAATTTGAGAACATTATATGACATTTATATAATTTTATTTACACTACATTCTTATGTGTTATTTGCACAACATTTCCAAAACGAATGATCGAATGAACTATTGTAAATTTTTGTATTACAATCAACCACGTCTGTATATACACGGTCCGGCAACGAAGCGGGGACGGAAGATTACATGCTTATTTGAAAGTTAGTCAAATATTTAGTCATCGGGTATTCTTGCGGACCATCAAGCGCACGTTTTAAAAATATTTTGGTTTTTACATACTAAATGGGGTTTCTTCTTGTTATAGACCATTTATGGATTATTTGTTGAATATCCTTACCTTACAGAAGGTTTTAAAGTGCAAATTCGCTACTAAAAATACAAGCATTTTTCATTAATTCAACTTTAAAAAGAAATAATAAGCGAATGATGTATCCTAGGTGCGTTAAATGAAGTATCAATAGAAAGCGTAGTAAAAGGGCTTTTTAATGAGCTGAAAATATACAGGCTGTTCCATTTAAATATTACGAGATTTCTTCGATTTTGCGAAATTGTGAACACTCTGTGTAACGCGAACAGTTACAGAATTTATTTCACGTAGCAACGAAACTCAATACTAGTAAAAAATATTCTATTCTGTTGGTTTCGGATCTTTTGTTTTTCCTTATGCAGAATAGCCTACTGAAATATATTAATTTATCAAGTAAAATAACTATTAACACAGAAACTGTCAACTTTAGACCCATACAGCATTATATCGATGTAACCAGCTTTCAAGCGCGGATCATTCTTTCTATTAATACACTGGGTGTTCCATAAAAAAAAAAGTAACTTTAGTCTGGCATTTCCATCTGGAACAAATATTTTTAAAACGTGCGCTTGATGGCGCGCAAGAATATCCGATGACTAAATATTTGACTAACTTTCAAATAAGTATGTAATCTTCCGTCCCCGCTTCGTTGCCGGACCTTGTATATAGAATGAGACAATCAATCCTATATTTTTTTAATGAATAAGTTATTGTTGCAATGTAGCTACAATCTTCGCATCCATTGATTCGACGCATTTTCT
The DNA here is from genome assembly GCA_963170755.1 of Amphimallon solstitiale. Lineage (NCBI taxonomy): Eukaryota > Metazoa > Arthropoda > Insecta > Coleoptera > Scarabaeidae > Amphimallon > Amphimallon solstitiale. The sequence continues at coordinate 62,271,057 of OY720676.1, read as the reverse complement.
TATATTTCTACACCACCAGCTTACAGATTATAAAAAAAGCAGCAAGTACTACCGTCATATTAGAATCTATTATTGTCTATTATATTTATTACACAAACACCTAATTACTTATATAATATAAAACAACAATAAACTAGGGACTACGAACAGTTTGAGCACGTTGAAAAACCAATAATTCGGTGAATCTGCCGAACGCGAAATGTTGCTATTCTGCTCTTTCTGCGTGCGCGTACAGCGTTCTGTTCTTTCGAACTAAACTGTGCTAGTGTGAACTCACCATTATATAAAATCTCACAATGTAAAACATAACAACTTAATAAAACAACATAATTTCTGTAATAAAAATATTAAACACATTTTAACATATGTTATAAATAACTTTTATGAACAAATGCAATAGGTACTTGCAAGAATATTTCTAATAGAATTTATTATTTGAAAAGTATTATAAGTAGATAACAGAAAGTGAAAGTGTTCTATATTTCCACTTAACATAAAGATAATATGTCTTAGAAAAATATTTTAATTATCTGATATGTAGGTATAATCTATTTTTCTCAGTGCAGAAGGTGTCACCTGCAGGAATGCATTATGTTATTATTATCATTATTACTTAAAACCAATATTATAACTTAATATGATCATTTTTATTACTGAAATGTACCAAATTAAAACGGTAAACGTTCTGCGAGTCAATATCGAAACGAAAATTATAATAAATAATTGAGACCTAAATGACCTTGATGATTAATATTACAAACAACTTGATTAGCGTATATATAGATATACATAGGAATTTAAGCCGCTACGTGTCACTTTATGTGCTGTATTTGTCGCGATGTTTGCGGGAAAAGTTGTTTTAATAACCGGAGCGAGTTCAGGGTTTGGGGCTGCCACTGCTATACATTTTGCGAAACACGGTGCCACACTTGCACTTACCGGCAGAAACAAACAGAATTTAAACGAAGTGGCTCATAAATGTGAAGAAGAAAATAAAGTGAAACCTCTAATAATAACGGGCGACCTAAATATTGACAGTGATGTTAAAAATATTTTGGAAAGCGTCATTGCTACTTACGGAAAATTAGATATTTTGATCAACAATGCCGGAATATTTGAATTAGGAAGTATTGAAAATACAAACATAGATCAGTATGATAAGATATTTGCGACGAATACAAGGTCGATCTATTTATTAACTACATTAGCAGTTCCTCATTTGATTCAGTCGAAAGGTAATATTGTTAATGTGTCCAGTGTCGCAGGATTAAGACCGTGTGCTGATATGGTGGCGTACTGTATGTCAAAAGCGGCATTAGACCAATTCACCAAAAGCATTGCGTTGGGATTAGCTACAAAACAAGTACGCGTAAACAGCGTTAACCCTGGTCTAGTTATAACTAATATACAGAAGGCCGCAGGTTTCTCCGAAGAAGATATAGAAAAACTATTGGAAAGATGTAAAGTCACTCATCCACTTGGAAGAGCGGGAAAGATACAAGAAGTAGTCGACGCAATTGCTTTCTTGGCTAGTGATAAAGCTTCCTTTACAACTGGTGAAATCCTGACAGTCGATGGAGGATTATCTGTTTCCGGAACTCTGATATAAATGTATACGCTTTAAATTTCTGAGTGAATAAAATATTATAAATAAATACTATTTCTGTGTGCGATTTTCTCCACAACTCCACCTTTCCAAAACCCGAATTATAGTGTCACCAAAATGTGTATAAATAATAACAATAATAATAATTAGTATATAGCTCTTGCAAAGTGGAAAAGAAAGCACAAATAATATATAAAAAAGCTGTTGCAAACACAACATTACATTCAAGATAATAATCTCCCTCTTAACATCTGATTTTGATAAATGTCATAGATTTATTTCAGTGATAACATAAAATTTTAATTTAGAGAATTTTTTAAACAATACGAAATTATTCAGAAATAAATTTGAGAACAAAATAATTTTTCAACTTTTTTGAAAGTAAAAGTAAGTCGTTTTTAGGAATATCTCTCAAAGGTTATTTGAATAAAAATTTCAATTTATAACGATTTTCATTCATCTGTTTATTGAACAAAAATTTCATAAAATTGTTATGTTCCACTAAACTTATTTTGAAAATAAAAATTATTAAATGAGTGTTATATTCATAAGTAGTTAAGGTTACGTGTTAAAAATGATAAGCCACTCCAACAATATCTACTATCAGTTTAAAAGAATTACGTAATTTAAAATTTAAAGAATAGGAAGACCCTAGAGGAGTTTTTTGTCTGTTTGCTTTTTTTTATTTACCGACTGAACTAAAATAAGAAAGAGAATGAATAAAACTCTAATTTAAATTAGGAATTTATAAAGTCTGCTTTACAGTGAAGTTCGTCAGATGTTAAATTTTCCAAATATTTTTACTAAAAGAAATAGATATTAATAAAAGACATTCTTATCATTGTTTAATTCTTTTAAATCTTTACAGATTTTCCAAGAATATATAGAGGTGTTAAAATTATTTGTAAAAAAATATAGTTATCTATTTCTGGAAATAATAATTCTAACAAAATTAATTTTTCCAAGAACAATAAGCAACTACTTATCTATTAGAAAGAGAAGGATAATAATAATATATCTCGGTTATTAATAGACTTTTAGACAGTGGGTGGTGCAAGGATGCGGGAAGTTTTCAAAGCTGTAGCTCAAAGAACTGATTGCACCTGACATCTGCGAGGCGTGTCTTAATATTGGTATCGAAAGTAATGTATACATTGGTATGTAATAATTAATGTCTATAATTGACTTAAACATTGACATTTAGAAATTTTCGTTTTATTAAATTGGTAAGTAGGAACCGTCTCCTTTCATTTGCCCAGCTGCCAGTGTTGTGCATAAATATTTCATTTAAAAAATAAACTTCACTGTATAATCATATGATAATGCTTACGTGAAAAACTAGCATTGAGAATAGATAAAATTGCGTTAACAATATGCTAACGTTCAGTAGTTCATGTCGATAATATTCAAAATCTCTGCTAGAAAACCCATGGAATTTTAATGTCAAATCTATCACGGACTAATGTTTTAGGTACATCTTTAACGTTTTGTATGTAGTGAAACCTATGCCTATCTTCCTAGTTTCATGCCACGTACTACTTTTTTTTATCTTAAAATTGTCTTCTGTGCAAATACCACTCCTCCATAATCGAAGTATACATAGCTTTGAAGGTAAATTATATATGTAGTTCAAACAAAGTATAAACAATAGTAATTTAAATATGTACACGCTAATAAAAATAGCGTGTAGAATTTGCATATTGATACTTTTTAGACTTGTTAAAACGTTTACTTAGAGTCATTATAATTTTAGCCATTTGACCTCCTCCGCTTTCCCTAACACACATGTGCATACCCACACACAGAAAGAGAGAGAGCGATAGAGAGAGAGAGAAACGCAGAGAGAGAAATATAGAAAGAGGGGGATAGAGAGAGAGAGAGGGAGAGAAAGAGAGAGAGGGAGAGAAAGAGAGAGAGAGAGAGAGAGAGAGAGAGAGAGAGAGAGAGAGAGAGAGAGAGAGAGAGAGAGAGAGAGAGAGAGATCGGGAGAATAACCACATCTGTTTGCATGGGGTTCTCAAGTTTTGAATTCAGGAAAATTTTTGAAAGAGAAGTTGTTCCAAATTATACGTTTAATGAATTTGTGTTCTGAATTTTAATAAAACTAAGAATCGACAAGCAATTTAAGTTTGTCCCCCATCCCTGGTCATCGTACTCTTTCATAGTATGTATAAAAAATAAAATGAGGGTCCAAAACAAAGAACAGCTTAAATACGTACTTAGAATTTACAGTTGAATGCTAATTTATTAAGAGATATGTTAGGTTACCAATTTATTTTAAATAATGAATTTCCTACTACTATCACAGATAATAATTTGGGATCAATTTTTACTTGAAAAGAACTTCCTGTATTGATGAGTTTCGAGGTACAAATGTATCCTCAATAATTATGTAATTTAGTTATCTTTGCTTTATTGTCCAGGGATCGCTGGTTCGAGTTACCGTATCTTCCTCATCGAGATGGTTTTCTGCCGATTTTTTGCCATATCCGGAAGAGCACCAAATTAAGTCATAAGTTACTGTTTCATTAGTATACCTAGTGATCTATATTTTATTTATTTATTTACTTATGCAACAACATCACAACAGAAAAAATCCTACTCACAGTGATTTTCTATACTAAAAATAGTCTCAATTAAATTACACATACATGAAAAAGATGAATAATAACACAACGATATAAATTTATATTAGTAGAAGAAGAATGAGGAATATTAGAGGGTGCGCACCACATACTCGTATATACAAAAAACAACGGAAATTGGAGATCTGGCACAACTCAAAAACCCAAATGTTTAAATAGGTATCTTTAAAGTACTTATTATATAATTTACGTATGACATTAATTGGATATAATTAATTAGAGACGATATATAAAAGCGGAGCAGGTTTGATAAGATAATAATCTTGCATCATCAAAACTGTTATTAAGGACCTCATCGCTGTCTTAATGGAGGTAAGGAAGACTCTTTACTAATTGATTTGTAAGATTCAAAATCTGGGTTACAATTATATTTTCTAAAATAAAAGAATGTTCAACTCTTTCAATAAATTTATTATCTACTTTTGTTCACGACGCCTAAGCTGGCGAAGAAAATTTCAGTTTTGCGCAAACAAGAAAATAATTTAACAAAACCATGGTGCGTGTGTCATTGAAGTTCCCAGTATTACTCCTGAAGAATTCCAAATTACAATACGCGTCAATAGCATTACTGTGATTGTGACGTGTAAATCGGAGAGCCGAATCAAATTGAACATCAAGATTTCTGACCGAAGATTTCCGATCCAGGGACACCCGTTCTGCTAATTGTCATGCACATTTACTTATTATCTAGTTTATCTTCCTATATAGTTTACAGTAGTCGGCGTACAACAAGCAGCCGGAACCATCTCTTGTGGTAGGTAAATTATTTATAAATAACAGAAATAATGGTGGTTCCAAGTAGTTACCCTGCAGTACACCTGACGACACCATATATGAGATCGGAGAATGCTGCCCAGTATAAAATTATCTGGCTCCTATTATATAAATACGATGGGAATAGCCTTACTAATTGAGTTAAAAACCCGAAAGAACATAATTTAAATAATAAAACATCAAGATCGACTAGCGTTCGAAAAATCCGTGTAAATAACAGGTGCATTCCACCTATATTTACCCAAAAAAAGTCGGAATACATTTGATTCTTCGACTTAGCTATTAGAATTCCATGCTGGTTACGGTTAAGTGAATTCTTATACATGATAGATGCAGTATAGTTTTTGGTATTGTTTAATTACCCCCCCTCCCCCACAAAACAAATGAATTTGATATTTAATCATATTTAAATAGATTACATTGTGTATTTTAACAAAGTTTGTAACTTGCATAATCGAAGTTCAAATACTATGTATACATGTAACAACATAAAGTAAATAATTTTGATAACACTATAAAGGCGATGGCATATTATAAAAGACTACTAAATATGTTCTTGATAGTTATGGAAGAATGCATTATTCGTTTTGATCTCATGCTTAAGGGACTACTTTATATGATATTAAATAGTGGAGTAAAAATCTATTAAAACCTTGGAAAATCATTATTAAAAATTTGTTATTTGAAGATTAAAATTGAACATTTGTATTGTATTGCCGCAAACATATAATACGTTTGAATCAACTACGTATAAATTTTATCACTGAAATGTAGTATTAATAATAATCGTTTTATGCTAAAAATAGATGCGTAAATGTTACATGAGCCTCTTTGGTGATTAGCGTTACAAATACTTGAAGTAGAGAACATATTAAGTTTTAATATAAATTTTATTTGTTTGTAATATCTTAATCAGCTTTTTAGTTAGTTCAAGGAAAAATAATAATTTTAAGGCCGTGTTTTGACATTAGTATAATAACTGTTCTCCAAGATTTTAAATTTTCCAAGTTCTACTAATAACAATTGGATGGCGTTACAATACTAATTCACAGAAAATGTATATTAATATTTAAAGCAATGGCATTGAATTCATAACTATATATAAATTATATCCTTATACTATCACAAGTATAGATATATAGTAATATATACGTTTATACATAAACGTATATGCACATGTGTACGAATTGGGATACACAGTATACACCTAGGTGTCATTACCAACAGCAAATGCACAGACACGTGTTCCGCCTTTAAGGCCTCTTCAGTGTACGTGGTGCTGTTAGCAATGATCAACAACTAAGATCGTATCTTATGTCGGCTGGACCGCAAAATGCCCGTGAGAATATCTCAGCGACATCTGCCATCCAAGCGCGACACCGCATTTTGCGGTCAAGCCGACATAAGATACGATCTTAGTTGTTGATAATTGCTAACAACACCACGAACATTGAAGAGCCATTAAAGGCCGAAACACGTATCTGTGCGTTCGCTGTTGGTAATGACACCTAGGTGTATGCTGTGTATCCCAATTCGTACATATGTGCATATACGTTTATGTATAAATGTATATATTACTATATATTGCATTGTTTAAAATACGTCACATTTAAGATAATCTAAATTTAACAGTTCTCAAATTCAATCTAAATTTAACGGTTCTAAAATTCAATTGTATGGTATTGTGTTAGAAATATTATTTTTCATGTATGATACGAAAAAAAATCAACTATGTTGTAATTTTAATGAGAGCATAGTTACGGAAAAAAAAGAGAGGATTATTGATTTATGAATTTTTGAAAAGTGTATGAAAATTTTATGAGAAAAGAAATATTACATAGAAAGAAGAACTTAATAGTAAAGAATAGAATGTTAATATTACTATAATCACGGAAACGAATGTACAAAGATATTTAATTTGAATGTGAAGTTTATAACACAATCAAGGAAAAAAGTCATTTTAGAAGTGAATACAACTGTATAATACAAGTCTGACGGATGAATGCTGTCATTATCAAAAACACGGAAACACGAAGATATTGGAATTGAACGTGAAGTTTTGGAAAATAATCCATGAATACGTCATTTTTTTAAGAAGAGAATGCTGAAGTACAATGTTACAAGACTGACCGATGAATGCTGTCATTACCACATCTACTTAGAAGTTACTGGAGTATTTGTGCTGTTAGGAATCAAACATATGGGTACAACGGATGAATGTTGTGGTTGTTATATTTAAACAAGAATTACTGAAGAAGGACCGTACCTGATTGTGAAGTTAATTAAGGAAAGTAAAACTCACAAATATACATTTATATGTGCAAATCTTATTAATCTTAAAAGTTTAAACAGACCTTTTAATTTAATTCTAGTTAAGAGTTAGAAATTATCATATGATAATTGATTTTGTTTATATCTATTATGCTGATTGTATGTGTCAAAATTTTGAAACTTAATATTTCTTAGTATAACGTGAATGTTCCAATTCAAGAATATAAAATTAATTCTTATTGCTTAACTGAAATAAAAATGTCAATACAAATTTCTTACAACGTCAGTTGATATTTGACAGATTAATTATTTTGACAATTCAATTATAATTTACATTGATTTTTGAGAATCTGTGGTTTAGTTTGTATTAGGATTTATAATATCCATTTTTTTGAAATGAATACGAGATAATTTAATTATTGTCGCAAATTGAATAAAGTACATATAATGCTATGTGATTTTTTTTTATTGTTTATTTTACTTGAATTGTATCAAGTAACAGAACATTTTACAAGAAGATAATTTAGTTTTGTTGAAATAATGTTAAAGTAACTTTCATATTTTTAAGAACTCTAAATACCTGAGAATAAAGTTTTTTATATTCATGCTTGCTAATCTTAAAAATCGTAGAAACCGACTGAGCATAATTAATTGATAATTAGATATAAAAGCCGGAGATTTATATTTTTTTTTATGTTGAAATTTTAAGAAGATACATATTCAAAGCTTCAGTATCTTGTTGGATAAGTTTTATCTAACAACGCTAGTTAAGGATAACAGCGCATTTGTGGCACCCAACTTAGAGGCTAGGTCAAAGAATTACGTGGGTGATTTGAAAGTTACTTTTATATTTAAAAACAATTTGAGGTAAATAAAGGTCATAGCTGTTGTGTATTTTATTGAATTGCTTATATATTATTTCTTGTTTGTCTGTTCATGGGTTTTGTGTGTTGGGTTGATTTATAAAAACAAAAACATATAACAATATTGTTAGTAGGGATTTCTTGTTTATTTATAAAATATAGTAGTCATTTAATATGCCTAATACCAGGAAAGGGGTTGGATCTGCTTCAGGAGAAGGTTCTTCAACAGTCTCAGAAGAAAACTTGGATATTAAAAGTATGTTTAAGAATTTGCAAGAAATTATACAAACACAGAATATAAATCTACAAACACAATTAGATACACAGAATACAAACATGCAAAATCAATTAATAACACTAAATACAAATTTACAAACGCAATTAGACACACAAAGACAACAACTAGATACTAATATGCAGGATATAAACATTAACTTACTAAACTTACAAACTATACAAGGCCAATTAGAACTTAAATTTGATACAAATAGTCAAACGTTAAACACACATATACAAAATATACAAGGTCAGTTAGATATTCAAAAGAAGGAATATAGACAGAGTATTGAAGGATTACATAGTGAAATAAATAATTTGCAAGAGGAAATAAAGAAAGAAATGCAGAATAATGTGAAGGATCTACAAATAAATATGATTGACATAGAACAAAGAATGGATACAAGATTGAAGGAAAATGAAAAGAAAACGAAAGAATTGGAAACTAATACGAAGAAAGATTTTGAAAATCTTGGCAAGTTTGTGGAAAATAAAATACAAGAGGAACAAAAAGACATCCAAAATCAATTTGATGTCATATCATCTAGAATTAAGGATAATAAGGAAGAGACAAAACAAGTAAAAGGTGATATTAAAACTTTGAAGGAAGATACACTAATTCTACAAGGAAAAGTTAATTTGGTTAATGAAGAATACCAATCATCCATAAATAGATTCCAACAAGAAGAATGTGATTTCTTCGAAAATATAAGAAAAGAATTGGAACAGATGAAAAGAGCTGGTATAACAGGATTATTTTTAATGAGAAAAGTAATTCTTATAATCCTTATTTAAGACCGGAAATGTGGCCTAAATATAAAGATAGTAGGGATCAAGTTCATCCTATGACCTATCTAAAGAATATAACAAGACTGACAAGTGATATTGAAGATGATTTCCAAAAGATAAATCTTATTAGATTAACCTTAGAAGGAAGAGCGCTAGAATGGTTCGAGATGGTTGAAGAAAGATGTAGTAGTTTTAAAGATTTTGAAAGAGAATTCACTCAACAATATTGGAATAAAAATATACAAGATCGTATGAAAGTGAAATTATTAACAGAATGTTATCAAGAAGGTGTGGTAAACCGAGAGAATTATGCGCGTGATATGTTTAATAAATCTAAACATATACCAGATATGTCTGAAGAAGAAGTCATTAGGCATATTTTGAATCATTTTATTTTAACAGATGGGGAAGTTGTTATAAGCAAGGATGTGAACAACATAGAACAATTGATGGAAACACTAAGACGATTGGATGATCTGACAGAAATTAAAAGAAGAAATTTCCGAAATAATTATATTAATCATAATCCAGTAAACAGGGATAATTATAATTATTATACAAATCAAGGAAGAGGAAATAATTTTGGAAACAATAATAGAAGTAATTTTAATCAAAAACAAAATTATGTAATAAGAAATGGAAATAATAATTTCAGAAGTAACTTTGGAGAAAATAATTATTACAGGAGAAATGACAATGGAAATGGAAATGGAAACAGAAGTGAAACTAATCATTACCGAAATAATTATAATCATGATAATAGAAACAAGGACAATTATACTAATTCCAATAGCAATTTCAAAGACAGGGGTAATAATAGACCACAGATAAATAATGTTGAAGTAAGTAATATGAAAATCGACCATGAATCCAGAATATATGAAAGAAAATTACAAGAGCCAGAAAAAAAACGCCGATTTATTCAGACACAGAAAATCTGATAATTCCGGAGTTGAATCGGTGTCAACCGAGTACTTCTCGAAACTAAAATTAAATTTACCTATAATATGTAGCTATTTCCTGGATGTGACTAAAAATAATCGATTTTATGACAATCCACACAACTTTATAAAAATCAATGAGGAATCAGAAATTTTAATTGGGAATGATATACCTGTAATTGAAATGACTATTAAGAATTTAAATCTTAGAGCTATTGTTGATACTGCTGCTGAAATTTCTTTAATAAGAAGAACAGATTTGAACAGGATTATTAATTATGAAAATTATGTAATTAAGATTAAGAAAATGGATATTATTGCTACAAATCAGAAGAAACTAGGAATAATTCAAGAAAAGGTTTGCCTTGAAACAATGTTGAATACGGAAAGTTATTTATTTGAATTCTATGTGTTTGAAAACATGAAATTTCAATGTATTTTAGGGATTGATAATATTAAAAAGTATGATATGGTAATTGATTTTGAGAATAATGTTTTACGTATTAAAAACAATGAAATAAAACTAGCAAAAGAAGATAAGAATATTAACATTAATAATTATAATATTATAAGGAATGTTGAAGAGATAAAAGAATTAAGGGATAATGAAGAGGATATTTTGGAAGATGGAACAATACTTAATAAGAAGAAGAATTTTATATATGATGATTATGATGATATTAATAATGATTTATATTATAGAAATGATGTATTTACGTATGATAATGGTGATGTTAAGAAAGAAGATTATGTTGTAGAATTAAATAAGAAAATAATTGGAATGGATTTAGAAGAAGGATTAACGAACGATATGAGAAGAATGTTGATGGAAAATAAAAAGTTATTTAATGAAGAAGTTACATTTGCTAGAAACTAAACATAAGATAATTATTGATAATGATGAACCATTAAATGTAAAGAATTATCCTATTCCATATCAATATCAAAAACAAGTTGAACAAGAAATCGATAAATTATTGAAACAAGGTATTATAGAAAGATCTACTTCCTATTTTATTAATCCTGTTGTAATCGTAAAAAAAAGTGATAATAGTTTAAGAGTTTGTTTGGATATACGCTGTATCAACAAACGAATCCGACCTGGGTTCGAAGCACCTATGAATATAAATGTGTCAATGATTCATGATTACTATGAATAGATGATTGAGAGAAATAATATTATAGAGGTTAAACTTGTATTTAAAAAAAAAATAATCCTGTAAATTATTTTTTTTTATTCTGAGAGGAAGGCAAAAATGTATTGTTTAAAATACGTCACATTTAAGATAATCTAAATTTAACAGTTCTCAAATTCAATCTAAATTTAACGGTTCTAAAATTCAATTGTATGGTATTGTGTTAGAAATATTATTTTTCATATATGATACGAAAAAAAATCAACCATGTTGTAATTTTAATGAGAGCATAGCTACGGAAAAAAAAAGAGGATTATTGATTTATGAATTTTTGAAAAGTGTATGAAAATTTTATGAGAAAAGAAATATTACATAGAAAGAAGAACTTAATAGTAAAGAATAGAATGTTAATATTACTATAATCACGGAAACGAATGTACAAAGATATTTAATTTGAATGTGAAGTTTATAACACAATCAAGGAAAAAAGTCATTTTAGAAGTGAATACAACTGTATAATACAAGTCTGACGGATGAATGCTGTCATTATCAAAAACACGGAAACACGAAGATATTGGAATTGAACGTGAAGTTTTGGAAAATAATCCATGAATACGTCATTTTTTTAAGAAGAGAATGCTGAAGTACAATGTTACAAGACTGACCGATGAATGCTGTCATTACCACATATACTTAGAAGTTACTGGAGTATTTGTGCTGTTAGGAATCAAACATATGGGTACAACGGATGAATGTTGTGGTTGTTATATTTAAATTAAACAAGAATTACTGAAGAAGGACCGTACCTGATTGTGAAGTTAATTAAGGAAAGTAAAACTCACAAATATACATTTATATGTGCAAATCTTATTAATCTTAAAAGTTTAAACAGACCTTTTAATTTAATTCTAGTTAAGAGTTAGAAATTATCATATGATAATTGATTTTGTTTATATCTATTATGCTGATTGTATGTGTCAAAATTTTGAAACTTAATATTTCTTAGTATAACGTGAATGTTCCAATTCAAGAATATAAAATTAATTCTTATTGCTTAACTGAAATAAAAATGTCAATACAAATTTCTTACAACGTCAGTTGATATTTGACAGATTAATTATTTTGACAATTCAATTATAATTTACATTGATTTTTGAGAATCTGTGGTTTAGTTTGTATTAGGATTTATAATATCCATTTTTTTGAAATGAATACGAGATAATTTAATTATTGTCGCAAATTGAATAAAGTACATATAATGCTATGTGATTTTTTTTTATTGTTTATTTTACTTGAATTGTATCAAGTAACAGAACATTTTACAAGAAGATAATTTAGTTTTGTTGAAATAATGTTAAAGTAACTTTCATATTTTTAAGAACTCTAAATACCTGAGAATAAAGTTTTTTATATTCATGCTTGCTAATCTTAAAAATCGTAGAAACCGACTGAGCATAATTAATTGATAATTAGATATAAAAGCCGGAGATTTATATTTTTTTTTATGTTGAAATTTTAAGAAGATACATATTCAAAGCTTCAGTATCTTGTTGGATAAGTTTTATCTAACAACGCTAGTTAAGGATAACAGCGCAATATATGTATACTTGTAATAGTAATTATCCGCTAATATACGTTACACATTCAAGTGTTTTATATTTTCCATTTATATCCTTATACAGCATGTGTCAATTTTCATTAGCCATAGGCGATCAATTCATGCAATACGTGACAACCTGGCACCCCTACTTTCCTCTCCAATGCCAGCGCGACCGATACATACTCGAAAATTGGGTCACTAACTTGGGTGTTTGTAATGCGTTCAGAAATAATATTTACGAGTTGCAAGGATTTGTTTTTCTTTTTCCTTTCAGTAAATGCAGAGAATTATTAACTGCGTTCACGCTGCATGACACAAACAAAAGCGTAATTCTAATAAAATTAAAAAATAACCCTAGTAAGGTAAATAAAAAAGGATTATGAAAATAATAATAAACTACTAGATCAGGAGATCGACGCGGCCATTTGATGTTTCCCGTTCCAGTAATAATACGGCTTTCATTGCAGACTAGATCGCAACGTGTTCGCAGCTAAACATTGAATGTAAAATCTGGTGGGGAGAAGTGGGAAGATCGGAGAAAATCGTTGTGATGTCGATTGTTGCCGGGATTGGTGACGGACAGTAGGGGTGCTACGTTGCCACGTGTTACTTGTATACGTATAAATCGCACGTAAACATTGAATCCCTATACCTAATGATATTTGACACATGCGGTATACAGTATTTCCCCATTTCGATACTCACCATTGGTATATCGGTTATTAGAAGAGATAGAGCAACGGTTAAATGGGGAATGTTTTGCAGTATTCAATGCTCGTAACAAATCTCATATGAAATTTATTCCGACTTTTTACAATTTTGCTATATTTTGAAAAAACCAATATATGCAGATGGATTTGAATTTTGCTCAATAACTCGATAACGCTTAAGACGATCGCTTTTAAACTCCAACATTGTTCAGACTCTTTTAAGACACATTTTTTGGTGTTAACAGTAACCCCCGATTTTCATTTGTTTCCAAGTTCCTAACGCTATCTTTTGTTTTCATTATGGCGACCATATTGGATTTTTAATTAGTTAGATAGTCCTTAAAAATAGCTTTTCAATAATGTACAACATGCCTAATAAATCTTTATTTATACGAGAGATATGAACATTTAAATAAAATTTAGCTTTGTCATTATTGACATGTAAAAGTGCAGTGCAAATTTAGTGACCTATGGAAGCTTCGAACAAAAAAGATCTAACTATCAAGTTAACAGTGCTGATATACGTCAAAATAATACTTTACAAAATGTTATGAACAATCCAAGTACATACATCAGTACGTCAAGTGGCTCGAAAAATTGGAATTGCAAAATCTAGTATTTATAGAACGTTGAAAAAAAAAACAAATACCACCCACACAAAACAATAATTGTACAAGATTTAAGCGATAATGATTGTCAGCGAAGATTACAATTTAGCAGGAGGTATCTACAAAAGTGTGAAGATGATACTGATTTTTCAAGGAAAATAAAGATAAAACAAAGATGAAAGGACCTATTAAGTGATTATCTAAAATAAAAAACAAAAACTTAAAACACAAAAAAGATGTCAATAAAAGTTCGTACCAATCAAACCACACCAGAAATTAAAACCAAGTCGAACTTAAAATCTTCTTTGATTACTAAATGTGGATTTTCAGTAGACCCGTGATAATAGCTATGCCTATTGAACATTCCTCAATTGGTAAACCGTGTTTCATCTGTCCAAAGAATTTTCCTAGGAAAATCAGTATCATCATCACATTTTTGTAGATACCACCTGCTAAATTATAATTTTCGCTGATAGTCATTATCGCTTAAACCTTGTACAATTGTTAGTTTATATGGGCGGTATTTGTTTTTTCTCAACGTGTTCTATAAATACCAGATTTTGTAATTCCAGCTTCTCGAGGCATCGACGTACTGATGTACTTTTTGATCGAAGCTTCCATAGTTCACTAAATTTCTGATTATTCTGTTAAAAATTATCCGGTGTGGTTGTGGTTGTGGTCTTTCCGGAAAACGCTGAGCGTAATTTGTGCAAGCATTTTCAGAGATTCTATTTACTTTGAAATAAACTTCCAACATATCAACCTTTACTTCATTTGAAAATGTATGTGCCATTATCAATTTTTATTAATCTCGATGTTTAACGGTAATTACTTATCAATAATTACTACACAAACTTCTAAATATCCCACCAATTGCACTGCACTTTTACATGTCAATAATGACAGAGCTTATTTATCTTCTGTTTTACACTAACATTCAATTTCATTGCCAACTAGTTTCTTATTAGAGTAAAATTTTATTTAAATGTTCATATCTCTCGTATAAATAAAGATTTATTAGGCATGTTGTACATTATTGAAAAGCTATTTTTAAGACAATCTAACTAATTAAAAATCCAATATGGCCGCGATAAGAAAAACAAACAAAAAATTTGTCTTAAAAAAGTGTCTAAATAATGTTAGAGTTTAAAAGCGATCGCATTACGCGTTATCGAGTTATTGAGGAAAATTCAAATCGGCTAATATTAGTTTATTCAAAATATCTCACAATTGTAAAAAGTCCGAATGAATTTGAAATGAGATTTGTTGCGAGCATTGAATTCTACAAAACATTCCGCATCTAACCGTTGCTCTATCGCTTCTAATAACCGATATACTAATGGTGAGAATCAAAATGGGGACATACTGTATACAATTGTACATTATTTTCTAATAAGCTTTGCTATGATTTGCATATATCAAAATTATAGTCACCTTAATTTAGATATATGCAAATTGTGACAAAATTTATTAGCAAATAAATAATATACAATTGAAGGGTACGGGGAAAAAACAGGGAATGTCCAAATTTTTAAGAAAGTGACATTCTTGCGCCATCTAGCAGAAAATACGGTTACTATTCGCTGGATTAAGTGTCATGCGGATAAAACCTGAATCGTCCATAGAAAACTGCGTACTAAGTTATAAGCTGTGGGTTAAAACCAAGGAATGTCCACGACGCGACGTAAGGGAAAATAACTGGCAATGTCCATTATATGTATTACCGTCTTTCTAAATTAATGCTCCCTGTAATCGCAGTTAAAGTTGTCTCAAGGTCAGATGCTAGTTTGTTGATTTGAGAAGTTTCCTATCAGTGTTAAAATGGCTCCATCGGGCTGTGATTGTGATTTATCTGAGCAGAAAGATAATACCACCAAGAAGCGGAAGAAAATGGGGAGAATGAGTGCTGTCATGAAGAAAATGAGACTACAATCCCATGAGGAGAGACCACCGTGCAACTGCACTAGATTAAAATGTCACGAAGCTATTAATAATGAGGAAAGAAAAAGTGTATTGCTGAAATTTAATAACTTGAGCACAAACGACGAACAAAACGCGTATCTTTGTGGACTGATTACCATTATTCCAGTTCAACGTCGGAGATCCCGACAAACCGAAGAAGAAGCTAAATTTCATATTGCAGCATTTTCCTATAAAGTAAGTGTGAAACGCGAAGATGTTGTAATAGAAATTCCTGTATGTTACAAGGCATTTAAGTCCATACACGGAATATCCAAGGGTAAGCTTGAATTTTTGCAAAAATCTTTAAAAGAAAATGGGATATCTTCCAAAGACAGACGGGGGAAGCATAGTTCTCAACACAGATCTATAAAAGAAGACTTCTACAATGCTGTCTATAATCACATCAACTCGTTTAGAGGCAGAAAGTCGCATTATAGTATGCATGATTCAAAACGAAAATATCTTCCTGAAAATTTAAACATCATAAAGATGTACAATATGTTTAAGGAACAATGTCCTCATGTTAGGGTTTCTTATGACACATATAAGTTAATTTTTAATACTAAATTTAACCTATTATTTGGGTATCCCAGAACAGATACATGCTCCAAGTGTGACGAATTTACTGCTAAATTACAATGTTTAAGTGTTGAAAACGACGCTGTAAAAATCTGGGAATTAGCAACACTCAATGATCTTCACAAACGAAAAGCTCAAGCATTTTAGGACCGTAAAAAATTTGCTCGCAAGAAGGCCCGAAAATCATCAGAATACGTTGCAATAGCATTAGCTTACCAGAAGAATATTTCGTTTCCTCACGTAACTACGAATGATGTGTATTATCTCCGTCAACTTTCGATGCTCTCCTTCAATATTCATGTTCTTGCAACGGCACAATCAATATTTTACACTTACCCTCAGACAATAGCAAAAAAAGGAGCGAACGAAGTGGTTTCGTTCCTGTTTCACCTTATTGTTAACTATTTAGATGAAAATTGCAAGCATTTGCATATTTTCTGCGACTCTGCTGAGGGTCAAAACAAAAATTTTGTAATGTTTCGTTTTATGCATTATATTGTACATACAGCGAAATTACTGGATTCCATAAAGATAACATTCCCTGAGAGGGGCCACTCTTACTTGGAATGTGATAAAAATATGGGGTTAGTGCAGTTAAAGCCAAAAATGGAACTTCCACGCGATTGGATTGACGTTTTACAATCAGCTCGAATAAGGCCATCGCTCTTTGATGTCATTAGTGTTACGCAAAATATTGTAAAACAGTGGGATGTATTTCTAGCAGGCAAATATGTGAAGAAATGCCCATTATCTACCCAACAAATTAAAGAAATTGAATGCAGTCGAGAACATTCTAGACTAATGAAACACAGATCAGCCTTTCACGCTGCTTGGTCAAGAAGCCCAATTGTACCTACCTTCAGGAAAGAAAACTACATCAACAATAGTACTTCAAGAGGGTGAATTTGAACTGCCACTTCAAGCATACAATGGTAAGGAAATCTAATTGTCTGTGATTTATTAAAACTAGCTACTCTTCTAGGTTTAATACCTATCAAGACCGATAAATAAAAGCATTTTATCGCCAACCGTCAGTAAAGCGATGCGTTACCATAGCGTTTTACGGAGGTAAAGAAACACTTTATCGTACTGTACAATAAAGTATTTTATCGCCAACCGTCAGTAAAGTGATGCGTTACCATAGCGTTTTGCGGAGGTAAAGAAACACTTTATCGTACTGTACAATAAAGTACTTTACCTGCCGCTAATATCTGTCAGCGTAGCATGACTGATGACTTTTAAAAATAAATCGTTTGTCACTGTCATAAACTGTCAAAAGTTATTATATCTTTATTTCTTAAATTAACAATTTTAACGGTTGGCGATAAAATTTTGTATGCACCACGTCAGTAAAGTACCTTTACCGAACTCGTCTGTTACTCGCCGCGCTCGCTTCACTCGCTTGGCTCGTAAACCAGACTCGTTCGGTAAAGTATCACTTTACTGACTTGTTACATAAATAACTATTACCTGCCGCTAATATCTGTCAGCGTAGCCATGACTGATGACTTTATACATAAATCGTTTGTCATTGTCCTAAACTGACATAAGTTATTATATCTTTATTTCTTAAATTAACAATTTTCACGGTTGGCGATAAAATTTTGTATGCACCACGTCAGTAAAGTACCTTTACCGAACTCGTCTGTTACTCGCCGCGCTCGCTTCACTCGCTTGGCTCGTAAATCAGACTCGTTCGATAAAGTATCACTTTACTGACTTGTTACATAAATATCTATTATGCTACTAAAGAAATTTTGTGGCCCTGCTGCTCAACTACACTATACGGAATTACCACACCAATAAAAAATAAATGGACATACCTTGTTTTGTTCGCTTTTGTTTCGTAGTTGGAATGCATTTAATTTCTTTTTTATTTGAATTGGAAAATAAAACCCTTTTCATTATTAATATTAATAAAGTTTATACGGTTTCTGACTTGAATTAATTGTTTTACAGTTCCAATGTACCACACTTCAGTATAACTAAGTTGCTAAGAAATGCAATTATCTCAAAATAAAGAAAAAGTGACAGTCCTTCTTTTTTCCCATTACCCTTCAATTGTATATACCGGGTGGTCGGTCATACGTCTGAACATATCCCTTTTACATGGGAAATCATGTATATGCATATTCCTGCTCCCCATTTTCACCGGTACAAATTGTAATGACATAAGGTGAAAGAGAATAATAAACCGCGTCTTTTGGTACTAAAATCTTCTATTAATACCTTCTAATTACTTCTTTATAAAGCAATTAATATTACTATAAAATATGGACGGCCGTGCTTTCTTCGACACAATTTACAATCTATCAGATTTTGACAACTGGATAATAAATACGAAATCCATTTCAACTGAAGTATTATGGTACCAATTATGATAGATTGTAAATTGTGTCGAAGAAAGCACGGCCGTCCATATTTTATAGTAATATTAATTGCTTTATAAAGAAGTAATTAGAAGGTATTAATAGAAGATTTTAGTACCAAAAGACGCGGTTTATTATTCTCTTTCACCTTATGTCATTACAATTTGTACCGGTGAAAATGGGGAGCAGGAATATGCATATACATGATTTCCCATGTAAAAGGGATATGTTCAGACGTATGACCAACCACCCGGTATAAGGATAATATTTATATACAGGATGGTCACCGGGAACTGAATCGATCGATTGCGGAAAAACTGTAGCTAAGAATGATCTGAAATTTTGACGCTATACTAAAGTCGATGGGGTCCATTTGCCTAAAATATTTTCAAGATGGCGGCACTCCGGGCTATACCGGAAGTAGGCACCAACTTCCTAATTTTAAATAGAATATACTGTATATTGTCAGATTTTTAGATTCCACGTGAAATTCTAAATATATTTAATGTATAATGTCATATATCTAAGTGTAACCCTTTTGACTTATTGAAATTCTTATGTTAAATTTGACGTTTGCAGACAGAAAATCAATAATTTTATCTTATTCTGCATTAAAAATAAGGTAGTTTTCGAAATATTGGCAAGTTAGTGTAGTTCTACAATACATACTGTTTGCATTAGTTCTTTTTTCAATAGTTAGCCATGACAGTGTTTACAAAATTATAAATTGTCATTCATTGAAGAAAAGTTATGCCGGGGCGCTTAAATTATACAAACGATGATTATTTAAATTTATTTATTATTTATGGGGAATGTAATAAAGTTATGTCAAGAACATGTGATACATTTGCATTACATTATTATCGTTATTAATAACTGGTTTATTTCTCTGAATCTTTGCCCTCACGGATCCAAAGTTTTTGAAGTTTTCTATATAATACGTTTAACGGTATTGGTAGACGGTTTCCGTTTTTGCGGATATCAAGTTGCAAATGTATCACATGTTCTTGACATAACTTTATTACATTCCCCATAAATAATAAATAAATTTAAATAATCATCGTTTGTATAATTTAAGCGCCCCGGCATAACTTTTCTTCAACGAATGGCAATTTATAATTTTGTAAACACTGTCATGGCTAACTATTGAAAAAAGAACTAATGCAAACAGTATGTATTGTAGAAGATAAAAACACTAACTTGCCAATATTTCGAAAACTACCAATGTTTATAATAGACATATTTATACAAGTGATCCTTATTTTTAATGCAGAACAAGATAAAATTATTAAAGGTGCCGCTTCCCATTTAAAAAAATTGTCTTTTAGCAATTTTTCCAAGTTCGTTGTTCAGGCGTATAATTCGCACACTCTTTATTAATAATTGTAACAGTTTTATACAAATAGTATTTAATTAGACCATCTATTTGAGAGAATTTACTTCAAATTCAATAATAAAATCATCTTTATATGGAAAAAGTGCTATTGATTTTCTGCCTGCAAACGTCAAATTTAACATAAGAATTTCAATAAGTCAAAAAGGGTTACACTTAGATATATGACATTATACATGAAATATATTTAGAATTCCACGTAGAATCTAAAAACCTGACAATATACAGGCTATTCTATTTAAAATTAGGAAGTTGTTGCCTACTACCGGTATAGCCCGACGTGCCGCCATCTTGAAAATATTTTAGGCGAATGGCCCCTATCAACTTTAGTATAGTGTCAAAATTTCAGATTATTCCTATCTATAGTTTTTCCACAATCGATCGATTCAGTTCCCTGTGAACCACCCTGTATAGTTAGGAATTCAATGAACATTGCTTTAAATATTAATATACATTTTCTCTAAATTAATATCGTAATGCCATAATAAAAAGCTTTGAGTTTGCAGATTTTTTTTGAAAGTAAAATTTTTGTTTCGATTGTTTTGATATATACTAGATAGATACGTTTGTATCATATTTTTATATTAATATATACGTAGTATGAGAAGAAAATAAATATTATATAAAATGTATAATTCTCATCAAATGTAAGTTTGCTGTTAATAGCTCATATAAAACGCAGAATTAAAGAGTTAATAAAGAAATGATTATAAGAAATGAGGTGTGGCCACCACACGACTTTCTTATACGTATGAGCGTTTCAAATTATAGAATTTTAAGAATTTTTTTTATAAAAATTATTCAAATTACTATTCTAAGTACTTCTATTCTCTTAATAAATTTCGATAGAATGCATACTTTGCAAGATATTATCAAAAAAGTGCTCCTCGCTAAGAGTAAAAGTGCTACTTCCGGTCCGAATTTTGAAATTTCATATATACAAAAAATATCGCAAATCCAGTTTTAAATACTTTTGCACTCTTGATAACTATATATAGAATGCATAACTTACGACATATTTGCAAAAAATCGCTATTCGATAAGAGTAAAAGTGGTACTTCCGGTCTGAATTTTGAAATTTCTTTTATAGAAAAGATATTGAAAATTATGTTCTAAATACTTTTATACCCGTAACGTACTTGTCTAAAAAGCATGACTTGCGAAATATTCGCAAAAAACTGATTTTCGATAAGAGTAAAAGACCTACTTCCGGTAGTAATTTCGAAAAACTTTTTAAATAAAGTTATTCTCAATTTTAATTTTAAGTATATATGAATTCTTTATAAATTTGTTTAAACTTAGTAGTTGACGAAATATTGGCAAAATTCGATTTTTTCGCTGAAGTAAACTGCTACTTCCGGTCTACCGATTTTACTGAAAAACTAATCAGATCTCAAGAGGGAGATTATACACGTAAATACAAAATTTGAAATTGATATCTACAGTGGTTTGACCGCTATCGTGCTCACACACACACACACACACACAGACAGACACACACACACAGAGAGACACACACACAGAGAGAGAGACACACAGACATTTTTTAAAAACCACTTTTTCGGTATCAGGGGACTTTAAAACGTGGACATCTGCAAGAATCTCGAGGTCGAAAATTTTCATCATCAAAATACTTCCTTATACTACGTATAAGAAAGTAAAAAGAGCCCATAAAAGATATTATACATTTTTTTGTACGTAAAATAACAAACAAGTTTTATCTATTACTTTGTCTTAAAGAAAGAATACTTGCAAGATATTCAATTTTGAATAGAATGAATCATCAATACTGCCAAGCTGCGTTATTATGTCCGCTGAATGACTCTTATTTTGAAAATTTTCAACTTTGTTGCAGTTGATGAGTTTTGAAAAACCGCTTCTTAATTATATATATATAATATATTAATCGTAAGAACTTATTAGTATATCTATCCTAGAGCTGTATTAATTTGAAATATTAAAAAATAATTTCCAAGAAAGAAAATGAAATAGACATATTTATACAAGTGATCCTTTTTTCACCTTCACTTGCGTAATTCGTTTTTGTGCAAAAAATACATTTTTAGCAGAACACAATGCCTCACAAACAGTAACGCATTTCATCAATCTAGCAAAATAAAAGATAGCAAAGAACTAAATTCAAGTAGTAGTATCATCAGCATACAAAGTTGTTTTGAAATTTTCCAGAAATTCTATATCATTAATAAAAACAAGGAAAAGAACTGGGTCTAGAACGCTGCCCTGAGCCACTCCTCTTTCAACCGGCAAGGTAGAAGATTTTATATTTCTCACAGAATTATCAGCCTTATGTCTTGTCTATACCAACTGAAATCTATCACGCAGATGGCACTCAAACCACTGCGCAACAACACCTCGAATTCGGAAACACTTCAGTTTATCAAACAAAATATCATGATTAATACAGTCAAAGGCATGGCTTAAATCACAAAAAATTGCAACTGAATGTTTTGCTGTGTCCAAAGTGTTAATAATACATACAAAGCATGAATTTCCTGTTAAAGTTGAATGATTAGCACGATAACCATGTTGTTGAATTGTTAATTCTTTTAAATCTAAATGTGAGAGTAATCTATCTAATATGGCATTTCCAAAAACTGGGAGAAATCGCTAGAAGACGATAATTGGCCATATCTAATCTACAGCGTCTTTTGCAAACGGCAGAACGCAAGTAATTTCTAATTTTTTAGAGAATTCTCCTGTCTCAAATTATCAGTTTACCACAACTATTAGACGCCAAATTAGTATTTTTGAAATACTTTTAATACTTTTATAAACTCAACAGTATTAAATAGTGCATTTACCTTTATGTTTAAAATGTTGACTCCTAAAGTTTAATATAGAGTAAAACTCACCTTGACAAAAATAAATGTATTTATGTCAATTGACTAGCTATGAGTACAGTGACATCTCGTGTGAGAAGATATGAGGATAAAAGACGCTACATGTAACTAATAACTAAACGAACAAACGAAAGAACACTGCATAATCAAAATACACAAATATCATAAAAAAATCATAAACTTACCTCTTTATCGTAATTGCGCGACTTGCTTTTAGAGAACCTACAAAAATAAATGCGTTCAATAAAATGCAACAAAGTGTTGTTGCATTTTATTGTAATAGGTACGCCACCTTTAGGCGAGTTTATTGAATACACGTATATCTACAGTTGCCCGATATAGTAGTTGTGCTGAGGGTTCAACATTACCTTGTGTTGTCGCGCTTGGGTCACAGATGCCCTTGGGAATCTCTCATAGGCATTTGGTACGTAACTCGACTATATATGCAGGTGGTCTAACTTTGTACGGCATTGTGAACAGCACGCTCGTACACTGATGAGACCTATGTAAGATCGAAACAGCTGTCTGTACGTTGTTGTTCGCAATGCCAGCTTGGTGTAGATGTGCATTCATACATTTATTCATATACGAATTAATTTCTGTATGCATGCTTTGAGTGATAAGTGTGTTCCCTAATGAGAAAATGTCAGTAGCAAATTTAAATTGAATTTTATAAAGTAATTTAGAAAAAGTCTATGGTTCAAACACTAATTATTATTTTTATGATTTTTGTATATATTAAATTGGCAAGCAAATATAATTTATTTACTTGGGTTCGGTTGGTCTAGCCGTTGAAAATTTAATAATAAGCATAATAATTATTGTCAATCCTGCGAGTTAAACGAGTTTAGAAATTTTCAAGTTGTATATGGAATTGCAATATATAATTACTGTATTTAAGACAAAATCGATCAAGAAATTAACAACTAACCTAAAAATAGATACTCCTATACCTACACAGTAATGAAATTTATTTACAAACTTTATACACGAAACTAGTTAACAACCATTAACGGATTTAAGTTTGATATAAACTTTGGAGATAATTGAAAATTACGTGGGAAGTAGGGAAAGAGGAGACTTTCAGTTGGCATAAACGATTGTACAACAAAGTAAATTACGATACCACTAACGGCCTTTATGTTTCTTTCCGATGACATCCGCTTGGAAGACCGGGAAACGTAGAGGAAGTGGTAGCGCAATTGCATTTTGGGGTAATAATAAAGTTAGTTAGTTACTTCTTACAGTCCTGATAGGTTTTCGAGTATAATTACTTTTTTCAAACCCGCTTTCAATTTGTATGATTTCAAATTATTCATATACATAACTGTTATTATTTTGAAATTCATTATGATGAATATTTTTATTTCACTGACTCGTTTTGCGGTAGTTTTTCTATGAATCGCAATAGTATATAATTATAAATCAGAACTGATTTCTTAATTGTAGGAAACTAGTAGTACTTTGGTCTACATAGAAGAATTATGTTCTTAAATATATCGTTTGTTATTGACAATTTTAATGGTTATACAGTAGAACCTCAATAAGCACGGATAATCCGAACATTGATTTCTTGTATGTATGTCTACATACTAAAAAGATAACAAAATAAAAATACAGAATTCTACATAAGTAAACTTTTACACTAAATAAGAAAAAATAAACTCTACATAGGTATTTTAACTTGCATTTATGTACATAAAGCAGATGAAAAGCGAATTATTCCCAGGGATTCCCCTAGTACACTGCTGGCGATATCGATATTGCGTCATCATGCGTATGGAACGGATAATCCGCAGCCCGGATAATCCGCACACGGATAATCGGGGTTCTACTGTACTACTATCTATGATAGCCCCTATAGATAATATAATAATACAGAAATCGTTACTGCGTTAGTCTGTATAAATTGCTACTGTAACTGTTAATAACAAATTCTTTAACCAAGAATAAAGTCATTTACTGTACTGAGTTAGAAAAGACGGAAATAATATTAATCAATAAAAAATCACTTCCTGGATAATTTATAAGTAGAAACTTGTTGAAGCATCAAATAATCACAGTAAACAATTTTAGTAACGGATTTCATCACGCTTCCCAGTTGTATGAGTAAATAAAAGAAATGATCATTAATTCTAAAAACTTAAAAATAATAAATTCGCGCGTAATTGTTTCAAATTAGATGGACGAAACGCGATTTTAAAATGTATTAGTCGACTAGAGATCGAGCGTGAACAAAATTGAAATGAAGTGGGCAAGTACAGCTGCTGTCCTAAACGAGTCAGTCAAGGCCTCACTACACTCGACCAATAGAACAGTTTGTATATTGCTTTCTCATACTCGTTTTATCACACAGTAAACTGTATCCGCAGGTCGCCGGCAAGCATTAGGTATAGTAGTTATGTATTACATATTTTTTTCAAAAAATCATAAATGACTGCCACTCATTCCAAACCATTTTTTGTTTAATTGACGTCCCAATTTTTCGAACGCTACTTAATTTATTTTAGGGCGAAAGTATTTAGAGCTAGATTTGGAACTGTATAAAGGAAATGTTAAAATTTGGACCAGAAGAAATACGTCTACTCTAATCAAATAGCAGCAAAACTGCTATTAAGGACTTGTTTTCCTTCAAGCAATTATCAGTTACAACTTTTTTTTATTAAGGTGTAATACGGAAAGATTCTTCCTTTTCTTGACTGTAGTGTGATGGAATAAAATCTAATTCATAAAGTACCTCTCCTCGTATTATTCTTCGTTCCTTGGAATATTTTTTTTAATTAGCAAAAATATATCTCTCTAATTCAACTTGAAATGCCATCGGACAGGCTTTTTGATGATATCAGCCGCCCCATTTTCCAATTTAAAATATTCCGGTCTTCGATCAGTTTTTGAACAATCACTATAATATCTTCGTATTCCCGGCGGTTAATTATTATATTTTGTTTCTTCACGCACTTTATCAGGAGGTAGAAAAATGTACCCAACAATTGGAAAAGTTATTTTCAAAGCTTTGATGTGGTAAAGTGCCTCGTTTGCTAGATAGTAAGATAACATGGAAATAATTGATTGAATATTATAATAATAATCACCTGATGAAGCCCTAGTAGGGTGAAACAATTGTAGTGAAGTGAGCTGTTTTGAACTCAATTTGAATTTATTTCAGTTATTTACTTGTAACATGGAAATTATGATAGAGTTTTTATTTTGTCAACCACAGCCTTCAGCAAGCAAATATTTTTTCTACATTTTCCTAGACGATGTCAGTTACTAAAGTATAGTGGACGGCTGGTGTTATAGCGCTGGAATTTTTAGGGTACTAGGATACAGCCAAACAAAGGAATGGATTGTTTCAGGAGAAACTTCAGTTTTTGAATTTCCCTGACCGATACTAAAATTGTAGAAATTAAATTATTGGAAAAAGTAAGCTGACTGATCTGGCAAATGGGGTAAATCCAAATCCTTTTGACAGTCAAGTGAATAATTATGTACATTACCTGAATGGAACTTAAATGAATCATAAAACGCTTTAGCTCACAAATTATTGGCTCGTCAACCAATACTTTCATTCTATATTCTTTAGATTTTACATCTTTTAATAATTCTTTTATATGCAAACACGTTGAACACACATCAGTTAATGGTGTACCAAAGTTATAATTTTGGTTTAGGTAGGTGCGAAAGTAGGACATTTTACGTTGGCCTCTGAATTTCTCTCAAGATGTAATCCAAATATTTCTTTATAATTGAAGTCATATGTAAGAAATATTCTAGATCTACGCCCGCAGTTGTAATGATTCTTGGTGCACGTTAAACAAACTATAAGCAAGTAATAACAAAAAACACACTTGGTATTGTTTCACAAATAAATATAATTAAATACTCGATGTACATTTCGCCTTGCGGCATCGTCAGTTCTCGAGAAACTAAAGTAAAATTTAATATACTGTAACTACCTACTTCTAACAAAAATGTAAATAAAAATGTACAAAAATAGAAAATTACGAAAAGGTCATGGCTTATCTGGAAAGACCGTTTTTACAAGGCTAGGCTTTATTAGTGGTGAATTTATGAGTTCTGTTTGCTCATTAAGAACATTGCCTGGTTGTAAAAGTAAACTTTCTTTTATAAAATAACCTTCTAGAACATTCATTTTTTTACTTTTATTTAAACTATACAGTACTTCTAAATTGTCTATTGAAAATTGATGTCCCGTGTCTAAAACATGGTTAGCTACACTTGAATTTTCATAATTTAATTTAACGGCTCGCATATGTTCTGAGAATCTTAATTTGAAATTTCGCCCTGTTTGACCTATATAAAATTTACTACAATCACTACAATTAATTCTGTAAATTCCTGACTTGTTTAGTTTAGGATTCGCTGTTTTATTATTTGTTAATTGACTTTTTAAAGTGTTATTATTATAGAAGGCTATTTTAAAATCCAGTTTCTTTAAAACATTACTAATTTTCATACTTATACTACCTAAATATGGAATTTTAACCCATTGTTTTAATGTCAAGTCCTGGGACGGGGGAAATGCTGATTTTAATGTAATTGATTTGTTCATTCTATTGACTAATTTATCTATCTCATCTCTAATAGATAAATTAGTCAATAGAATGAACAAATCAATTACATTAAAATCAGCATTTCCCCCGTCCCAAGACTTGACATTAAAACAATGGGTTAAAATTCCATATTTAGGTAGTATAAGTATGAAAATTAGTAATGTTTTAAAGAAACTGGATTTTAAAATAGACTTCTATAATAATAACACTTTAAAAAGTCAATTAACAAATAATAAAACAGCGAATCCTAAACTAAACAAATCAGGAATTTACAGAATTAATTGTAGTGATTGTAGTAAATTTTATATAGGTCAAACAGGGCGAAATTTCAAATTAAGATTCTCAGAACATATGCGAGCCGTTAAATTAAATTATGAAAATTCAAGTGTAGCTAACCATGTTTTAGACACGGGACATCAATTTTCAATAGACAATTTAGAAGTACTGTATAGTTTAAATAAAAGTAAAAAAATGAATGTTCTAGAAGGTTATTTTATAAAAGAAAGTTTACTTTTACAACCAGGCAATGTTCTTAATGAGCAAACAGAACTCATAAATTCACCACTAATAAACCCTAGCCTTGTAAAACGGTCTTTCCAGATAAGCCATGACCTTTTCGTAATTTTCTATTTTTGTACGTTTTATTTACATTTTTGTTAGAAGTAGGTAGTTACAGTATATTAAATTTTACTTTAGTTTCTCGAGAACTCCTGACGATGCCGCAAGGCGAAATGTACATCGAGTATTTAATTATATTTATTTGTGAAACAATACCAAGTGTGTTTTTTGTTATTACTTGCTTATATTTCGACATGTTTCACCAAGAGATTTACATCACTTCATTTAGTTATTTAAACAAACTGTCAATAAACTGTTTCATTGAAAGTTTGGTCTTATTGTTTTTTCATAACTCTATCGCTTGCTCTCTTTCCTTTGGCATTTTGCCTGCACGTACATCTTTTTCCACAATTCTTTCGATTCTAACTGCACTAAGGTGCGTTATATTCAGAAAAGTGTTCTTGCATACTGTTTTTAGTACACCATTCAGTATAGGAATTTTGTACATGATCGAAATTCTACAGGAGTGTTTTGTGGAACGTTTCGGTTTGCTTCTTAGAATGAAAAAACATTTCTAGGTTAATTTGTTTGTCGTAGGGTACAACATACTATGAAAGTATTTAATACCTTGCATTATCAAATCCTTACACGATTAAGTAGCGTTTTAGGCGTTGGATAAATTGGCGAATCTTCGGATGTATGCCTAAAATAAAATTTACATAATAATAAATACATAATTATTTTTAAAATGGTTCTCTGAAGGTTACTTAATTAGTCTAATAATTGTTACGTGTTTGAACCGCATGGATGTAACATATTCCCTATCAAGTGCCATGAAATCATGAGCCAGAATTGGTTATGGGCAAAAACAGATATATGCATCTGACAGAAGCACACAAATACCAATTTTGCATCTAGGTTAGATCTACATACATAATTTGTGCTTCAAATAACGACTACAGGTCCAAACTTGCTACACTACTGGTTTCAAGAGTATAGTTAGTGTTAGTGATCGGATAGTTTTCCTGTGATCTAATAATTCATTTGTAATTTTACAATGTTTCATATTCTGTTTGTACCTTTTTTCATATTGCCCAGCCTCTCTTTCCTTTTTTAGCTACAGTATAATTTAAGGATTCTAATTTATTAGTTCATCGGTTAAGTGGAAGATGTTAACATGCACAGTTAACAACATGAATTCTGTCAAGTTTTTCCACGACTTATTGTCATTCATGTAAATTTGTAATAGATAATGTAAGTAGAAAAATAAAGTCAATATGATTATTACGTATTCATATAAAGAGAAAACATTTCTTATGACATACTCAAATAGACAAAAACAAAGTTTTCTAAATTTAATGGGAAATAAAACAAGCTGTATACAGGCTGAGTCATTAGTATCCGCTTCTTCGATTGCACTTTTGTGTTGTTAATTAAAAAAAAACAATTAGTGGAAGATTCATGGTTGCTTGGGGCGCATATTCTAAAAGTAATTTAAAGTTCTGACGCACTTTCGGCTCCACCGGAAATGCATGGAACTTTTTTTTTTAAAATGACTCACCCTATATATTTTTAGATTTTCTAGTACTGCTTTAAATTGCCTATTCAACTGTTTTTTCTTTTTCAAAATTGAACCAACAGTTTTTGAGTTATTAATTTTTTTTGGAAATTTTTGTCCAAAACACGTGTTCAGAAAAAAAAATCATATTTGCATGGTTTTTAAGTGTAAAAGCATTAATTGTAGTGGTGCGTGTAGCCAAGAAAATTCTGCATCATTTGGTATAAGTTGCATTCGACAATACCTCAAGAAACTTTGTTTCAGGGCCTACTTCTGGAAATTTTCACATACCAAAAACTTATTTTTTTTAATGGAACACCCTGTATTTTATTATGGCATTTTGTTCCTTTTTTTATTCTCTTACATTTTTGTTAACTATATACTATACCTATCGTGTGTAATTTTTGAGATAATCACTAAGGAGTAATCAGCGGTCAAATAATGAAATACGAGCGTTGTTCTATGCACCCCAAATATTCGTTTAACCAATGGGAAGACCCGACTGCCTGTGTCAACTGTCAAACAAAGTAAAGATTAAACGTCCTATACCTATCTTGTGTAATTTCTGAGATAATCATTATAAGAGCCAACAGCGGTTAAAAGAGCACTGTTGTTGGTTGAACGAATATTTGTGTGCAATATTCGTTCAACCAATGGGAAAGCCTGACTCCCTGAATTACCTGTCAAACAAATTCGGTAAACGTTTATGTCAAATTTATGGAAGCATCTTTATTTGTTATCATCAAAATGAATTATTTCCATGAAGAGTTAATAGAAATGATTTACATTTTGGGCGAATCTGAAAGAAATTATTTCCTAGCATCCAGGCTTTATGCACAGCGATACCCTGATAGAAGGCATCCGAAGCCAGAGCCGTTGAAAGTGTAAAGGAACGGTTCGAAAGGACTGGAAGCATAAAATATGAAAAAAAAGAGCGGAGAAAACCAATAACTGGTGAGGAAAATGAGATTATGGTACTTACGAGTATAGTCGAAGACTCCCATACTAGTACTAGGAAAGTTAGTCGTTAGTTAGATATAAGTCAAACTTCAGTATCCCGAGTGATTAGGAAGCATAAATTTCATCCATATCATATTAAATTAGCACAGGAATTAGATGAAGAAGATTTTCAGAATAGGTTAAATTTTTATCAGTGGCCAGTAGATAAATCAGCAGAACAGCCTGAATTTCTCAATTTTGTGTTGTTTACCGACGAAGCCACTTTTCATAAAAATGGATACGTTAATCGTCACAATTTTCATTATTATAACACATACATAGTTGCATACTTGGACCTTATTTCTTTGACGGAAATGTTAATGGAGAAGAATATCTTCGTTTTCTAAGACCGGATTTTCAAAACCTTTTGGAAAATCTTCCTCTAAATATTATTGGTCGTATGTGGTTTCAACATGGCAGAGCCCCAGCTCACTATAGCCATCAAGTTCGTGAATACCTAGATCAGGATCATCAATTTCAGAATAAGTGGATTGGGCGGGGTCCTGTACCATGGCCCGCAAGATAACAGGATTTAACCAAATTAGACTTCTTCTTGAGGGGATACGTAAAAGATCTAGTTTATCAAACAGTTTAAAAATTAGAATTAGAAATGCGCTTACAAGAATCAGTCAAGACGTTTTACGTAACGTTAGTACTTCTTTGGAAAACAGAATACGCACGTGCATTGTACAGAATGGTGGTTATATTGAACATATTTGATGAAATTTGTTTATCTTAGTTTAGTTTGTTGTTGCTTTGATTAATAATTTTATTTAGGGCAAAGTAAATTTTAAAAAAAATTATTGGAACTGAACATTGCTGGAATTACAAAAAAATGAACTGAAAATGTAGTAGTCTGTAAAATTATGACTTTTGGAATAGTTAGGTTTAATCCTTACTTTGTTTGACAGTTGACACAGGCAGTCGGGGCTTCCCATTGGTTAAACGAATATTTGGGCTGCTTAGAACAACGCTCGTAGTTCATCATTTGACCGCTGATTACTCCTATAGTGATTATCTCAGAAATTACACAAGATAGGTATAGTACATAGTTAACAAAAATGAAAGAGAATAAAAAAAGGAACAAAATGCCATAATAAAATACAGGGTGTTCCATTTAAAAAACATAAGTTTTTGGTATGTGAAAATTTCCAGAAGTAGGCCATGAAAAAACAAAGTTCCTTGAGGTATTGTCGAATGCAACTTACTTATACCAAATGATGCAGAATTTTCTTGGCTGCACGCACCACTAAAATTAATGCTTTTACACTTAAAAACCATGCAAATATGATTTTTTTTCTGAACACGTGTTTTGTACAAAAATTTCCAAAAAAAAATTAATAACTTAAAAACTGTTGGTTCAATTTTGAAAAAAAAAAACAGTTAAATAAACAATTTAAAACAGTACTAGAAAATCCAAAAATATATAGGGTGTCATTTAAAAAAAATAATCCTAATGCATATCCGGTGAAACCGGAAGTGCGTCAGAGCTGCAAATATTTTTAGAATATGCGCCCTAAGCAACTATAACTCTTCCGCCTATTGATATTTCTCTTATTTAAAACACAAAGGAGCAATCGAGGAAGCGGCTACTAATGACTCACCCTGTATAAACCAATATCAGTTTTATTGAAAATGTGCTACAATTAAATTGTAAAAGGAAACCTATTAAAGAATTATATATTTTCCATAGTAAATAAAGTTGAGACGAAATTGTCTTTTTTTAAATTATTTCCTGAACTGAAAGGAAATCTGATAATGAAATTACATTTTAAATAGAAAATACTGTTGCTCATTTGACCTATTTCGTAATTTTTACCGTTTCTGATTCCCCATGTAGGATAAACTATCTTGGATACCCTGCTGGAATGTACGTAAGCTATAATAAAAGATATAATCAAATTATTTTGATACATACACACCTTATTGAGACAATCCATGTTTTGCTTATTTTTGTGAATGTACCAATTAATTTACATAATGGAAATTGTATGAAACCTTAACATACTTTGTCAAAGTGGTGGTATGGAAGCTGAATTATATTATAATTTATGCGGTAAATTCCCAGAAAGTGATATAAAGGATTTAAAAAGAGAGCAGCCGAGCAGAACGTGGTAGATAAGAAGTGTTTTTACGACTTCTCTCGGCTTATTTCTTTTGCACATTGTTAGGAACAACTTTACCAAAATTGCGGTGAAAGAGAAAGGTTTACCTTTACAGTAATTTAAATATTATATATTATAACATTGAGAGTGCATTTCGAAATATTTAATAAGAAATTAAATCTCTGATATGTTCTCCTACGTATCACGTATAAATGTCCAATTATTATACTCTTCTTCTTATTGATCTGAAGTAATTATTAAAAAACAACAAAAATAGTAAATTGTTCTTTATATGAATCAAGATTCCGTACTAAAGAGATTCTCACAGTAATTAGTAGGTGTCTCTGAATTGAATTTGTTATACTTCGTGGTTAAAGAGACAAACTCTGAAATGGAATGTTCTCAAGTGTCTAGCGACGAATTTCTGCCATGACGGGTTAAATAAATAAAAATCTATTCATTTGATACTTGATACCTGTCCAGCTTCTGTTATTTCTTGAGAATCCAATCCAATAGTCGTTCTGCTATAACGGTGATAATAGGCGTTTGTGTTTGACTTACACCTTACGATTTAACAATGTTCATGCTACTAAGGCCCAGATTTATAAATCATGCTCAAGGCGCTGCAGATGCTCAAGTACGTAAATACGATACATTTGCGTTTTATAAAACAACCTCAAGCACCGGCCTGTGCTCAAGGCGACGAAAACACTACCTCAGCCGTAAGGTTGTGTTCGACCAGGCTTGAGCACGCGATTGACAGATTCATTTGAAAACATAACCTTCCTACAAATATATGTTTGAAGATTTACATAGTTTATGGAGTATTAAATAATGACATCCATTATGAAATAGTGATTATATTTAAAACAAAATATTTCATCTATATGAATTCCCAACTTGTTTATCGTTTCCATGATATTTGATTGCAGTATTTTTAAAAATAATGGTGAAAATATGCTTACTAATAAAGGACTGGTATGTGCATGTTGAAATTAAATATGTCCAGTATTACAAGTAGGTATAGTTGTTATTCATTGCAACTTATAATTGGCCAAACATGTGTTACAGTATAAACAAGAAATATGATTTAAAGTGAGACATACAAGAACATGCAATGTTATTAATATATTATTTGTAACCTCGAAGGGAGAATATCCAATAATGTTTATGAACATCACCAAAAACTATACCTGTGATGCTGAAATGTCATTTTTGAAAGCATTTAAATGATATTTTACATATGTAATAGTTATTCAGTATGTTTTTGTAATATCAACAATTACATTATATTTATACCTAAACAATAAATGAGGCTTTAAAACCTCAGAAAGAGAATGTTTTTACTAATCATGACTGCATTCTATTTTATTTGACGGTTACTTTTTAATGAAATATATTTTAATAATTTGTTATGATCAATTTTAGCACATTGAACATAATCTTAGCAAATATATATTCTCTTAAAAAGAGAAAGCTTACAAATCTATTAGTACAATAATTACACACACATTAAAAGAAAATTTTATTCTTTTGTTTACAATGACACATTATAATAAAGTAGTTCAAATATTAGTAAATAATTAAAGTATGTCAATAATATTTTCACTCAACCATATAAGTAATTTAATGAAGAAAACTTGCATATATACTTGAAAGACAATTGAACATTTTCTTAAAACTAAAATATCTACACAAATTGTTGTTGATGTGTAAATTTTCTTTGAATGCACTCATTAAAAAGGTAAATACACATTTTGTTATCTATAAATTAATATTTCTCTTTGGTTTCTGTATTTCCAATTAAACTATGCCCTGAGAATAATCATCAAGTTCTGTTCTTCATATTTTTCTATAGTAAAAGTAATAAATGAAATCGATATTTATTAATTATATATTCGTTTTCAAAAATATATATACATATTTTATTAAAAATGATACAATTGAAAACATAAATAACATAAGTACATATTATGCATATATATCTCAATGAAAATAAGTGACCACTATATAATGGACTCAAAGATATCAACAATATCTAAACATGTATACTTGGAGATAGAATGCCATATGTGTTTAGTAATTCCATATGTCTCTCTAACTTTTTCCACAAAATTTTAAGTTAAATGCTATTGGAAAGCCACAGAAATGCATGCACAATGCATTTCATTTCTTCTTCAAAAACAACGGTTTCATTTCAATTGGCTAATAACTGTAGATTATTTCTTTAGTATTTTTCTTAATTTATAAATACTTTCCACGTAATAACTCATCGACATAATTTTCTCCCCCCCCCCAAAAAAAGAAAAAACGTCTTATGAGGTTATTGTTATGAAATAGTATAGTTTCAGAGTTATTATTTCCATTACATTTATATGAAAATATAAATTATTTAATTACTTAAGTGTAGCAATAAGTCATAAAAATAGCTATAATTCAATATTGCATTTAAAAAATTTCATTTTCAATTTACTTTAAACAAATAAATACTACTGCTACTACTAACTATTTCTTGGTTTTTCCCACATTTTTGTTTTTAAAAGCACTATTTACAACAGCAGATCGATGTTTGCAATCAGAAGTTACTAAAATTCCCTAACGTAGCGTGCTCAAAGTCCCGCGTTCCCGAGAATTTCCGAAGTAAGCAGAAATCCCATGCTTACTTGAGTTTGTAGCTTACGTGAGCTGAGCTCCGTCTATAAATACCAAGTCAGCAACTTGGAAATGTCTTTCTTCATTTGTTCTTTGGTAATAGCTGTGCCTATATATTTAATTTACTAAATGAACATTACTTACTATTATTATTGAAAGTTTAAGCAGGTGTGCCGCAGGTCTCAGTTCTGGGTTCTACATTATGGAATCTCTTGTACAATGCATTGAAGGTCGCATTGCAGGAGTGGGCAAAGAGCATTCCGTTTGCTGATGATCTAGCGCTGATCATGGCAGCGAACAACAACGCAGATCTAATGAGAATTACAAATGAAAACTTTAAACGGATACACACTTGGATGAAGGAAAACGAATTAAAGCTTGCACCAGAAAAAAACAGAGACGCTTACTAAAAAAAGAAAACGAGAAGGGTTAACATTCAAAATAGATACTGTGAATATTATACCAAAGAACAGCACTAAATATTTGGGAATCTTTTTTGATATAAGGTGTCGCTTAGGTGAGTATTTGGGAAGAATGGTCCAAACGGCCGAAGTTAAATGGCCAAATTTGCGGAGGTGATGCCAAATATTGGAGAACCAGTGAGCTCCAAGAGGTCCTTGCCGCGGTGGTCCAATCCATACTACCGCACGGAGCATCAACTATAGGTGGGAGGGCTAACTATTAAGAAAAATTCGCTACTGTTACAAAAAGCGCAGAAGAGGAGCGCACCTACTGTGGCTCTTCAAGATGCCGCCGATTTAATGACACAGAAGAGGAAATATATCTATGAAAAAAAAGCAAAAAGCAGGACTCTGGATTCATGGCAGGATAGGTGGAATAACAACACACTTAGAGGAAAGTGGACCAAGGAGCTCATACTGAACTTGAAGGAGTGGATCGATATTAAACATAGAAGTGTGGACTAATATATCACACAGGCTTTGACATGGAATGGAGTGTTCAGATCATATGCAAAGAGAGAGACAGGTAAAGCTGAGAGAGACGAAAGTGTATACTGCGGTTGCATTGACACTGCAGAGCATATAATGTGTGCGATGAGACGGGTTAAGGCAAGAAGCAAATAGGAAGTTGGAGAAAGAAGTAACGCCAAGAAATATGGTAGGAACGATGCTAGGTTGTAGAGAACATTGGGATATACTGCATTGGAAGATTAGCAGTGTTATAAAAGCAAAGTAAGATGAGGAAAGCAAACTGCAGAACTGTCAGTAGAGGCACAAGGCCACCAGGTTAACTAATTACTCAGCGATTT
This sequence comes from Amphimallon solstitiale, assembly GCA_963170755.1. Classification (NCBI taxonomy): domain Eukaryota; kingdom Metazoa; phylum Arthropoda; class Insecta; order Coleoptera; family Scarabaeidae; genus Amphimallon; species Amphimallon solstitiale. The sequence goes on along the minus strand of OY720676.1, from coordinate 62,233,958 downwards.
CGTGATGTAGATATCTCAATTGATGGTTCCATGAAACGAGTTAGGGGGAATACGGTGGTTTTTGTGGGTAGGCAGTTTGTCGACACTGGTCTCAGACTACCATGTTGTGATAGATATAAGCACATGGTGTCCATAAAGGATTTCCACCTACCAAAAAAAAAAACAATATAGTAATGTTTTTCATTATATAATCATATGATCATGCTTATACATGCAACTACAATACTGACAATATTATGAAATAGCATTAATCATCCGTAATTTCCGAATTTATTGACATGGTTTAAAATAACCATGCCATATTTATTATAATTATAGTTTTAAATGCTTGGAATTTTAAAATATTGATCTTAGTATAGGTGTGGAATTTATTGTCTAAATTATAATTTACTCTGTTAATAGAGATTTCTTGTTTGATTTGGTTTAGTCGTAGAACGAACGATTTTCTTTCTTCTATCTTGTATTTGTAAAATCTGTTAACAAAAGAAATGAAATAATATAAGTATTGTTCTAAAATATTATGTAATATGTTATTTGTAGAAAATTGTTTAATTTACGAAGATATGTCAAGTATAATGGATAAAACTAATTGATTTTGAGTAGAAACAAATTTAAATTAAGATTCCCGCAAGTATTTTGAATAAGAGGAAGTGACAGTTAATTTTGACAGTTCCTGTATAGGTATTTTTAAATAGTATGTAAATGGAAAAAAATGCATGATAAGTAGGGTTTAAAATTAGAAAAAGAATAAATAATGTGTGGAATATCAAATTTTATGGATAAAGATTAAAAAGATTAATAAAAGATAGACATATTGATTTATAAAAGGTATGTGTAGAGATCTCATTGGAGAATTTAAAAAAAATAAGTAATAATGTTGCCAAGGCAATTTGTTTAAAAAAAAACAAGGGGATGAAAATAATTTTCACACGACGCGGTCGTATTTGTCGCTGAATTTAAATAAATTCATCGATAACGTCTCAAATTTATTGAATTTTGTGCTAAAAAGCATTAAAAGTGATTAATTTAAACGAAGTCATAGAGATTATTACAGTTTAAAGTGAAAAGTGCTTACATAAATATTATATGTCTATAAATCATAGCAAAACAATTTATAGATAAAGAAAGTATTATTTAAACAGGTTTAATAATAATTTAACAAAAGTACTTACATATATCGAAGATTATCCATCGACGAAGTTCATAATAAATTTTCAAGATTACCCAAAGACGAGGAATCTAGTGAATTCTCAAGATTAACTATAGACGAAGTTCCTAGTTTATTATCAAGATTAACCAGAGACGAGGACCATTTTGTTAGAAGCGAATTTACTGAGTCCGAACGTGTATACCTAAGAGGGAAAACCATAGGCCAGGAGATCCAGTGCATTTGTGTAGGCGTAATTACTTTATAGGAATCCAGCAAAGGGCCAGGAGATCCAGTTCATTTGTGTAGGCGTAATCACTTCATAGGAATCCAGCGAGTACAGAAGCAGCACATCAAGAGTTCTAACGAAAGACCCAGGTCATCGTAGGTGCGAAGATTATGTAATTCAAGACACCAATACACTTCATGAAGGTAGAACCTACAAGTTAATATAAATTAAAATTTGAGGTAATATAAATCATATGGATACTATTTGTTTCAAAGTTAATATATTTCACATTAATATTTAATTAAATTAGAACTATTTGATTTTGAATAAGTTTGAGAATAATATAAGAAAGGAAATACCTTATTGGTAGTATTATTCCACATCAAATCCAGAGGAATCTCTACATCATTTGAAAAGATATTATAAAATTTCCAACCATTATTTATCGGTCGTAAATTATACTTAAAATGTCGTAAGAAACATACTAGACATAAATGTGTCAATTTTTATAACGGTTTATTTCCATACTAAATTTACATATCTTCACCATAAATAAACAATTTTCAGAACCATAATTTATTGTTGTTACAATATCGGACATTTTTAATATACTCTGTTTATTTTGAGATTGTTGTTTTTTCTACATTAGAAGTACTATTTGTTTTTATGCTTCAATATATCATCTGGTAATGACAGGCACATTAACCTATAAAGAAAACAAATATCAAATTAATATTATCTGAAGAAAGTTATATAGAATAAAAAATACCTACATGTTCACATAGTTATAAAAGTAATCAAGTGCATTTAACCAGTCACAACGGACCTAAATTAAACGAGTAATCCTGAGATTAAGAGTCATTTTCACCAAAGAATTTGTAAACGTATCAATAGTACACGAGATACAAAGTAAGGTTAAGAATTAATGCCATAATACATCAAGAACCCCCCCACATTTATATTGTATAGGTATAGTTCATTTAAAGTATAGTACCACCAGTACAATAAAGCATTAGTAAAAGGAAGAGTATTATAATTTAAATTATTTACGCTGAGTTTGGAGTTTATATTTATTATCTATAAAGATGAATATGTTATAATCGATTCACAGGGCAATCTAGTGAATGTTAATTTTCTTTTTTTAATAGTAAGAGGACATTGATAGCTAACATAGGGCGATTATAGTACTGGGTTATGTCGGAGCAAAATTAATGAACTATTGAGTTAGATAGATAAGAGGGCATTATTAGGAAATAATATGTTGTAAATAATACCCATATACAACAACATTACATTATATTATATTAAAGTGGGAATCACATGACCTTTTACTTTCTTATAGGTAGTATAAGGAAGTATTGTGATGATGAACATTTTCGACCTCGAGATTTTTGCAGATGTCCACGTTTTGAAGTCCCGTGATACCGAAAAAGTGGTTTTAAAAAAATGTCTGTGTGTCTGTGTCTCTGTCTGTGTGTGTGTGACCACGATAGCGGCCAAACCGCTGTAGATATCAATACCAAATTTTGTATTTACGTGTATAATCTCCCTCTTGAGATCTGATTAGTTTTTCAGTAAAATCGGTAGACCGGAAGTTAGCAGTTTACTTCAGCGAAAAAATCGAATTTTGCGAATATTTCGTCAACTACTAAGTTTAAACAATTTTATAAAGAATTCATATATACTTAGAATTAAAATTGAGAATAATTTTATTTAAAAAGTGTTTCGAAATTCCTACCGAAAGTACGTCTTTTACTCTTATCGAAAATCAGTTTTTTGCGAATATTTCGCAAGTCATGCTTTTTAGACAAGTACGTTACGGGTATAAAAGTATTTAAAACATAATTTTCAATATCTTTTGTATAAAAAAAATTTCAAAATTCAGACCGGAAGTACCACTTTTACTCTTATCGAATAGCGATTTTCTGCAAATATGTCGTAAGTTATGCATTCTATATATATTTATCAAGAGTACAAAAGTATTTAGAACTGGATTTGCAATATTTTTTGTATATATGAAATTTCAAAATTCGGACCGGAAGTAGCACTTTTACTCTTAGCGAGGAGCACTTTTTTGATAATATCTTGCAAAGTATGCATTCTATAGCGATTTATTAAGCGAATGAAAGTACATAGAATATGATTTTGAATAAGTTTTGTATAAAAAAATTCTTAAAATTGTATAGTTTGAAACGCTCACACGTATAAGAAAGTCGTGTGGTGGCCACACCTCATTTTTTATATATGTATGTTTGTTCCGAACTTTTATACAAAAGTCATTCCAAACTAAGATACACATGCTTTTTTCTTCCTAATAAAATAAAACTGTCAGTAAAAGTGTAGCTTTCAGTTCAAATTTTGAAATTCTTTTTATAGAAAAATTGTTCTGACTCGAAGTCTAAAAACTTTTAGATAAATATGGACAGAATTTATAATTTTTGAAATATGTCCAAAAAGCTTCCTTTAAGTCAAAGTAAATGTGTTACATCTGGTCTCAATTGTACTTTTTTTGGAAAAGAAATTGTTACCAATTTAACTAATGCTTTTACTCCTATACGAAATTTATATAGAATGCAAAATGTGAGAGATCGCAAAAAAAATGTTGTCGATAAAAGAAAGAACTCAAATTTCCCGAGGAAAATAAATGTCTACATATACACACAGACACTCACACACTGACAGATACACACAAAGACAGACAATTTTCTAAAATCACTTTTTCGGTAACAGGGAACTTCAGTAGATGAACATCTGCAAAAATCTCGTCATTAAAAATGTTTATCATCACAATACTTTTTACTTTCTTATACGTAGTATAAGGAATTATTGTGATGATGAAAATTTTCGACCTCGAGATTTTTGATTTTGTGTCAGTTTGCGCGCGCGCGCGTGTGTGTGTGTGTGTGATCACGATAGCGGTCAAACCGCTATAGGTATCAGTTCCAAACTTTATATTTACAAGTATAATTTCCCTCTTGAGATCTGATTAGATTTTCAGTAAAATCGACAGACCGGAAGTAGTACTTTACTTCACTGAAAGAATCGAGTTTTGCCAATATTTTGTCAACTACTAAGTTTAAACATATTTATAAAGAATTAATATGTACTCAAAATTGAATTTGAGAAGAATTTTATTATGAAAGTTCTTCGAAATTGATACCGGAAGTAGGTTTTTTACTCTTATCAAAAATCAGTTTTTTTGCAAATATTTCGCAAGTCATGCTTTTCAGACAGGTACGCTACGAATATAAAAGTATTTACAACATTATTTTCAATATCTTTTGTATAAAAAAAATTTTAAAATTCGGACCGGAAGTATCACTTTTACTCTTATCGAATAACGATTTTTTGCCAATATGTCGTAAATTATGCATTCTATAAATATTTGTCAACAGTACAAAAGTATTTAGAGTTGGATTTGCAATATTTTTTGTATATGTGAAATTTCAAAATTCGGACCGGAAGCAGCACTTTTACTCTTAGCGAGTAGCACTTTTTTGATAATATCTTGCAAAGTATGCATTCTATAGAGATTTATTAAGAGAATAGAAGTACTTATAATAGGATTTTAAATAATTTTTATAGAACAAATTTTTAAAACTCTATAGTTTGAAACTCTCATACGTTAAAGCAAGTTGTGTGGTGGCCACACCTCATTCTTTATACATAATTTTCCGACTGTGTGTATTGCAGTTTGACAGAAATTCCTAGAGGATTGGATATAATACTTTTCTCCAGCAGTTTTTAAACGTCTTACATGATTTTATATTACATAATTGTTGATTGAGCACACCATGTTCACAAATTGTGATTATATTTTGTAACTAAAAATTGATACTAACCAAGAAATTTACATATAATCTAAAAAATTTGTCTCCGGGTTTTCTAGGTAGTGCAATTTTAAGAGACATTTCATAATACCGAATAAAAGATATTACTACAATTAAATCTAGCTTGTACGGAATTATTGTCGGTAATTTCAATTTTGAACGACATATTCACTGGCCTATAAGTGGAATAAGATAATATTTTACAGAGAGGCTGGATACCGATATTATCAAGATCGTCAGTACAATACAAAAAGAGAATTATTATGTTTAAGGTTAATTATCCATTTAGAAGTTTTATTATTTGGTTTTCGCTTTTTTTTACAACTGTTGATATATTCAGCTCTCTTTATTGCTGAAATGAGTGTGACAGTCTTTAATTTAAAGTACCTATCATGTACGAGCCTATTTAGTGACCCAATTTTCTTGGAGTTTCTGTGGCTCGCTTGGATACTCAGTTGCCAGGAAAAATATCAAAAACCGACAGAAGACACATTTGCACTGAGCAATCATATCGTAACTCTGATGCAATAACGACAGAACTCAAAATTTCAACCATTGTTTATTATAGTTTGTGAAAAAGTGGCATAATATTTGTATTAAAGACAATCAACGGAAGGCTATTTATATCGGTTTTCCACATTCCAAATATGCTTTCTATTCTCAGTGCAAGATCAGCACATTTCCACATATTCCAGTGTTGCACTGAATTTATACAGAATAAAAATTCTTAACCTAGATAATACTTGTGTTGGTTTAAGTTTGTCAGATATTTATGTCGCAAATTAATCATAAAGAATATACAACGGCGTGGCCAGAGAAAAATACCTTTTAGGCTTGGTAACCACCAAGTCTTCAACCAAGGTAAGTTTCCAGTTTTATTTCAAGTATTTGAAACAAATCAAATTTAAAATTATTTTTTTTCGAATTTTGTTGTTATGATAATATTATATTATGTCCATTGTGAATGAGCACTAAGCATAGATACTTTTAGGTTAAAGATTCAGTTTCTTATTAAGATAAAGGTGAGACTGATCCATTTGAATATAATTTTATTGATGACACAAATTGTGTACCATCAGAAAAAGAGGAAACTGCTGATAAAAAAGAGGGAACACCGGGGGTTGACAATATTGCAACTGAGCAAAAAGACTCGGAAAAGCAAGTAGGTTTGGATGATGTGAATCGAAGGAAAGATGATCATACTGGAGAAGATGGAAGAAAAGAGAAAAGTAAGAAAAATATACTTACTTATAAATTATACAGATATTTATATTAAAATAATTGTTTTAAGACGCTATAGAAAAAAAAAGTTTCGAAAAATGAGTAAGAAAAAGCAAAGAAAGAAAAGACCAAGGAGACAAAGAATAATAACTTAACTCTAGCAAGAATTCTTAAAGGAAATTTGTGGGCAAAAGTGTTGCTTAAAATGTTCTAGCAAATTTAATCATAAGGGAAGATTGAAACTAAAAGAAAATTAATGAAAATTTGAGGATATACTTAAGCAAAGTAAATTTGTGGTTAGGCACATATCGGAGGTGAATACAGACAAAGTATAGTTAATAAAAAGGGAAAAATCTGTTCCCTAAACATGGCATACCACTTAACACAATCAGTTCAGGCTAGAAATATAAAAAGCCATACTCCCGATATCACAGAAAAAATTTATAAGCTATTGAAAGGTTTTAAAAATCGAAAGTTATTATGAACGCAATCATATTACTTGAGAATTTATAGAGGGTAGTCTGAATATTGCAACAAAAAAAATCCGTGTGACAAAATAAAAGAATTAATTATGATTATATTATAGGGTTTTTTAATTTAATGTGCGCTTTTTGCGAGTTACGAGAATGCTAATAATAAAAAGCAGAACTAAAAGAGGAAAAGAAAGCACATTATACAAAAAAGTATTATCCCGTCAAAGTAAGGAAAACGACAAACAATTGGTAAAAGCAGGCCTGGTAAAACTTGCGTGTTTTGATTTGGAAGCATATTGCCCACTCCGTGAAGAAATATCCGATTTCTACTACAAGAGTAAACTAAGCACCCCTGACTTATCATTTCCCGACTTGGGATCCGGAAATTCCTATTGTTATATGTGGAATAAAAATGTTGGTTGTCGTGGAACCAATGAAGTAGGAACTTGTATTCTTGACTATTTATCCACTGTTTGGAAAGGAAACGGAGACGTAGTTTTTATTCGGATAATTGCATGGGGCAGAATAAAAACAAGTACCTGGTTGTCCGTTATTCGTATGCAGTACAAAATGATAATAATGATAACATTCTATAGAGATACCTCATTGTTGGCCACAAAGAGAGTGAAGTAGGTGAAAAGGAAAAAAATGTACTTTATAATCTAATTTCCATCACAGGGCAATTGGATTAAGCTTGTGAGAACTTCAAAGAAGCCTGGAAAACCCTAGGAAGTTAAGGAAGAGTGTATAGATGATTTTGTAGATGTTAAAGATTGTAGCAAAAAAGTGATCTCACTTATTAAGCTCTAGAATTTCTCATCTACTTTACAATATTAAAAACAAGCATTTAGAATAAGATTTTAAAACAGTAGAAATTGGAAAACTAAATAAGCTTCAAAGTATCCACTTCCTGTATAACGAAGAAAAAGAAGGCGGGCTTAGTAGAACTGTGCAGTAAAAAGTAATCAAAAAAAAAAGGTTTGCATGGTTTATACCTTAATTTAAGTATAGGCGGAGGAAAATTATTTCGTTTTGGAAATTGTATCAAATGTATGTATTTAAGTAATGAATAAGATTTATATAACAAAATTAAGGATTTTAACTATCTAATATTCCGAAATGAATTAATAAAATTATTATTGAAATAATATTTTTCTTGTGTAAAAGTGGCATATTTCAATTTCTTTTCAAGAAGTGTACTACCCTTTTTTGAAAACATATTTTTAATGTCCAGTTGCGCAGTTGAAATATCTATCCCATTAGTTTTGTTAGTCAGACATGTAATAGTTCGATGCAAAGTAATGAAAACATATTTTTAATGTCCAGTTGCGCAGTTGAAATATCTATCCCATTAGTTTTGTTAGTCAGACATGTAATAGTTCGATGCAAAGTAATGAATTATTAGCATATAAACATTAAAGAATTTGCCTGGAATGAACTATAACCAGTTTATATAAAACTTAGCATTTTTTTTGTCTACGTCGTCATAGTAAAATATAATAGCTTAAAGGGACATTTTATTATGTTCGAAGAATATTGAAAATTGATGGGAAAAAGTATGAGCAAACAATACGTTATTTAAATTTAATATTACTTTTTGCTTTATGATACTGTAAGAGACGATATTGAACGTCTTTCATAAACGTTTCACTTCTTATCAAATGTCCTCTTCGATCAGCTTTTTAAGCTCTTCCTTTTAGACAAAGGAAGTTCTTCTTAGAAACTCCAAATATTATATATCGTATATAATATTTAAAATATGTGTTATGATCAAACAATAAAAAAAACTTGGTGTATGATATAGAATATATGTAAATACAAAATTGTCGATATTGACGAACATTGCTTATATCATTCAAAAATGTGTACAAATATATGAAGTTGACGCCTTGAATAACCGATGTGTTATTAACTTTATTGCAGAAGTCTAATTCTTTCTTCGAAACAGTTAGCATTGCCAATTTTATTTAGGGGAGAGCGGGGATCGTTGTTAGAAGAGCAACTTGGTACAAATCATTAACATAATACTTCTTTTACTTAGGTGTTTTGGATTTCAACAAACTCGTACTCGTGTTTCCTCTAATAATAATAGTATGATATATATGGTTGCCAGAATTAAATCTGCTATCGAAAAGACCCCAAGACCCCAAAAAGCGTCTACCCTTTCTTACATGAAATCATCTATGAAATAAGTAGCATTATGATGGCCTATCTTACGTGTAAAAGATATAAAACAACAATTACGTATATTTTAATGTAATTTGTACCTAGAAGCAGTATGTCATGTCTGGTTGAAGGCAGGAAACACTACACACATACTTTGTAGGATTATAGATTTTGAGGTCATCGGCGTACGCAAGTAAAAGAAACGTCAAGAAACTAAGGAAATCGTTTAGAAATAAATTGAAAGGTAGTGGGCCCAGATTGGACTTTTGCGGGACACCGCAAGAGGGTCAAAACTCATGAGATCCAAAACCATTGTAAAGATATAACAACATCTATTTGTCAAATAGGAATGAAAAGCTTAAGAAAAGACAATGCTAAACTCGAGCGCAGAATGCTTTTCAAGTAGAACACCAGATCTGTCCTATCAAAGGCTTCGTTGAAATCTGTATAACCACTTTAATTTGACCTTTACTGTCCAATGCATGAGATATTGCTTGAGATAGAGATATCAAATTAGTTAGTTGTCTGGTCTACCGCACATGAAACCGTGTTGATATGGTGAAATCAATGATTTAGTATTAAAGTATATCACTGAATAAATTACATTTTCAAATACTATGGCAAAGTTGCAGGGAACAAATATTGGTCAATAGTTTTATCCTCTTTCTCAAATATTGGACAAATTCTTGGACGGCGCTATCGATAAGGAAAGTTAACAGTTAAGATCATGGTACAAATATATAAAGTATGCTACAACTTTGACTCAAATTCGTCTATTTCTGCGCTGGATACAGTTACGTCATTAATGTTGCGTCATCCATCATATGTTTGTAGTTTGTGTTTTGTTTATATTTAGATTTGAAGAAGTTTAATAGTATTTTTTGTAATTATAGTTATTATTTCATATACTTAGTGCAGTTATTAAGTTTTGTAAATATGTTTGTTAAGCCATAGACTTTTAATTTGGTTTATGTGTAAAAGAACTTAAGAAGAGGTTATAGCGTAGAAAGTAATGAGTTTATTAAATATTGTATTATAATGCAATAGATTTGCCTTTAATCGAATAGCAGTTTATTGCAAATATCTAGCAAATAATGCATTCAATAAAGATATGCAGTATAAAAGTGTTTAGATATTGATTTGTAAGTACCACTTTTACTACAAATTTATTTTACTAAGAAGTTAAAAGTATTTAAAAGTTTATTGGGAACAACTTTGGTATGCAAAATTCGGAACGCCCATACGTAGAAGAAAGTCATGCGTTGCCCACGCCTTATTTAAAGATAAAAATCCGGTTTGAATTTTAATCAAAATTTCATTAACATCCAAATGATTATTTTGCTATTATATTTATTATAGTCATGTATAATTTCTAGATGTCTTATTCATTGAACATACAAAATTAAATGACATATATTATATAACCGTGCCATTGCGCTAAGCGAAGACTTGTAAATATATAGCATAATAGCTTGGTGATTCTTTTGTTTGCAACTAAATCTCTGCTTTTTCATAAATTATTTACAACGCTCATTCTTTTTTTGTTTGAACTGGCAACCTCAATCTAAACAAATGGTATTTTACGATTTCGAGGGGTCTAAATTAAAAAAAAAATACAACCATTTCCATTAAAATCGTTATTGCGTATTTAAGGCCCGTTTGTTACGTCATCGAGTATTCAACGAGAGGTCTTAACTTTGAAGTATTTTGGCCGTTTGTCTTTTTGTTTGCTTTCACATTTCAATGAAAACGACTTGAGTGTTTCGAGAATTGAAAAAATCAAATATGTATGATTAATAATTTTGCAGAAGCACATTAATTTAATTTAATTCTCTTTTAAGTATAAAGTAATAATCACATAACGCTGAAAGGTAATATATATTTGAATTCACACGATGCTCTCATAAATTCTATTCTATTCTAGTTACAACACATATTTGTTAGAGACAAATTATCAGTGCCTTATAGAAAGTCTGCGGAAAATAGTGCGCAAGTTTGTTAACCTACCTTGGAGTGTGTATATTTGGTTGGATATCATGCAATTCAATGTGTTAACAACATTTCTGACGTTATTAGTCATCAGATTTTATTATATTATTATATAATTTTTATCTTAAAAATATATTTTATATAACAAGAATTAAAACATTTTTATTAGGAATGAGAAATACTGGTTTATGTTTTAACCTACTTTATTGTGTTAATGGATGTAGCAGACAATGCTTGGTAAACATTGTATCAACGTTTCATCTACTTAACCCTTATGATACCGTATAATTTTACACCTTGTACCTCATATTCGGAGTACCTGGGTACTACAGCTGCACAGTTCGCAAAAAGGTGTTTTTAAGCGCAAGAGCTGATCAGTTGAGTTCTTTACGAGCTAGATTGCAATGGATTTGTGTGTGCGTTCTTTAACAAAAACTGAAGTGAATTCCAATGAGCCGATGGCTGGACCGAGTGACTTTAACACTTCAGTTGTTTATAATTTACACAGGTAATAAACCAAATGTTGTCGTTCCATTTCAATAATGAAAATGTTTGTATTTACAGGTAAATAAATAACAAGAGTAAGTACGCCAAGTCAATGTTGGAGAGGGAGGTAATAGTAATGAATCTGTCAGTATTACAAAACCTCCCGATGAAATATCACTACAGACTATTTCTTCATCTGACTCCCCTTGAAAAAATGCCTCAGAGAACAAGCGCTTACTTCAGTAGGAACATCGAAGAAAACTAGCTCTACAACCCATAAGAGTTGCTACCATCGAAGGACAGGATAGTAACACCAACCCTCTTTGCTTTTGGTGATAACGAAACTTTATGGTTCCTATGTATTTAAGAAGAACAAAGCTGTTGTGTTGCTTTCTTGTAAACACACAACCGCAGAAATAGATGACACGGCTATATCCAAAAACCTGAAATAATTATGTATTATAATTCTACATTCTATAAGTCGAAGTTGATCAAATGGATCAAATGGTAACGCAAAACACCACTAAAAGACGAAAAAATCGTTGACCACTAGCCTTTTTCTATAACATTTTGGAAATCACTTGTTTGGCAGCGTGCATCATTTATTCTGAAAACAATCTACAGATTGCCTGCAAAACTGATCGTCTTAGATTATTTCTAAAAAATGTAGGAAGAGATTTCTGCAACCCTCCACAATAATAGAAAGTAAGGAATCGCCAGTGAAGCGGCTTAATTTCGTGAGAACTTGCATGGAAAACATCCTTAGCACAAAAATAGTCACCGTACATAATCCACCACCAACACCAACCCCCGGTCCAAAAACGTTACAAGACCGAGTGTCGGATTTCACTGGTTATTGCATCATCACCGTGGACGAAAAGAGGAAAAGGAGAACGCGCAAGAGGTGCTAAAATTCAAGAACCCAGTCTGCGGCGAGCACACAAACCTAACTCCTATTGTATGCAGAAAATATGTGGAATGAAAATACGAAGTGTTTATCTCGAATATAATCCTGAAGAGTACCGGGCACTTTATAAAATTGTAAAAATAAAGTGCTTACTCCCACTGTTTTGGCTAGAAATGTGTTTTTCGTGGTTAAAACTATTTTGTGTTAGATGTCAGAAAAACTCAATATCAAAAATTGAACTGAAAAATAGTTATGCGACTGCAAAGACAAAATAGCACCTGGGTACTGGGTATGACATCATATGGGTTAAACGTAGATAAAAAATAAAATACCTGCTTTTGTCCACAACTTATTTAGATTTCTCTAACAAAATAGTTTCCGTATGTTACACCATTCTCTAAGAGTTTGTTCAACTAAATGTAAACAAAAATGTAATACGAATTCATTCGCATATGGGTGAAAGAATGCACAACTGTACCAAGATGGCATATATGAATTATTTCAAGTATGTCTGCATGTTTTGGGTGATCTAATAGCATTTGAGCTTTATGTAAGTATTAGTTGTTATATTTTGCATGCCCACCTGCGCGATACTAAGGCTGATTCTGCTAACCTAAAAATTTCGGCTCTACCTAGCGCCATCTATCCAAAGCATTATAAACTACTGGTGATCGGGGATAATTTTTAAAATCACGTGCTAAAACTGTGCAGTATGACTGGATTATATCGAGCCCAGTTAATACTTAATTTATTACTGCTATTGACATTTGACTTATTTGACATTTATTTTTTCTACTTACATTCTTCTAATACTACAATCATTCGGCCGTTTCGCTTAATGTGTGCTACCTAATACTACCTATTTACACTTCATAAAATCATTGATCCTCTGGAGTGTTACGTTACTTTCGGTCTGAATTTTGAAATTTCTTCCAAAAAAAAAATTATTCTAGATCCAGCTGTAGATACTTTTGTAATGAATAATTTGGGACATATTTTCAAACAATTGTTATTAGATGAGAGTAAAAGTGTTTCTTCCGGTCCGAATTTTGAAAACTGATTTTTGATAAGACGACTTACTTTCGGTAGGAATTTCGAAAAACTTTCTTTTATAAATCTGTTCCCAAATTCACTCTTGAGTACACTTGAATTCTTTATAACTTCTTGACCAAATACTGGTAAAATTCGACTTTTTCATTTAAGTAAAATAGTATTTCCGGTCTGCCGATTTTACTGCAAATCTAATCAGATCTCAAGAAGATTATACTCGTAAATATTAAATTTGGATATCTGCAAAAATCTCGGGGTCAAAAATTGTCGTCATCACAATACTTCCTTATGCTACGTATAAAAATGAGGTGTGGCCACCACACGACTTTCTTATACGTATGAGCGTTTCAAATCATACAATTTTAAAAATTATTTTGTACAAAGATTATTCAAAATCCTATTCTAAGTACTTCCAGTCTCTTAATAAATCTCTACAGGATACATACTTTATGAGATATATGCAAAAAAATGCTATTCGCTAAGAGTAAAAGTATTACTTCCGGTCCGAATTTTGAATTTTCATTTATACGAAAAATATTCCAAATCCAACTCTAAATTCTTTTATACCCTTGACAAATATATATAATATATAGAATGCATAATTTACGAAATATCTGCAAAAATCGCTATTCGATAAGAGTAAAAGTGTTACTTCCAGTGCGAACTTTGAAATTTCATTTATACAAAAAATATTTCAAATCCAAATCGATAAGAGTAAAAGTGTTACTTCCGGTCCGAATTTTGAAATTTTTTTTACACAAAAGGTATTGAAAATTAAGTTCTAAATACTTTTATACACGTAACGTACCTGTCTAAAACGCATAACTTGCGAAATATTCGCAAAAAACTGATTTTCGATAAGAGTAAAATACCCACTTTCGGTAGGAATTTCGAAAAACCTTTTTATTAAAATTCTTCTCAAATTTAATTTTGAGTATATATTAATTCTTTATAAATTTGAGAGAGAGAGAGTGAGGGGGGGGGAGAGAGAGGGAGGGAGGGAGGGAGAGAGAGAGAGAGAGAGATTTTTTAAAAACCAGTTTCTCGGTATCAGGTGACTTCAAAACGTGGACATCTGCAAAAATCTCGAGGTCGAAAATTTTCATCATCACAATACTTCCTTATACCCTTTATGGGAAACTAAAAAAGAACATTTACATGATACCAGATATAAATAAGAGTATATCATCCCACGACAACTAAATTAGATCTAGTTTATATAGTATCTCTTTCAACAATGCTTTAATTTGGAATTTTAAAAAGAACTTAAAATATTTAACTTTTAACTATTTATGCAAAAAGAGGCATACACTGTGAGTGAATAAAATTTTTAATCGATAGTATGTTTCCTTCAATGAGATAATTGATTAAAGTGAAAAACACAATGATGAAATGACGAGGAGTATTGGCAAAGGCAAGGTATTACCTACAAAGTTAAGCTGTTTTCTTTGGGAATACTAAATTAAACAAAATTACTACCGTTTTCTTTCCAAAATCCAAATCAAAATAGAAATTCAACTGAAGTAGTTCCGGGTATTGTACATGATACAAGAAACCGATCAAAAGAACAATAATTAACAGTCGATGGGAGTATAAGTGTATCTTGATCAGATAAATGATGTCCCTGTCACCCAGTGCAAACAGTCATGGATTAATGACTCCTGATGTCGTGGACAACAAAAAAAAATAAATAAATTATGAGTAGGATAATAAAAAAGTCAAACATTACGTGAGACCTTAATATGTAATGATGTAATGTCACACAATATTTTTTATCGCCAACCGTCAGTAAAGCGATGAGTTACCATAGCGTTTTACGGAGGTAAAGAAACACTTTATCGTACTGTACAATAAAGTACTTTACCTGCCGCTAATATCTGTCAGCGTAGCCATGACTGAGGACTTTAAAAATAAATCGTTTGTCACTGTCATAAACTGTCATAAGTTATTATATCTTTATTTCTTAAATTAACAATTTTCACGGTTGGCGATAAAATTTTGTATGCACCACGTCAGTAAAGTACCTTTACCGAACTCGTCTGTTACTCGCCGCGCTCGCTTCACTCGCTTGGCTCGTAAATCAGACTCGTTCGATAAAGTATCACTTTACTGACTTGTTACATAAATAACTATTATCGCTAACCGTCAGTAAAGCGATGCGTTACCATAGTGTTTCACGGAGGTGAACAAACACTTTATCGTACTGTACAATAGAGTACTTTACCTGCCGCTATATCTGTCAACGTAGCCATGACTGATGACTTTAAACATAAATCGTTTGTCACTGTCATAAGTTATTATATCTTTATTTTTAAAAATTAACAATTTTCACGGTTGGCGATAAAATTTTGTATGCACCTCGTCTTTTACTCGCTGCGCTCGTTTCACTCGCTTGGCTCGTAAATCACACTCGTTCGATAAAGTATCACTTTACCGACTTGGTACATAAATAACTATTTTCATATTGCATTTAAGAATGTATTATATCGGCAAAAAATTCAGTGTTGGGTAACTGATTTCTTTCTACATTTGTGTAAGATAGGTATAAAGGACCTATTATTTTCTGTATTTTGTGGTAAGTTTATTCTTCATACACTCTTCATTCAAGTTTAATTAACAACAAAAATAAGATGATTTTCAGAATCTTCAAGAATTGTTATAATGTAGTCCTACTTCAGATATTGTACAAAAATACAATGCTTATAATTTCCAAGAAGAATGATAACCAATTTTTCTGAAATAAACTGGATTAAAAAAAGATTATTTTACTAAATATTTTCACCACCTTTTGAACAGGTGTGATTAATTAGCTTTAGCGTTAATTATCCATTCATAAATCACATCAGAGGTTAGCAGATGATACTTTTGATACAATGTACTTATGCAAATAATATTTATTAAATATGAACCATATTTTAAAAAAATATATTTAAACAGTACGCCACTGAAAATTGTGTAGTGTGGGCCACCATTCTTATTGGGGTGGCAAAGCGTAAAAACAAAGGCATGGCCATGACAATCAATTTAAATGACCCATTACAAATCTAAATGAAGTTTGCCGTATACAAAGTCATTATTCACCATGTACTGAGATTCCTAATGATACTTATTACTTCTCTTATCCCGTTTTAGTTGTTAAAATTTGTCATAAATACCTTTTGAAGATTTTATCGTCTTTGGCATCATTATCTGCAGATATTTTCATATTTATAGAATGTTTTTCATTAAATAATCTTGTCAAATTGCGCAACTATTGTATAAAGGCAGAAATTAGTTACATGTAAGTTCAGAATTAAAAGTGAAAAGATCAATGTGAAAGGTTATTTTTGCGTGTATGAATTTTAGATATGTTACAAGTGTCAACGGACATGCATGGCTAGGTAGAGGATAATTACGGATACTAGTGGAAGATTTAGAATGGTCAACGTAATCGAGAGAATGAAGCCATAGAGATCACTTATAAAGAAGTTGTAGTTTTTAGATTTATGTCGTAAGTAGTTGACAAATAAAAAAATCATTCCTTTGTTATGAACTCAATGTATGACTTTGTTGCATGGAATGCTTTTAAAATTGATTTAAAAAGAAAATATTTAAACATAAATTAATCTTATAAACGAGTTATGCAAATTGAAATAATATTTAATTCCTTTTATGAAAATCATCACCACTACATCCTTTTATCTATCGTTTATCATTATACACATAAAATGTTCCTAATAAGAATTTTAAATTTTAATATATTTTATGTTTATTTTAGTCAGTTTTGTATGACGCCTATGCTTTTCGTTGCCTCCAATTATTACATGAAGTTTGATATTATCCCTCGTATTGTATTCCTCGGGTTGGCTCTTCAAAGGTCACGATCGGATTTACTTAATAATGCCTCGAACAAGATCAAATCTCACTACAGACAATTTTACAAGTTTGTCGTATTTTTCAGACAACTCACCTATCTTAATATGCATATACTTATATTGTTACCTTCTCTTACTTGCTCCAAATTGCTCGTTATTTTGAGTCAATGTATATCGGAGCATTATTTGACGAGTGTTTTACATATCAGTTACATATACTAATATCTACGAAATAATTCTTAAAAGAAAATAATTACTTATATATATATATATAGTTTGTACAATAATCTTAGAATAGGATCTTTAACACTGGTTAGATGGAACAAAGGGCGAGCGGTTTCTCCAGCTTGCCGGTTTCTCAATATGTATGAACCCACATTTGATATTCTATTGAAATATTGCCAAGATAATAGAAACAAACAACTATAAAACAACTTTTTTTGAATTATAAGAAGACCAAGATATATTTATAAATTCTCATACAGTTGCAGGCCTATCTCGTTGCTTTCTATTTTCTCAAGGATAGTTGCCAATAAGTTTTTATCAATTCTTAACAGATGTAATATCTTAAATGAGAATCGATATGGATTTAGAAAGGGGCGTTCCACATTGCATGCAATAGTTGAACTACTAAACAATGTCTATAGAAACGTCGATGTGGCAACGAATGTTTGGCTGTTTTTTTTGGATTTGATTAAGGCTTTTGATTGTGTTAATCACGAACAGTTACTGGAGAAGTTATACCGGTAAGGGGGATACCTCTACAATGGTTTAGGAGATATTTGGGGGACCGAATGCACTATGTTCAGGTCGGTTCGTATCGATCGCGAGAACAGCCTTTAACTTCTGAGGTTCCTCAAGGAACCGTGCTCGGCCCACTATTGTACAAGGTTCAGTCAATATCTAATGCTTCCTACTTTTTTCCACCTAAATAAAATTAGTGAAGTGAAAAATTTGAACTTCGCGCTATTCCTCAAACCTTCTTCTAAAATCCACAGCAATAGTAACTTTCTGCGTCAACAAGTGGCAGCACTGCAGTCGCTTGCACAATGGCCGACATGGATGTTCGTATTAGACAGCATTTACATTCATAAAAGACTGAGCTGATGACATCATTTGTGGTGATCGCCGGATGACTGCAGATGAGTTGTGTAATTCATCTGCAGTCTTCCGTCGATCACCACGAATGATTGAACGTTGCGTGGAGTCACTGCAGTCAACGGCTCCCGCTTCGCTTTTCTTCAGCCAACGCTGTTTGTCCTTCAGCTTCGTTACAGCGGCGCACTCATCTTCTAACACTGCTGACATCTACTGTAGCATCACCGTACATATTTTCTTCTATGAATGCGAATGGGCGTTTCACCATCTGCATTCACGAATTCAATTACAGATCGCTGTCTAATACGAACATCGATGTCGGCCGTTTTACAAGCGACCGCAGTGCTGCCATTTGTTGACTCAGAAAGTTACTATTGTAGTAGATTGTATAAGAAGGTTTGGGGAATAGCGCCAAATCAAATTTTTCACTTAACTAACATTATTTAGGTAGAAAAACATAGGACGCATTAGATATTGAGTGACCTAATACAATATGATCATATATTTCTTCCCTCTAGAAGGCTATGAAAATATTTCTTGAAAATATTATGTTGGTATGTTCTGACAAATAAAATTCATCTGTCATTAATGTATTTATAAATTGACACTTAATCATCAGTATAATATAACCTAATAAGTTAACTTACCTTATGGTACCAATTTAAGTTTAAAAAAGAAAAATGTCATAGCTTTCTAGAGGGTACAAATATATGACCATATGGTATATAGTATATGTAAATGACAGCCCCTCTAAAAAAGATTTACTATTTGCTGATCACGCACAACGATACTTGTAGCCTGCGATAGGAAAGATAACGTGGCCGCACAAGAGAACGAAGAACTGCGGAACCTAGAGTTATATTTTAAAGAAAATGATTTGCATATAAACTCATGTAAAACAACATTTATTAACTTTAACGTATCAAATAGAGAAAAGAATTATGGTTACCTAATTAAAACTAGTGAAGCTAGTGATGCTCAAAACGGTAAAGCAAAATTTTTAGGTGCAACAATCGATTCAGAATGTTACTGGGCGAGCCATATTGACGGCTTATGCAAGAGGCTGGTATCGGTGTCTTTTGCATTAAAACAATTGAAGCAGTCAGTGAATATAGATGTTTTAAAAAAGTACTACTATGCAAGTTTTCATTCTTTAATATCGTACGCTATTTTAGCATGGGGTTCCTCAAGTGAGAGTGTAATCTGAATACCCTCTCTTCAGATTACAAAAAAGCTCAATAAGGAACATGGTGGGTATAAGTACGGAGCCTTCATGTAGGGGTTATGTCACTAGGTTAAATATTATAACGGTTCCCTGTATTTTTATTTACCAAATATTAACTTACGCCAAGCAAAATCTACTCCAATTTGTAAAAGTTAGGTGATCACCATGAATATACTACGAGGCGGGGTGATGCTTTGGACGTGCCCAGATAGAGATTGTCGATTTATATGAAAAGCCCACAGTATTTGATGATAACTGCATACACCAGAATCTCTAAAAATTTAAAAAGTCTACCCTTGGAAAAATTCCAAGTAGAGTTAAAAAAGTTACTGATTGCCAGATGCAATTACTCTTTTAGTGACTATGAAAATGACAGGCAAATATTAAATTTGCATATCTAAATTGTTTGTTTGTTATTGTTGTTGTAATTTTTGGTACCTATTAGTTAGTTGCTTATAATTATGATATATTGGTATTGTTTGATTTTTATATTTACATTCATGTTGACTTGTTCTATACCACTTTTATGGCCAAATGAACGAATAAATATTATTATTATTATTATTGTTATAAACATGAAAACCTAAACCTATTAATTAAATAAAAATATGAGTACTTTCGAACATACTCTGTGAAGAGTAGTGCCAAAGAAAATGTAGCAAAAATCAGAAATAAAGTAAAAATTCGAACTTAGAATAGTGTCCCCATCAAAATATCTTTTATACAGTATATCTTCTAAATAAAACTAACCGTTACTTTTGCGGCAACGACAATTCATGAATCTTCTGCTTTTATTTTTTGAATAGCAAACTCTGCATCTTTTTCTGGTGCAATCTAATTCTTGTGGAAATTGCTCCTCTTTTGGAACAGGATTATCCTTATTATCTTTGAGTGTCTCTCGCAGATGTGTAGGTTTTTTATTTTCCTCTGCTCAAGGTGTTCCGCAATTAAACTGTGACCTAACATTTTTAGTTATTCCCTTCCATTTGCGAAGGTATTTTTATTATCAGCAAAAACTACCACCTCGTCTATGTTTGCATTATTCATCAAAGACAAAAAGATCATTGGCCATCTTCTCCTATTCCGTGCACAGTGAAATGTAGCATATAGCTAATTTGCGGTATTAACACAGAATTTAGTAGTAGTTGTGAGTTGGCCAATCTTATAGTAAAATTGTAACGATAAAAGTAGCACATTTTTTTCTTTTTTGACATAAACTAAACTATTGTGGTGGTTTTACTCAATCTTTGACTTTAAAAAAGATTGGAGAAATGTGCTTCTTATTTTTTCTTATAGTTAAAGAATGTGCAAATACGAGCCAACATGCTGATTCTTTATTCTTTTGAGATGAATCCTCTGTTATTTTTATAAAATCTATCATTCCGCCAAAAAAAAAACACTTTTATGAATCAAGAACACTTTTTATACATTCGGCTGGTCCAATTACTTCTGCTATTTTTGTAATGTTAATATGCTTTTTTGACTTTCGTAGTTAAGAATTTCCCCATTTTGTATTGTATATAAAGCGTATCCTGCAGAGTTGTCATAATTATAAATTTTCACCACAATCACTTTCGTTTAGAAATTCTTCATTCTCTTGAAACGCAAACTGTGTTAAATATTCCAAATCATAAGCGTTTTTAAGATGAAATATTCTCTTAGAACCCATGGTATATACAAAAAACGCTTAGTAATTAGCTATTAACAACTCCCACTGTCATCGCAGCCTACGTAAATTGCATAGACGCGTTGGAGTAACATGTACGCTAAGAAAGCTAGGCGCTTAGCGGGGAATCACAGATACAGTTGGAAGCACATACGTCATACAGTGAGATACCGCGAGATCGCTCGCGACCCACACACAGTGATAAATAAAATCACTCTTACCTTTTGTTACTCTTCCAATTTAGATATGAGAGCTTTCCAGTGTTTTTCATATTTTATGTCCTCTAATTAATGAAACGAATATATATTACCCAACGTATTTCACATTACTACCCAAAATTATTTACGTAATATTTTCCAAAATATCTATACTTATCGTCTTTTTCGCCAGCAAGGCTTATAATAATAATTAACTTGATTGTATAACAGAAGAAATTCCAATTACATGATAAAAAATACAATCAAATGTATACATAATAATGATTTAATATAATATGAAGAGAACACAAAATGAGCATATAAAATATTAAATAATTACTTACAGAGTAAGAATCAAAATAAAAAATTATATATAAAAAAAGATATGGGCAACACGTATTCGCATTAATCATCATATGGCTTTTAGTAAAGTGTTGTTGCTCATGAATAAGCTAAACAGGTTGCTTGTATTGTATAAAAATATATAATATATATTTATCTAAAAGAATATATCTTGTAAAAGTAATTAAAGCGATTATTTATAATAATTAAAAGTCGATATATATCTACGAACAACTGTCTAAAGTCCTATTCATCCAGATGTGTTAAGTTAAATATGTATAAAGGGGGAAATGTATGAACCAGAATAGTGAATAAACTGTGCAAGAAATTCTTCTGTAAAAGAAGTATAACTCTAGAATATATACCTAATTCTTTTTCTACTCCCATACTTTAATTGTATTATTAGATATGCCGAACCTGTACTTTAATGATGTCCATTAAGATACAGATTTTCATTAAGATACAAGTTTATGTCCAATAGGAATACAGATTTTTCATTAAAATACAAGTTTGTATCCGATAGGAACGCGACATTCCACTATTCAATATGGCGACTGCATATCTGACAGATATAAAAATTAATTAAATGTGACAGTTCTCTGCAATTTACTAGGAAGTAGTTAAAATTTGTGCTTTTTTGAAAATATAAACGGTAAAAATTAGGGATAATGACAGTGAAATGTAAAATTTGACTCCACCAGAAATTATGGAACAAGCCTTAGTAGCCACGAACAATATATTATATACCAGCTAAATTCGCAAAGACGTACGAAAACTTTTACGCTCAATTTATGAAATGGAATGTTTAACAAATAATGTTTTATTATGGGGTCGTAGAAAAATAGTGTATGCAATTCGCATTCAATGGCTATTAAGACATTCCTATTCATTACAATACTCGCCTTCGGCTCGTATTTTAATTTTCTTACTCGTGTCTTAATAGCTATAATTAAATGCTCATTGCATAATATACTATTAAAGGTGTCCATAGACTAGCATACATGTGCGTCATAGATGTGTGTCATACGTACATGCTTGCGCGTTGATATTTGACAGTGTTTTTTCGCAAACATGTACGTCGTACAAGATTTTGAGTTTGGCCGAAATACATCAACGCGCAAGCATGTTTGTACATACAAGATTGTCCGTGTGTGGCCAAGTATCACGCTTCATTCGCATACATTTTGAGTACAGTGTCTCGCGTATTTAGGTTATGTTTGTTTTCTGTTTTTAAAATAGAAGTTCCTCAAAGTCAAATTTAAGACACTTTTCGAAAGTCAGACTTTATTGAACTGTACAAAAGGTATCCTTGTTTATGGAAAACCAAAAGTAGTGATTACAAAGATACTTCTTGTGCCTAAATAGCAAAGTGTGTCTGTTAATCGCTCATGAGGTGATATAGCAGGCGTCAAGATCGTGTCCACTTTTTCAATTATTGGGGACTCTAACCTTAATAGTGTGACGTAGCTTTCTTCATCCATTCTAAGATAATTTCGGCAAACATCAGGTTGTAAGCGTAATTCTTCCAGAAGATTAATATGGGTATATTTTGATCGATTTAAAAGCCACTCTTTCACCCATTTTGTACGAATTCTTGGCTGTTGAAATAATTTATTTCTTTTCTTTTTAATTAAAGCAGCTTATGCTGCTGCTAACAAAATATAAGCGTCATCGTGCACTTTCGAACTAACTTGTTTGACAAGCTAGTGTGTGGGTCTGTGGCTAAACTCTGTTGGCATACAATTACGTCTAAAGGGGCCCACACACTGCGTTTTTGTTCGACGAACAAGTCTGTCGAACAAAAACGACGAACGTGAGTTGCCCACAGACTACAGTTTTGTTCAGCAGTTTTGTTCGGCAGTTTTGTTCGGCAAAACGTTGGTTATGAACTATATAGAATTACACTACTGCAAAAAATCGTCGTCTTTTAAAACTGTTTACCCACACACTTCCGATTTGTTCGACGGTTTTGTTCGACGAACATGTTCGACGGACATAAACAGGCGAACCAGATTATTTTCAGCAGCTTTGTATGCCAACATCAACGACGGTTTTCGACCCTCTCACTTTGGTTTTGCGTCGTTTTTGTTCGAACAGACTTGTTCGTCGAACAAAATTGTCGAACAAAAACGCAGTGTATGGGCCCCTTAACATGTATGACACACATGTATGCTAGTCTATGGGCACTTTAACTTAAGGATATCTACTATTTTTTTACGACCGAGGTACCACAAAAAGATAATTGCTTTTTTTTAGTAAAAGGTTTGAAACAAACATATGGCGACTTAAAATATGCGCGAATTGATGATAATTTTAAGTAATACATATGGTAGTCTTGCCAATAAAGGTATATTAATATTCAAGAAAGCATATGACACTTTTCGTTTGATTGTATTATATTGTCTTGAAACGATCATCCGATATACTTAAGCTAATTAATAGGTATTTTTCAACTTTGAATAGGAATGTTTTTAGTCCAAGAATGTAAGATTAATCCAAGAATGTAAGACTAATCTTTTTGAAAATATTTTAAATTGTTAACAATGTAAATGGTCAGTTGGAATATATAATTTAAAGATATTTAAAATACATTGCCAGAAACTTGAATTCCAAGCAATTTATCTTACATTTGCATTTATGTTATGAGTGAAGCATACCTGTATACTCTTACTCTTAGAGCAGATTATTTTGTATATCGTCGGTCGTATCCGAAGCAAGCAGCCCGGCTGAATTGCTCCCTTTTTCATCACTCCGAACCGAACCGAACTCGTTCTTCATCCCTACATCACCCTTCTCTTGTGGTATTCGAGGTAGGAGTTCGGGAATTTTAATACTGGTCAGCTCGTCATATCATCTTCAGGTTGTTTCTTGTTTATTATTATTATTATTATTATCATATTGTAACGAAATATGTATGAGACTTCCGAGCGACGTTAAAATACAGGGACCATAAATCATCTCGGCGCGTCGTATAAAAACGATATGTAAACAAGTCGTAAATATATCATCTAATTCAAATGTACGGCATAAGCAAGGAAGAGTCTAGATTTCCTCTGGTATATTACTGAATTTACTGGTACTTTTCGAGAACTTTTTATGCAGATATATATATAGGGATTCATTGCGGGATGAGTAATTGCGGAGTAATTCCGGAATAAGAAAGTCCGTAAGAAATAGCCGACGCGCCTAAAAATAAATATAAGAGATAAATATAAGTCGTTCGGTAAAAATAAATATAGTAGTGCCGTGTGATATAAATAGAAGTGTTATGTTAAATAAATACGGACATATTAGTAGTAGTAAATAAATACAAGTGTTAATTTTAATTTATTAATAGTAGTTTAAGTGTGATACTTTAGTTATATATTTTTGTATTGTTAAGTAATTTTAAGTTACATAAATATACAGACTGTTTTAAATAAATAATTGCAATAGTTGTTTATTTCGAACCCGAAAATGTTACAATATTATATTGCAATATGTTGATGATACCAATTGTATTGTTAGTGGTAATACGGTGTGGGATATGTAGACGTGGGCGGGTGGAATAGTTTCAGTGATGGATGTGTGTTAGTTATAGGACAAATGAAGAACAACATAATTATATTAGTACATATATTATGATCATTGTGCGATATTGGAGTGGAGGTCACGTTTGGATTTATATGACATAGAGAGTCTTTGCAGGAATTGTTAGCCTGGAATCGCTTGGGACGTTTTATTTCGCACATGTAGAATCTCGGTTGCGGTATGGGATAGTGTATCCGTGGATCGATGCATTGTTGCCATAGGGTGTTTCTGTTGCAAACAAGGTGAAGGATGCATGTTAGGAGCCGCATATACTGAATCGTGTAGACCGCTTTTTAAGAGGTTAAATGTTTTGCCGTACCTGTACGAATTACTGGTATTCTGAATGAAATCCAAAATATCGGTAACTTATATATTAAAACAAATTGCCAGGAGAAATTAAGAGAATACCGATAAAGAATGGGTTTAAAAGAGTATTTAAAGGATTTCTGCATAATCATGGTTTTTATACCAGTGGTACATGTTTATGCAACTCTTTTGCCCGGTGTCAGAAACGTGTGTACATGTGTCAAATTATTCTGTATTTATCTGCCTGATATGGTCTATATATGAGACAGACTTTTTAAGTTCACAAAAATGGGTTGGATATTAGTGGGAAAGCTTTTTCGTATCATAACGTGTTCAGTGACTCATTATTAGTATACATCGAAAGTGTTAACATAATCGCGTTAGTAATCCATTATCGTCGACCAAGCAACTTAATCGAGAAGAAAGAGTGAAATATGGCGAAAATCGAGTATCGCGCCGTTATAAAGTTCTGTACAAAAAAGGAATATCGGTTCATACCATACTTTAAGCAAGGTAGGAAATAACGACCCACGAAAGACTCATGGCTGCTGTTTTTTTGAAACTCAGAATGAATACTCTTAGTTGATTACAAAAATAAATAGTTTTCATAATTGAAGAATACCACGCTTTATTCCTGGCGCGGTTAAAAGAAGTCATTAAAGAAAAAACGAGCAAATTAATAAAATGTATCCTGCCCCTGCACGACAATGCTCCTATCCACAAGAGTCGTATGGCGCTGGCTGCCCTGCATAAAGTGGGCTTCGATATTTTGTATCACCCACCTTACAGTTCAGACCTGGCTCA
The DNA here is from genome assembly GCA_963170755.1 of Amphimallon solstitiale. Lineage (NCBI taxonomy): Eukaryota > Metazoa > Arthropoda > Insecta > Coleoptera > Scarabaeidae > Amphimallon > Amphimallon solstitiale. Next base: position 62,207,398 of record OY720676.1, on the reverse strand, counting down.
TAGCGATTTTTACCTTTTCCCTAAAAAAAAAACGAGCTGCGTGAGAAGAAATTTTCTAGCGAAGAAAAAGTAAAGATCGCAGTTTGGGCGTATTTTTCAGAAAAAATAAAACATTTTTTATAGAGGTATACATAAGCTAATTAATTGAAAGATCTGAAAATGTATTAGAGTTCCACGTAAATATGTTAAAAAGAAAAAATAATTTTGTATTTTATTTTATCTTTTTTTCCCCATTCCTTGCACTTAAAAACGTTCTCTCAATACTGATTTTTCTATCATAAAAGTAGCTACACATAACAGTTATACCTACATATTCTGAGTTATGTCTTTTTCGGAGTTTTGATATGATTATACTCCATAGAGTTAATGTGTACCAAAAGCCTAGTTATAATTTTGGTTTAGGTAGGTGCCAAAGTAGCAATATTTTATGCGTTGGCTCCCAATTTCTCTCAAGATATAATTTTAAAATTCAAGTCACATGTAAAATATATTCTAGAAGCAAGCCCGCAGTTGTAATGATTCTCTGTGCATATCAATTTCTCAACGAACTGTTTAACTGAAAGATTGGTGGCATTGTATTTTTCCATAACTGTATCGCCTTCTCTTCTTTCCTTTGTCATTTTGGCTTCACGTACAAAGTTTGCGACAATTCTTTCGATAGTATCTACACTAATATCGGTTATATTTAGAAAGGCATTTTTGCATACTCCTTTTTGTTCATCAGAGTTTTTCGTGGTGCACTTGGTTTGGTTTTTTCACAGAAAAAAGTCATAGAGTACAATATACTCTGAAAATGTCTAATATTTATAAACAGCTTTTCTGCCGAATACATGTTGGATAAATAATAATATTTCTTGCAAAACAACTAGCATTTACAGGACAAATTATCCAAATCTGTTTGGAATTAGAAAACAGCTTAACTTAAAGTTTGTTTTTGCACTCTTTTTAACTAGTCTAATAATTTCACAAGTATTAACCGTATTGATGTATTGTGTAACATATTGCTGTGACTCTTGCAAATTAATGATTGCATAAAAATATATTAATTAATTTAATGATAAATAAGAGCAGAATAAAGCATATACTTTAGTTCTAGGCCTTATGCTAGACCAAAGTTTTATAATTTTCTGCAAAAAAGTAGGTTTAGCAATTTCACACATCACTAGCTCAGTTTTAAAATTATTAAAGAAGTTTTTACTCAGAGACAGAAAATAATAACAATATTCCTTCTCCAATATGAATGCTCTCAAGTTGTCTCCAGGTCAGATAAAATAAATAAAAATACAAAAAAAAACCTTATAATATAATTTATTAAATTACTAATTTGCAAGTAAAACAAATATATTTATAATTAACAATATCTTAAACATTAAATTAAATCTTTGTATGTTATTATAACATAATTAAATAAATACGACAATTATAATCAATATGATAAAAAAGACTATCGAAAATATTCTACTAAACATTTATCATATCTTAATTCATTTCTATTTCAATGTAAAACAATCAACATATCAAAATTTCCATTATATGTTATGAATTATACTGGATTATAAATAAATAACAAAACTATATCGCTTATCGGTTTCAAATATATAAACACTATGGTAATGGCTCTCTCTTGATTAATTCTGCTCAGTGCCTTTGCTCGCTTCCGAACAGTATCACCAAATGACAGATTCACATAGGTAGGTACCCCAGGATTCCATCCCACGAGTATGCCTTTCAACTCGTTGAACACACTCCTAACGTAGGCAACAACGTGCTCATCCCTTAATGCATATATGTCTTTAAATTCAACAAATGCCTCTGTGTATTTAAAAATATTGACTCAGTCCTGATTAGTTCTGCCCAGCACCTTTGCTCGCTCCCGAAACAGTACCACCAAGATCAATTCGTGATTTTAGGATTAATCAAAGCTCCATGCTATGAATTTATCACCTACTTAATTCATTGCACAAATCCCTGCTTTTGACCCAACACGTGAAAATTTCAATACACATGCACAATAAAGTATAAAATAAATGAAGAATATATTCACATAGATAAAGAAAAATTACTAACCTCGTTCTACAACTCCAGTATAAAATACCACACAAAAATTTTATGTAACACAAGATATACAATAAAACAAAATATAAATACCACTAAATTACTTTAATTCCTCATACAAAACTTCAAATTCATCCATATTCAAATTATATTGATAAATGTTTTTTTCTTCTACACAGTAAAAATTTTACAAAATAAAAATAAATAAAAAAAACAAACTTTTAATTAACCAAATTACTTTTATCTGATAAATATTTCAAACACCAAGTGTCTATACTTTTATTCCAATTTGATTACAAATACTTTCTCATTAAATCTTAAACTAAATTATTGCAATTACTAAAAATGTTCTACCATAATGCACGGTGTAATCCGCGTATAAGAATAAACATCCTAGTTCAAAAAAAAAAACTTAACTTGCTAAAAATATTAAAGTCTTATTTAAACGAAATTGTTCTAAGTTAAAATAAATATTTTATTCGTAAAATATTGCAAGACCCACTTTTATTGAAAATTTTTCTAAGTTCAACTAAATATTTCGGAAAAATATTACAAGTTCCGATAAACACCCGTATTTGTATTTAAGAAGAGGTTTCCATCTACTTCGAGAAGTTTCTTTTAGAGAGCGGTTTTCACCAGCCGTCTAATCTCAAATTTTTCATGTTCTCGCTTGTATTCATCTTTTCTTAACAAAAACGTACGGTTATCCTCGGCACGATACCGATTCCACCTCTTTAATTATATTTTTACAGTGCTGCACCACTCGGTAAAGTGGTGTATTACTAGCCTTTCAAAAACGTAAACAAACATCTATTGGAAAATTGATTTGTTTACATCCGTGACCGTTAATCGCCGAGCCTATCTGTCGCACGGTCTGGGTCATAATATCTTTTCCCCTCTGAAGCTTGCGGGAAACACTTTTTTGTGAATATTCACTTGATATACCTGGCTTATTTTAATATTAGCTTCTTGAACAAAATTACAATAACATTTTTATATTATTTTACTTAAATTAATTTAAATTTGCCAAAATACTAACTTAATAAATATTTATATACACTGATCATGATAAAATAAGTAAAATAGTAATTAATTAAATAAAATGTGGAAGTGATCTTAATTATGCTTATTTACAATTCAATCCTAGACTCAAGATCACTGCAATATGTTTAGTCAGGTGCTACGCAGGTGTGAGGATTGGTTATGTCAAAAACGGATTTATGCATCTGATAGAAAAAAAAAAAAAAACAAATACCGACTAATTCATCTGGATCAGATCTTCATATCTAATTCGTGCTTTAAATAGCGCCTGCTGGACCAAACTTGCATTATTGTTGTGATCGTAGTTGTGCATTGTGTGTTTAAGTCAGTTTAGAAACACAAATTTTTAAACTTCTGCAAATACATACCTAGTTTTGCATTTGATGTTCTTCTATAGAACCCCAATTTCAGAGTTTCGGAAATTCTTATAAGTAGTAATTATATTCATTTTATATCCTGTACTATGGCTGCATGGTCAATAAACAAATATATTATTATTATGAAAACTAATTCTCATAAAAAATTGTGATACTGATATAATAATTTCGACTCTTAATAATTTTTTTATAGAACTGAACTTACATTTCAATAAAATGTTAACTGAAATAATAATAATCATAGTTTTATCGAAAGGAAGTATGTAAATTAAAAGAAATAAGTGGCTGGTGTATATTTTAAAGTGAAATATTTTACGACCTTTTTGAAAGGAATAGCACACTAAGGAGAAATAAGAGATCTTTGTGGAAGATCTCCGCGGTACTTTTCCTTATTTATATTGGAGAGAATTGCTAATTATTTCAGTGATGGTAATTACTTTAAATATTTCTTTACTCTTATCTTTGCCATGAATTATAGTAAAATGTTGAGTACGAATAAGCGCTGTAATAAAATATTTGAACGCCTAAACTTTTCACAAATGTTATTTATTAAGTCAGTATTTATACTGTATCTCAGAATAATCTATGGAATAACAGTTGATCTTCTTAACAGTTTTCCCGGTAGTAAAAGATGGTAAAAAATTAATTAAAGATTATTGTTCAAAGTATTTTCCTAAAATGTATAAGATTTAATAACTGTTTACATAGTATGTATTAAGAGCGATTACTTAATGAAATCAATTTTTCGTTGTACTGTGAAACGATTGTAGAAAATTATAATCTTCCTCATTAATGATAATATACGAGGTAGGTGCCATAAATTCTCGGCCTGATAGGCTTGTACATGTTCAAACGTGTTCAAACACCGTCATGTCATGCATGCACATACGCGAGGTGTACACTATAAATATGACGGTTCGAAGCCTAGTAGTTTTTAGTAACCAGCCAACCAACGTGACTAGCGCACGAAAATGTCCGAATTAACGAATATTGAGTACCGCGCGGTCATTAAGTTTTTAACAAAAGAAGGGCATACACCTTACCACATTAAACAACGTTTAGATGGTGTTTACGATGATTCATCTGCTTCGTATTCAACTGTAAAAAAGTGGGCAAAATGCTTCCATTTGGCACAAGAATCCCTGGAAGATGGTGATCGGTCGGGCCGATCAATTGAAGTGATAACGCCTCAACAAATTTCAATTATTGAACAATTAGTGATAGAAGATCGCCGTTTGAAAGTGAAGGAATTAGCAGTGATAACAAACATTTCCGAAACAAGTGTTCGCTGAATTCTCCATGACCATTTTGGTATGAATAAAATTAGTACAAGATGGGTACCTCGACTTCTTTCTGCTCTGCAGAGTCGAATGTGCGCAGTCGTTTTTAAACATGCCTGGAGACGGCCCAAAACCGATTTTGGAGTCCATTGTCACAAGGAATGAAACAATGGTTCTGTTTCACGATCCTCTATCGAAAAGGGAGTCCATGGAATGGTGGCGACCTGATGAACCTCGTTCCAGAAAGGCTAAAGTCGTTCAATCAACGAAAAAGGTGATGGCCACAATATTCTGGGATTGTGAGGGCGTTGTCCTAATTGACTTTAAAGAGCGCAATACAAGTGTGCGTTTTTATTGCATAAATTAAGGAACAATATTCGTCCAAAACGTCGTGGAAAATTGACAAAGGGTGTGCGATTATTTCACCCAGCTGCCATCTGCGAATGCGGCTTTCAAGAATTGGAACATCCACCGTATAATCCGGATATGGCTCCTTGTGATTTTTTTTTGTTTTCTGATTTTAAAAAAGACCTTATGAGATGTAGTTTTAAGGAGGACAGTGAGTTTCAAGCAGCTGTTATAGAACATTTTGACGGAAAAACTTCAGATTATTTTTACAAGGGTATCGAATTATTAATTAATCGTTGTAATAAATGTATAGAAGTTAGGGGAGATTACATTGAAAAATAAAAATTCTTATATTGTTCCAAGTTTTTTTTTTGTATATCTAAGGGTGTCGTTTAGGTACGTTTTCAAATTTTAACAAAGTACGTGTTACATACAAAGTGTATTTGTAAGTATTAATTCCCAGTAATATTTTTTGTATATATAAAGATAGTGTAATGTAATTTACAAAATTTGAAATTTATGTTTCAGTTTTAGTAAGCCACCAACAGTTAATTATTTAAAATATTGTTACAGGACAAGACAGGGCACAGTTATTCTGATTACGTAGATTCATAATAGCGCCCTGCACGGGACAATTTTTTAACGCCCGAGCTGGACCGCGGTCCGTCCTCTTTATGAAAAGCTCGCACAGCCCGCCCGTTTGACCAGTTATTATAAAAACAAACATTCTGACCAATACGAATTTTTATGCCATGAATAGTACGAAGGCACCAACTAAGTTTAACAAAAATATTTCTTTATTTGTAATATATTAACAAAAGAATCGGTGTATGCATAAATGGCACATGTCATATTTTACGGAATTTCATGTTTAGCCAAACATATGCGTTTCTTACGTCAACGCTTTGAGCTATATAGAAACAGCACGTGTCAACCTAACCTAAGAGACAAAAAGAGAGTACAATTTTACAGAGCGTTATGCATAAAGGACGCATGTCACTGACATGTGCCTTTTCTGCGTAACAGAGATAATATTTTTTTTTAGTATTTGCGATGGAAACGTGCTGCATTGTTTAATCCAAAATCGTAAAGAAACGTGAGTTTTTTTCTTAATAGCAACCATTTCTTAATTCAAATTCGTAAAGAAATGTATAGCAACACTTTTTTTAACTTTGACATAATTTAACGGTGGTGGGGATATCCATAGTGGCGCTGGTGTTTTGCAGTTACTGTGCTGCTGTTGATTTAGTTTGTTATTGTTACTGGTATATTGTAATTTGCAAGTGCTGCTTGAAAATGGAGGAGAACGGTAAAACCAGGAAAGGGAAACGAAGGGCTGACCCTTCAAAGTATGAGAGAAATATTAGAAAACAAGCGAGAGTAGAAGGGAAAGCGTATAAAAATTCCAAAGGGAAAGATATTCCTGCAAAGCAGATTGAAAGTGTTATATGCAGGTAAGTCACACAAGTTTTATTTTTTATTAAATGCAAACAAATTTGACTATATATAGGTGCAGGCTGAAGTGCTTTGAGAAATTTAATGCCAAGTTGTCTATATTCAAAAGGTTTCATTCCTTTCAAACTAAGGACGAACAAGACATTTTTCTCCAGGGTCTTATTGAGGTTATCAATATTAAGCAACACCGCCCCCGGCTTGGAGAAAATCACAAACTGAAAGCAAATACTATTCATTAAAGGGGACTGCTGTTTAAAAGCCTTTCTGTCTTTAGACGCCGTCACTTCTAAGCGTGTAAGAAGAATCAGAAATTTGACTATACTTTGGGTAAAGCGTCCACAGATTTACGCGGAAAGTACTCAAGCGCTAATGTGTTTTCTGAACATGTCAAGCAATCTGTTCGGGAACATATTCAGTCCTTTCCAGTTAAAATTAGTCACTACTCAGGACGTGAAAAGAACTACTTGAAAAGTCAGTTGAACATTACAACTATGCATAAGCTGTTTCAAGAAAAATATCCAAACCCGAAAGAAAGCTTCTCTTTCTACAGATCATACTTTCGTGACAACTTCAACTTCGCATTTGGAAGACCGCAGGTAGATGTTTGTTCTACTTGTGAACTTTTAAATAACAAAATCAAAGACCGAAACTTAAATGACACAGCTAAACGAGTTGCGGTTGCAGAATTGATGGTACATATACGCAGAAGCAAAAAATTCTATTCAAAATTGCAAAGTGCTAGCGAAGAAAAACAAAATGCGAAAGAAGTTCTAGCCTTGTCTTGCGATTTTATGCAGAACATTCAGCTACCGAAAACACCTGTAAGTGATGTATTTTATTACCAGCAGCTTACAGTTTCTGTATTTTGTATCCACAATCTGAAAACAAATAAGCCTAGAATGTATGTGTACCACGAGGGACAGGCAAAGAAAACAGCAAATGAGATTTGTACATTTCTTATGAATTACCTTAGAGATTTTAAAGACAATCAGAAGGAACTACATCTCTTTAGCGATAACTATTGGGGCCAAAATAAAAACCATACCGTAATTCGTCTGCTCCTGGCCTTTACTGATAGTGGAATGTTTTCCAAAATAATCCACTTTTTTCCTGTTAGAGGGCATTCATTCTTGCCGTGTGACAGGGACTTCGCGCTTGTAAAGAAAAATTTGAGAAAGTTCGACCGAATATCTTTCTCAAGCTTTGAGTATAACTCCGCACTTAAAGGCTGCGTTCAAACCCATCCATTCATTGATGGTGGAATATCACACACATTTAATTTGTTGCAACCTAGAACAAGACGTATTCTAAACTTTGGTCCTTCCTTACCAACTTCTAAGGCCTATCCTCTCGGCAAAGTCCCCATAAAAGCCACAAAAATGGAACATATAAGAAAGTGCAGTGCCTTTGTTGAAGAAGAATACAATGATTTTTATGAAGTAATAGGGGATAGGATAGCGACCATTGATTTTGTTTAATATTATGTTTATGTTATATATTTTGAATAATATTTTTTCAAGTTCTATTTTATCTTTATTTTGCAAAAAGGACACATGTCACAATTTTCAAAAAGGTTTTGTACACTAAAAAATTAAATGTTGAAGCCAAGTTAGAAATTAAATGCATTTTAAATAAGCAGTAGACTAGAACTTTCATAAGTTACAGTAAATGTTAAAACTTGTTAAGTCGCAAATTAGTTTTTTTCGATTTCCCAACATCAGGTAATTTTGACATGTGCCCTTTCTGCATACACCGATTCATAATCTTACTAGACATATAAAAATAAATGGATGAAATGTGAATATTATTATATTTTTTTAAAGGTGAATGAAGATGAGGAACAATAAAGCAAGTCACTCTCATCTTGCTTTTTCATGTTATTGTATAGATATATTTATAAGAAAGTTTATTTAGTACACTCACATTTGTACGTAATGAAAGAGTTCAGAAAATACAAGGTCGTATAAGAGCGCTTAGTACAGATGTTACAGAATTGTCAATAAAATTTAGGGCCTGGCCCTTCTAAAACAGAGGTCAGGCCGAGCCGTACGGGCTTAAATCGGTCTGTGCTTTGCTCTACTTTATGGCCGTGATCCCGAAAAGAGATAAACTGGTTCATTCTCATAGAATTTCATGTCTAATAAAACAATAATTAATTGTTAAAATAGATTTTAACACTTTACTAAATTTTTAAATATGATTTATACAGGAGGGTGAGGCAGGTTGTATATATTTTTGCAAATTTTACGTATTTTGAAACTGTATAATACAGACTGTAAGTTGTTACCATTGTACATAAAAAATTAGAGACATGGAGCAGAGCAGCAATTATCCTCATCAGATGTACAATTTGTGCATACGTAAAAGTCATCATCGCTAACACATGTCACATGTGTTCATATCGTATACTGTACATTTAGAATCAATTTTTGTCTTTATATTGTGAGAACTATAGAGATAAGGCAAATTTTATTATTCATGTCACAAAGCTAATACCTGAAAATCCATTCTGAATATAACAAATGGCAGAGCTTTCCTCTATACCGTTGGAAAACCATAAATACCCATAGGAACGCTTGAGTGCAACTTTAGCAATCTGTCGGCCTGACGATTGAAAGATCTCTTAGTGGACAGTACACTGTTCTGTATAAGGATTGAAAACGATGAGTGGTATGAGGACGAAATTCAAAAGTACCAAACCATTATCTTATAACAATAATTAAGCACTGGAGACGACTAATGTGATTCATGGTTGTCTAAAATAAGTAACACAGTGTTGTTCTTAGTGCATCGTGTAAATTTGGTGAAATGTTGAATAAATAATAACAAAATTTCTCCTGTCATCCATCCAGAGAGATAACAGCCAATGCAAGTCCTCAATGTAATCAATGTATTGGCTTACCGACTCCAATACATTCAAGACTTGCACTAGCTGTTATGAATGTCTCGATTTTTTTTCGAGGAAATATCTTTATTGGTAGTACACTGTTACCACCTGCTGTGAGTGCTAAAACCATCGTTACTAATATACACCTTTTTCCTGAAGTAATAGCACTAACCTGCGTTACTCATTTTCTGCAATGGTTTTAGATGTTTTGTTGGAGAGTTGCATTGTTAGTCTAGCCTCACCGACATTGTATTCATCATTCGTTTAAAATTTGTACTTGACGCTTGACTCATGTAACTCTTGAAACACTTGTAGACTCAATGGTGCCAAAAGATAAATTTTGGTGTTATTTCATGAATACAAATATTTTGACGCCATTCTATCATTTTTCAGGTTTCAGGTATTTTATTCTTTTTGGCAACAGCTAAATCATCAGCCAACTCCCTAGGCTTCTTGTAGTTACTTCGTAATATATCTTTAAGCAATCTTCTACATATTTAGCCAAGTCCTCCACTTGCTGTAGAGTAAAAATTTTAGACGATTTGTCCAAGAGATGGATCCAATTGTAATTTCTTTATATAGCAGTAAAGCGTCATAAAATTAATTTTGAATTTACCTAGTGTTGAATTGTAGTGTAATATGGCTCTGTTTTGATAACCTCAATAAGTTGTATTCTTAGTACTAATGCCGTTTCACAGCTTAAATCCTCAAAACGTGATGCTGACGTAATGCCACTTGAAGTTCAGATGGTACACTAATTCTGTTTCTTATGCCGGTAAGTACTGTATTATTTTTTGTTTTTTGTTCATACTACTGCTAAGTTCTAACCGTATTATCACTCATTTCTTTTTTTTTTTGACATCATTTAAAAATAAAGTCATTCTTGTCGCAGTATTTTTTGTTATAATGTAGAAGCATTTATTTATTTCCAGGGAGTGCTTATTTCAAAATTGCTGATAAAAATATTTATTTTCACCTCCAAAAGTAGTATTTTATTCGCAGTTTATGCTATCAAAATAGTCTAATTTAACATTTAAAACACACCAAAGACCTCGAATCAAGTGTCGTTAACGTAACTTTGTACTTTTAAAACTGTAAAATGCCAACATCTCGAGTACGATTGCATTTTTTACAGTTAAAGGTATCGATACCTTTAACTGTTTGGCCGCTGTTGTGGTCACACACAGTCAAACACAAACCCACACAAAGAGAGAGGGAAATAGAGAGAGAGGGGGGAAAAGTGAGAGGAAGAGAGGCAAAGAGAGAGCGAAAGAGAGACAGGGAGATTTGCACAAACTAATATTTTATTTGTTAATACGTGACTTGGAAACATGGATATCTGCAAAATCTTGAGGTCGGAAATGTTTATCATTACTAGGAGGCGGACGTCCCCGGTTTAAACTACAACGGAGCTACAATGGAGCAAAGAAATAATGTAAACAACACACATTTACTGAATAGCATTATTCAAGCATTATTCATATGGTGAACGGTAACATCTGTTATTGACTCACATGTTGACGGGAAAACGACACAAAAAACTCGTAAATATCCTATTTTCATCGGCGTAGATATAGGAGTGTCAGAGGTTTTCAAAATTTATTATATTTACCTTATATTTGGCATGATAAATAAAGTTATATATATGTATACTTACGTTAGTTTTGTTTTTTCTTTGTTTTGACTGTTAATTACGTACTTCGTAATTTATGTAATAGTTCCTGTTTAATCCCGTTTCATTGAATCGACTTCTCCCAATTATCTAGACGTAAGTGTGCGCTGGATTTTGTTTAGTTTCAATAACATACGCGTACATTTTTAGTTATTTATTTAGATCCAGAATATTGTTTATGTTACTTTTTCAGATATTATATGGAAGAACGTCGAGAAAGACATCGTGAAACAATGGCGAGTTGGATTGCAGGTCATACTGATTGTATGTCCATTGTCATTGATTTCGATATTTATTGCAAGGTATGTAAAATATCGTTACAGAATGCCCAAAAATCGCACGTCAACGGCACTTAGCATCGCTAAAACATACACGGAAATTGGACCAGTTGAAAGCTGACAATTTTAACGAAGAAGTCTGTGTAGCTTTAATGGCGGCTAATATCCCATTATAGAAACTTGGTCCCACTTTCAAAACATTTCTTCAAAAATATACTAGTCGAAATGTTCCTGATGAATCCACCTTACGCAAATATTGTGCTTCACGAAAACGGTAGATTGCATTAGAAGACGAAACTGTAGATATATTAGGACGCTGTGTGGTAAATGTTGTAGCTGGTGTACTACATCCAACTATTCCACATAACGCATATGTAATGGCATCTAAAGTTATAAATGCAGTTGATGGGGAAACAATTGCTAAAACCATTGACGAGAAACAACATTCGGAAGATAGGTACAGGAAAAAAATACTTTTATTTGTTAGTGACAGTGCCGCATATATGTTAAAAACAGGCAGACTATTAAAGGAAACATTATTATATGCTGCATATTACTTGTGTAGCACATGCTCTCCACAGAATCTGTGAATATATCAGAGACAACTATCCGGAAGTTGATAGACTTGTGTCCGCTTTTAAAAAAAGTTTTCAGAAAAGCACCATCGAGAGTGGCCTTTTACAGGTAAAAACTTCCATCTTTGTCACTGCCACCCTCGCCAGTAATAACTAGATGGGGAACATGGCTGGAAGGTACTAGTTTTTATGCAGAGAATTTCGATAGTTTACAAAATTTCGTTACATGTTTAAATGACGATGCTAGAAGTATTTCTGAGTGCAAGGAACTAACACAAATCCCAAATTTAAAAAATCAGATGTTATTCCTTCAGGAACACTTTGGAAATTTGCCTAAACTAAACACATATTTTGAAAATCGAAATCTCAAACTAAAAGATGTATTAACCACATTAGATGTGGCTATTAATAATTTAAAAAGTATTCCGAGTGACTTCGGATGTGGCCTTCGGCAAAAGTTAGACGCAGTTTTTAATAGAATTCCAGATTTAATAACATTGCGGCAATTGTGTATGGGGACAATGACACAAAATCATACTTTTAAATACGCTGAAATAAAAGAATATTTCCAGTACGCACCTATAACCAGTTGCGATGTAGAAAGGACGTTTTCTATCTACAAGGATGTACTTAATTCAAAGAGAACAAGTCTTACAGAAGAGAACCTTGAGAAAGTATTGCTAGTAAATATTAATACTCTTTTACTAGACTTGAACATCAAAATGAACAAATAATAATGTATTTTGTATTTTATAGATCACCAGCCACTTGTTATCCAATTATATAAATAAAATTAAAACCTCTTTAAAAATTAGAAAATTTCAATAGTGCGCCCATGGGCGATGAGTCATCGGCCGCTCGTTCCGCCCCCTAATCATTACAATACTTCCTCATAATATTAATAAGAAAGTAAAATAACAAAATTCGTCTTGTAAGTTTATCACCACGTCAACTCTTCGGAAGGATAAGGCAAGTTGGTTGGAAAATTTACACGTATTATGTAAAGCAAGCAAACTCAAAAGCAGAAGAGAATAACTTAAATACTAAAATTCGGAGGCACGAGGACAGAATAAATAACACATTTTTTCATATTTTCGAAATTGTATTCTAGACCCGTTAAAATATCCATTCCGATTGTCTATGATCTTTTCTGGTTTTCAATTCAGATTTACGTATTCCGAATGTGAATAATGAAGTAGAGCAAAAAACTGTTATCCCCCCATACATCATCCGGGCGAAAAATTGTCGCTGAAAATAAGAAGAGCCAGGCAAAAACAAAGATAAATGTATTCAAACAACGACTGACTATCCTGGCGCGAAACGCACGCCACCTATACGCGCCAAATGATAGTCAGTATCGCGCTAAAACTCTTTTCAAGCTTCGAGTAGTCCAGTCTCCCGTCCTGTTTCACACTATCTAGAACTCAGCGAGTCCCGCGTATCCCAAAGCTCCGTGTACCTGGCGCGAACATATCTCTTTGAAAAACTTTTAAAGTTGATTGAACATGACCAACAAACAATTTGTATAAGTGAGCCGCAATCATCGTCGTATATAAATGTGTAATTTTTGTAAAAACAAACTTTATAGGGAAGTGCTTAAGAAAAAAGAACAACTAAGTTATTAAATATAGACAAAGCACAGGTATTTATATACGTATAATAAATATGCAAGCGTTTAGAATTATAATTATGGAAAATTGCTGGGTTTAAGTTTTATGCTTAGGATATGACTGAACATATAAATTTTTCCTGTTTTAGATAATGTTCAGATACACATCTCACAAATTAATGATGTTAAAAATTAAATATGATAACAAGTGAATAGCATTTAAAAGGAACAGAAAATCACAAGTAGTTTTAAAACATTTACAAAAAAACTTTAAATGTATAAGCATTCGCCTCTTATGAAATTTATTTTGCATTAAAATTATTATTAATTCTATGCCTTACTCAGAATGAACAAAGCATAAATTGTTGCAAAATGAGCGACTAAAACTTCAGAATATTCTGGTAATTCAAACACAAGATTTTAATTTGTAAAAATTATAATTTCAGCTGGAGGCCGAGAGTTATTACTTCGTATCGCTTTTAAAAGCAAGATTTTGCTATACATATTTGGCTGCAAAATAAACAAAAAATGAGTAACATTTTAAGGATCCATCCATGAAAGCCTTAGCTTATTATGTCAGAATTCTTAATTTTCTATTATTCTAATGTAATATTCAGTAGATAAAGTACCTATAACTTTGAATGTTTTGAATTAATACTTATACATACATATACTAAAAACAATATTTCATATTTCATTTGATAAGATCAGTTGTAGAATTTCAGTTTTGCTATATGTATGTTACGTGTTTCTTTGTTTAAAGTATCAAATTTAACATGATTGTTACATATACACATTTTGTAAAGAAGAATCCCTTTATTTAAATTCTTTGGGATTCTGGATATCTCTGATTTCTTAGATATCTTTGCTGAATAGGTTATTTGAATAAATCCTATTTTAATAACGTCGTCCCTTCAAATACATAAACAAAATATAATACATTTACTTAGTTGTGTTGTAATGTTCATATCACAATCTGCCTGTCCAAAAAATACGAGTGAGCAGAAATTTGTTTAACACCTTCATTGTAACATTACAAATAATATTTCAAAAGTCCCTATCTATATCGCCTGTGAGCTTTGTTTTATTCAAGGTCAAGTGTCACAGAAATTAGTTTCTCGCATATATCTCCTCTCTTCCTATGGACCACATGACTTTTTTAGTTATTACAGGATATCTTTTACGTAAAACCAGCCGCTTTCACGTTATGTATTAGAGAAATAATGAACAACGGTGCTTCCGTCTGCAAACCACCTCAGAGGTAAGGTGCAAGACGCATTTTTTACATGGTTCCCCAGTAGGCCTAATCAATATTTTCCTTGCTTTAAGTACATTCTATAACTCGTCCTCATTCTCGTCATATTCCTTTCTTTCTACACATGTTTCTTCGTTGTCTGTTCTTTCTTCGTTAAATACTTTCCCATCATTTTCTTCTGCTTTTCCAATATTTTGCGTGATGAGATCAAAAATTCTAGTCGTATTGTATTCTTCATTTTGAATATTTACTATTGAGTCTTCAATAACACTTTGCGTTGAGACTTGACTGACTGTGACAATAGCCACAAAGTATTAAACAGGACAGTCCAAATTTTCTGCACCCGCAATTTCTGTTATACGTTTTGGTACAAATACATAAGATAGTGTTCAGAAGTATATCTGGTGCTGATGATAGAAATGTCGTAATGGACTCCAAAATATTATTATTGATTGTCTACCCATACTGTTCAGGATTTAAATCATTATCAAGTCATATCTGTACTTGATAATACATTTGACTTAGATGTTGGTGAGAGACTGCGGCAGTAATTGTAACAACAATTTCACAGGAGTGTAAAGTCTCTTTGGCTTCGCGAATGTTATGTATTGATGGCTGTTAATGAATACTTCTGATATGGGTGATCCTATATTGGCAGAGGAGTGCGCACTCCATTATGCAATATAGTCTCTAATAGAAAATTTTCTTGCTTAAAAGCTTCTTCTGATTGCTGTAGGTCTGGGCGTTTCTGAATTTTAAAAGCAATTGCGAGCATCTGTGTCGCACCCAGTGATGGTGTGTGAAAGCAATGAATAATGTTTACAATTTGGTAACCCTACGATTGATTCTATTTTTCTGCTCTCTGGTTTCAAGAAGAAAACTTCCTGGTTCGAAGGACCAGGTCTTACTAGAAGAAATAAAAGATTTACAGACATGTACCAGCATGTGTAGAATATAGTATACCCTGTCCAATAACATTATTTTTCTTTGAATATAACTTTTTGAAACTTGGAACAATATTGGTGGTGTGGCCCCGGATGAACTTTATTTAGGTTTTGCAACATTATTAAAAAAATATCTGCGTGTTGAATTAACATGTTTGCTATTATAATAAATTATATTAGATATATGGGGTCTTAAAAAATTAAAAAAAACATAAAAATGCTTGAAGAGAAAAGTACAATTAATTTGCATTTTATTAGTTGAAATACAAAATTTCATTCAGTTCAGAAAATCAACAAACATTATTTTACATAACCGCCTCCAAATTTACGTATGGCTTGTGATTCACTTATTTCATTCGCCGAGTCCTTTATTCGTATTTTTAGTATTATCAGGTCATTTGTGCTTCAAAATACGCCACCAGAAAAAATCAATAAGTCAGGCGATCTAACAAGAAAATGTATTGGTCCAAATATTCTTGTCCATCGTTCTTCGAACTAATCTGTCAACCACTAACATTTCAATTCATTGAGCAGGGCATGGCACCCGTGTTTTTGCGAAACAATGTTATGCCGTAATTCTAGCACTAAATTGTCCTGAAACGATAACAGACATATTTATGGTTTCCAAAAGACACACATAAATATGTTGATTCAAATTCCTGTCAGTAAAATATGGATCAACAATTCGATAGTAAAAAATGCGCACCAAACATTCACTTTTGTATAACGTTGACTTTGTTTTTGAATACCATGATTTTGATGCAGAAGGTTGCTTCACCAGTAAAAAAGATCATGTTGTGAAAACTTATATTTACGAGGTTTAAACGGCCGAACTTTGATTTCTCTATAAATTCTTTGCAAATGACTTTTACTAATATCCAACATTTGTGATCGTTCCGTAAATATAATTTTGGTTTTTCTATAATTGAATCTATTGCCAAAAGTGCTGCTGTATCGTCTTCGTAGTAATATTTATTGAGTTTCTTAACAGTTACTAGAGTTCCAGTTAAGTCGCATTTATTTAAAAAGTTTCTCCAGTCCTCTTCGCTACAGCAGTTTTCGGAAACTTTTCATGAAACATGTCTACAGCATATCGATAAGATATGTCATAACATTTAACCAAATAAATATATTCTTTAATGGTTAACATTTGGTAAAACAATGGGAAAATTACAGTAGTCAGTGATAGACAAAATTTAATTAAGAATTATCTACATCAAATTTAAGATAACAGGTCATCGTAATTAAACTTAATAACATACAACCATAACAATTGTAATTTAAACTAGAAATTTTGTGTTTTAGCTAATTTTATAATTTAAAGAACTTTTTCTGTTAAGAGTAAATTCTAAATTGCAAAATTATGGTACTTCTCGCTTAAAACATTTTAATGTTTTCTTGGTTTCTGAAGATTCTGTATATTTAATGTAATTTATGTTTTAGACAAACAGCGTTTTTTTTTTTTAAGAAATGACTATCGTAAAATGGAAAACAAAGTCTTTTTACCCTCTTGTCAACATCTGGGGACAGACTGTAAATATATATTGTGCGTCTTGCTCGAAAACTTAATAGAGTGCTATCTTTGTTGAGTGTTTGACTACGTGAAAGATGTTTTGTACGATTTTTTGTATTAATCTAAAAGTCATAGAACTCATACAAAACCAGATATTTGCAAAAAAACAATTTCTGTGACATTTGACCTCGAATATCTAACAACGTAACAACGATATCGATGGGTGCTTTTGAAACTTTATTTGTAATTCCAAAATAAATGATTATGCAAAATTTCAGTTTGCTTGTAGTCCAGTCATTCTGTCCGAAAATAGTCCCTGAATTAGAAAATGAACCGAACAAGCCAATTTTTTTTATATGTTGTTGGAGGGGATTAGAGGAGCTTAATTCCAAGTTTTCGACTAGATACCCCTTGTGCATTTTCCGCCATCTTGAAAACAAGGGTCCATTTTTGTTTCTGTTGTAACTCGGCTCCTGGTCGTCCGACGGGCAAGTTGTTTTGTTGTCTACAATTTATGTCATA
Source organism: Amphimallon solstitiale (assembly GCA_963170755.1). Classification (NCBI taxonomy): domain Eukaryota; kingdom Metazoa; phylum Arthropoda; class Insecta; order Coleoptera; family Scarabaeidae; genus Amphimallon; species Amphimallon solstitiale. The sequence goes on along the minus strand of OY720676.1, from coordinate 62,189,587 downwards.
TAACTTTTTCACCTAACATTGACCGTTCCCGAGATATCGGCAAAAATAAGACAAAATTTGAGATACGAACTCGGTTTTTATTTTTTTCTTCTTTGTCGTCACACAGCATAAAATGTCTATTATCAAACTTGTAGAGCACGTTCGTACCTAAAATTCAATGTTTTTGTTTTTCCCATATCTTCAAAATTACGAGTTTTAACGCGCCGCAAAGTCGGCTGTACTGTATTTAGACTCGTTCGTTGAAATGCGAGAGGGTTAGGTATAAAAGACCCTTTTAAGGTGGCTCTCCACGGCTCATGATATTACAGGCCAGCTCGCGCCGAACCGATTTGTGCGGACGAGCACGGGCCACGGACGAGCATGGACCACCTCGGGCAACACCCTTCCCACGGCGCGTGTAGACTCGATTTTTAACGGTCATTTCCATAATGTCGCGTGAAGAAAGCACTGTTGCTGCAGCCACTTTTGTGCTATTTAGTAGATATTATTTACTAAATAAACAAAAAAAGAAAAAGAAAAGATGCTGGTACATTGTAAAAACGTCAAACGCTCTTAAATATTTCGGTTGCACCACTGCCGGTCTTCATAGACTCTTTAATTTTCGTACGAATCTTTCTATATGTGGACATTCAATTATCCCTTTTTTTTAAAGTTCTTTAATTGTGATATCATTCTTCATTTGCCTTTGTATTCTAGCCCATGAAACCTGCTGATCATTGCGATTTTTGTGATCTGCACTTTTAGTGCTCCACAAAGTAGTTTCTTTTTCAAAATAACTTAAAAATTCGAAAATACTTTCGTTTGTCCCAGTTCATATTTTTGGAAATACGCACATCAGTACTATAGCACGCTCAAAATACAAATAAACATGTTGTCGCGCCAGTCACGGGCCTTTGAAGTTACCGACTCTCGGCGGATCGGACGGGTCGCCCCGGATATGCTCGCGCCAGCTCGGACGGCACCCTTCCCACGGCCTGTAGGCGCGAGCTGGCGCGGGCTGGCCCGCAATATCACGGGCCGTGGGAAGCCAGCCTTATATTGCCTTGCCGGACATCTGCGTCTTTTCAAAGCCGAATTGGTCTGTGTGTTCTTCGTGTTTCCTCGGCTTACGCACACCATCGAAATTTACAAGTGTGCATAAATTATATAGGAGATTGTCATGGGCGGGGGAGCCGAACTGAACCGAATCGAGGGTTCTTCCACCACTACCACTACCGGTTGTTTCGAAAATTTCAGTGCGAGCGTACGTATTTCCTATCGTTGTGAAAATGGGCGAATTATTTATTTGCAAAAAACCTCTTCTCGAAGACATTTATGTGACGAAGAAGAAAGCTCTTCAGTCTCTTTTAGCGGCTAGCATTAAAAGAGGACATGAGGAACATCAGCGCATGTTACAAACTGTCGATTCAGTGAGTGTTCACTTTGCCTGCTACAAACAATATAGCCACGAAAGACTAGCGTCAATTGCTTATCGACGAAGGGCATCTGCATCGAACCAATCGGAAGAACTCGAAGAACCCGAAGAAAAACCACAACTTGAGCCTGTTTTTGATTTAAAAATTAAATGCTTATTTTGTGCAGAAGTAATAGAAGATGAAGGGAAAATTCCACTTCGAAGACGAAAACGAATTAGTGTGGTGAAAGACAGATCGATGAAAGAAAATATCATGCAATACCTTGCTGGACGCGATGATGATTAGGCTGTTTCAATGAAGAAGCAGGATCACGATACTATCCATCACAAATGCATTAGGCATGTGTATTACCCGTTAGCTTCCAAGAACATTGAAAAGGGACGACCTATCAGGGACAAAGTGGACGAAGTCATGGAGGACATTTACTCATTTCTAATGGAAGAAGCGTCTAAGTATGACTCCGTTGAAATCGTAAGCGAAGACATCGATCTTTTGGTTCTACTTACCGGACTGGCACAACATAACACAAACATCTTCTTCCGAATACCATCAAAAGGAAATACACCAGCAGCATTGTACTCTCCAACTTGTCTGAAGCACGAGAAGACCATCCAGGACAACATACCCGTCCTTCACATTTTCATCGGTTGCGATACCACATCATCTTTTTTCAATATTGGGAAATCTAAATTCATAAACACTCTCGAAAAGCACGCGGAATTGGTACCATCAGTCGAACTGTTCAAGAGAAAAAACGTGGATCCGCAGATTTTGCTATCCACAGGAGAACGATTCATAATCGCCCTATACGGCGGTAAAAAGGAAGATAAATTCATCAATACTTTACGATACCAGAACTTCATGAAATCGATCACCAAGAACAGATTCAATCTGTCATAACTTCCGCCAACTAAGAACGCAGCACGGCAGCACGTCTTCCGTACCTATCATCAAGTACAAAGTTGGCTCGGATTATACGAAGATCCGGAGGAATTGGCCTGGCGACGGACGCACCAAGGACTCGAACCAATCACAAGCACAACCGAACTCGCACCAACCGAGCTTCTGAAGTTTGTATCGTGTAGATGTAAAGAAAAATGCGGAGCTGATGTGGGTGCACGAAAGCAGGCATTGCGTGTTCCACGATTTGCCTTAATTTCAGTGGAGAAACATGCGACAACGCCCCCAAAGTTGACTACCTGCAGGACGTCAAATCAGTTGATGAGGATGATGCGACTGTCGAAGACAAGGTGGGTCAAGAATCCCCGCGTCTCGAAGAGGATCCTGAAGACGGGACATATGAACAAGCAGGACCATCAAAAAGAAGGAAGATATGAATGTCTTTTTGACCGGGAAAAACAAATTTGCCTAATACATTTTATACGTGTGATTCATAATTCCACTGTTTTATTTACCTATATTGTATTTCAATAATTCTATTCAGAACAGTGAATCCGTTACAACATATCTATACAATCGAAACTTTGCTCGGACTTGCCGGCTTGCCGAATTTGCGGCGCGCTAGAACTCGTAATTTTTATAGATATAGGGAAAACAAAAATATCGAAGTAGGTATGAATGTGCTCTACAAGTTTGATATTAGACATTTTTTGCTATATGTGACGACAAAGAAAACAAAAATAAAAACCGAGTTCGTATTTTTGCCGATATCTCGAGAACCGTCAATGTTGGGGGGAAAAGTTATATGAAATAAATTGTAGAGAATAAAAAAAGGAACAAAAAACCCAAACAACTTCCACGTCGGACGACCAGAAACCGAGTTATAACGGAAACAAATATGCACCCTTATTTTCAAGATGGCGGAAAATGCACAAGGGGTATCCAGTCGAAAACTTGGAATTAAGCTGTTCTAACCCCCCCAAACAACATATAAAAAAATTGGAAAATATGCATTTCCTTTTCAATATTATGCAGGTGCTAAAGTTTCTTATATGCAGTAGTATTACCAGTTATTTAAAGTTTTTTACAAGCTCGGTCAATGAGCGGTGTTGCAACTTATTTATCTAACATACAAAATTAAATAATGTAGAAATATGCCTGGATACTAATTTGCTTAGATCAACATATTTACATATTGTTTGGAACTAATTCCATAAAAGAAAATAATTTATTATAAAAGTTTTATACATGGTGTTGTATGTAAACTATAAGTAGATCAATACAGTGGACCTTGATAAGATACATAAATGATCGAAAGTGTAGCGGCATGACAATTTTGAAGTGCTTCATGAACGAAAAAGTTTTGGTTTTGGTTCACATCCAAACAGTCGACTGTTGTTTTGGATCGTATGAATATATCCAGGTTTCTTCACCTGCTACGAAATTGTTGGCAGAAACACAGCGACTGAATTTTTGAAGATGTTTTTTACACCAACTCACACGAGTCTTTTTTGAGCCTCAGTTAAGTTGTGTGGAATCCAACGACTGCATAGTTTCTTCACTATTAAATGTTCATGTGAAATCGTTTGTATTTGACATTTACCAATGCCCAAGGATGCCTCTATCTCTCGATATGTTACATGTCTATCCACTGCAATCATTTCTCGCGCAGCATAGATGATCGCAGGAACAACAGCAGTTGATGGACGACCTTCACGAAATTCGTCACTGACACTAGTACGTCCACACTAAATTCTTTAAACTAGTCATGACAGTGGTTTTCGAAGGTGCTTCTTCACCAAAGACAGTATGAAGTCGATCGATGCATTGTCATTGAGCCACATTTAAAATCGTAAAAGATCAAGCACAAAAATGTTCTCGAAGAATGTCCATTTATTCACTCAATTGATTTTTTTGAAACGCTATTAATACTAAACCACGCAGTCGACTGTTTTCTGTCAAGGGTATTTATCATACTAAATGTCAAAGTTTAAAGCAGTCATATCTAAATATACGGCAAGTGTCATCTAGAGGTACTTTCCGGAAATTATTAGGGTTACCTTAGTATCAATGTGGGACTATTGCAGCTTGTTTTTTTTGACCAAAGTCTGTTCCGTCACACCGTTTTTTCTACTTTGGTAAAGGAAAAACATGATTGTGATTTCTTGCAAATTATTTGCTAATAACAAATTTAAGCATGCATATTCTTCTGAGAAATGATTCAATTTTCGTAAACCTAATTGTCGTAAATTATACGATTTACATTTTAACGCGTATTGATTATTTCTGTATAACATCTGTTAAGGAAACTTCCTATTTTGAAAGTGCCATAAATAAAACTCAATTTCAGTTCAAATACACATTTATTTATTTTCGGTGTGCGCCGATATTTCGGGGTCGCTCTGCATCGAGCATTACAGCATATAGGGTTTTCAAACTTAAGTCGGCACTATTGCTATCTTCGTTATTATTGGAGCTACGAAGTCGGTTAAATAGGCAAACTAGTAGGATTTTTTCCCTCATTACGACGGTGAAAACGGAATAAAAATTGAACATCGCGTTCGCGACTTATGTCAAAAAGTTAAATTTTTTCAAATGGAACACCCAGTATAAAATATCCTCATTCGATAGGAAATTGAATTCTGAAGAAAATGTGTTCTATGACCTTTTATGCTAATGTCAAAAATGACAAAGCTATTGATGACTTTTCAAATTCGTGGCTGTCTTAGCTGTAACTTTGTATTAGCAATGAAATAAAAAGCAAGGGGAATATCAATAAAGTATTGTTTATTTTAGGTAATCATAATAGTAATAATAATAATAAATCCTATAAATATTTAAAAAATACAACAAAACTTAAACTAGATGCTCAAAAACACCTCCCTCGTACTCCAAGCATTTTTGAGCCCGCTTGTAAACGCTCCTAGTGGCTCATCAATATTATTGATAGCATGAACGATACTCTGCTGAAGATCGTCAAGATTATCATACTGCCTGTTGTACACCACACTCTTCACATATCCCCAAAAGAAAAAATCCATCGGCGTAATGTCTGGTGATCGAGGAGGCATACGGATACCGTTGGTTGATAAATATCTGTCATTAAAAAATTCGTGTAATAGGATATCTACCTGGCGAACGTTATGGGGAGGAGCTCCGTCTTGTTGGAAGTAAATCTGCTGTCTATCAATTAAAGTCAGATCATCCAAGAAGTCGCGAAGTGTGGCGGTTAACATTTCGGCATACCGCTCACCAGTTAATGCGCCCTGATAAAATATAGGGCCTACAATTGTTGAGCCCATTAGACCGCACCAAACATTAATACTAAAACGTCTCTGCGGGTTACAAGGACGGAATAGCATCGGATTTTCGCGACTCCAGTAGTGACTGTGCTTTCTGTTGAACATGCCCCTATTGGAGAAAGTTGATTCGTCACTCCAAAGAACTAAGCGCCAAAAATTATCATGGGTTCTCATTTTATTAATGAACCACTGACAAAACTGGATGCGCCTTTCTTGATCTCCTGGTACCAACGTCTGTGTAGGTCGATACTTGTACGGCACAAAATTATACTTTTTGAGAATATTATGAATAGTTCCCAAACATAGTTCACTTTCTTGCATGAAATCGTTAATTGAATTATTAGGATGAGCTTCAAAGTAAGCTAACACATTCATTTCCGTTGCTTCCCTTATTATAAATTGTTTCTTGGTTCTAGTTTTCTTGAACACATTTTCATTAGATCTAAATTTACGATACAAAAGCAAAAAGTACCTTCTATCTGGCAAATTACGCATAGGAAACAACGCACTATAACGTTCACGCGCTCGGTGGCTATTTTTTTGACAAACGATATAACATTCCACCATATCACATTTTTCTGAATGCGTGAAAGGCATTGTTTCCTCAAAAAACACAAACGTAAAGTGTTCACTAGCAAAACTTCAATTTGACATCATAATTCTGATGACATTTATGAAACAAACGAATTTTGTTTATGAAATATCAGCCACCTTGACGAATTTGAAAAATCATCAATAGCTTTGTCATTTTTGACATTAGGATAAAAGGTCATAGGACACCATTTGTTCAGAATTCAATTTCCTATCGATTGAGAATATTGTATACTGGGTGTTCCACTTGAAAAAATTTAACTTTTTGACATAACTCGCGAAAGCGATGTTCAATTTTTATTTCGTTTTCACCATCGTAATGAGCGAAAAAAATACTACTAGTTTGCCTATTTAAGCGACTTCGTAGCTCCAATAATAACGAAGATAGCGATAGTGCCGACTTAAGTTTGAAAACCCTGTGTATACATGTGAATCGCTCGAGGAGCTGTGCAGATGCCAGACATTGCATACGGTACGCATACATAGGAGGTCTTGCATCACCTTCGTTGTACGGTCGTGTACTCGGGCCGGCAGACAATAAACTCGGCCGCTGAGACTGTATACGCTCGAAGGTCGCTCCGCATCAGTATGCTCGCAATATTTGTAAGTAAAAAATACATTAAGTGACAATATAATTAAAAGTTAAAAAAATAGAACACACATTACAAAAATATAATAACACATAAAAATAAAGAAAAGGATTCCTATATAAAGCAAGAAACAATAATATAAAATTAAATGAAATATGTTAAGTTCTTAACAACATCTCTAACATAGACGTTTCCATTAAGCATTTTTAAAAGAAATTGAATTCCATATTTGAACTCTGCATTCCCAAAACTGCGAAGGCTTTAAAGAACCAGTATTTTTCCTACGTCATTGCAAATATTATCAATACCATTTAACTTAAATTCTTACAAAAGTAAAATTGATGTGGACCTATATGTGGAATTTAATAGACTGAGACGTAAAGAATATGATTGATGCAGCTTATAAGAATTACATCACTCAGGATAAGAAACTCTTTCCTTCTGAACTAAACTTTTTTGGACACATGTCAATCTCGTTTCTAATTTTTTTGACGTTGTCAATACATTTACCGGCTATTTTTAAAATTTATACGCAGTTATATTTCCAGGGTTTTGACATATTGACATATTATATTGACTTTTTTCGCTTAGCCTGGCTGAAGGCAAACATAAGCCTACCGCTTTTCCAAGTTGTCACCACTATCTATCGGTCTAGACTACATTTTATTAACGAAGTATCATAAGATCAATAATTTTGATTATTTCTGTCGTAGAAAAAGTACAGTATGAAAATTTTGTAAATTCGTTAGTCACTAGTTTTACTAAAAGCTCGCCCCGCTACGCTACGCTCGTGAGTTATAATTTATAAAACTCATGACTAAAATTATAGAAAATCTCATAAACGCAAGTATCTCCTTGATTTAATTTTATTAGACAATTTTTGTAAAATTTATTTCCGTGTCATACAATTCTAATAGAAGAGCAACATTTTAAAAATATAAGATTTGGAAATTGAGGAAAAATTATGTTTCGCCTGGATTTAATCTTATTTCTACCTCTCACACAATAATACACACATCTGGTTAGTTTATTTTATTTATATCCACTTTACTTGATTATTTAAGTCATCTGTTGCTTAATGTTCATCAACTAATTAACAAAAAATAAAGAAAATTATATTTCGCCTGAGTTTAATCTATTATCTATCTCTTACACAATAAAACACACATCTGGTTAACTTCTTTTTTTTAGATCAACTTTAATTAATCATTTAATTCATCTGATGCTTAATGTTCTTCAATTAATGAACAAAAAGTAAATTATAGATACTCTCGTTGTTGGAAAAGAATTGTAGCTGTTAATTAAAATGTCGTAGAATGTTGTATTAGTCTGGCTGAGAATATACTTTGTTGTGACAGTAACACAGTTATGAATGGGTCAATTGATAAATTATTTAATTTGCGCAAATCTCGATTGAGCAATTTAATTTATTATAGTCCTTCGAATACCAGTCGTAGCAATTGTTATGCAGATAATTTTTGCTGTGGTGTATCACTCATGTTAACTATGCTTCCGAATGGGAGTTGTGGAAGGCCTATAGTTAAATTCATATGACAGATGCTTTGTCATTCGTTGAACTACCACAAGAATCGGCATCATATTGACAAATTATGGTATTATGTATGAATATTTTAAATAACTTGTCACTTATATTTGAATATCAAATATGACAATATCTTTTCCCTTATTAATGAAACCTTATAATTGTTTTCAGATCCAAATTTATTGAAATTTATAAATAAATAAGCTATCATTAATTTTCACAAAATTTAGGGAGTATTTTTCCTTTGTTTACTAATCCCTACACCAAGAAAAACATATTACAAATCCCCTTCTATATCTGGTAAGACCCCGACGGTAAGAATCTCAAAGATGTGTATAGAAAGATATTATATTAAAAGAAGGCTCAGTAAGCCCCTAATTTTTAAACGAAATATGTAAGAGGCAAGCCATAAATCTTCTACTTTCTGCCGAGGAAACAATGGAGTTTGTTCAGTTTCAAAATAAAAATATAAAGCAATACTTCTCAATACTTACCGGGAAATTCCGGACTAAAAAATAAAAGAAAGCTTAACATTTGTTTTTTCGGTGGCGTCCTCCTCTATGCTTTTATTAAAAATGTAAGCCTCACATACAGGCGAGATGGACCTTTATTTCACATCTACGACAGTTAAAATAAAAGTCTGACATCGTATTGAGTTGGATATTAAGAATCGATTGTTGTCTTTTATACTAAAAATACATACAAACATTTAAACTCATGATTTATTAAGAGTCCTCGACAGTGGATTTGTGAATAGTTGAAAAATAGCAGATTTTTGATGCAAGATATTTTTGTTGATTTTAAATTTGGAGAAAACGTTTCATCGTCAACTTATGAAGAATTTAGTTATCTATCCCGCTGAATAATCAAACTTAGAAAAAAATATCTCATTAAAGAAAATTAATTAATATGTCGAAATATTTAAAACGAATTTTCTCAAAAATTCTTGACAGCAGATTTGTTTGCTTTAGTGCACGTCAAAAATTGAATAAAAAGCTACCCCGCCCTGCACTTATATTCGTTCAACAATTCTTTACTTAGTTTTAAATGAATATAAAATAAATTCAAATTAGGCAACCCACATTACAGTGAATGTTATTCTGGTAAAAATCTTTCTCGCGGTTACAAATGTGTAAATATTAAATAATAAATGAATTTTTATTCGCTTAGATATTGAGTTATTATTTCAAATATTTATTATACACCGTGTCCAGAAATTCGCGGATCAACTTCAGGTAGAACAATTCTAAGATTAATTCTGAGTAAATAATCTCAATCCAAAAAAGTTGTAGGTTCTGTCGTTAAGCCATACGGATTATTTTAAAAAAGTGTAAGTTTGGCAACACTATATTATAGCAGTCATAATAATTAGATCTAAATATACCATATTCATGAAGGCGCTGATCTAATCTTCGGAATGTGTTGGTAGATGGGTGCCGCCTATATGGAAAACGTATTTCGTATTCCAGTTTTGCCATATTCGCATTGGCGTTGCAAAATCCGAATACCATGTACATATCAGCATATTCATTAAAAGTGTGCATTATAAAATTGCACACTTTTAATGAATATGCTGCACTAGGTACATAAAGCGAAAAAATTAACCTTAAATTTTACAAACGTCAAAATTTGACAACGAGCTCTATATTGCAACCGAATATTTTTCTTGTCCAAGGTTGCCATATGTACTTTAAGCTGAGAAGTGCAATTGACGTAATGTTGAAAATGCCAAGCATTGGCATTACTCGATTAGTAACATCAACGTTGTGCTACATAAATCTATTTTACTGTAAACATCAATGGTTATTCGTAAAAGATTTCAAAATGTTGAATTATTTCCAGCCGTATATTTTCAGTTTTGATGGCCTCGTGTGGTTTATTGAAAGACCATACAAGTTTTTTGTATCAGGGTTGTTGACTTAGAATTAATCGTAGAAGCGTTCTACGTAAAATTTATCCGCGAATTTCCGGACACGGTGCATATTCCCTATGAGTAATAGGCACTCGGCCATCCTTCGGTTATTAAAGTATGTGCTATGCAACCAATATTGCGAATGCATACCCCCTAATTTTATTCATTAGAATCTAAAAACATCCTACAATAAATTTCAGCCAAATTGGAGGACTTTAACCCATGCCGATATAGACTTAAACATTTACCATTCCAAATAACACCCACTTTAACATGTTTTTGCGTACAAATTTAAGTAACCGATTTTTACCAAAAATTATGTTGGCTGAAGTAAATGCACCTAATTTTATTATATTTATTATATTTCGCTCTGGGTTTTAAAAAGGCATTAAGAATATTTTATACGAACTTTAATACATGTGCTATATTAATGAATAAATTATTCGAGGTATGTTTTTTGCAAATGTCTTTTTAGTGCAATCGGGAAACAGCTTCCTGCGCTCCATTAGGAATTGTGAATTAAAATGTTTATGTTCTTCATTTTCAGTATGTAGTCCATTATACCCTTCCATAAATTTAACTGCTCTCACAGCAGTGTCGTTAACACAAACCAGTGTTCACACGATCTGTTTGGCCTTGATAAACTCTTGATTTTCATCCCATTTTGTGATCTAGTGGAATTAGAATGTGTCAATTCCCAAAAGCTTCAATAAATTGATATCTTCTGGACCCACGAAATCGTGTATTTTTTATCTACAAGAAGAGTAAAAGACAAAGATATTCTTACTATTTTAAACCAAATGAATGCAAGATAAAATTGGTCAGTATTATATCTATTCCAGCTAAGCACCTAACACGACCTTGTTTGTTTTGATTAATTAAAAACGTCTTATCTACTTCGATTTTGATCATTTTCAGTGCGTCTGCATGTGCGATGACAAAAAATTTAACAATTTCAGTTCAACGTCCCTTTTCCCTTTCCGATAACTTCTCAGTCCTTTGTCAAATTTTTTTGAAGTTCTCTCGATTCTTTATGCAAGTCAGTTAATTTCTTTACTCAACACGGAACAGCTATAGTGGAAACGCGAGCTTTCTCTCAAAATAATAAACATTCCCGAATAGCTAAATTGTCGGTTTCACTAATTTTCAACTTAACTTGACGCGAATTATAAAATAACACTTAAAACCTGTCCATTTGCTGGCAATTTTGCGCCTAGAATTTGATGAGTAGTCTTTCCCATAAAAATATTCTCATCACCTCTCAATTTTCGAAACGTTTTTCAGCAAAATATAAAGCAAGTACCTATAAAATTATTAAGGAAATAAATTTCCGTTCTATTCGAACGTAACCTTATCGTCGACTGAACAGCAGTGCTGCCACCACTAGCTCTAAAAACGTATTGAATTTTCGTACTGAATTTACAAAAAAAGTACTGAATCGAGAAAGACTTATCGATGACCTTTTTGTAGTCTGAAGGGACAATAAAATACATCACTAACATATGTAATGACTTTATCCAACTTTCCTAAAATCATAAAATATATTTAAATACAGTAGTATACTTATACTTGAACATAAAAAATAACTAGACAAAATAAAATATATTGATTTGAAACAAATGACAAAACAACAGCTCACTCTTAAATAAGCATTTACCACAACCGTATTATATCCACATTTTTTTAGCTTCTTGCAATCATTTTTGAATATTATATAGGTTTTTTCGGTTGCCCTTCACGATTTGTCATTTGTATTCACTATTTATGAAATCAATATCACAACTGTCAAATTTGTGTCCATCGTAATTCCCTTTAAGGGATCATCACAGTGTGACAAGTCGAAAAATAACTGATTATTGCGATTTTATTTTTGACTATTAAAATATGCTAATCAATCCAATTTTTTTGTGTCGTATCAAAACACTCACGAAGAACAGGAAATAAATTTTCAAACGTTTGTTCATATTTTTGATAACATTTTTTCAACGGACGAAAATGTCTTCGAAAAAAAGGAGTCCGCAAGATGTACATGATCGTACCCGCAAATCTCATCTGAAACGAAATCTGGAAAAAGGTTATTATCAGTATGAAAACCGTTATCTTGCTATGGAGGTTTTTTTTTCATCATCATCAAAAGTGATAAAATGGCGGCGATTTCAAAAAAAATAGAATTCAACTTATTTTTCTGACAGTTTTTTCGTTATGAAAAATAGAAAGATTTCGAAAAATAGAAAAAGCTTCCATAGCAAGATAAAGAGTAACGTAAAGAATGTTGAGTTAAAATTTGAGATCTATAGCTTGAGAACTCTTCCTTTGAGAGTCTACACCGTTTTGAAAAACTACATTTCGAGAAAAACGCGTTCAAAGTTTCGAGTGGAGAATTTTCATATAAATACCTAGTCTACTTACGGTCAATCAGCAATGCCAGGTCCATACAATATCCCTTCCGCTTCCTCAAATTGATCGTTTTCAGTAGCACTTTCTTTTCGAATCGATTTTTTGTAAAATTTTACATCACCGTTACATGTTTTGCACTTGAGCAACTGTTGAAGTGCGCCGAAAACTACACAGAATTCAATAAATCAATAGCTAAAACTTTGGTCAATTTTGACCTCAAAGTTCGGATTTTGTCTAGCTAGTTTTGCTACCGAACAACTCACGAATTCAGAATCATTTTCAATGAAATGTCGATTCGCTCCCTTGAAACCTGAGGTTCTTTTCCTACAAGCTCGTCCACGTATGCTCCTATCGCCTTTATTATCCTGCCACATGGATTCTTCGGGCGTTTTTCTCATTGATCTATCCAAGCTCGATATCGGAAACGTACGAGTGTCAATAAGAATGTCAAAGAAAAGGAAGGAATGGGAAAATAATTTATTGCTTAATTTTGATTTTGGTAAGAGAGTGAGAAATACTGTACGTTTTTACTTTCATATACGTAGTATAAGGATGTATTGTGATAACGAAAATTTTCGACCTCGAGATTTTTGCAGATGTCCACGTTTTGAAGTCCGCTGATACCAAAAAAGTGGTTTTAAAAAATCTCTCTCTCTCTCTCTCGCTCTCTCTCTCTCTCTCTCTCTCTCTCTCATTCTCTCGCTCTCTTTCTCTCTCTCTCTCTCTCTCCCTCTAATCTGTATATGTAACCTTGAGGATGTTTATATAAATAAAAATGTTTTATATCATTTGGCTCATGCTTCGGAGTTATAAAGTAAGACTTCATTTTACAAGGAAGATTGCAAAACTCACGTATTTTCCCCCTACAGAGTTACAACGACATGATCATTTTCAAAAAAAAAGCAAACAAAATGAATATAAGAAAATTTAATATTATGTATGTACATTACTCCATGAAGATTAATAAAAATTGGGTTAATTAAATTTTTTTATTTCAAATTACTTATTCGGTGAGATATTCAGAGCTATGTGAGAATTACATAACAGGAAATTGCTGATATCAATTAACATTAATTTCTTAAACCTCTTGCAGTTACCTGTCTATAGACTGAGACTACATGCCAACATATGCAATCGCCATTTATTTTTAATTATTAGACTTGAGGGAAACTCGATGATTAAGATAAATCCAGTGGGTAACAAGGGTTTACTTTTATGTTTTTAAAGTGTGCGCACCTTTTTCTGCTCGATGGGTTTATGGCTAGTTTCTCATTTGATCTCTTTATTTCTTTTATTTAATGTAAGAAGATAGCTGGAAAAAAGGTGTTCATCGTAAACAATACGAACATGGCCAATTTCATGTAGGATTTCGTTAATTGTCTGCTCCCGTAGAATCCTGGATAAATATTTCCCCAGTGAATCCAAAATATTACCTTTGTTTATGTCTTAGATAACTCTAGCCTACCTTTTTTGGATTTATTTCATAATAAAAAATAAGTAAGAGCAATAAAAGAAAAGGATTAAATTTGATACTCTCGAAAGTCATATGAAAATTATACAGTATTTTATCAAAGCATGTGTACATATCTAGCTCCTGTTTACTGTTTATCAATTATATACAGGCTGTCCCAGCGAAGCTGTAAAGTCCATTATTGGTATCTAATAATGTAGATAACGAATAATTTTTAATACAAAAATTGTAGTTAATCATAAACTCTATAATTTAAAGATATTTTTATTTATACAGAGCGTTCGACAAGGACTAACCCACACAAACTTATGTTTTCTTTTTAAATGGAATGCTATGCATTCTTTAACATTTTATGATAGCCCTTGAAGAGCTTATTAAACTAACATAACTTGTTTTTGTCGATTTTCAACTGTTTCTGAGATATGGCAATTTTTCGTTTAAAGTTGTACAATATTTGAAAAGTTGCTATGAAATAACGATTGATGATGAAATACCTATTATGGGCTCAATTAGTAGAGCTTTCGTTTCAGTACGTGAAATTAATGCTTATTTGGATATATCTACGCATGTTCATTAGAATTGCATACTATTCCCTAAAGTTAAAAATTCTAAAAATAAATAAATTGAACAGCCTGTATATTTATATGTCATTGAAAAGTACTTGAAATTAACTAATTAAAAATATCTACTTTCTTCCACCTGTGGGCGATATTGCAAAAGTTATTGGATATTATATCTGAATAAACCCGATTACGACTTAAAAATATGAGTTGCCATGATTTGCACTACAACTATAACTAAAATTAATCGAAAAGAGTTACTTCTATTTTCCTTTTACAAATAAGTAATTCTTATTAAAATTTTAAAACTCATGAAAAGTTTGGAAGTTTAAGAATTAGGAATAATATAAAAAATATCGCAGACGCCGTGTGTCAAAAATTGTTTAAACGTTAAACTTAAATTTATAGCTTCAGTTTAAAAGGAAGTAAGTACATGAATTTACGTTAAGTGCGAAATGAAATATTTAAAATTGAAATTAATAGATATGGTCTGTGTTTTGGGAGCGCAAAGATAGACAACCAAATATCCAAACATGGGACTGCCATCGATGAATGCTTCCCAAAAATTGTTAACGATTTGAAGAAACGGGCAGCATTCCGTATGAAAAAGTAGCCCTATTACTGCTGCCGTAGAAAACGTAGATGTACAAAATGTTCTCTCGTTATGCTTTCAAAAAAATCCTCATACAAACGTGCGTAAACTTTCGAGAGTCCTTGATGTTAGCAAAAACTTTATTAAGAGAACCTTAAAAAAGATTTTTTAATTTGTTATATGATAACCTATAATTACTGTCAAGTTTGAAAATAGGAACTTATATGTTCTTCAAGATATTGCGAAAGTTATAGAAGTTTTCAATAACGAACGTTTAAATACTTGTATTGACGGTTTGCTTTCCAAGTGAAGTTATAAATCTAAATATGATTTCTTTGATTTTAAAGTAATTTAAAATTTAGTCTAAGTATGACTATAAACAATTTTATGACACAGAGCGACTGCGATATTTTAACTATTGTTAATTCATGAACTTCCAAACTTTTCATTTTATGAGTTTTTTAATTTTAACAAAAAAAATTATTTGTCAAAAGAAAATATTAGAAGTACCTGTTTTCGATTAATTATTAGTTATGTTTTAATTATGCTATGTGTAATTAAGTCAATGCAACTCATTTTTTATATCGTAACCGGGTTTATTCAGATATAATATCCTATAACTTTTGCAATATCGCCTACAGGCACTAGAGAGTGTATATTTTTATTTAGTAAATTTTAAGTGCTTTTAAGTGCGTTGATATGTCGAAATAAACATTAATTTCACGTACTGAAAAGATATCTCTAGTAATTGAGCCCATAATAAGTATTTCATCATCAATCGTTATTTTATAGCAACTTTTCAAATGTTGTACAATTTTTAAAGAAAAATCGCCATATCTCAGAAACAGTTGAAAATCGACAAATACAAGTTGATGTCAGTTTAATCAACCCTTCAAGGGCTATCATAAAATGTTAAAAAATGCATTCTATTTAAAAAAAACATTGGTTCATCGTTCTACAACACTCTGTATAAATGAAAATATTTTTAAATTGTAGAACTTATGATTGTCTACAATTTTTGTAGACGCAGAAGAGACCACTAAAAAAGGAAGAATATCCCCAATCATTTTTCGCGATCATATGAAATGGACAAAAATAGCCCAAGATTTAAATCACATGGAAGTCAGTATTAAATCGGCAAGACTCACAAATGAAGGTATAAAAATACACCCCATCGACAACGACAGCTTGAGAAAAATCACTAAATACTTTGATCATTACAAACTTCAATATCACACCTTCAGACTACAAGAAGAACGAGCAACAAAAATAGTAGTAAGAGGCATTTCGGAATATATATTACAACAAGAGATATAGGCATAGGTCTAGACAATCAAGGCCTTCATCCTATAAATGTTTCAAGAATGATAAACCCCACCAGAACCAGAATTTACCCTATGGTAATGATTGAACTCCCAAGGGAAGAAGCAGCGCAAATGTACGAAGTTAGATACATTTGTCGTATGGTAGTCAAACCCGAAGCTTTAAGAAGGAAATCTAGCACCGGCCAATGCCACATGTGCCAGCTTTTCGGACACTCCCAAGCAACTTGTCACGCAAATTTCTGTTGCGTCAAATGCGGTAAAGAACATGCCACCTCTAATTGCACAAAATCACCAGACACACCCGCAAACTGCGCAAATTGCGGAGAAGACCACACAGCGTCCTACAGAGGCTGCTCAAAAGCACTTAATCAAGAAAGACAAAGAGAACCTACTCAATCACAAACACCAAATAGAACCTACAGAAATGTCAACCCAAATTTCAGTTATGCCACATATAAAATAACAACCAGAAGACACCCAACAACAATGCCAACAATAACCCAGCAGTCATTGCAGCAGACGCCCTCAGTGCCATCCTCATAGCCTTAGAAAACTCGAATCCCACACCAGAATCCACCATGACGTTCATCAGAAGTACCCACCAAATCCTATCCCTATTCAAACAATAATGTCTATACAACTAATTATACCCTCATCCTTAAAGATGATTGCATGGAACTGCAACGGTTTAGCAAATAAAAAGAATGAACTCGAAATTTACCTCCAAGAAAATTGTATAGACATAGCGCTGCTTAATGAAACCCACTTACTATCAGGCCAGACATTTAAAACAAGACACCTGGTGGCGGAACCGCAATACTTATCAAAAGGCACATCAAACATACACAATTACCAGAACCACAAACCCAAAACATACAAACCAACGGAGTCATCGTACATACCAACAGAGGGGATCTACACATATATTCAGCCTATTTACCACCAAAAACAACACTGCTGACTACAGAACTGGCCACTATCTTCTCCAAAAATCACAAAACATTAATAGCAGGCGACTTTAACGCCAGGCACACGGCATGGGGATGCAACTACAACAATAACTACGGAAGGATACTCTTGAAGTACCACGAAGAAAAATTCATTAATATCATATCGCCATTTCAACCAACCCATTTCACCAGCAATAGAATCCCAGATATTCTCGATATCGCCCTTACAAACAACTTCTCAGATAACTTGACAATCACCACAGAATCCGTATTAAGTTCAGATCACAACCCCATTACTCTTCAATGGGGTCAATCCCACACAGAACAAATATCCATCATCAAAAGCACCAACTGGAACAAATTCAAACAAACTTTAACCCAGAACCTACCAGCAATCCCAAAAATTGAATGCCCAGACCAACTAGAAAACGCAGTTAGCATACTACAAAATCACAGAAGCTTCTGAGGCAGCCATCACTCAAAAAACCATAAAGCACCAAACACATTTACTACCAGATCACATACGCAATATCATATCAGCAAAAAAAACAGAGGAGAAGGTTCTAACTCACACTGGATCCAGCAGACAAAACTCTTCTTCACAAAAAACAAGAAGAAGTCAAAAGGGCAATAAGTGACTTCAAAGATCAAAACTGGCAAAAAACACTAGACAACATCGATTCGAACCTCCAAGGCCTTTGGAAACTCACAAGAGCAATGAAGAAAGATCAACACATCATTCCACCTCTCATAACAGAACATTCAACAGCAGTCACAGAAGAGGAGAAAGCAGAAGCCCTAGCTACACAAATAGAAGATCAATGCTCATAGACTTACAACACATAGCACACGTACATAAACACGTCAACAGAAAATTAAAACTCCCCCCTACTCCTACCACCGTTTACATCACACCTCAATTCTTGAAATAGACCATTAAAGCACTCAAACCCAGAAAAGCCCCAGGTCCTGACCGTATTACCAACAAAATGACCAAAAACCTCCCTTTCATGTTCCTCCTAACAATAATAAATTCCATCATCAGACTCCAAACTTATCCCACAATATGGAAAACAGCCACAATTATTATGTTCCCTAAACCCAACAAAAACCACGCTCTTCCCTCCAACTATAGACCGATCAACCTTCCTCTCGCCTTAAGCAAAGTCGCCGATAAACTAATCCTTCAACTATTAGACAACTTCACCACCGAAAACAACATTATACCTATGGAACAGCATGGCTTGCAAGAGTATCCGAAAAAATCTTAGAAGGTTTTAATAATAACACGACCACTACGGGACATTCCCGAGCGTTCGACAGAATGTGGCATCAGGGCCTAATCTACAAACTTAATGCATTCGGTTATCCCAATCATCTTATTAGAATCATACACAATTACCTCCATAGAAGAAACTTCAAAATCAAAATAAACAGCACATTATCCTCAACAAAAATACTTACGGCTGGAGTCCCCCAGGGATCAGCACTCTCCCCCCATTTATATGCAATCTTCTCTTCAGATATTCCAAAACCCGAAAAAGCAATCTTAGCCACCTACGCAGATGATACAGCCATCTTAACACAATCACCCCAACCTAACAAAGCCCTCAAACTCCTGCAAGAAACACTAGATTCCATCATAAAATGGTGCCACACATGGAGAATCGCTATTCAAAAGAAAAACGAAGCCAATTACCGGACAACTTTATATCGACCACACACCAATACCATGGTCACCTTTCGTGAAATATCTTGGAGTCACCTTAGACGGTAAACTAACCTTCTCATTGCATCTCAAAAATACCGCCAAAAAAGCGAAATCAGCAAGAGCACGCCTATGGCCATTATTAGGCAGATTCAGCACCCTATCCGCCACAACCAAACTCCGAATATATAAACAAATCATCAGACCAATCATCACTTACGCCTCCCCCATTTGGATCAACGTCTTCCCCACACACCTGCAAGCTCTCCAAGTAATACAGAACGTCACACTACGAATGGTACTCAAAGCCCCATGGTACATGAGTAACAATCAAATACACGAAGAAACTAATACCCCAACAATAGAAAGATACATAAAGGAACTTGCCACAAAATTCTACAACCAGATGTCAACCCACACAAACTCAGACTTAGAAGAAACACTCAATTACGATCCTCATGTACCATGGAGATACAAACGCCCCCGGCAGTCCATCATTCAAGACATTTAAATTGAAATAGTGCATCATCAACCCTAAATCAAGATCATCCTCATTCAGATTAGAAGTAAAAGGTCATAGACCTAACTCACAATCAACTATGAAGAAGAAGAAGAAGAAGCTACAATTTTTGTATTAAAAATTATTCGCTATCTGCATTATTAGATACCAATAATGGATTTCATCGCTCCGCTCCGCTGGGACACCCGGAATAATAGCATAATCAAAATATACATTAAAACTAACATTATATTTAAATTAGTTTAATAAAATATATAATAATTTAAAATGTAAACAAGTAACCCGTATTAAAGTTATGAAATTATTTAAATCGGTTCAAATATTTATTTAAGTTGAACATTTATTCAAACATTTATAATAACAATAAATGCCGAAAGGAATTTAATTATTTTCAAAAGTTTACTTGCCTGGTATTTATTGAGCAAAAACGTTTACATTCTAAACAAACGGTATACATGTACGAGGTATGGCAATTAAAAAACCAGAATTTATCCCTGTAGTCTTTCCTAAGTAAAATTGTATGGCTTTAATCATTTAGCCCTTCAAAATAATTTTCATCGAGTGTGATACATTTGTTTCAGCAGTTCTCGCATTGCTGCAAGCATCGTCGAAAATCATCAAGACCTTCCGTCGTGCGTCTTTCAATATCTTCAATTCTACAAAAACAGTGGCCTTTCAGCGGAGTTTTCCAATTGGGAAATATGAGAAATCTGGAGAAACAAATCTGGACTTGGGGGGGGGGCACTGAAAGACTTCTTTCACTTACAATTGCTGCACGACGGACGCGGTGTGTTCTGGGGCGCTATCATCATGAAAATCCACCCATTCTTGGCCAATTCTGGTCTCATACGAGTAACTCTGGTAGATAAACGCTGTAGGACATCAAGATCGAAGGCACTGTTAACAGTCCCACCCTTTGACAAGAGTTCTTTTATGGATCATGCCCCTAATCTGAAGGGGAAAAAAACGTTAAATATGACATTCTGGCTTTTGTCGAACGCTTTCTTCCATTTTCTACCCGCACTGCTTACGCTGTCCTCCAGTTTCAGGGTCATACTGAAACACTTAATTTTTGTCTCCCATGACAATGGTTTTCATCTAGTCACCCTTTGTGTTTTGGATGCGTTCAATGAAATGCTGCCAAATTGACAAACGCAACTCTTTTTTTCTCTGCTCTGAGTGTCTTTGGAACAAGTTTAGCACACAACTTCTGCCTCTTCAAATCATTGTATAACAACTGGCGCACCGTTTCCTTGTTTATGCCTAGTTCTACAGACACTATCCGAACGGTTAGTCGACGATCGGAGTGCACTAGCACTTGTAAACATTTGATGTTTTGATCCATGTGTACTGTGATTGGTGCCCATTGTCTTACGTCGTCTTTCATAGTTTCACGCCTGGCTTTAAATTGCGCTGTCCACTCCTAAACACGTGCTTATGACAGACACTCATTGCCGAAAACAATTTTCACTTTAGTTAAAATTTCCGACGGCTTTTCTTCAGATTTCACTTTAATTTGGTAATAGCTCTTTGCTCCATTTTATTATTGTACATTTTGCCGACGTGCTATTACTACACAGTCAGCTTTGAAACTGTCTACAACATGTAAAACGCGTAACATTGTACCGTTGTAAATATGCGCACAAACTGTGGAATTTTAGTACTTTAGTTATTTAATTGTTATATAATGTTCTTATTATTATAAGATTTAAAAAGACAAACAAAAATATAACATATTTTTGAAACCATTTCTCGAGAGCATTCCTGTATAGCGAAATCAACATTTGAAGTATCACTCCCAATGCATGCTGTGATTATTTGGAGATATCGCGGTTTTTTTATTTTTAGCCGATCCCAATCACGAATTATAGAAGATCAAGTTTTTGTAAGTTCCATGTCATTAAAGTGTAGGTACTCGACAAGAAGCTGCACATTCATAAGACAAAGGACGTAATAGTCGAGCTGAAAGTTTGTTTGATCTAGTACGTAAAACCTATCTTCTTATTGATAATCCAATGCCATAATTCTTTAGATGATGTAAGCCTTACATCTAATAAATCAAAATAACTCACATAAGGAAATACATACACAATCATAAGAGCATTTACAAATCAGAAAAAATATTTTATTTAGTAAAAAGTTATACATCCCGAAACTCAGTCGACGGTGCGGTTCTACTGCATCCAGATAGACTGTAATATAGTGTTTCAAAATGCTGTCGTAAATAAATATGTTTTCAGCTATTTTGTTTCTTTCATAAGTGTTTCTTAAGACAAGATACCACGACGTCCTTTGACGTAAATTGTAGAATTCCTGGTAATATCGACGATCTTAAATTATTTAAAATATTACACTTATCTTTCGCTGTTGATTATAATATAACGGAAGTAGAGATTCTCAGAATTTGTTGTCATAATTTAATATACCAATTGCCAATAGAGTGACTTTATCGCATGTGTATATGTTCC
Source organism: Amphimallon solstitiale (assembly GCA_963170755.1). Taxonomy (NCBI): domain Eukaryota; kingdom Metazoa; phylum Arthropoda; class Insecta; order Coleoptera; family Scarabaeidae; genus Amphimallon; species Amphimallon solstitiale. Next base: position 62,167,343 of record OY720676.1, on the reverse strand, counting down.
ATAATAACGTAAAATACAGCAGCAGTATGACCGCAAATTTAGAACGACTTATTATGGAAATGTATTGCACTGACCTTCTAACACTTTCTTAGTGTAAAAATGCTGAACTGTTACTAATGCTTTATTTGAAAATAGATTATAATGTGTAGCTAAAATTGTACCTACATAGAGGTATATAAAACTTAGTCTATACCATTCCATTTTCAATTTGTTCGCAATTTGTTCTTGTTTTATAATCTTCTGAAACTTCAGAAAGCATACAATTTTCTGCATTAAATACAAAGGAAAAGATACAATAAGTTATATGTCGAATATACTCGGTGGAAAATTTATCGAAGCAATGTGTTTCTTTTGAGACCCAAGTAAATGGAAGAACACAATCAATAACTAATCTAATAATTTTGTTTTTATATCGTGTTACAATATCCATTATTTTACATCCTTGTTTAATGTATTATGAATTATGAAATACAAGCTGTTAGGTAAGGAAATACTGCAGGCATATAGAAGGGACGCAATAAAATAAATACTATGTATGTACAGTACATACGTCTACATGTGCGTGCATGGTTACAAACGGACATATTTTGAAATAGAACTCACTTATTCTGGACAACCTATTGAAAGCATAAGGAACGTTACTGATCAATAAATAAAACAGATCTTACCTGTGTAGACCCTTTTTTTAACTGTTTTACCTAAATTAATACCCAAAATGTAGCGTCTAATTTAATCGAAAGGTTCTCATAAATGTCGCATTACTTTAACATATCGAGGTACAGCAATCTATCTTACACCACACCCATTGACGTTGATAGAAACGGAGTCATGCGCTCCTAGTTACACGGGAATTCTTAAGATCAACAATTATAAAGCGCAAAATTACTATTTCTTTTTTTATCTAAAAATTTGTTGTCTTTTGTTGTTATTACACCATCACATTAAAAGAGGCGACCAACAGTGGGGCCCATAATAATATATATTGATATAAAATATAAACCACGTGTAAATAAAAGTTATAATTCATATAGTTTTCTTGGGTAATCATAAAATAAATGATTGTGATTTTACTGCAAGGCGTAACGTTGGCAATTTGAAGAATACCTACATAACTTATACGTTTTTGTGAGTTTCTAATTACATTCTGGTTTATATATTTTAAAAGTATTATGGAAAGTTAATGCTGTTTACTTGTACTTTATTAGAATAATATTATAATTTACCGAATTATTTTATCAAATAAAATTTGACTTTTTTTTGTCTATATGAGGACAGAGAAAAAAAACGATAAACTGCTTTGTTGACCACAAAACTGAAGAGCATATGTCAGAGCTTAGTAGTAATCTTCGAGAGGTTATTTCTTACAGAACACATGAACTAAATGACACCACCAAACGGCTCATCTTCATAAATATCTTTTACGATGATTACTGCGAACATTTACTTTAATAAGCTCACAATTTAGTCTGCTTCAGAAGTGTTCTCTCAATGCTAACATACGAGGTAGGCGCTATAAATTCTCGGCATGATATACAAAAAACAAAATTGGAACAATATAAGAATTTTTATTTTTCAATGTAATCTTCCCTAACTTCTATACATTTATTACAACGATTAATTAATAATTCGATACCCTTGCAAAAATAATCTAAAGTTTTTCCGTCAAAATGTTCTATAACAGCTGCTTGACTCACTGTCGTCGTTAAAACTACGTCCCCTAAGGACTTTTTTTAAATTAGAAAATAAAAAAAAATCACAAGGAGCTAATTCGAACTATACGGTGGATGTCTCCAATTCTTGCAAGCCACATTCGCGGATGGCAGCTTGTGAAATGGCAGCAGTATGGACGGGAGCATTGTCGTGCAATAATTGCACACCTTTTGTCAATTTTTCACGACGTTTTGAAAGAATATTGTCTCTTAATTTATGCAATAAAGATGCATAATATGAGCCTTTCACACTTGTATTGCGCTCTTTAAAGTCAATTAGCAAAATGCCCTCACAATCCGAGAATATTGTGGCCATCACCCTTTTTATTGATTGAACGACTTCTGCTTTTCTGGGACGAGGTTCATCAGGTTGCCGCCATTCCATGGACTCCTTTTTCGAAAGAGGATCGTAAAACAGAACCATTGTTTCATCCCCTGTGACAATGGGCTCCAAAATCGGTTTTGGGTCGTCTCCACACATGTTTCGGAAATGCTTGTTATGACTACTGATTCCTTCACTTTTAAACGGGGATCTTCTGGCATTAAATGTTCAATAATTGAAATTTGTTGAGGAGTTATCACTTCAATTGGTCGACCCGATCGATCAGCATCTTCCAGGGATTCTTGTCCCTAACGGAAACATTTTGACCACTTTTTTACAGTTGAATACGAAGGAGATGAATCACGGTAAACGGCGTCTAAACGTTGTTAATGTGATAAGGTGTATGCCCTTCTTTTTTTAAAAATTTTTAAAACGTACAAAGCTGCTATGTTTATAATTTCTTACAATGCACTATACTGTTAGTAAAATATTATTGCTTCTTTCGTTTGTGCATTAAAAGATGTGTGAATTTCTCGTTTCCTCGTTGTACATATTTATTTTGATTTACGTATACGGGCTATTTATTACACACAGAATAGTGATAGAATTCTTAGGGAATAGTGGATCACTCTATTGTGCATTTTTCTTTTTATCGTGTTTTAATTTCTTGTATTTGCGCTTGGTTTGTTATTTGTGACCATTTCTTTATGTCTTCTGTATTCTGCCTGCATCGTTAGTGTTCAGGACTTTGATACCTGTGTGAACTTGGTCTTTTTATGTTTTTTGGGTCTTCCTTCTAGTATTGTCATGTCAGGACTCCGAATAGTTATTTTATGCGTTTCCGGCTCTCGCGTCTATATGTGTTCATATTATTTCAATTTTTGTGCTTTTGTAGAACAGAACCGAATAGAGCATTTTTATTTTTTCTATTCTTAGGCCTTTTGGGTCATTGTATTGAGTGACATGGTTTCTATTGCATAGGTTATTATTGGACGTATTGCAGCTTTGTGTAATCTTAGCTTGGTACATATGCTAACTTTTATCTTTTAGAATACCTGTGTATCTGCCTCTGTCCACGAATGATACTGACTAGAACTGCGGCTACTCTACTAGTACACCAACCTTTCACGTAACTCACGATTTTAGTATTGATGGGCACTACTTTGAGTCTGATTTGTTGAGTATTCCTTTTAGGCATATCTTTTATCTTTCTGATATAAATAATGAAATTAATTTTCTAAACTCATGTTTACTCGTTCTTTTGATAGGCATGCTCTCTCTGATCATAACACGGAGATTTACCAACCTATGTTCCCTGGGTGACTGACAATTTAGAAATTACTAAATTACTGATGTCAGTGAGAGGTCACGATATATTGCTCTTTACTCTGTCGGGCTTCCGATCTGTGTATGGCTATGAAACTGCTTCACTGTAGGTTACAGACGAATTGGTTGGGGCTACTAATAATTGTTTTGTTTCGTATCGAAAAATGAGGAATGTTGGCATGGGTGATGGAGCTACTGCCGAGTTCTAGCATCTTATAGTTCCTCGAATAGTACCACAGGGAGTTGCGATTGGGGTAATTCTGTTTAATCCTTACAGATAGATAAAAGGCAGTTGGGAATGATTATTTATCGCCTCCTTGTGTTTACATTAATCCGGGAAAGTCTCGACTGACTCCTTTTGAGAAAAGGCAGATATGCCGCTACATGAGTACTAAAAATTAAACGTAAGAATAGTTCGACGATGCACATAGTTTACAAGCTTGAGTGTCTTTTTGGATTGTACCTTCTGATACCGAGACCAAAAACAAAATATATAAACATACATCTAAAGAACCTCTACTCTGACAAACAAATCTAGAATCTGCTGTGATCTGTCAAAGGCATTGATTGTGTTGATCACGACTTTCTTTTGGGGGAAATGGAACACTACGGAGTACGTGGCATTTCTCTCCAGCTATTAAAAAGCTATTTGACCAAGAGAGAACAACAAGTGTGCTGGAATGAACAACAGAAGCGGAGATAGTAAATAGGGGAGTACCGCAGGGATCCACATAAACGATATTCCTGCAAATGTCTATTGCTATAAGACCTTAATGTACGCAGATGATACATCCTTCCTTTTGCGAAACAAAGGTACTAATTTGACGCAGAATACAGAAAATGTTCTGGCGGAAGCTGGGAAGTGGTTTGGCGCAAATACGCTCAATATCAATGCGCAAAAGATTCAAGGTTAACATGGGGCGACCAAGTCACTAACTTGCAGTACCACCTTTCAAAATCCATATATGCAGTACGAAGAATAAAGAAGATAGCTGGAAGGGATGCCGCACGGCTGACATATTTCGGAAGTTTCCATAGTAGGGCCACTTACGGAATTCTCTTATGGGCTCGATCAGCAGCGGTACGGAAAATATTTTTACAACAAAAACAAGTAATCAGAGCAATAGTGGGAGTAAATTCAACAACTAGTTGTAGAAGCTTATTAAAAACTTTAAATATATATACCTTGCCCTCCTACTACATCCTTTCTAGTTTACTCCACAATTATCTCACACAAAAATATTCAACCCATAGTGAAAACCACAATTATGACACCCGTAACGAAAATAACTACCTGATCCCTTGTTACTGAGTGAGCTATGCACAGACGAAGTCCAATTACATGCCTATAAAACTGTATAACCACTCGCTATCTTGTATGATGGCGATGCCTCCAAAGCCATTCACAAAAGGTGCGACTCAGATGCTTCTGTCTAGCAGTATCTACTCCATGGAGGAATACTTCGGACTTGACTACTCTGGTTGCTGCTAGTCTCTCTGTTTTTGATCGCTTGCTTTTGGGTTTCTTTTATGTATTAAATTTTACTGTCATGTATACAGGCTGTCCCAGAAATGAAAAGACGGAGTAAAGTCCGAACAGAAACAGGCCCAAATATGCCGCAATAACGAAGAAATTAAAAATTTAATTTTCTATGTTGTTTTTTAGATAAAAAATTACATTACGGACCTGGCACAAAATGTATGTTTATAAATACACGTAAGAATGCACATTTGTAAATAGAAACGAATACGCATTCAAAGAAAAATGCGCTTTTATTTGTATAAAACGGAAAAAAAATGTTCAATCATACTCAATCATAATAAAACATATTTTTTGCCGGATGCGTCTAAATAACACAGCTATGTATTCGATTGTTGACCCAGATGGGTGACTCACTTTATTGCAGACAATAAAAGATTGTTTTTATTTTTAAAATAGGAAGGTTGTTGCCCTTTAATCTGTTTGTAGTCGGAAACAGCTGATTATTATTATTTTAGAATATTCAATAAATCGTAGTAAATATCAAGAATGTAATTATTTTTTTCTGGCAGGTGTAAAAAGTAATTAATGGTGTGATATTTATTATGAAGTATCTATTCCTCCTCCTTTTTTTTAACACAAGTAATATGGTGGTCCTGAAAAGAACCGATTGTGAAAGTGAGACAGGTGGATATTTTAGAAGGTGCTCTATGTGTCCGCCGTGCGCACGAAGACAGGCGTCAATCCGTCGGAGAAGATTACCACGCACTCGTTGGAAGGTATCTGGTTCCCCACGTATACGACTCGCAGCTGTAAAAATACGTAACCGAAGATCTTCTTCTGTGGCAATCTCATCCCCATCATACACCAATGTTTTCATATACCCCCATAAAAAAAATCTAATGGATTTAAATCCGGACTGCGCGCCGGCCATGGTGTATGTCCTCCACGTCCAATCCATCGAGGATATGAAACATTGAGGTAATTGCGCACTGCCAATGAAATGTTTGGAGGCGCGCCATCGTGCATGAACCGGAGTTGTCTTCTAAGTTGCAGAGGCACATCGTCAAGATATTCCGGCAACGTATTCTGCAAAAATTCTAAATAACTCTCTCCGGTCAGTCGTGCAGGTAGTATGTGCGGTCCAAGCAGACTATCACCGACAATTCCTGCCCAAACATTTATTGAGAAGCGATATTGGAAATGACCCTGCTGTATTACATGCGGGTTTGCATGGCTCCAATAATGTGCGTTATGAAAATTTAACACACCATTCCAGGTGAAACAACATTCATCCGTGAATAGTATGCCGGCACAAAAGTCCACATCTCTAGCTTATTTTCGTCGAAACCAGGTACAGAATCTAACACGTTGCAGGTGGTATGGGTACAGCAAATTCTCGCGGAGGAGTCGATGAATTGTCGATCGGGACACTCCGACTTGTCTTGCTGCAGACCGCGTGCTTATACCTGGAGCCCTATCTACCACATCTAGGAGATGCTCTTCCGCATGTAAAACTCTCCGTGTTCTTTCACGACCCCTGCCTTCGTAGCGTGGGTGTAGTGTTCCTTGTTCGCGTAACCTAAACACCGTGTCTATAATCACTTGATACGACGGACACCTGCGATTAGGAAAACGTTCGGCGTATAAACGTTCAACAGCTCTTCCATTTCCACCTACTTCACCGTACAGATACACCATATCCCATAATTCTTGCGTCGTAAAACCCATGTCGATAACTATGTGTCAACTCACATCGGCGGCTAATAACAAACTGAACATCTGTGTATCTATCGCCCTTGCACATGCATGCATTGGCGGGTGGTCGGTAATAAAATCGCGTGCCACACAACAAAAACTTATGTATTTTTTTAAATAACATCCATTGTCAAACAGGACAATGAATATTATTTACAAAGTATGAAAGACCTCTAGAAGCACGAATTAAACTAATCATCAACAAAGTTAGATTTGGTGTTGACAGACGCCGAGGAAAAGTTTCAGTTATTGTTAGAGAAACAGAAATATCAGAACGAGTGTTTTTATAATTTTACACGAGGATTTGAGAATAAGCAAAGTATCGGCACGATGGATTGTTAGGCTGCTCAGTCCAGAACAAAAATCGTATAGACAAGAATTTGTAAAGAGAATTTAACTCTTTTACCTCATAACGAATGTTAAATAGAATTGTAACTGGGGATGAAACACGAGTGAACCACTGGAAACCACAAAACAAGAGTTCATGCAATGGATTTATACGAGCTCTCTACTGCTCAAAAAGGAATAAATGCTATTTTTTCAGGAAAAGTGTGGCCACAGTTTTCAGGGACCCAGAGATGATTTTTGAACTGTAAACTTCTTTGGGCGCGTTGCGCTGATTGTAGGCACTGAACAAGACTGACCGTCACGCTCGGATATGTAACGCTCGTTCGGGTAATGTCGGCTCGAGTCGACTAAGGGAACAAGATAAATATATCATATAGAAGTATTTAATTTCAATCAAATTGAAATTTAAATGAATAAACAAATTCATGTCCCTGAGCAGATTCGATCCCGAGCCGCACGGGTATGATCAATGTATGACGCTGACACGGTGCATCAGACCAAGCGCGGGACACGTAATCGAGTATTCATATCGTCTATTTATACTGTATACATACGTCCGAACCGACCCAACGAAACGGTCGCTCGCGTCACTGCTATACTCGTTCAGCGACCGTTACATGGGAGAGCATGATGCATCAGTCGTATAATACGTTACTGAATATTATACGCGTGGGTACATGTGTAAATGTAATAAATGTACGAATACGTTTTATTTAATACACTACTGAATATTATACGCGTGTATTTCGTATTATTAACCTCGTTTTGATGAAGTTTACACTTCTGCTGTGTGGTTTTAAGCACACCCATTTTCTTGTTTTTTTAATTGAGCATATGCCAAAGGAACTTCAATAACGGGAAATGTCTACCAAGACACAATTAAGAAATTGAACATGGCTATACGCAAAAGAAGACCCTAGAATTTTGCTCAGAAAGCTCTGCTTCTGCATGACAACTTCAGAGTGTATAAGCCACGAATTGTTCAAGCTGTAACCAATGAATGCAGCTTAAAGGAACTATAACACCCACCCTACAGTCCCGACTCTTTCCCTGTAACTATTATCTCTTTCCAAAACTCAACAACACTTGAGAGGGCGATGATTTTTATCAAATAAAGACGTGGAAAACGCTGTAGGATTGTATTTTGCGGAATTACCAAATGAATTCTTTTTCGAATGTATAGCGTTATTAAAGAAACGTCGGAATAAGTGTGTTAGTGCTAATAGTTCTTACGTTGAAAAACAAAATTATGTTCGTTTTCTAACGCGTTTCATTCATAGCTATGTAGACAACATAAAAACTCTATTCGTATTTTGTTTTAAAATAAATATTTCTGCCTTTTCAATACTCATTGAGTATGTTGTGCATGATCTACTTTATAATGATAAATTACCATAGCCTTCCTGTCTATATCCTGTCCAATTAAGAAATTATTGGTATTTAATTTTTTGATGATAAATGCGAATAATTTCTTATACATTTTCCGATGTTTTCCATGAATCAGTTATATTTTTGTGCTTTTTGTTATCTGAAATATTTAGTTGCACATTTTCGAGTGCTGTCGGAATGGCAATTTTATTTAGTTATTTTTTTTATTACCTCATTTTAGTTTGTTGTACTTATGTTATTTTATTTATTGTTATTATGTTATTATGTCACTATCGTAATTTGGCAATAAAATCGTTTATTATGATGATTACTATACAATATGAAAAATAATAAATATTTTGCCGTATTGTCTGAGCACAGGACGATAAATCATTGAAAGGAGATATGTTACAAAATTTATATTCGGGGCTTGTAAAGTTCTCGATGGTATCTCAATAGACAGCTCTAAAATTTATTCCACAAAAATTACCACTAACATGATCAGTCCTGGTCAGGCTTAGAATTTATGGCGTTTAATGCGTAATTCCACGTCTACAGTTAATGTGGTAGAAAATGTAATCCACGCTGTCATAGACGTCTCTACATGTAGTACTAATGTCAAATCAATCATATAAACTTATGGAATACAGACTCGTACGTACATGTATCGAGCTGTGAATAATTTGTTCGTCGTTATCCTCAAGGAAATACAAAAAGGAACATTTTAACGGCGGGCGACATACGACACTAACGACTGTAAGAATTCTAAATTTCTGAAATTGTATTGTAAATTTATAAATTTAATTCAAAAATCAAATTTACAAAGAACATATATGTTATTTAGGAAATAAATTGTGTGATATTTTAATAGTTCTTTTATTCATTAAATATGAAATTTTCAGATGTATATTTAGTCTATAGCGAACTATTTTAGAACGGCAGAGTTCGATAGAGCTTGTACAAGATGAAAATGCAATCTTATGTCATCAATTGAGTGGCGAAAAATCTCAAAATAGTTCAATAACGTCGCAATTTTTAAATGTTTAAATTTATTCAAAAATAATTAAAAAAGTGACAACTATTAATATCTTTACTTATATAAATAAATAAATTTTCAAAATTATGAATTTATGCATAATTTATATTCAAGATAGCAATATATTTATAGTATATTCCAGAGAAGTTAGCTTTCCTTTATAATTTGTTGACAAAAATTAAAGCAACTCATTTAATAATTTATGAAGGATGTAGTTATAGTTAGGATATATATCACAGGAACCAAAATCATTCCGCATCTGAAATTAATATCGAATGATATCAAGTACAAAATAACTAATTTCCTAACATCTTTTCTATGACTAGTTTCCTAATCCCTTCTATCCTAAAAGTTATGTTTCTGACAGTTCTGTCACTGCCTTTTCTTTTCAAATTGAACTCTTTATCCGATGATCCTGTATTTATAAAATTTATTTATAAAAAGAAAGAAATATTCCGTTTCAAATAACTTATTTTTATAATTTGGCACATTTTCATATAGTTTATAACATTCTTCTTTCTAAATATTTTTTTTTCTGAGCACTTTCTCAATGACTTCTACTTCTTCACATAAACATTCTTCTTCTGTGATCAGTTTCGGAACGTTATATTTCCGACCGTTCGCCTCATTGCTGTCACTCAGTTTTTCCTCAATTCCAAAACTTCTTTAATAGCATTTCACTATGTTGCATAATTCTGATTTTCTTATATTATTATTGTATTCCATATTATAACCATTTATATTTGTTTATTATTTTGTACTTTACTCTTGTGTTGAAATATACGTAAAGGATATATGAATATATGCATTTGTCAGAATACAAACATACTTCTACTGTCATTACCGACACTCAACATGTTGCACCCTTCTTTTTTCTGTCCCCTTCGTGACATTTTATCCATTAGCTAGTAAATACCTTTTCAGTGGCAATTAATAAAGCTCTACTTCACATGACATCGATATAATGTAAACAATGTCGTACCATTGAAATGAATCTGTTCATCATTTAAAAATCTTTCGCACGTATATATAATGAAAGTTTTATATATATTATTATTATATCAGTAAAAATGTTGAAGAGTTATTCAATATCAGCACGTACGATAAATTCGTGAATTTTTTAAATTAAAAACAAAATTTTCGTGATAGAGCTTGAGTCGTAGAACAAGTATTATTATTATTATTATGACTTCAAACTTCTATTTCAAAAATTGACGATTCGTTATTGCATAAAAGGCGATTTTACACTCCTGACGTTCCGAAAAATTTAAATAAAATTGCTTCTCAGGAATATTTGTCAAAACGGAAAAACTCTAATTTGTAGAACATGTTGTAATATAACTATGCAAAATTCCAGATTTTTACTGTAAAAATTAAAAATGTTCAGTTTTTAGCACTTTGCCAAGCCCCGCTTTGGTTTCGTGAACCTTAATTTGACCTATATCCTTGAGTCGCCCCAGCTGTCATTTAAAAAGTTCAAGTAAATCAGTCCACTATACTTTGTTCACTGAACGTATAGAGTAGCAAAAAAACGCGTGATCAATGCATGATTTTACTTTCTTATACGTAGTATAAGGAAGTATTGTGATGATGAAAATTTTCGACCTCGAGATTTTTGCAGATGTCCACGTTTTGAAGTCCACTGATACCGAAAAACTGGTTTTTAAAAAATGTCTGTGTGTCTGTGTGTATGTGTGTCTGTGTGTCTGTGTGTCTGTGTGTCTGTGTGTCTGTGTGTCTGTGTGTCTGTGTGTCTGGCTCTGTGTGTGTGTGTGACCACGATAGCGGTCAAACCGCTGTAGATATCAATTCCAAATTTTGTATTTGCGTGTCTAATCTCCCTCTTGAGATCTGATTAGTTTTTCAGTAAAATCGGTAGACCGGAAGTAGCAGTTTACTTCAGCGAAAAAATCGAATTTTGCCAATACTTAGTCAACTACTAAGGTTAAACAAATTTATAAAGAATTCATATATACTTAAAATTAAAATTGAGAAAAATTTTATTTAAAAAGTTTTTCGAAATTCCTAGCGGAAGTAGGTCCTTTACTCTTATCGAAAATAAGTTTTTTGCGAATATTTCGCAAGTCATGCTTTTTAGACAGGTACGCTACGAATATAAAAGTATTTAGAACTTAATTTCCAATATCTGTTGTATAAAAAAAATTTCAAAATTCGGACCGGAAGTATCACTTTCACTCTTACCGAATAACGATTTTTTGCAAATATGTCGTGAATTATGCATTCCATGTATATTTATGAAGAGTACAAAAGTATTTAGAGTTGGATTTGGAATATTTTTTGTATAAATGAAATTTCAAAATTCGGACCGGAAGTAACACTTTCATACGTATAAGAAAGTCGTGTGGTGGCCACACCTCATTTTTGAATACTGCCTTTCTATTGGCTCTGAGAGCTACATACAAATCCTAAAACACACCATATAGATCATCTGTTTTCTGTGATTTTGTCACATGATTGTGACTATACCACGCAGCAAAATCACAATTTTAGAGAAGAATGAAAATACGTATTTGCTAATGTAGAACAAGTGAGCATATAGTGATTTTGCTAACATTGTCTGTTATTTTGAAATATATGTTATATATGTATACTTTTTGCTTTTTGCCTTTTCTATATAGTGTTGTGTATTAATTGTATTGTTCCTTGTATTTGCGCTGTTTGTATTTGTTTAAGTTATTATTATTATTCTCAGTCTTTTTAAAGACTCTATTAATGATTAAAGGTTTATTGAAGGTAAGATCTATAAATCGTAAACAAAGCAAATGGTTTATAGGTTAATTATGTTTCAGCTTTCCAGAAGTGTTGAATATAAGTTAGTTTTACTTTCTTATACGTAGTATAAGGAAGTATTGTGATGATGAAAATTTTCGACCTCGAGATTTTTGCAGATGTCCACGTTTTGAAGTCCCCTGATACCAAAAAACTGGTTTTTAAAAAATGTCTGTGTGTCTGTGTGTCTGTGTGTGTGTGTGTCTCTCTCTGTTTGTGTGTGACCACGATAGCTATCAAACCGCTACATATATCAATTCCAAATTTTGTATTTACGAATATAATCTCCCTCTTGAGAACTGATTAGATTTTGAGCAAAATCAGCAGACCGGAAGTAGTAGTTTACTTCAGTGAAAAAATCGAATTTTGCAAATATTTCGCGAATTACTAAGTTTAAAACAATTTAAAGAATTCATATGTACTTAAAATTTAAATTGTGAACAATTTTATTACAAAGGTTTTTCGAAATTCCTAGCGGAAGTAGGTCTTTTACTCTTATCGAAAATCAGTTTCTTGCAAATATTTTGCAAGTCATGCTTTTTAGACAGGTACGCTACGAATATAAAAGTATTTAGAACTCAATTTCCAATATCTTTTGTATAAAAAAAATTTCAAAATTCGGACCTGAAGTATCACTTTTACTCTTACCGAATAACAATTTTTTGCAAATATGTCGTAAATTATGCATTCTATGTATATTTATGAAGAGTACAAAAGGATTTAGAGTTGGATTTGGAATATTTTTTGTATAAATGAAATGTCAAAATTCGGACCGGAAGTAACACTTTCATACGTATAAGAAAGTCGTGTGGTGGCCATACCTCATTTTTTACCTGTTTATACAGTACTGTGCAAAATGCAGCCAGAACTGAAGAAACGAGTAAAGAGACATTTTACAGTGCTAGAAAAAGGGACTGTACTGAATATATTTACCAAACGTCAACAAAAATGCTCAGCTGACTCTAAGACACGAATTGTTGACTTTACAGCCGAAGCTGCAGGTATCTGATCTGCATGTGTTTTTAATATTTTGCGAGAACACAATGCACAAGATGTGAAACCTCCAAAGAGGTATACAAGAGCACGATCTGTCCTGGATAATATTGATGATGATATGCGCAATATTATTAGACGTTTAGTACACTCATTTTTCTGTAAAAATGAGGTGCCAACAGTGAATAAGATTTTATTTAAAGTAAATGAAGATGAGAACTTGCCAAACTTCAAACGTACAACAGTGTGGAAGTTGTTGAAAGAAATGAATTTCTCTTTCAAAAAAAGAGGTCGGAATAGTTTTTTAAAGGAAAAATGTGAAATTGTTACATGAAGACGGCGCTACCTTCGTCAAATAAAAGAATTTAGGGAACAAAATAGAAAAATTTACTACCTAGATGAAACATGGGTCAATGAAGGCCATACTGTGCAAAAAATATGGGTAGATGAAACGGTAAGAAGTCCAAGGCAAGCATTATTACAAGGGCTATCGACGGGTCTTAAAAATCCAACTGGAAAGGGAAGACGATTGATTGTTCTTCATATTTGTTCAGAAGATGGATTTGTAGAAAACGACTTATTGTTGTTCGAGTCAAAAAGCACCAATGATTATCACGAAGAAATGAATGCAAATATCTTTGAGGAGTGGTTTGAAAAGGTATTGCCAACGTTGGAAGAAAAATGTGTGTGTGTGTATTAGATAATGCTTCCTATCACAGTAGAAAAATTGAAAAAGTGCCAACTATAGCCACACGGAAAGGTAATATTCAGTCTTGGTTGCAAGAAAAAAATATATCCTTTCAAAAAAATATGGTTAAAGATGAACTATTCCATTTAGTTAAGGTGCACAAAGAACATTTCAAAAAATATGCGATTGATGAACTTGCAAAAACTTACAATAGAACAGTATTAAGACTACAACCCTATCATTGTGAATTGAACCCGATAGAATTAATATGAGCCCAAGTTAAAGGAGAAATTGCAAGGAAAAACACTACATTTAAATTAAAGGAAGTCAAAGAGCTGTTACACATATCATTGAACAATGTTACAAAAGAGAACTGGTTGAATGCCATCAAACATGTTAAAGAAGTAGAGAAGAATATGTGGGAGTTAGACGTAATTGTTGAATATTTACAAGAGAATTTCATAATTAATTTGGAAAGTTCTGAAAGTAGTGAATGTGACAGTGACATTCAGGAATAATTTTAATTGTCAACACAGAGAAATTTAAAATATATGATTACATTCATAGTTTCTTTCGCTCTTCCTTCTATATATGTATTTTTTAAAAATAAAGTATATCGTGTATGCATTTTATTTATACCGCATGTGTCAATTTTCATTAGGTATAGGGATTCAATGTTTACGTGCGATTTATACGTATACAAGTAATACGTGGCAACGTGGCACCCCTACTGTCCGTCACCAATCCCGGCAACAATCGACATCACAACGATTTTCTCCGATATTCCCACTTCTCTCCACCAGATTTTACATTCAATGTTTAGCTGCGAACACGTTGCGATCTAGTCTGCAATAAAAGCCGTCTTATTACTGGAACGGGAAACATCAAATGGTCGCCGCGATCTCCTGATCTAGTAGTTTATTATTATTTTCAGAATCCTTTGTTATACACCTTATTTTTAATTTTATTAGAATTACGCTTTTGTTTGTGTCATGCAGCGTGAACGCAGCTTAATATATAGTATATAGTAATAATTCTCTGCATTTACTGAAAGGAAAAAGAAAAACAAATCCTTGCAACTCGTAAATATTATTTCTGAACGCATTACAAACAGCCAAGCCGGCGGTCGAATAGTTACTGCTAACCACGCTAACTTGTATTTACGAGCATGCATCGGTCGTGCTGGCATTGGAAAGGAAAGAAGGGATACTATGTTGTCACGTACTGTATGGATTAATCGCCTATGGCTAATGAAAATTGACACATGCTGTATATGTTTACTATGTATGTACTCTATTTATACACGTATAAAATACCTTATAAATTCAAAATAAAGTAACTACCTATGCCCTATTTAAACTTGTAATTTATATTATATACACATGTGAATAAAGTCTTTAATATATTTGCTTCATTTTTAAATACCTATATTGCTTTTGTTTTATTTGTTAAAATGCCTGATATTGATTTTGACAAATGCATATTAAATTTATCTTAAATTGTTTACAAAATGCGCATTTGTGTATTTTTTTGTTAAGTCAATTAATATTTATCCACTTATTAAGTGATGGATTTTAAGCAATTTACGAATGTTTTGTTGATATAGGTTATGTTTGAGATTTACGTAGGTATTTTAGTTATCTAGAAAGACAAAACATGCATTTTCTGTAAATTTAAATCGGTTCAGTATTTTATATAAACTAATAAATTGTTGTTTTCGAAAATTTAAACATGTAATCAAAAGCTTTTATAAAACTTTATTGTTAATATGGGTACTCTATTGTAAATTGAGCTGTGCACGTGATACAGTCGTGAACAGCTCGTGATTACTCTATATGTTCAGTGAATCAAGTATAGTTCCTGAGAAACATAAGTGTAGACACCTCTTCTAATGTTAAACGAGGGTGTCAATTATATTAGCACTACCGCGCTACCTCTGATAAATGATAGAAGTAATAGTATATAGTTATTTACGAACCAAGTGCGGGAAGACTATTTTCCCGTATGAGCGCACTTTGAAAGTACGAGCGACCGAAGGGAAGCGAGGCTTTTAATTGCGCGAATGCGTGGTGGATGTCTTCATGCAAGTGGTTTGTACAATATTTTTTGTACGAGCATAAAAAAAATATTATTGATTAAAGTGATTAGTATCATACCTAACCTAAAATAGATTACCTAGTTAATTTAAGCATTTCTTTGTACGTACATATTACTCACATTTATATTTAGTTTAAGTTATTATATTCTTGCTTATGACGTTTTTCTTTCTTATTTATATAATTCATCGCTTTTTGTGTAGTTTACAATTAACTGTCAATTTCAATGTTACCTGAGAACTTGTCAAATAGATGGCGCCACAAATTAATTGGAAGAATTTTTAATTATTACTCTTATTTCCCCAACTTTTAGTGATGAATAGTCGAGGGAAGTAGTACTTTGTAGACTCAATTTTATTACTATCAAGTCCCAGTTTTTTCAATTTTTACAGTCGCCTCGACCGGGAAATATTCCTTGCTGGTCGAGCGATGCATGCGCCAAATGTTACTTTACAGGCGGTGAGCACGAAAAATGATTAACGATGCTATTAGTATTACAGCATACTATAACTTGTAGAATATTAGTTTTAAGTGAGTACAGACAAAACTTTCTTATAATTAGAAATTTTCTTAGTGTAAAGGTTTGGGTTAATATTTCAACTGCTATATTTTGTGTATGTTGATATTATTATTATTACTTATATTTATGGGAGTACAATATAGAGACGCTGTAAACAAAATGTATACAATCTTATATATTCTTATACGCAAACTTCGTAAATGTTATGCTTAACAACGGATATTTTGTATTGAGTTATACACAGAACAGCAGGACGAAAAGGAAAATAATTCCCTGATTCTAACATAAAAATGTTATTTATGTCTTGTATAATAATAGGTCCAACGTAAGACATGGAAATTTAAAAATATTTTTCTGGTAAATGCTTACAGGTAGAATACCAGCGTATTTAGACTTTTTGAATGTATACAATTGAAGCTATTGTATATTATTTTTTCACATTACGTTATAGACTCAGGCTGTCTATACATATATTTGAAAATAAATTCTTATAAAATATAGTTCGGTATAATTTTATAATGCCTGTACTTAAATTATATACACTTATATACCTATTAGTACAAAGCAGATATATACAAAATTGCAGTCAACAACATCCACCTTATTTATATTCACACATGGTTCAAATCAATTAACAATTGTTCCCAATGAATATACACTAATATGTATTAGTTAGCGACTGTATAGAAGTATTAACTGCTACATTCCCTTTACATGAACTTGAAAAGTATTAATAGAATGTTAGTTCTTTGATCGTCTTCGATATTCATGTCTGCTCTAAAAATACAATTGCCTTCACAAGCAGCACTTATATCGTATCTTATTTCATGTTTTCATCTTATCTGGAATACGGTGTTCATAACAAGCACAAATATGTGAAAATAGATCCAACATAAAGAAAATGTGTCTATCCTTGGGTTTTATTACGTGATATTTGTGTACAAAAATATTTAGTTTCAAATCTCATATTTGTAGGAATGTACCTATATCTATTTTCGTAAAACTATCACATTTCGGAATTGTTAGAAACAAAACTCGTTTATTTAAAATTATAGAATGCGATATTTTTACACTAGATTTGCTTGTAAACGAGCTATTCTTTTTTATTACTCTTTTTTTGGGCTACCTATTATAGCAAATTGTAAGAATGAAAATTATAGCTTAATTATCAGTGGAGGTGCTGATTGAGTCGTCGAACTAATGAGCAAACCAAACATGCAATGGAGAGGACATATGGAAGAATATCAAACATATTTAAAATACTAAAGATCAATTAGTATTATTAAAAGGGATTGTGTCATTCTTCGGCCATATTGTGATACACAGTGCTCTTGATTATAGTGATTCAGAAAGATCGTTTGGTGATAAAAAGGAGAAAATGTCATTTACCTATAGGAGTGTATTTATGATGTATGGTGGGCCATTAATTTGTGTGGATTTGAAAAATTCATAAAAAAAAGTATTATGTATTTAAATTAATAGATTAGATGAAAAATTAAAATTTATTATTTTATAAATAACGTCATTCAGATGTGAACCATTTCCATGCAAACACTCTTCGAATCTGGACCTCAAATTAGTGAAAATTATTTGAATGCGCCTTTTCAAATATTCTCAGAGAAAGAAATCACAAAGAGTCTGGTCTAGATTCCTGGAAGGGTACAGAATATTCTCTCATTTTGATATTAGTTTCCCCTCATACATTTAGTTTACGACAGCCAATGAATATTTAGACGTGGGGGAAATCGCGCTTATTGTTGAAAATAAGTCTGGCACATATCAAATTCTTGTAGTTTCCAAAAACAAAAATGCTTGTAACATTATTTTGTAGCGGTCAGAATTCACTGTTACACATTGACATCGTTTATTCTCACAAAAATAGGAACCCGTGATTTTTTGAACCGAAATGGCTTTGCGCAAATGCAGTTGGTTTTGGTGTTTTAATTTCAGACTTTTTATGGTGCAACACTAGCAATTCTGTTTGTTAACGTGTTCATTTAAGGGGCATACAGCTTTGTCCAAAAACAGGTTATCGTCCAATTTCGGAAAGCACTCTGGCATTGTTTCAACAAATCCACGGCGTTGATAACGGTCATTTGACTTTATTTCCTGCACTGATTGGAATTTTATGCGGGTGGAATTTCAGATTTTTTTACTAAAATTATCTGCAGAGATGTTCTTAATGTCTCTAGCTCAGTTGATCGCTTTCGAGACCATAATCCTGTTAAAGGATCTCCTAACTTCTTTAGCTATTTCTTCTGTTCTTATCGACTCTGGCGTTCCCCCAGGTTTTTGTCTGAGCCTGTAACCTATAACATTGAATTTTTTGACCTACAACCTAATCATATGATCATTATCATAAGAATCGTTGTGCTAGAACGATTGACTTTATTAGCAAACACGAAATTTTAAATAATAACCAAAACGGATTCTTGAAGGGCAAATTAATATCGAGAGCAATTTCTCAATTGGCAGAGAAACTACAATTTGTATGTTTATGGATTTATCGAAAGCAGCGCGGATCACGGGTTGCGTTAGAATAAATTGAAGTACATGGGTTTTCGGGGAAAAACACTCCTATTGAATTAGGTCATATTTATCGGATAGGAAACATTGCGTCAGCGCAAACGCTGATATAGGATTTGAAGTAGGGGAAGGATGTCTTGAATGGACCAGTTTGCAGATTATTTGTTATTGAGGATAGGTAAAGTAAAAAAAAGATAGGTTTAGAAACGCAAACGAAATTTTATTATATTAAGAAACTTTTGAGAACAAACATTTTGAAAAAAAAATTTATTCTTTGAAAAACAAATATTTCGTTGCCTACTTGCAAATGGACCAATTTAAGAAACCCTTGCCTTAAATAGACCAGCAGTACTTTAAATTGGACCATGATCAAAAATTAATGTTTAAATATATATTTCATTACATTGTCATCAAGCATGAGGGACAGTTATAGATTTTGCGTTTAGGACTGACATTGGCATAGTCTGCATATACCCAACATCGACACAGCATACACCGGATCATGTCCCTTTGGTCTTCTTCCTCACAGATGGTACAAAACCACCGGTCCTCGTTTACTTTAGTTTTCTTTTGCGTTCTTAATTTCTTTGCTTGTTTATTTTGATCGGTTTTCTTGGAGACACCTTTTTGCTTTTTTTCTTTCTTCATCGTCAAATGATTTTTGTACGGGGAACTAGTAATTTCAGCGGCCTGTTGTGGTCCCCTTTGTAATGCTTGTTCAAGGTTTCTTGGTTTTGGTATAGGAAATATTTCTTCAACTGAGATATTTAAATGGGTTTGCGACTTGCTCGCACTTCCTTCATTTTCAAATAGTCTCTTTTTTGCCACCATAATCTTTTGGTCAGCCACTTCATTTTCACTGTCTTCTTCTTCGTTGCTAGTATCCTCTTCCTTGTTTTCGTTACTTTCTTCGTCGGCGACGACATGAAGTTCTTCCAAATTATCTGCAGCCGCGAAATGGTGATCGCCAAAAGCATGTCGATCAATTGGCCAAATTCCAGCAGCATTGAACGCATTTATAGCTTGGAAAGGCCTACGCTTGCAGATTTAGCGTAGGCCTTTCCAAGTAGTCCGGATACTTGAAACATCGACCCCTTTTTTGCCAGGATATATCCGTAACCATGTTTCTACACTTTGTGTGTCATATGTTTCCATGGGTTTGAAAAAACCCACATCAAGTGGTTGTAATCTATGGGTCGTATGACCTGGCAATTGCAACATAATAACCCCATGTTTCCGTGCAAGAAGTATAGATTCTAAATTTTTACTGTGCGTGGTGTGACCATCTAACAATAAAAGTACTTTCTTTTCGATGGTGGGTTGCACAATTTTAATGAAATTGTCTAACCACTTGGTAAAAAGATCTGTATTTATGTAGCCTGTTTCGGAAATTTCTACCATACTTCCGGAAGGAGCTAGTTCTGGAGCCATTCTTCCTCTTTTAAAAATTATCATTGGAGGAATGTATTGACCCGCGGCGCTTACACAACAAACTATAGTCGTATTTACACCCCTTTCCCCGCTTGTTACTGCACCAATCTGCCTTTTTCCTTTCTTACTCACAATTTTTTGCGACTTCTTCTGAACAGTCGAAAACCCGCTTTCATCCATATTGAAGATGCGGGTAGCGTCAATAGAGTGTGTGCATATTTTTTCAAGCAAATCAAAAAAATTATTGACATTTTTGCGATTAAAACTTTTTCCTCTCGCTAATGATGTTTGTTCCGACTGCCTCAAAGAAATAGAAGAGTGACGCTTTAAAAATGAATAATACCATTTTTCCCCAGCAATTCGTTTTTCGTTATTGAAGTTATGCTGTAAATTATTCTTGGTTGCAATTTCGTAAGCAAGTTTTCTGACACCGTAAGGCCTTAATCCGAACATGACTTCTTCTAATTTAAGAAGATGCTTTTTGAGGTCATCTTCTATTTTTTTTGAAAGTGCACATGCCTTACCAGATTTTTTTTTAACTATATCTGCACCTCAGTTTCCATTTTTGCGTATCACTGCACAGTAGCTTTTGGGATGTTGTAAGTTCGAGCACTTTCATTTAGGCCGTACTGGCCGCTTCTGTAAGCGTTAACAGCTAAAATAATTTCTTGTTGCGTCCATTGTCCATATTTTCCTCTCGTCCTTTAACAAACATTTAATTTATTAGAGATGTATATTAAAGTTTCTTAAAATGGACCGGTTCATTTTAGGGATAGCAGTAGTGGTCCATTATAGGCTACTAGTACATGAGAAGGTTTAAATAATTGTCGTTTAATGAAAACAAATGTTTTTGTAGGTATTGAAATATGGAAACATTGCTAACTAACTACAGTTTTTCATCGACTAAATAATAATTTAAATCCACTCACCGTTTCTGCATTATGTCCTTAGCGGCGTAGCCAAAAATAATAACCGCAAGAACACAAACATTTATTGCGGCTGAGTGCCTGAAGAACTATAACGGCGCCCCGTGCAGCTGACTCTTTTAGGTTTTAATGTTACTATGCACCTTGTAAATAGATGACGCGGTGAGTACCTTTTCTAATTTTCGAGATATTACGATGGTCCATTTTAGGCGGTGGTCCAAATTTGGCAACCTTCCCCTACATTCTTAATAAGGTAAAGGTCATTCTGGTGTATATCAAAGATCAATGTTAGGCTCTTTATTTTTCTTATTGTATATAAACGATATATCAAATGTCGTTAAAAGTCTAATACAATATTTATACAATATAGAGATTCTTCCTCTGAAATATTAGCTGAAAAAAATGCAGTTCTAATAAATCGTCTCATACACTTCGAAGAGTGGTTCACATTGCAAACAATTCAAAAATAAATCTGTATAAATAAAACTTACTTCAGTTTTCTCAGAACGAACAAGAACGAACTGTCACATATAAGGACGCACAAATTACACACAACAAAAGAAACTTGGTATGGTTGTTGGATGCTCGACGCTTATGGAAGGAGCATGTGTATCAGCTGGTTTATGTGCATTCTGCTACCATGTGAAAGTTATTTCGCGTAATCTTTTTGCGGAAGCCGCTATGAGTGCATATTCTGCTTATGTTAATTCTAGACTCTTGTCTTTCTGAGGTAATTCGGCATAGGGTTCATGTAAACATACTTTCAGCAATCACAGAATGCTACCTTTATTAGCCTGATTTGCAGTGCTTCTTTTTTGTTAATAGTATTACTCAAACTTTTTAAAAAATATGATATTAACACACCTACGTTATTAGTAAAGTGTATCAATCGTATTTCTGTCCCCCTTGAACTCATCTAATTAAAATACAAAAGAATATTCTTTAACAATATATTAAAATATATACAAATGCCTGAACTTTTTAAATCCCTACCAATAGAGAAATTAAACTCAAATTAGATATATTTAGTAAAGAGACTGTTGTATGTGTATAGTATAGGATTTTTTTGAGAAACCAATTCTTTTGTGATGCATCTGTGACTTTTGTGTTATTTACTGCATGCTCGTGGATGCTCTATATGTATTTTTTACTTTCATCTTTAAAATGCCATTTATTGCATATGCTTCTATGGTGCTAACGGCCGCTTTCATAATGAAGTTAAAGTGGCTTTTAATTTCAAAGTTGATTTGAGCTTTGAAAATTAGTTTCATAATTCCACTTTAATTTAAATTGAATTTTAAAATCACTTTATGCTAAAGTTCATGTACGATATACCCTGCTTTGCTTGTCAAATTTGGACTTTATAATTATACACTTTTTTTTGGAATTTTAAATAGTAAAATTAGTCGTACAATGAGACGTTGTAAGACGGCGCAAAGTTTATAGGAATAGGGTGAACTAAGTGTAATAATAAATTTTTGGATAAGTCCAATAGGAAGTGTCGAACTTTACGCTTCCTACAAATCAGTAGGGGAAGTATTATTACTATCAAAATAGTAATAATTAATAATACTTCATTAGTTATATGTACTTGATATTATTTTCAATTTATTATTTAGTACTAGATTAGTCCCAAGAATAGTTGTTTAAAAGCTTTCTGAACTGTCTTATTATGTCCTTGATATTGACGGTACTTTACTATAATTTAAGACTCCACTGAAGAAAACAGTACCTATTTTGTACTGATCTTGTGTTTTTATGGGTTAATATAAAATTATTCCTGTTTCTGGTTTTACACTTATGTATTTCGTTAATGGTATTGTCATATTAATCCTCTAACATTTAAAGCTGCGTGTACACCAATTATACAAAACGTTTGACAATTTATTTGAAGTTATTATGCAAACAAATTTGACAATTTGGATGCGTTGTAGATATGTGGAATACGTTCTATAAAGTTCTATATTATTGTCATGGACCTTTAATGGGCGGTTATGTAATGGTAATAAGTACAAGAATTAAGAGTATTTTATTTTCCCTTAAAATATGCAATACAAAGTATATTTTTGTGAAAAATCGTATGCAATTATGTGACTCCCTATTATGTTGACAAATTATTAGGTTGTTGTACACAAATTAAACAAAACGTATGAAAAACTAAATTATACATTTACTTGGCATTTATAATTAACGTCAAATAAATTTATTAACACATTCTTAGTTAAGAATTGGCCAAATATGTGTTTAAAATGTTTGTCAAACATTTTGTTTGATTTGAGTGCATCTCATTCAAACATTCCCATATTATTTAATAAACACTGACGTATTTTAAACATTTTGTTTAGCAAACAAATTGTTTTACATAATTGGTGTATACCCAACCTAACCAACACAATTCACTCAACATACTTTATTCTTGTGTAGTATCTATTCTTTCGTAGAATTATAGGCATACATCTGTTTTACATCTACGTATAAGCTATCCAATTCACTCTCAGCGCACTGCGCTAGTAGTGTACACACGAAATAATAGAAAGGTTATATAATGGCGCTGTGCACTACTTTTCTTGAATTTATAAACAAGTATTTATCATATCTTTCCAATTTTATCTTTAGAAGTGAATGATATATTTTAGTGGTGTGCACACAACCGCCAATTGTTGACATTATGATTTTATGCCGCTGACAATATGCTGATTTTCGTTGGAGTTTTTTTAGAGCAACAATTCTTCCTCCTTATTAAATTAACTCCTCTATTCTCCTTTTTCCTTTCTCTTTCTGGTCATAAATTTTAGGCAATATATTTAACAATAAACTGGAATTACCAAGTGCAAGAAAACAAATGCAAGTCAATCATCAAATTCGTACAGTAAAAAAGAAATATAATAAGGTGCAACCACCTTAGAAATACCAATTGTTGTACACCCTTGAAATTTTTTATAGGCATCTGTGATGAATCCATAAGTTCCCTAACTTATTTGTTTTTCAAATTAAGTACATATTCTTTTGTAATAAAATCGTAAAGTTCATGAATATCACCTTACTTTTATCAAAATGTGTGGTTAAAAAGGAAGACTTACTTCAAAATTCAACAAGTTAGGTAACTTCCTTGAAGCTTTACCTACAACATCCCGCAATTAGAAATATATTATCTTGTCAACTAATTAAATAGTGTTGTTAAAATGTAGGCCTTGCTGAAGCGTGCAAATGCTAGAGTTATTTTCTATCCTTTACATGCGATCTCTATCACCGTCGGACCTCGGCCGACATCTGGTTTTATAAGTGTTGTAAAGTAAAAAAAAAATCCCCCAGATATTAAATTAAAATCGGAATATATTACAATATGTTTCAGTTCAATTGTAATTTGAAGGATTACAACGTGTTAGAAAATTATAATTTAAATTCTCTTGCACGTTTTTGTGGGAAGAATAGGTAAAAATTCGAAAATTTGGTTTTCCAATTTGATTTTCCAAACCCATATAAACACAAACACTCATAGAGACATGTTTGCAAACACCACCCGACTTCCCAATACCACATTTAATAAAATATTAAAAAGTATAAATATAGCAGTAAACACATGTTCCAGCTGCATTATAGAGTGGCTGCCGCCAATAAAATTTGTTTTATTTGGTTGTTGGCGTTATTTGTACCTTCCAGTATGTAAAGGAAAATATCATCAAAAACTAAAATTTCTGTTTCATTTAAAAAAGTAGAATCACCTTAAAGTGGCATCCCAATACGCTTATGAAACGCATTTACGTTTTTTCCACCTTGAAGTCAACTTTAAATTAAAGTGGACTTTCGCTAAAGGGACTTTGACACATGTATTATGAAACCGGGCGTACGTGATCTTTTAAATACATATTGACTGTGAAGCAGTAACTTCGTGGTGTTTAGTCACGAGTTGTAGTTGGCTCTAGATTTTTTAATTGGAAAGATCAATTGAAACTGCATCAAGTTGGTTGACATTTGTCATCACTCTGTCAAAATAACGCGACGTGGCGCGACAACAGTGATTTTATATTATTTTGATTATTTGCTATCGTAGAAAAAATATAGTATGAAACTCGTTAGACAGGTGTTTTATTTACTCACTGCATGCGATAGGCTGCGCGCGTGATTGAAATAAGACATACTATTTTCTTTTATGGTATTTATTCTTTTACTGTAACGTTGTAATGGTTCTCATGAAATTACTTTTTAATATCAGCATCCGTAAAACTATAAGTTTTTTTTTATCGCAAATCTGTAATATTTCTCATTATATGTGAAATAACAAGTCAGATTTTCTTTTGAGAGTACTGCTTTTTAATTGGACATCATAACAGTGTATTGTTTGTATTGGTATAGCTCAATTTTAAACAAAATATTTGTTTAATGATGTTACTTAACGAAACATAAATTTAATTTTCTACTTTCTTTGCGTATTCTATCGATTTTAATAGGACAAATTTCGTAGAAATGAGAAAATGTGGAATTTATTGAAGGGTGATTCATGTAATGTAATGTGCGTCGCAATTTCTCTAACTTATTTCGTAATTTTCAAGTCGATTTACAGAAAATAAAGATGAGTCGAAGAAGTGCATGCAATGCGAAGTAAATGTGTCCTTTATCATTCTTTTCGCTTCATCAAGTTCTATTACATAAAAACGACTTTAGATGTGAATGCTGACTGAAGCTATAGATTTATTTATTGATTTCGTACACTGCGTATTTTTCGCTGTAATTATTAGTATCAATAAGTTTGTTAGAAATAAACATATGAACAATTGTGTATGCACTTGGAATGCTGAGTGGTACCTTCTGCAGAATTTCCAGATATAAATTTAAAGCATGTAAGTAAAGGGAACATTTCCATAATAACATCTCTTGTAATTTCGTATTAATTGTTTAACGGGTTATTGCAACTACACTTAATTTCTTGTGTCCATAAATTTATTTTAAATTTTATTTAAAGGGTTGATGTAGGGCGCTACACGAAAATAACCATATAATTTAATTCTTTATATTAATGACCACACAACTCTTAAAATACAATATATTGCCTAGCTGTTGGGATTATAGTCTTCATATTTAATGATTACTTTTTGTCGTTATCTTCTAGTTGTTTATATGGATATAGGGTACATTTTAGTTCTGTGCTATTTTTGGAATTCCTGTATTTAATTGATTTATTGTGCAGTTATTGTCTCTAAATTTATTTTATAAATTTTTAACTATTATACGTCCTTTAATTCTTATGAATTATTCAATAATTTACACGTGTTTCTTATGCTCTTGATCATTGTCTTATCACGTGTTTAAGCATGTTTTGCGTTGAGTAGACAATGTTTATTACACTTCTTATCAAGTTTCTGTTACTCTTATACATTGTTGCAGGATTTACAGATATAAATTTAAAGCATGTAGGTAAAGGGAAAATTTCCATAGTAACTCCTCTTGTAATTTCGTATTAATTGTTTAACGGGTTATTGCAACTACACTTAATTTCTGGTGTCCTTAAATTTATTATAATTTTATTTAAAGTGTTGAAGTAGGGCGCTACACGAAAATAACCGTATAATTTAAGTCTTTATATTAATGACCACACAACTATTAAAATACAATATATTGCCTAGCTGTTGGGATTTTAGTCTTCATATTTAATGATTACTTTCTGTAGTTATTTTCTAGTTGTTTATATCGATATAGGGTACATTTTAGTTCTGTGCTATATTTTGGAATTCCTGTATTTAATTGATTTATTGTGCAGTTATTGTCTCTAAATTTATTTTATAAATGTATAACTATTATACGTCCTTTAATTCTTATGAATTATTCAATAATTTACGCGTGTTTCTTATGCTCTTGATCATTGTCTTATCACGTGTTTAAGCATGTTTTGCGGTGAGTAGACAATGTTTATTACACTTCTTATCAAGTTTCTGTTAAGTACTCTTATAAATTGTTGCAGGATTTCCAGATATAAATTTGAAGCATGTAGGTAAAGGGAAAATTTCCATAGTAACTTCTCTTGTAATTTCGTAATAATTGTTTAACGGGTTATTGCAACTACACTTAATTTCTTGTGTGCTTAAATTTATTTTAAATTTTATTTAAAGTGTTGAAGTAGGGCGCTACACGAAAATAACCATATAATTTAATTCTTTATATTAATGACCACACAACTCTTAAAATACAATATATTGCCTTGCTCACTATGTAAAATAATGTAAAGCCTTAAGGTATATTCTTAAACCACCCCCTTTTCCGCATGGGGCAGAGCGGCGGAGAGCTATCCCTTGTTAGAGACCGTCAGGAGTCTTCTGACGAAAGAGTTAAGTAGATGCGCAGGTAAATTATAATAGAGAAACACTTAGAATAAAATTAATTAGTTATCTAACTTTTTGTCAACTTCAGTCAACCGTGAGAGATGTTTACGATAGGAGGGTTTACAGTGACTAATGTGAGGCACAGAGTTTTAAAACAATTAAAAATATCATTTGAACCAGTATTGAAGGTTACAAATAATAACACCAAAAAAGTGAAATATATTACAAATGAAATTATTTAGTGCGGAAAGAAATATTTAAAGTTAAAATGTGAAGCCAATGATAATTAATTAAATAAATCTAATTCAATTTTAAAAAACTTAACAATGAGTGAGATTCTATGACACAAGACCAACTTTCGGCAATCCAAACTAATATAAGAGACACATGTATGTAAAACGCTTTTGTATATATGTATTATAATCAATGTCTGTGTAACAACAATTGAAATTGGTAAATGTAATATATTGCAATTTGTATGTCTGAAGTTTTACTAAATGTATCCTCGAAAATTAATGTTAACTGTACATGACTAACGATTATAACATTATATAGACATTGTACATATCCAAAATTACAAGATAATATTTAATTTTAATATACATATAGGGTTGTTATAAAGTAAGGGATATACTTTAACTTATTATAACTTTTTAACAAATTAAGCTAATATCAAAAACTAAACGAAATTTAATTGTTTAAATAATGGGATTTTGTATGCCCAAACCCAGTTACCGCAAATGTTCAATATGTCCTCCATTTTGATCTTGGAAAATCAGCAACCGTTCCTCTAAATTGTACACTGCATTTCTTAACATTTCTGGTTGAATTGCACCAATTTGCTCCGTAATATTGTCTTTTAATTCTTGTAGCGTTGTTGGTCTTCTTCTAAACACTAAATTTTTTAAATGACCCCACAGCCAGTAGTCCGCTGGGTTAAGATCAGGTGATCTTGGTGGCCATGAATTTGCAAAATGTCTGCTTAAAACGCGATCTTGAAAAACGTTAGTTAAAAATTCTTTAGCTGGTCGGAAAATGTGCGGAGGTGCTCCATCCTGCATAAAAATCATGTTTTCAATTCTGTGGTGCTCGTCTTGCAGCTGTGGAATAACATAATCTCTTAACATTTGCAAGTATCGTTCACCGTTAACAGTTACAGATACGGCTTCTCCATTCTGTAGCTCTTCGAAGAAATACGGACCAATGATAAAATCAGCTGTAAAACCGCACCAAACGGTGACTTTCTTGTCATGAAGACCTTCTTGAACAATTACTTGTGGATCTTCTGCAGACCAGATTCTACAGTTTTGAGTATTGACTCCACCATTCAGAGAAAAATGTGCCTCATCTGTCCATAAAATACGGGATAACCATTCGGGTTCAATTTCCATCTGAGCCAATAATCGCAAAGAAAAATCGTACCTACTAGCCAAATCTGCCTCCTTTAATTCAAACAGCATTTTGAGTTTATATGGATACATTTTTAGAATTTTGCGTAAAATTTTCCAGACCGTGGTGTACGGCATTTGCAATCGCTTGGATATCGCATTTGCACTGCTGATTGCTAGTGGATTACCTCTGGCTATGTCCTGATTTTCGTGAAGAACCTCTGCAACTTGGACATCACTAATGCTTGGTCTTCCTGATCTCGGAAGGTCAATTACCGAACCTGTTCTTTCAAATTTTTGTATCAAATTGCGGTACGCTTTCATACGACAGGGCCCCGCTCTCAAACCCATTGTCGTGCGAAACATTCGTAATCCAGCTGTGTAATTTCTGCCGCATTCATAATAACACTGAACTAAACCAATTCTTGCTCGTAGGTCCATGCTATTACAGTTTGAGTCGTTAAAGCTTTACGTTTACTTGAGTTTTAATTTGAAAATAAACTCCAAATTGAATGATTTACTTTTAACACTTGTGTCAACAACTGTCATGACAACGCTTTTGTTTTCCATAGATACAACAAATCCCATTCCTTAGGCAACTAGATTTCGTTTACTTTTTGTTGTTAGCTTGATTTGTTAAAAAGTTATAATAAGTTAAAGTATATCCCTTACTTTATGATAACCCCATATATAAATCTAATTTCCTATATTCAAAAATGTAAATTATATGATGAAAAATAAAATTGAACATCAAGTTTTAAATTAAAGTTTTTGATCAAAGTTTTAAATTAAAGTATTAGATCCACCCTTAACTTGTACATGGTTATGAAGTTAGTAACGCCAGCTTTACATATACATATCACGCGACTTCTCGAAGCGGTCGCTCTATCATGTAATCTACTTCGTAAGTATATCCATAAAAATGTGCTTCCCATAAGACAAATATTTATTTTCCTATATCAAGTGTTACCAGTAGTAAACAAAAGATGATACGTTTCTCAGCACGATGGACGGATTTAAATACAACCAATATAGCTATAACAGCTAACACAAAATCCCCTACATTCAATACAATTTAGGCGTGTCTCGTAAGAGAATATTTACGAGATTTGATGTCATCGACCAATAATTATCCTATATAACTGAAGAACACCGTCAAAACGAAACATAAACTTCACTCAAATAAAACGGCCGAAACTATAAAATCTTGATCATTAATCGAAGATATACAGATCATCTTAAATAGATACTAAGGATCAATAAAGGTAATAACACAATGCTGTATATTAATACTTTTCTAGGTTTCTTATCAATTAAATATAATTAAAATAAGATAAATTTATTTAATTAAAATTCAGTGAACGTATTTATACAAACTCTAAATTAAACAAGCTTGCCTTAAATGTACGAGCGTATTTTTCTACCTAACCATGAAACAAAAGAGTGACGATGTCAAACAAATTATTGAAAAATTGCTGTCAGTGTTGGAAGTACATGTGCTAAGTTGTGTTTAGTTTATGCTGTGTATAGAGATTTGAGACGGTCCATTTCTCGATAAAATGAGTGAAACTGAAGTTGAACATCGCAGCGTAATGAAGTTCCTAACAAAGGAAGGCAATGGTCCAAAAGCAATTCATGAAAGAATGGTTGTTGTATATGGGGAAGATACACCATCTTATTTCCAAGTAAAATATTAGTCTAAACTCTTTCGATGGGGCCGAGAGTCAATCAATGCTGACCCAAAGTCCGGACGACCCGTTGAAGCTCGAACTGAAAACATTGTGCGAAAAGTCGAAAATTTGGTACTGAAAGATCGGCGTGTAAAGATCTCTATCATTGTCAATTTAGTCTGCATATTCGAAACAAATGTTCTCAAAATTTTGCATGACGATTTGGGTATGAAGAAGGTGTCTGCACGGTGGATACCGAGATTGCTTACACCTGAACAATAACTGTGCAGAAAAGAAGTTTCTCAAGAAAATTTGGTTAAGTTGGAGAGGGACAAAACATTTTTATCTCGAATTATTACCGGGGATGAGACTTGGTTATATTACTGGGACCCTCCTACTAAACAAGAATCCATGCAGTGGGTTCATAAGGGCTCTCCACCATCAAAAAAGGCCAAGACACAATTTTCTGGAAAAAAACTGATGGCAACTGTTTTCTGGGATGCTGAAGGAGTTTTGCTTATTGAATATATGCCGAGAGGGTCTACCATAAATGGCGAGACCTGCGGAAACACAATTTAAAATTTAAACACTGCTCTGGAGGAAAAACGCCCGCATTCTTATCCACAAAAAAACTTGTTGCTGCACGACAATTGTCGGGTTCATAAGGCAAACAAAGTTCAGCAGATAATCAATGACTGTGAGTTTATAGAGTTAAGGCATCCACCTTATAGTCCCGACCTAGCTCCGTCAGACTTCTTCTTATTCAAAAATTTAAAAAAGCATCTAAGAGGAAGCGTTTTGCTTGTGATGAAGAACTCAAAGAAGCTGTTGAAGAATATTTTGCGGAGTTACCGAAGCAAATTTTTTCTGAGGGTATGGGGCAACTGGAAAAAAGATGGAATAAGTGTATTAGTGTTGAAGGGAGTTATGTAGAAAAATAATTTTTTTTGTTCTCTTATGTGCTTTTTTCATGGCTAGGTAGATAACATAAAAATACGCCCTGGTATATGGTTAATGACATAGTGAAATATTCAATCCCTTGTACTCTGTTGTAGAAAATGGTAAAAAGCTTGCTGAGATTGGTTTGACTGCGGGTGTTAATGTTCTGTCTGCCTTCCCTGGTCACATTAGGTTAATAAAGTTAGTTTATGTTTTTTATATTGCATCTTTAGTGGCATGTAGATTCTGTTGATTATATCTGCTAGCACCTAATTACTCTTGATGTAGATCTACCAGATATACAGGGTCCTGTAATAGTGCGTCAAGTTTCTATTGTTCCTTTACGAATTAAGTTAGGAATTTTGTTCCTATTGCAACTTTGTATTGTACGCTTTATCTCAGACAGATATTTTTGTAATAGCGGACTTCCAGTTATACCGGAAGTAGATACCAACTTTGTTACTTTAAATAGAATGTCCTATGTAATAATGTACATTTGAATTCCTTGTTAAATTTAAATTGTACTTTGTTTGGTATTCATTGAGTTTAAGCCGTACCGTTTTGGAATTACATGATACTTTTCGAAAAAAACAATATTTGCAACTTCTTCGAAATTTTGAAATATCTCCGAAACCATAAAAGTTAGAAAGATGCGGTCTTTAGTTTTCTTTTTAAGCATGAAAGAGCGTATGTTTTTTATTAGAAAATTATTCGTTTAAATTACATCGTTATTAAACTTATTAAATAGGGATCTGTAATTTTCTAACTCTAAAATTATGAAAACTTGATTTTTGAAATAAAATGGTACAGCAATTTTTACATAACTGAATGTAGATTTTTTTCGATTTGATGCGGGTATCATTGTGTGTTGTTCCAGAGCTTTCAATTTTTCACGATAGATACGTATTGCAAAGCAGTAGCCACTTCCCCTCGCATTTCAGGAGACTTGGGACAAACAGCAATATTGCTGGTATGCTTAGAAAGTGGCCAACAAAACACAACAGGACCACTTAAAACAAATAAACAAAACGATCTGGGAGATACTTGTGATGTTTGATAAATAAACAACATCTTTAAAGTTAATGTAGGCTTGGGAAACTACATTTGAATTAACATTAGTAAACAAAGCTCTTATTTTTATAGATGTTTGAAATGTTTTCCATCTTGTTCAAGGCATTTAACTATTCTCACTTGAACTTGTGTTCCATTTGAAATAACAAAGTTGGTATCTACTTCCTAAGCCTATAATACAGTATAAGTTGCTATATGAATGACATTTCTAACTTAATTCGTAAAGGAACTATGAAAGCCGGACGCACTATTGCAGGACCCTGTATTATTATTATATTATTAATCCATTTTCCTGCGTTAGTAAGCCATTGTATTTGTCTGAAAAACTATAAGACCCTTGAAATTAATCCTCTCTACAATCTTTGAAAAGTGCAACAAAATAAACAGCGGTTTATTATTATTAATATTTACTTCTTGTAAATAGTTTTTAAAAGTCATTACGAAATACTCGATTTTTTAAGCATTTGTTTACTAGCAGCTCCAGAAGTACCGCAAATTCAGGTGCACACCTTTCTAGCAGATTTATTGGTATGTCATCATCATCTAGGGTATTAGCATCTTTCACTGCTAGAATTAGCCCGCACAAATTCTCGATACCTGTTGGAAACATCATAGAGTAGTATTACTGTATATAATATCAAGAAACTGTTATGGACACAGGTTATTATAAATAAGTTTATTTCGGTTTTACTTTTGGTATCTCTTTTCAAGATAAAGTCAATTATCGAGAAAATAATTGATTTGATTTCATCTAGAAACTACAAATGCATACACTGCTCGTTTCAGACCACACTTAGTTTATGTTCATAATTGCTTCTATTATCGTAGGCGAGAGCAGAACATTTCGAATAATAAATGTTCGTTACGCTAGAGCACGCTGCGAGCTAAATTTGCTTATTCTATCATGGTGGTCCTAACTATAATCAAATATATTAGGTAGAATATGTAATCAATGTCTATACCATGGAAATTCTCTATTTTATTGAAACTTTATTAAAAGTTTTATGTTAACAAAATTTGTATTTCATAAACAAACTGCATTAAAAAAATTAAATTATGGCGTGTATATATGTGACATGGCGCTCGGCAAAATGAAAAAAAAAGCTATTTCGATTTCGATTTCGATATATAATATTAATCATAGTAATTAATATGTAACATGAAGACTACCCCTATATATATTTCGCTATTTCTACTTGGAGTTTTCTTTTATATTAATATATCGTTATTTGTTAATTGTTGAAATACACGAACCAGCAACATTAATAGAAAAAAGATAATAGTCATTTTCATTTCTTTTAATGAATCTTTTTTAAAAGACTTTTTCAATAATTTCAACAGATATGTTGTTCCATCTTTAATAGCCGTAAAGCATCAAATGTAAAAGAATTTTTTACACACTTATTTGTGAATGTTGGATTATTTTAATCTTTACCGAGTTAATTGTATTAGGGGCATCTGCTATCTGCATGTGCTCTTATAACTGCAGTCGTTCGTCCTACCATACTTCTTACGACTTCGTCCATCATTTTTTAGATAAAACTCTTTTAATTAATAGGGCGAACAAGAATGGCACAACAAAACTAAAAGTTCATCTATATTATTTCTTAATTCGGGATAATTCTAATTAAACGTATAAAACCTGGTTCCTTCAAGACACCTGTCACCTTACCTCCAAGTTCCTTCCGCTTTCTGTCGCCGCTTGGCTCCATGGAGACGGTCGTTGGTCTAACGACATCTGTCAGATGATGGACTAATTTATGGCCACTGACTACTATATACTATATACTTAATTGGAAGTCTCTCAGGGAGAAAGTAAGCGGGACAAGTTAAGAGTAAGACAGACACCAGACAACAAGTTTATTTTTCCTAGTTGAAGAATGCAAAAACAATAATAACAGGCAACAATTTTATTATAGGGCTAAGTTATGTATTTAAAACAGGTTAAAAATCGTTACTCAAAAGTGAAGTTACAAGTGACAAATTAATGGGAAAAAAAGAACACAGGTTACGTCCAACAATTAAAACTATATTAACTCGAAAAGTTTATGTCGACTGACAGACGAAAGTCAGTTCAATAACTCAAAATTGTAAGAGAACGATACCAACATGTGTCAATCGTAATTCGATGAAAATTGCCTCCACTAAGTACAACATTTGTGACGTTGCAGATAAATAATTGTAATACAAGAAAGCATAATTTGCAATCAGAAACGTTAAATAGTAGCCGAAAAAAGGTAATAATTACTGAATTAATTAACATAACGTCAAGTGAATCTTTAATCTAAACACATCAATAATTCGGTATGCCGATTATAGACGGCACCTCAAGCAACAAAAATAATAACTAAAATCCGAACTCAAAATTAAAAACATAAATAAAATATTTAATATACAGGGCTAACAAAAAATAAAGAACAGCCAAAATTGCTGAAAACTGACATATAAACAAATGTTTCGTTGCAGAAGGAACTCAAATCAAAAGAAAAATAAGGTGTCGGCACCACACGACGTTCTTATACGTTTGTGCCTTTCAATTACAATACAAAAGTCGTTCTAAATTAAGTTATGAATACTTTTATATTCTAAAAACCATATACCTGTGAGTAAATTTGTTAAATCAGGTACGAATTTTGAAAATTATTTTGTAAAAAATTATTTAAAATTCTATTCTAAGTACTTGTAGTCTCAATAAATATCCACAGAATGCATAATTTGCGAAGTAATTGCAAAAAAGTGCTACACGATAAGAGTAATAGTGTTACTTATGGTCTAAATTTCGGAATTTCATTTATACAAGAATTTTTTTACACAAAAAGTATTGAAAATCAAGCTTTAAATGCATTTATACATATAATGTATTTGTATAGAAAGCATGACTTGCGAGATGTTCGCAAAAAAACTGATTTTCGATAGGAGTAAAAGACCTACTTATTTCCGGTAAGAATTCAAAAAATCCTTTTTAATACATTTTTTCTCAGTCACTTGTGAGTACATTTTAATTCTTTATAAGTTTGTTTAAACTTAGTAGCTGATGATATATTGGTAAAATTCGATTTTTTTACAACTTTTGTAGAATTTGAAACCCACATACGCATAAAAAAATCGTGTGCTGCCCACACCTCTTTTTTTAAACGTTAGAATCTAACACGCGCCTAGTTGTATTATAGAGATGAGGGTTATTGATTGATAATTGGGACTAACGACTACCAAACAAGAAGCATTGTAGTTACACAGCAAGTTAAGGTGTAGATCAGATTATAATTCCAGCTATTTTGTACATTAAATAAATTTTATATTTCTAAGAACAATTTCATGCGATAAAAGTATACGTACATGAGACAAGTGGAATTATATGAATTCAAAATTGTATTTGTGGCTCATTTATCCTTATATTTAGTTTATATATGTGGAATATAGACGGGAAATTACCACTTTGTTAAACGGATTCGATTGGTGAACAGTATTCCTATAGCGCCTGTCTAATTGATAATTCTCACATGTGTAGTCGATCTATTTTAAAATTGCTCTTGGGAATTGCAGTAATCAAAGAGATTATTTTTCTATACGCTTATATCCAAATAACTTTTGAATGGATGATCTGTGTTTAGTTTTCAAACCACTTTTATACGCAGTAAATTTACTTTAATAAATTTTCATAAGATAGGATCTGGCATTTTTAACACAAATATTCCTTTGAGAGTGACATTAATTGGTCGTAACTATGTTGGTAATTATCGTGCTTTGTAATATGACCACATGAAAATATTGGCGTTCTGATTTGGCGTCCATTGTTAAGAATCTAGTATAGCTATTTGTTTATGTATATCCGCTCTCACAATAATAAACACAAGTAAACTTTTGTGGATGTCATGTTTATATACGATACGTGTTATTTTACATATAATACATTGTATAAAAATTTAAGGTATGATGGGTAAAATACACAATTTTGAGCATTTTTTTCAAATGACAGAGGCAGTATTACAAAAATATTTTTATAAATTTATTTTTAAACCATCACATTTCTTAACATGTTCGCTGCCACTGTCGCCATATGGCGACGCACTCAGTCGTCCGCGTGTGCCACTGTCGCCCCTTGGCGACACCGGTTCGATTTCATGTCAATGCAAACCAATTTGTCAGGCTTGACAGGATTGAATAGTTGAATGCATAGGCACTTGGAAAAGACGTTTTTACGAATATTTTCGCCACTGATTCACTTTTTATCTTTACGATCTTTGTGTGACGCATGGGGTAATGTCTGGCGACTAATTATCCTGTTATTTCAATAAAAATAAACAAATAAGTCTGTCTGACATAGTATGATGATAGTGCAATCGTGATTTGAGAAAGAAATTTCTACGAATATTTTACCCCCGGTGTGTCACGTGTGGGAAAGTGTATGTATGTATGGCGACAAATTATTCTTGTTATTACTTCAATACAAATAAGTCACAAATTCAATATTTGTTTTAGGTGAGTAAACACGTTATGATTTAATTTTTATTAGTGTTTATAAACATTTAGAGCAATTTTGACGCCAATAAATCAAAAAACCATTCTTGGCTCCTGGTGAAGTTTTCCAAAAAGTTAGTGGCAGCAAACGTGCTAAAGATGTGATTTCAAAATTTAAAGGACAACAGACAAAAATGCTTGAGTTATAACAAATTCTTTAAAATTTTGTTCGTTTCTTTAAATTAAATAAGCCTTAAAATCAATAATATTAAATATTTAATTTCCAAACATATTAATTAATGGATTTGAATATATTAATCCCTATCACTGACACTGGCTTTGAAATAGTGCGATCTGATAAACCAGTTGTTCCAGACGATCCTCACTACCCTAGTTAGTCGTTTAACTGTTGACTTATCAGATAAATTCCTATCTTCCAATAATTTACGATTCTAAAATTCTTTTTTTTTGTTTCCTTAAATGTATAGGGATTTGTTTCCCTAAATATATAGGGAAATACTCTCATGAAAATTTTTGATGTCGAATTTTTTGCAGATGTCTATACCCCAGCAAAAGTAGCTTATGCAAATTTATTTATGTGCCTGTCTGGTCTCTATCTGGTTGTAGGTCGCTACATAGCAGCCAAATGGTTAAAGATGTCAATTACCAAACTTCATATTTAGAATTATAGTCTTCCTTCCTTAGGTTTCAGTAAAATAAGTAGACCAGAAGTGGCCGCTTATTTCAGTGAAAAAATCAAATTTTAACAATATCTTATCAACTACTAGGTTTAGACAAATTTCTAAAGAATACAAAAAACTCAAAAGTGAATTCCAAACCAGTTTTAAAAAAATAGTTTCTTCAAATTCCTACCTTAAATAGAAAAACAGTTTTGTGTGAATATCTGGTAATTTATTCATTCTAAAGAAATACACTGAGAGTATAAAAGTATTCAGATTTCACTTAAAAAAATTTTTATAATCAAACTTTCAACCAGAAATAACACATTTACTTTAATCGAAAAGCAGTTTTTTTGCAAATAGTTGGTAAATACGGCTAATATAGGTTAAAAGTATTTAAAACGTAATTTGGAACGACTCTTGTATAATAAATTCGAACCGCATATATAAAGTTTTGGAAAGAGTTTTAGACACACAGGTTCGTGGACATTTACTGGTTAATGATATACTACCGGGAATCAGTTTGATTTTAGACCAATGGACAGTTGGGCGACGGCCATGACCAAGGTGATTGATTCATTTCACTTGATTATACTAAGGCTTTCAAAACCATAAACCATGAATTACTTCTAACAATCTCGTACTTCGTGGGTCTTAATGATGCTGATATCGGTGTTTTCCAGTTATCTTCATAATCGGCGTCAAACAGTCTCCTTGGGTAGAAAATAATCTAGCGATCCTCAGGTATTTAATGGAGTGCCTCAGTGATTAGGGATTAATACTGAATCCGCTTGTATTTACTATATATGCCTTCTCGGTGTAATATTGTCTTATATAGAATCCCGTTAAGACGGTATCAGTTTTGTTCGGAAATCTTAAATGGTATAAAAACTTTTCCAATCAAATTTACTTAAATATGACGACACTAGCATTTGGATTATATAACGTTTCGAAGAAAGATCTTTATATCAAAGCCTATAAAATACAGTTAACTCAAAATGTAAAACCAAAAGATCATGTGACACGTCGTACGTTTATTAATTGGCCCTTAAAAGACAGGCATGGGAATTAGAATTTCTTTCAAGAAATAGTCTTTAGTCACGAAGCTCATTTGACATGGTGGATTTGTAAAAAAGCAGAATGGCGAAATGTGGGGTTGGAAAAATCCTAAAGAACCGGCCAGAAGAGTTACTGTGTGGTGTGGTTTTTGGGCGGAACATTGCTGATAAAGTTGTGAGGCTTTATAAGAATTATAACCCCATTCAGAACAAACTCGAAGTGTGCCTAAACACTATTCGTTAATTTTAGAATTTTGTCGATTTGACAAGTTGTGCGATTATTATTTGTCACTTGTTTTCCCAGCCAACTTGATTTAGTTTTTACATTGTATTTTTGGTGTTACGTTTTTACCCAAGTGTTTTTTTTACATAAGCGCATAGTTGTGATATATTGTTGTTTTCAGAATAAACACCTCTATCAGAATTAGTAAAGAAACATATTCGAATATTAGGCCATTTAGTAACCTATTTGCAACCATATAATTTGGTGTGTATATCATTAATATCCTCCCATAAATGAGGGAGTTATAGACTCGTCTTTTTTGTGGCACACTCTGTATATAGCAGTGTTACTTAAATTATCTTATACTGAGCTAAACGCTGTTCCTCGTTGTTCTCTTAATGTAAATATTTACGAAGTCACGTAGAATAATTTGTATACTCTTTTTATATTTCCTAGACTTCAGTATGATCCATTTTTACTGCATTGCAGACTCAATTTTTTCTGGTAAATACAGTAGCTTGGAACTGTCTCTATTACTACTAGTAGAACACTGAACAATTTTGTCTACGGGCATTTTCAGGGAGGTTTTATAGAGATGTGTGGTGCGAATTTCATAACCTCACGCGAACTCCAAATTAATACTAAAATCCGTACATAATATATAATTTGAGTGAAATATGTGGTGCGAATTGGATGACCTCACGAGATAATTTTAAATTAAAACAGGAATATTACTGCAATTATATTTTTTTCTTTGGCACTGATAATTTAATTTGGTAACTTTTTATCAATGTCAAACAGGAAATTGTAATTAAAAATTTCAAACAATGAAAATACTAATTTTAAAAGTTGAGTGATATATATGCAATCTGCTTTTTGACAGGAGTTACTTTCCCTTTGAATGTCAATTACATTTTTATACGTTGTTCTAAATCAAACTTAATATACTGTTTAGTATGCTTAATTTGCAAAGTATTTGTACACAATTTTTGAGAAAGCAATTATTTGATATTTTACCATTAATAGGCGATTTTTGGTTCTGAGCTAAGTTTAAAATATGGCATCGTGAACGACGTAAGTGAGAGGGCAGGGGGAGATAGGGAAGGGGAGGGAATAATGCCTCTAGTCTATATAATTTACTGCTTTCATAATATGAATAAAGTTATCTCCAAATATTTAATTTAAAACACAATATAATTTGTTAAATTTGCACACTCAAGCTTATTAAGTAGTGGTGCTCCGCTCGGGTTCCATACAGTAGAGCAATTCTCAATTTGAGCACTCGCCAGGGAGTAATACAGTGTCATTATGTACAGAACGTCGGAAAAGTCGAGTATTTACCGTTTTATTAACCACCATATTCTGTTTGGCTAAGATAATTATGTGTACGCACATTGAAATGTAGTGTATAATCAAAGATGCCCTTGATATAGTAAATACATAGAAAATATGATTCTGTTAAGATATGGCTATAAATATTTTTTTTATTTTTTTATTAAAGTACCATATAATGTTAAATCGAGATCCTAGTAGTGATGTATTGGTAAATGATGAAATAGATACTTATGTTAAAATGAGGAGCTCTGATAAGGCTATGACAATTTATGAAAGATATGTTTTAAAATTAAGAGCTTCTTTGAACCCAAAAATTCAAGGGCTTCAAGACAAATTTTTAATCTGCTATTCTTTCGCCGTAAGCAGGGGCAAGTATGCCGATCGTCTTATTAAATTTTTGTGCCTCGAAGTCTTTACAGTGTGAATGAAGTCAATTTTTGTTTTTAAAATGTCATCTTTTGCCGACTTTTTAAATGACAACATTGGTTTTTACACTATGACGCCATCATCTTTGTTTTCACATGACAACTTTTACTGTTTTTAATAGATTTTCCTTCTGTTTAAACGCTGACGTAGAAAACTTGCTATAATTTTTTTTAAAATAAATGACACATTTACAAATTATAAATTATTTTAACAAAAATCAATAAGCCTCCAGTTGTAAGATCTACAGTGTAAGGTTGTCAAATTTACGAAAACTAGAAGTGTTAAGGATTTGTCTCGAGGAAGTCGATGACGTGTAAGTGATGAAACAAAATTAATAGTGTTCTTAAAGCAGAGGAACAGTATCATATCTCTACTAGGAAACTTGCCATAGATAACAACGTGGACTACAGTTTTGTGTAAACTTATATATTTTGAATGACTAATTGGTTTTTGTACAATGACAACATCGTAATTTTTTTAAATGACATCTCCACTATTTTTTTTGCTGTTTTTAATAGACCTTCTTACTACTTAAACGGTGATGTACAAAAATTGGTACCAAACATTAACAATTCTTTAAAATAAATAACACATTTACTTGACAACTTAAATAGTTATAATTTAGTAAAAATAATAATCAAAAAACAAACATAAAAACAAATTAATCATCAAAACCAAACGCAAATATACTAAGTGCCCCTCTCCAATCATTTGGTATTGAACAGCAAGATAGTAAACACTTTCTATACTGCACTCAATAATACCTGGCTTAATTTGTTGCATTGCATCACGAATCCTCTCTTGTAAATTTTCCATGTAGTAGGGTCCATGGAAATAGACTTTTGGTTTTAAGTAACCAAATAGATAAAAATCTAAGGGTGTTAGGTCGGGGGAACGCTTCGGATATGCGAAAATGAGGAGGCGCCCCCTCGTGTTGAAAAAATATGAAATACGTCACCATTTTCATTACTAAGAAAAAGAGCTGCCACAGCTGACACCAAATCAAACGCAAAAAATGTAAATATCTGGCAGCAGACTGGTTTTCTTCAAAAAAGTGAGGTTCTTAAAATGTCGTCCTATCATTCCCACCCATACATTTAATTTGTCTTGATGTTGACTGTGTGATTCCTGAATCCAGTGAGGATTGCCCCGTGACCAGTGCCTACAGTTATAGCGATGTACTAATCCGTTGCGGAAAAAGTCGCTTCATCAGAAAAATAATGTTATTTAAAAAATTGGGATTTTGATCACATCGAAACATTAATTCTTCACAAAACTGTATCGGCGGTCTGGACCATCTTTGTTTAACCATAAAATAGGTAGTGTTTGTACGAATGATACTTTTCTGTTTCAAATAATTTACAACAAGAATGTGGTGCACGTTGTTACCTAGGAAAAGTTGACATGTAGAAATATGATGATGTTCCCCTTCTTCAAGTAACACTTTCAATTTTGTTTCATTACTTATTCTCGTTTCCTCCCAGTTTCCGTAAGTTTGACTAACAAGCTTCCGCATGAGTTCTCAGCGCATCGACTTATCAAACCATTATTGAATTTCTATTTTCACCCTTTCAGTTAAATGTGCCATTTTTTGTTCTTAACTTCAAAATTTAGGTTGGCTTTTTACAATTTAGATAACTGTCAAACTTTTCCCAGTTGAGTTGAGTTTAGATTTTTGTTAAAAGATTTTTTACTTTGGAAATGTGTCATTTATTTCAAAAAATTATTATAAGGTACCAATTTTTCACCGTTTAAGCAGTAGAAAGGTCTATTAAAGACTGAAAAAAATAGTGAAGGTTGCCATTTAAAAAAAATGCTGATGATGTCACTGTGTAAAAGCGCATTGGCTTTACACAATGACGTCATTCAAAAAATATTTTGTCAAAAACCGGCATTTTAAAGACAAAAATTGACTTGTCCGGGCGATTTTCTTAAAAACATTATAGAACGTTTTTATGAATTTTGTACCAAACTTTATCACCATACTGTACAGTGGAGTCGCGATTTAGTGAACACCGCTTTGAGTGAACTACCCCATAGAGTGAACATATACCGTAGTCGACATATTTTAATTTCTGATACGAAAGTAGCAAGAGGAAAAGTGCGCGACGAAATAATAACAATAATAATAATAATAATAATTATTATTATTATTCAGTGTAATAAAATCATTACATGAGAAGTCAAAATATACAGTAACAAACAAACAAACAGATTAAAATTGTATATCATTAAAATTATTATTTAAATATTCATTGATTGAATAAAAACTTTTTGTCAGTAAAAATTTTGATATTTTACTTAAGAAGGTATTAGCATTCATTGTATGCAGGTGCTTCACTTTGTTATAAATCTTTGGTCCCCAGTAGTCCACATATCTTTGGGCAGTCTGCACACGGTGATAAGAGGTTCGCAGTTTATCCCTGTTTCTTGTATTATACTGGTGGGAGTCCCCATTTGCGGTAAACTCATACTCATTGAAAATGACATACTTAATGCAGTTGTATATATATATAGATGGTAATGTAAGTATAGCCCCTTTTACAAAATATTTTATGCAACTATCCCGATGTCCCAAACTATACAACGCTCGAACAGCCCTCTTCTGCATTTGAAATATTCTCTCTGCCGATGGTAAGGTGCCCCATACTAAGCTTCCGTAGCTCATCTTAGAGTGGAAGTCGCAGTAGTAAGCCGTTGTTGCAGCTTCGTGAGTTGCAACACTTTTCATACGTCTTATTGTGTATGTTGCCTTTGCAAGTTTATCAGCCAGACTGGAAACATGATCCTCCCAAGTAAGCCTACTATCCAGCGTCAGACCCAGATAGCATACGTTGCCGTTCGAAGGTTGATTTTTTGCACAGAAAGTAAGTTGTTGTGTTTCCCCTTGATTTAGTTGTAGACCATTGCAAAGGAACCATTCCCTGGCTTTCTCCATAATGTCCTTCGCCTGTTCATTCAACTCTTCTTCATCTCTTGCAGTCACCAAAAAGGCAGTGTCATCCGCATATAAACAACATTCCATCGGTGCTAAGCACTGCGGCAGGTCATTGATATATAGTATAAACAGAAGGAGACCCAAGATTG
The DNA here is from genome assembly GCA_963170755.1 of Amphimallon solstitiale. Lineage (NCBI taxonomy): Eukaryota > Metazoa > Arthropoda > Insecta > Coleoptera > Scarabaeidae > Amphimallon > Amphimallon solstitiale. The sequence goes on along the minus strand of OY720676.1, from coordinate 62,123,377 downwards.
AGCCCTGTGGAACCCCATTCTTTGTTGATTTTAAAGATGATGTTTGTCCATTGAGTTCAACAACTTGCTCTCTCTACTAAGACTGAGTCGAAAGCTTTACTCAAATCACAACAAGTCAATTGGATTTGCTTTTGCTCATCATATGCATTTACGATTGATTGTATAATGTTCATAATTCCTGTTGTTGTTGATCTCTTTCTTTTATATCCATGTTGACTAGCTGTGATGTAGCCGTTTTTAATAAAGCGAGGCTGCCAAGAGTCGACAAGCGTTTCGTATGAAATGTAAGGCGTGAGGGTCCCCCGCCACTGCGTTGCTCTCCCACCACTGTTAGCAAGCAGGCATCGCTGCATATTATAAGGTCATCTGCATGGGATAGAAGTGTAAACCGAAATTAAAATTTGATGACTATGGTATAATATTTCAACGGGAAGAGGAAAATGGCAATGTAGTGGAATATAAAAGTTTCCTTGTTCTGCACAATTTGAGAGATAAATTGGTACAAATCAACGTGAACAAGTTGAAACAGTCAAAAATCACATCATTTTTAAAGCATCTTCCATAAAAGTTTTTCTTATATAGGTACCAATATTTATATGTATATACAAAATATTTTTTTAACCTTTTGTAGTATATACGTGCATACATAGTACTACGTGCATTGTTTTTTACAGAATAATTTTTTTTTTAAGTACACTTAATTTCAAACCTCGTAAAAGAAACCACTCCCAAAATAGTGAAATCGCTTGGCCGAAATTAGTTCACTAAATTGCGACTCCACTGTATATACTTTACGTGTATAACCTACTCAATTGTCACCCTGATAGAAACACTTTTGTCGATCTAAAATACAGGATATTTCACCACCGCTATGCCCAATGCGGAGAAGAGGTATTTCGAAGATATTCTTCATAACGACGATCGAAAATAAAGCCACCTCCCATTCATTTAAAGAACTAGCCCCCTGATGGTATTCTCACTCGAGAGGAACGTTAGGAAGTTTTAATGGTGTTTAACCACAATTTCAGAATCACATCACAATTTTTTACTTTCTTATACGTAATATAAGGAAGTATTGTGATGATGAAAATTTTCGACCTCGAGATACTTGCAGATGTCCACGTTTTGAAGTCCCCCAATACCGAAAAAGTGGTTTTAAAAAAAGTCACTCTGTGTGTGTCTGTATGTCTGTCAATGTGTGTGTGACCACGATAGCGGTCAAACGGCTATAGATATCAATTCCAAATTTTGTATTTACGAGTATAATCTACGAGTTTGAAAGTATTTACAACTTAATTTTCAATACCTATTGTATAAAAAAACTTTCAAAATTCGAACGGGAAGTAACACTTTTACTCTACGGAATAGCGATTTTTTGCAATTATGTCGTAAATTATGCATTCTATATATATTTGTCAAGAGTACAAAAGTATTTCAAATTTCGGGGCGGTAGTAGCACTTCTACTCTTTGCGAGTAGCACTTTTTTTTTCAAATATTTCGCAAAGTATGCATTCGATAGAGATTTATTAAGAATAGAAGTATTTAGAATAGGATTTTGAATATTTTTTGTATAAAAAAATTCTTAAAATTTGGATTTGAAGTAACACTTACAGGTTTATTTTTCGGATTATTTTTCTATGATGAAAGTATTTAAAACAATTCAAAACAATATAATATGTATAATTTGAAACGCTCATACGTATAAGAAGATTTTGTAGTGCCCACACCTAATTTCTTTAATATATATTTATATTTACAGGCAATCTATATTGACTATTGTTGTATTTTTAAATACATTAATAAATAAGCTACTACTACTACTGCTACCACCACCAACAAGAACAAGGTTTATTTAGAACATTAAAAATAGAAGAATGTAGTAGTGTAAATCCTGAAATGTTTTTCCACTAAATATAAATACCTAAATAAAACCAATTTATGATTATAAAGCAACACCAAACTTAAAGTCTTGTGTATTAACTTAATAAACTTAAAAATAAGATCGTGTAATGATATTGTTGCGCTTTCGGGTTCGCAATAAACAACTCGTGCAAATGTTTTAAAACTGTCTGTATATTTACACACTTAAAACTAATCACAATATAAAAATGTAAAATAAATGTATCGCACTTAAAACTACTTCGAATAAATTAACACACGTATTTATTTCTATCAGTAATATTTATGTATTTTGTGAAATATAATATAACTGCACTACTCACATTATTTATGTTATTTGAACTGTTCAGTAAATACCGCGCGCGACTACTATTGAAGGAATGAATCATTCCGGTACCACAGCGGCTTTTATATCCATATACAAAAAAAAAGCCTAGAAATATGCCAGAAAATTCTCTCTTTCTTCTCGATGAGTTCGGCATTATACTAGCGAAGATCCAGACTTTTTTTGCCTGTCTACGTCGTACTACGTGTATGATTTACGACTTGTTTATATTGCGTTCCCATCAACGTTGCCGCCAGGAATTCTGCTTCTTTTTGTGGGCTTGTTTCGTTACAATATATTTAAAAGTTTAACACTTCAGGATTGCCCCTGTATATAAACTATATAAATTTGATAAAAAATAATTTAAATTTTATTAGTAAAGAAGAAACACAGATAATACACCCAGTGCTTAGGTAATATAGCAGCCAAAAAGGGTACGGAAGCTTTTATGCACAAAAGTCGATACAAGATGCCAAACGTGTTCTTATTCCAAAAAGCAAGAATTAAAAGAAGAAGAGAAAGATTAAAAAATATGAACAAATGCAAAAGTCTAAAATTGGTAAATGAGGAATTACACAGCTACAACTTGTATATTAACACGTTCACTGCGGCCCAAATTTTCGTGTACTAGATTTGCGTGCGTTACATATCCCCGGGTTCTTGTACTTGGTGATTCTTTCTATGCTTTACATATCCCCCGGGATATGTATCTTGGTTTTTGAAAAATGTGTTGTAGCCAATTGGTTTTCTGCTCTTAGACTAATTTTGTTTTAGTTTTGGGTACCTAATACCTTGATGCACTTTAGATCCTGGCCGTAATTATTACAACACCAGATATTGGGTATTTAACTTGAATTTATATAGAATGTATGGGGTTCGTTATCCAAATTATGGGTATAGTTCAAAATTAAATAAAACACGTTTCCTAGTAAATGTATCAACAAGAATTTTTATTATGGCAACTTTAATTATGGTAATGCTATATAAACTGTAGATGGTTATAAAGAAATATTATTTGTGATAATTATTGAAGCAAGGGAGGCAGTACCCTGGTAGACCGGAGCATTCGTTACAATAACTTATGATACGACGTACCTTTTTATCCGCTTCGCGACTAGAGAATGTTTTTCTTAAATTTTCATAGCATCCTTTGCAAGGTTTCCTCTTCTTTCTCCCCGGTCCTTCCGGTTTCACATATGAGTGTGTTCTTTTTTTCCCTGATATAATTTCCGAAGTGTCGGTACGTGGCACCATTAAATCGTTTATTAGTTGCCTTCTGAACTCCAATATTGTCATTTTCGTATCAGCAACCATGTTGTAAACAATCCACGAATTGACAATAGTTGTGCCTAGCAATACTTCAAATGCCACTTTCCTATACCACTTTAAACTTTTTCTTACTGCGGTATAGTATGATGACATTGGGTCACTAACATCTACATCTTTTTAGCCTTATTGTAATCAGTAATGCATTTTGGTTTTAGAACTTCTTCCCCTTTTCTATTCCTTTTTCCAGTTGAAATAAGTTCATCAAGGTGAGAGGGGTCACTTGTTATCATTAGGACTGGCCTCTTATCAACCCACTTAATAATCCTCACATTTCTTCTCTGGCTTCCACAAATTTCTCCTTTTTTCATTTTCTTTGAGAATTCCTTAGGAACTCCTTTGCGATTTATCCGCAAAGTACCGCAATACAGCATGTTCAGATCTAATAATTTTTCAGTTAGTTGTATGCTAGAGTAAAAATTGTCAGCAAACAACATATGTCCATTTTGTAGATTTAGTGGCTGAAGTAAATCAAGAACTACAGTCTGTGAATGGCCCAGTGAAGGATTTGTATCTCCCTTGCCTGTGTAAACCTTTATATTGTGTGTATATGCATTAGGAGAACAAAGTTTGTACAACTTTATTCCATATTTATGGCTCTTATTAGGAATATACTGTAGAAAGTGGAGACGGCCTCTAAATGGCACCATTGATTCGTCAATAACTAGCTCTTTCCCAGGTTTTAAAATGTTTCGAAAATTTTCGATTATAGGATTAATTAGTGGTTCTATTTTATACAGTTTATTATTTGTATCAGCTGTCTCATTGTTTGCAAAATGCAAAAATCTTAAAAGTAAAAGGTACCGATCTCTGCTTATATGCGAAGCTATAAACTTATTATAAAACAGAGGATCCTTGGACCAGTATAAATTCATACTAGGAGCTGGAGATAAATCAGATGCAAGCGTTATTCCTAAAAATTTTCGAATTTCATTTTTGTCCGTATTAGTCCAAGACTTAATTCTTGATTTGTTCCTGTGTCGTATATTTAGTTGTTGATTTGCATAGTTATTAGTCTTAGACGCGATGATGTTTAGGATATCATCGGTGATGAAAAGGTTAAATACGTCGACTGGTCGCTTTACAGTTAAATTATTAACATTCGAGTCTAGCTTACATTCGTCATGTAGCAGGTCAAAATTTAGACTGATTGTTGAGATGTTCTCCCAAACACTGTTGTCGTGTGCATTGGGTGTTGACATACCACTTGCATGTTCAACATCTGTAAGTTCATTCTCTGTTTCTAACTGCTCTTCCTCGTCTGATGACACCGCATCTTCGATCGTTAAGAGAATCGTCGCTGCTGTAAGGGCCGGACTCCTCTTCAGTAGCGCTTTGGTATTCATCTACTACGACACCAGACGCTATAGGATTTCGGTTATCAGGACACAGATGTGACATGCCAGCCCCATCCGACGATTCCGCTACATTTGCTTCATCGGTCGCCATTTCTAACCTCTTAGCTAACTCGAGGATTTTCCTTGTACGACTCGCCATGGTGCAGATTGTTTAATTTGACACAAGAATAAGGCACAATGTCTAGCACAGGCAAAGGAACTATTAGTAGCAGACAGCAAGTACTGCAGTTATTAACTTTTTTTGCTACGTGCGAACTACTCTAACGAACAACTAGATTGGTTAGATATTCGTTTTGTGGTTTTACATATCCCCGGCGTCCGGTAACGCACACAGTTAAAACAAGATTACTTGTGTGCGTTACATATCCCCGGTGATATGTAAAGCTAAATGTCGCCATCTGTATTCACCACAACGTATTATTCAATTTTATAGTTGAAACACAGAAATCTGTTGAGAAATAACTGTTTTGCAGTAACCGCACATAGGTGGACATTCTGAAAATCTTGCGACGCATGTCAACAATGCATGAAATGCAAAATTGAATCAATTACAACAGATGATCAATAAAACTAAATTTCATTGCTAATTAGCAGTACATTGACGGCAAGTACACCTACATCTAAATGCAAGCATCCTACCTATATACTCAAAATTAAAGTAGCACGAATCCACAACCTTAAACTGTACCTTAATTATGATAATTTAGATTAACAAGACAGACGGTGCAAGAACCCAAACCGAAGCGTTATTCCATGCCCCAAGAGGAATTTTATTTGGCAGGTGTTTAATGGCGCTAAGTGGGCGAAAAATTGCGTGGGTACGTGACAGTATAAATCCAGCAAATAATTGTTAATTATCTCGTCTCGAAATTCTAATCGAGCGACGGTGAATAGAACAAACACTTAAACGAAAATTAACACACGAAAAGATAAAAAGTGCCCACGAGGAGCTTATGCAATTAAACGTTAACCGAGCCCCTCTCAAATAATGATGACAAACACATCCATGAATTTTCTCCAACAAAATCAATCCAATACGATAAATATTTACTTCCGCTCTATTCCCATTTACTATGGCATTGGCATACCGTCCATAATTAACTATGCAAGAGGTATAGAAGGAACATTACACTTAATTGGTTTGTCTAAGACGATATTTAGAGACAAATTGTACATCGGTCGAGTATACCTATAACAGTCATGTTTACACACATATGCGGATGCCTAAGGGATGGTCAACATTACAAAAAGAAATACGCAATTAAATTAAGGAGTAAACAAAAGAATTAAAGACTTAAGAACGCAAGATATTAAAGATACAGTGAAATACATTTGAGCAATAAGGCAACCATTAATTAGTGATGAACCAAATATAAGAGAAATATACGAGGGAGTTATCGAAATGAATGGCAAGGAAAGAAAAAAAAATAGGAAAGTATTTTTATTTTTCAATATATTCAGGATGTCACTGTTGTCTCAGAATAAGAAAGCGTTTCCTTTTAGCCCAGGACGCCCTTCTATAGGGGTATTCCAAGTAATAAAGTACGATGGTGTGGATCATTTTGTAGTACCTCAAGAAAGGCAGGCACGATATCGTCATTGCCATAAAAACAGACCACAAGATGTTATTTGTGTGGCGTAGGTTTACATGCTCATTGTTTTGTAAATTACCATACTAAATATAATATAAAAAAATGAGGTGTGGCCACCACACGACTTTCTTATACGTATGAGCGTTTCAAACTATACAATTTTAAGAATTTTTGTGATGATGGAAATTTTCGACCTCGTTTTATACAAAACTTATTCAAAATCCTATTCTAAGTACTTTCATTCTCTTAATAAATCTCTATAGAATGCATACTTTGCAAGATATTCGCTACTCGCTAAGAGGAAAAGTGCTACTTCCAGTCCGAATTTTGAAATTTCATGTATACAAAAAACATTGCAAATCTAACTGTAAATACTTTTGTACTCTTAATAAAAATATATAGAATGCATAATTTACGACATATTTGCAAAAAATCACTATTCGGTAAGAGTAAAACTGTTACTTCCGGTCCGAATTTTGAAATTTTTTTTATACTAAAGATATGAAAAGTATGTTCTAAATACTTTTATACCCGTAACGTACCTGTCTACCAAGCTTGACTTGCGAAATATTCGCAAAAAAACGATGTTTGATAAGAGTAAAAGACCTACTTCCGCTAGGAATTTCGAAACACTTTTTAAATAAAATTGTTCTAAATTTTAATTTTAAGTACATATGAATTCTTTCAAAATTTGCTTAAACTTAGTATTTGACGAAATATTGGCAAAATTCGATTTTTTCACCGAAGTAAACTGCTACTTCCGGTCTACCGATTTTACTGAAAAACTAATCAGATCTCAAGAGGGAGATTATACACGTAAATACAAAATTTGGAATTGATATATACAACGGTTTGACCGCTATCGTGGTCACACACACAGGGACAGACACACAGATATTTTTTAAAAACCACTTTTACTTTCTTATACGTAGTATAAGGACGTATTGTGATGATGAAAATTTTCGACCTCGAGATTTTTGCAGATGTCCACGTTTTGAGGTCCCTTGATACCAAAAAAGTGGTTTTTAAAAAATTCTCTCTCTCTCTCTCTCTCTCTCTCTCTCTCTCTCTCTCTCTCTCTCTCTCTCTCTCTCTCTCTCTCTCTCTCTCTCTCTCTCTCTCTGTGTGTGTGTGTGACCACGATAGCGGTCAAACCGCTGTAGATATCAATTCCAAATTTTGTATTTACGAATATAATCTCCCTCTTGAGAACTGATTAGATTTTGAGCAAAATCGGCAGACCGGAAGTAGTAGTTTACTTCAGTGAAAAAATCGAATTTTGCAAATATTTCGTCAATTACTAAGTTTAAACAAATTTATAAAGAATTGAAATGTATTCAAAATTAAATTTGAGAAAAATTGTTTTAATAAAGTTTTTCGAAATTCCTACCGGAAGTAGGTCTTTTACTGTTATCGAAAATCAGTTTTTTGCGAATATCTCGCAAGTCATGCTTTCTAGGCAGGTACATTACGAGTATAAAAGTATTTAGAACATACTTTTAAATATCTTTTGTATAAAAAAAATTTCCAAATTCAGACCGGAAGTACTACTTTTACTCTTATCGAATAGCGATTTTTTGCAAATATGTCGTAAATTATGCATTCTATATATATTTATGAAGAGTACAAAAGTATTTAGAGTTGGATTTGGAATATTTTTTGTATAAATGAAATTTTAAAATTCGGACCGGAAGTAACACTTTCATACGTATAAGAAAGTCGTGTGGTGCCCACACCTCATTTTTTTGGTATCAGGGGACTTCAAAACGTGGACATCTGCAAAAATCTCGAGGTCGAAAATTTTTGTCATCACAATACTTCCTTATACTACGTAAAAGAATGTAAAATGATAACTTTTAGCACATTATTTATATGGCATCATATATAGGATGGCATTCTTTCCTAATTTCAAAATAAATTTCTGCAAAAAGACAGTTTATTTTAGGAAGAGAGGAACATTACACAAAATTCAGATAAAAACTGTTCCCGCTTACTTTTAGGCATTACATATTGTGAAATATTAGTATAAAACTATTGTCAGTAGACATATGGTCCATATAAGATCGAGTATTATATTATGTTATGATTTAAAATTCTTCATCAACAATTTTTAAGTTACGTACAAGTTATGCTTTAAAAAGAAAAATGAAAAAACTCAATTTTACTTGACGTCAGCGTCAGATTTGACAAATAATGAAAACTTTAGTTTCTCCAATGAATGGGATATTTCGAAGTAATTGAAAAAGTTTTCATAAACTATGCGCCTGTAACTTTCCTAGTAAATATTCCAGTCATTTATTTGTCTCCCTTTAAAAAACTTCCAAATCTTTTCCGATATATATGATTGTAAGTTTGATATATTAAAAATCCACATTAAGTGTATAATTTAGGAGATTATAAAAAGATAAATTTCTCTTGTGTTTACTACGAGCAATTTGAATTTTTCACATAAATATCTTACAATTATTTTCCTAGTAAACATACTCGGTAGAAGTCACCTGACGAAATTTAATTAAACTAAATTTCCCTTTTTTGTTCCCCTTACAACCTGATTAGAATGGAAATGTAGGACAATTATTGAGAACAAATACGGAAAGTACACAGAGATCCATTTGCTTTGTATTCAATTTCGTTTGCAGTAACAAAACTCTCAAGGCATGTATTATATTTGTTTGTTTGATACTGATTATATATGTCATTTAATTGAGGGAGAACTCTGAAAAGATATTTTAGCTGACTTGTACTCCCGTAATGTAATAAATAATGTGAAGATATTTGTTGTCAAATTATTCATGCAAGTATGTATTTTTTGTTTCCATAGCGATAAATATTAATATATACAATTTAATTTAATAGAAATATATTAAGATATTTTGATGAGTATTTGATACAGGCTGTTTCAAAAATAATGTTCTATCGATCGCGGGGAAATCGCTCACGAAACTATATATATGCTTGATTTCCGCAAGGCGTGTGGCGCGGTAAACCATAGGCTTCTTGGGAGTATATTAAAATATAAGGGTATGGGGCCTGGGTGATCCTCCTTGCTGATAAATTATCTTGCGGGTTGCCGTCAACGGCTAAACCTAAACAATATTTAGTCTGATTTAGGGCGCGATTCTGAAACCCTCTCGTAAGCTACGGTTATCGCAAAGAAATGACGTTTCCATGACGATTTTCGGTATTTTTACGGTCAATGACGTAGAAGTGTTATTAGGAGCATAAATACAGATTTTGTAGGATATAATTTTATATTTATTATCATTCTTGTTTGCAAATATAGATATGACTTTGTAGCATTATTGTTAGATGTAGACCACAGCAGGTAGGGATGTCTATGTAAAATATATGTATAGAATGTAACATATATTGGCTTTATTCCAGAAATTATATGCCATTTAACAAAAGCAGTTAATCGATCATGTAAATCCCTAACAGACATTTTAAGCAAAAGTTTAGGCGTTCGGAGCCTTATACAGGTAAATATTGCAGTACCTCTTTTTCTAGATTCCCGTCTACACTATTTAGTTGATGTTCCGCAATACAAAAAAATTGTGAATTATTTCTTTAATACTAATAAAAATCCTTTACTTCTTTCTTATCAAATATTGAAATATGTGTTGGATTGAATGGCACTGGATACATTTGGATGTTTGGCTTCCCTTGTCAAAAATTAATTTACTTTGAAATAATTCTAATTGTATTGTAAATAGTAACCACTGTCTGTAACTGACTTACCCCTTGCGATTTAGTAATTTTTATTCTATTAAATTGGCGACTTGGAAACAACTCTCTTCATTTGTTCTGCCGCTAATGTCGTGCTAAATATTTAATCATTACTTTATAATCATATACGGTCATGCTTACGTGAAACAATATCATTGTCAGTATGATGAAATAGCATTAATAGCGTGTAATTCAAATTCAGATTATGTTAAATTTTGAAAATCACTGCTAGAAAACCCTTTAAACTGCGCTTATGAGATTCCAATGGCAAATTTGGCAATTATTTTGAATTCACACTGGGGTGGAAAATACAAAATGTAACAATCGGTAAAATTTAAATGGCAGCGACATAGATGAATTGGAGCCACATTCTCTTATTAAACTAAATTGAACGCGGCAGAACATTACTTTCACAATCCCAAGAGTTTGTTTTAAATTTGTAGTAGTATTTCCAACAAGAGAAAAATAATGATGGTCCTCTAATATCCATTACATCTGTACAAAATGTAAAGAATGAATGATTTCACAACTTAAAACTTCCAATAAGTCTTTTTTAGTGAGTATCAGATACATTGAATGTGGATTTTGCTACAATAAAACGTACAAAACTCGGTTAATAAATAATGTTCTGTGAAAAAACGAGAACTCAAAATTTAGCAAACTTGAGGGTTATGATGGGAATATATATATATTATAGATACTTATTCAAAGTCAGGCTTTGTGCCAAACTCTTCACTAGTGGTGAAATGATCAGAGAAATGTTTAAGAAGTGGACCGAGGTATATTTAATACGTAATTTGGAAGAGCCCAACCGTAATAGTGATGGATTCTTTTTATGAACACAAATACTTGCTACTATTAAATAATGATTTATATTATTTTAAGTTTATAAATTATTCTCAATATACAGCTTCTTCCTAAATTTTAATTTATTTATTTGTGTACATATATTTTGTATCGTGATATATGCTAATTTATAAAACGTGTGACCAAAATCATATATTGTATCTTCTCCCTTTGATTTTGCTTAACGAATCGTATCACCCATAGCGGAGATATTAATAATAAAATATGTTGATTTCATGGTGACAGACCAATTATTATGATTTCACGATTGTTCTGATTGTAACAAGTATCCACGAATATCTACATAAAATACATGTATCGTATATATGTAGAGAACAAAATTTACTAGTGTCAATGAAAAGCGTAAATTGAGGTGTGAACGGCGGGGGTCGCGTACATAACAATTAAACTACCTTCCCAATGCGACAAAGTCAAAAGCAGTACACGGTTGAATTTTAATTTGTTTTACCCAGTAAATTAAGAACTTGCGAATTTATTTGAATTTACTTAATCACTAGAGATTATAGTAACACCTACGTAAGTAAAATTAAATATATATTTAAAATTTTGTCTTGGTATCTTATAATTCATTTAGAAGTGACGCAGAAGCATATTTTTATTATCTATGATTACATAGCAGGTAATTTTATTTGAAACAGATATTAAAATGCTACACCCTCGCCGTAAGAAGGGCAAGTATGGCGCTTTGCAAAATGATAGTCTTATATTACTAAAAGTATTATGCTATAATCGTTATATATACCATACTCAATTCTTACCTCGATCAAAACATTCTTGTCGATCTTGAATACAGGATAGCTCGCCGCCACTATTCCCGATACGGAGAAGTTGTTGTTCAACGATGTTCCTTTGAACGACGAAAAAAAGTTTATTACCTCTCATTTAGTATCGAGGAGCTCCCTGGCGGTAATCTTACCCGCGAGAAAGGTCTGAAAGTTTTAACGCTGTTCAACCACAAGCCAGATTCATAACAATTACAAGATTTATTTAGATATTAAACTTGGATTATTGCAACAGTTGCGAAATGCTTTTCCATTATATATAAACAATTAAATGAAACCAGTTTACGATTATAAAATATGTGCCTGTGGTTTGTTTATAATATTCGTAATTGAATTGGAAATAATTTTGTTCCATACAGATCTTAAGTAAATCTAGGATTACACTAATTATAAAAGGATTGTGTGATGACAATTTTTGTATATAAAAAATTTTGAAATTCGGGCTGGAAGTAACACTTTTACTCTTGTCGAATATCTCTCAAATTATGCATTCTATACAGATTTATTATAAGTGCGAATGTATTTAGAACTAGATTTAGAACGACATTTGTGTAAGAGAAATTTTAAAACTCGAACCGGAAGTAATACTTTTCCTCTTATCAAATAGCAGTTTTTTTCCAACACAGATTTATTAAGAACCCATAAGTATTTAGAGTTCGAGTTGGAACAATTTTACATATAAAAAATTTCAAAATTCGAACCGAAGTAATACTTTTACTCTTATTGAATAGCAGTTTTTTGCAAATATTTCTCAAACTATGTCTCTATGGACATTTATTAAGAGAATAAAATTACTTTGAATTGGATTTGGTATAATTTCTGTATATAAGAATTTCAAAATTCGAGCCGGAAGTACCACTATTACTCAGAGATTAATTTTATTAAGGAATACAGAATTTAAAGTTTGATTTGGAACAACTTCTGTATACACATTTCCGAAGGCATATACGTATAAGAAAGTCGTGTGGTGCCCTCGCCTTATTTTTCTCTTGAAAGTAAAGGTATACTTTATATTAACTACTACAACTAATTATCGACCTCGAGATTTTTGCAGATGTCAACGTTTTGAAGTCCCGTGGTACCTAAAAAGTGGTTTTTAAAAAATGACTCTCTCTCTCTCTCTCTCTCTCTCTCTCTCTCTCTCTCTCTCTCTCTCTCTCTCTCTCTCTCTCTCTCTCTCTCTTTCTCTGACCACGATAGCGGTCAAACCGCCGTAGATATCAATTCTAAATTTTGTATTTACGTGTTTAATCTCCCTCTTGAGATCTGATTAGTTTTTCAGTATAATCGGTAGACCGGAAATAGTAGCTTACTTCAGTGAAGAAATTGAATTTTGCCACTATTTTATCAATTACTAGGTTTAAACAAATTTATAAAGAACTCAAATGTACTCAAAATTAAATTTAAGGAAAAATGTATTAAAAAAGTTTTTCAAAATCGCTACCGGAAGTATATCTTTTACTCTTATTGAAAATCAGTTTTTTTCGAATATTTTGCAAGTCATGCTTTTTAGACAGGTACGTTACGGGTATAAAAGTATTTAAAACATAATTTTCTATATCTTTTGTATAAGAAAAAATTCAAAATTCAGACCGGAAGTACCACTTTTACACTATTCGAATAGCGATTTTTTGCAAATATGTCGTAAATTATGCATTCTATATATATTTATCAAGAGTACAACAGTATTTAGTGCTAGATTTGCAATATTTTTTGCATAAATGAAATTTCAAAATTCGGACCGGAAGTAACACTTGTACTCTTAGGGAGTAGCACTTTTTTTCGAATATCTTGCCAAGTATGCATTCTATAGCGGTTTGTTAAGAGAATAGAAGTTCTTAGAATAGGATTTTGAACAATTTTTGTGTAAAGAAATTCTTAAAATTGTATAGTTTAAAACGCTCATACGTATAAAAAAGTCGTGTGGTGGCCACACCTAATTTTTTATTAATGATTTACCCAATTTCATATCTTATATATCGCAGAGTTCTCCCCAGATCCCAATATATTCTTACTTCCTATACAATATTTCACAGATAAGATAAGATACTATACAAGTATATGTATATACTTAGAGAAAAGGACGAATAATATATAAATGAAGCTTTATTGACTTTAAAGTCAATGGCAATAATAAATTAAATAACCGTAGCTGTATCTGAAAATAAGGGAAAAGCCCTGTAGGAAGAGAAGTTAAATATATTTTCGACAGTAAATTGCCTATTGCAAAGGTACTTTTAGCTTTTTCCTTTTCGTTTCTTCAAAATTAAATTTGTCTACATTCTTTCAAGTGTATTTTCGTTATAAGAAAAACAAGAAAAGCAATATATTAGATGATACTTGAGAGATAGTGTGACAATATTTAAATAGACAGATCGGCACTTTAACTATACAACATACAATGTATCCAAAAAAGTTTGGAAACACCCACACATAAAACCAACATACTGCTGTGGTATTTTCTTGTTAAATAAATAAATACATAAATAAAATAAAGAAACCAAAAAAAATAAAAGAATTAACAAAAATAAAACACCAGCACATTTATTTAGCAAGTATAATAAATTTTTTACATATTTGAAAAATTGTAATTCAATATTTTAACAAATAAATACAGTATAATCCACTAATCAGTACAAAAGTATGTAGTTAAAATTGTATATATTTAGTATTTTAATCAAATTCATAACTATGCAATAGAATACACAAAAATGCAATGTGGGTTGCATACCCGTAAAAAAATGAGAACATTGCTAATCAAACAAAAATGGTATTCAACAATATACATAAAATAACATAAATAAAACAAAAAACCAACCTCAATGAGAGCACATAAAGGATACAATATGAATAACAATTTAATTTCCATTACAGGCAGGAAAATCCTGACGTAAATTTTAAATATAACAAGGAAGAGCCTGATTATAAAATCGCAGTACACATAGCACTGCAAATACTAACAAGAAGGCAGCAAATCCACACAAAAAAAAGTTAAACGCTAAAAATAGAGAAAGGATTATGCTAAGGGACGGCTTCATCACACGGGTAAACCACGTAGAAGCAATAAAATTGCACGAAGCAGGAAGCACTAGGTTCCATAAGGGTGAATAAAGGCTTGCATTCAACGTAGTGCACTAATAACAAACACTACAGCAAGAACAAAGGTCCATATAAATAAATAAATGTATTCCACTCATTTCTATTTTCACCATTAAAAATAAAACATTATGTTGACTATGAAAATTCACAGATATTCACAGAATAAAAAAATATTGTTGAATACACATTTTAATATGCATTTTGTACATAGTTCTTTATATATATAAATATATCCACTTCAGGAGGCTCCAGGCTAAAATAAATAAATAAAACATTAGTTAATATATAATGTAGATCAGAAAAAACTTACACCAACAAAACTTTGTTTAAAGATTGACGGACTTAGAAAACTCTCCGAACACAAAAAGGTGGTTCAATGACCTCGAGGAAGAAGGGCCGAAACACGAAAAGGATAAGAAGCATCCAAAACAAACTAAGGCGATAAAGACGATATGTAGCGTGTATCCCATATTACCGATTCCTAAGAACAAAAAGGGGAAGGTTAGAATTAAATTAATTAACGAAAGGAGAATATATATATCAAAAACAACAAAGAAAGCAATGAATATATATATAAATACAACGCAAATTGGAGGTAAAGTAAATATAATAAAATACAATAAAAGAATACCTACCAATGGATAAAAAAATCAATCAAAATGTTCATGGAATAAAAGTATAGAATAAATAATAACAATAACAAACATGGTGGAAAGAAGGTCACATGATCACGTAATTTCAATAGTTATCAAAATAAACACGGAGGGCGTAGCAGACGAAAATTCAAACTAAAGGAACGATTTAAAACAAAATAAGTCGTTCGTCAAATGTTAATCGCTATAAAAGGCGACACACAGGCGAAAATAAGGCAGTCCATAGGAAGTCCACCGGAAGCTCTTCAAGACTTAAAAAGAAAAATAGTTAAACCAGTGCTCCGAAGAAATAAAGAATCTAAAGGCATAAAACGCTTTAAGATTCAGACGCCGTAGTCGTAAGAAGCGGCAACGATAACTGCGCGCCAGATATATATAGAGGCGCAAAATACCGGGATTGGACCGCACAAAAGCTACAACAATAAATTCAATTAAAATGGAGGGACTGGGCTACCAGGAGGAATTCGAGATATTATACAACCAAGAAAAGTGAGTACAAGCACTATAAAATAAACTCCATCTTGCAATCCTAAAATAAATAAATGAAAGAACCTTCATGAGTGTTTCATAAACTATCGAGCAACAAAATTTTCGAATATTTAAATAATTAATAAATGTTTCTTTGAATATGCTTTGGGTTAACGTGCGAATCTTAATTCAAGGCGATTTAACGAAGCATTAGTAATTTTTCCGGATAGCAATAAAATTTAGAACATTATTTAAATAATTTAAAATAAATTCTTCTTTGAATATGCTTTGGGTTAACGTGCGAATCTTAATTCAAGGCGATTTAACGAAGCATTAGTAATTTTTCCGGATAGCAATAAAATTTAGAACATTATTTAAATAATTTAAAATAAATTCTTCTTTGAATATGCTTTGGGTTGACGTGCGAATCTTGATTCAAGGCGATTTAACGAAGCATTAATAAATTTTTCGGATAGCAATAAAATTTAGAATATTATCTAAATAATTAAAAATAAATTCTTCTTTGAGTAAGCTCTGGATTGACGTGCGAATCTCAGTTCAGGGCGACTTAACGAGGTGCTAACGCTTTAGTTGAATAACGGCAATTTCGAAATATGAGCATACATGAAGGATTAGAGCAGTGAATTTTATTTTATTTATTATTAACAATTTCATAAAGAATCAAGGATTGCAAGGTGCTTGTACCGCAGATGAAAAAGGCTGGATATAATAATGAAATGAATAATGTATTGTATTGCATAATAATGATATTTAACAATGTTTTGTAAAAATTTATATAAAATAAAATAAGTTGTGCTGACATTCTATATCTACTTATTTATACCCATCCCAGGGAGAATCTAAGGAAAGTAAACATCACAATCACAGCTAGAACTCACAATAAGTACAAGGCTGCGACACATCATCCGTTATAAAAATATAATAAATTCACACTTAGACCCTGAGATTACTAAAGTACATTAATTTATTAACTCAATTTTTTGGTTATTAACCAATATAGAAGAAGTCACAGCATTAATTTGGCGCACAACGTAAAAGGGCTTATCGTTGGCCAAGATCTAATTTGGCGTCCAACGTCCTAGGCTTATCATTGGCCAAGATTTAATTTGGCACCCATACGTAGTAGGCTTATCGTTGGTCAACATTTGATTTGGCACTCAACGATAAAAGGCTGTGTGAATTTACTTTCCTTATAACGCCATAAGCACACAATATTCTCCTATTGGGACAGGGTGAATAAGAGTTAGAAAATAAAATATAAAAAATAAAAAT
The DNA here is from genome assembly GCA_963170755.1 of Amphimallon solstitiale. Lineage (NCBI taxonomy): Eukaryota > Metazoa > Arthropoda > Insecta > Coleoptera > Scarabaeidae > Amphimallon > Amphimallon solstitiale. Next base: position 62,105,988 of record OY720676.1, on the reverse strand, counting down.
GGCTGATGAAAATAATAAGAATAAAAGCGAAAAACCTAAAAAGGTTGAAGATAAGGAAACAAGACCACAGTTTACCAGATACAGGGATAATTCTCGCAGCAATCGTTCAACCTCTAGCTCAGAATCAGAGAAACACGAGTTGGAGGGTGATCAAGTGGAAGAACCGATCGTTGGAAGTACATCTCTCAAGAGAACAACCGAAAAATCATCGGAAGGTAGAATTGAAAATTTGCTTCAAGTTCTATTATACAAAATGAAAGAAGAAATTAATGAAAATCTAAATAAAAAATTGGACCAAAATAATGAAGAAATCAAATCAAACAATGAGAATTTGAAAGAAGAAATGAAAGCAAACAATGAAAATCTAAACAAAATCAATCAAAAGATTGACAAGGGATTCCAAGATCTTAGATCGGAGACGTTACAGTTAAATGCAAACCTAGAAATGAAATTAAAACAATCCGTATCACTCCTAACGAACGAAATAAATAATAATGCAGGAAAATGTGAAAATGGATACAAGTTTCTAAAAAACGAGATAAATGAAAGAGCAGATAAGACGAAAGTACGATTTGAAAAGGTAGAAGGAAAGGTAGAATCTTTAGAAAATAAAATAATAGACATCAAGATTACAAACAACGAAGAATTAAGACAACTCTCAAATGAAGTTGAAAATTGTAAAACAAAATATGGAGCATGTACGGACACGATGCTAAGGTTGCAAAATAGGACAGTAACATTTGAAACTACCCTCCAAGTATTAGAGGACAAAGTAAGGCACGGGGTTAATATACCTAGCGCACCTTTGCCTCATATAACAGGTAGTGCAGAAAATATACCAAAGTTTACAGGAAACCATAAGGATAATCCCATGGCATTTTTAAGAACAATCAAAACCTACATGAGAGGAATAACAGATGAAATGTCTAAACTACATTTTATAAGAGGTTGTCTTAAGGACTACAGTCTGCTATGGTATGATACGATTATTGATGAGTTGACAACGTATCGAGAATTTGAAATACGATTCATCAGGCAATATTGGGGACAGAATGCACAACGAAGAATACGACATGACTTGGTATTTGGGAAATACAGACCAGGTTCTTCAAGGGAAAACTACGTAATAAGGAAATACTCCTTCATAAAATATATACTCCCAGTCATAGAAGAAAGTGACGTCGTATCGCAACTAGCTGCGCACTTCGATAATGATATTGTACAGGCCGTAGCATTACAAGGCATAGAAACCATTGAGGGATTACTGGACTTAGTAAAAAGATTAGATGATGTCGACGAAAAGGGGAACACCTCCAATAGAGGAAACTACAACACTAACTCAAACAATTATCCCAGAAACAGAAACTACAACTATAACAATGAAAGGAACAGATTCTATAGACAGAACAATGAAGGGAATCAATCTCACAGAAACAGACCAGATTACCAAGGGAATAACTACTATAAAAATAGGCAAGATAACAAAGGGTATGGAAATCAACCATACAACGAGAAAAGGGAAACTCAACCGAGAAGAAACCCAAATCAAACTAATAAAAGGGAAGAAAGGATTCCAGAGAGAGATAGAAGAATCAACAACGTCCAATTAGAATGGGACAACAAAGAGTTAGATCCCAAGAAAAATGAGGAATCTAGAGGTGCTATACCTAAAGATTCAAGGTATAAAATCAACGAAAGAAAATGGGGAAATGAATCACAAGCAGGAGCGACTGCAACAAATTTTTAGAGAAGCCAGCCAAAAAGAACACAAAAACGCAAAACATATATAAATACGAAGATCTGATGAAAATAACCACTGAACTACCACACATATCGATAAAAATTGGGGAGGAAAAAATAGAAGCACTACTAGATAGTGGATCACAATTATCACTACTCGACTACAGCGTTATAAATGAAAAGTTAGAGAAACAAGGACGGTATATTCCAATAAAGAAGATTAATTTAATCACAGCAAATAAAAAACCTTTGATAACCATTGATAAAGTTTTCTGCATTAATGTTAAAATAAATGATTTAAACCTACTAACAGAATTTGTAGTAGTGAATAATTTGAATTGCAATTGCATATTGGGAATGGACTTTTTAAGTCAATATAGCACAAAACTGGATATGAAGGACAAGACTTTTCACATAAGAAATATGATAATTCCATGGAGCGAAGAAGCACCAGAAAGGGAAATTTTAATTAATAATTTATATGAAGAAGAAAGAGAAAAGGAACTCACGCAAGAAATGATTGACAATTCATATGACAATAAATGTACGCATCTCGTGAAGCATCCAGAGAATAAGGACTTCACATCAAAAGGGGATGGTACAAGTATAAATTGCAATGAAAAATATAAAAATCATGTGAGCAATCTTTTAAGTAAGCACAAGAGACTGTTTGACGACAGTCCTGGCTTAGCAAAAAATTACGAGCATAAGCTCGAGGTAAATGAAAAGAAACCCTTCTATGTAAAAACATATCCAATTCCCAATAAGTATAAGGAGCAAGTGAAATTAGAAATTAAAGAAATGCTGAAGAATAACATAATAGAAAAGGCAGAGTCGAACTTTATCAGTCCAATTGTCGTTGTAGTAAAGAAGAGTACGGAAGATACAAAGGAAACAAAATTAAGGTTATGCTTGGACGCGAGAAATATTAACTCCCTCACAACCCCTAATTTTGAAGCTCCCCAGAGCATGGAAACGCTATTAGCAAAGTGCACAGAGGCACAGTGGTTTACAAAAATAGATTTAAAAAGTTCCTTTTGGCTGGTACCATTACACAAAGATTCTAGAAAGTATTGTTCTTTTATATTCAACTCAACAGTGTACTCGTTCAAAGTCGTTCCGTTTGGAATATCCACAGCTACAGCAGCTTTAGTAAGAGCTATGCAAAAGATATTGGACCCACACGAAGAATATGTCTCACATTATGTCGATGACATATTAATTTTCAACAAGGACATTGATAGTCACAAAATATCAGTGGAAAAGGTCATGAAGACATTAGCCGACAACAATCTAAAGATCAACCTAGAGAAATGTGAATTTTTCAAGAATAGCGTAACGTATTTAGGATATGTCATTAATGGGAAAACAATAACCATAGAAAAAGAAAAATTAAAAGCAATAAGGGAATACCCAAAACCAAAGAACATAAGAATGTTAAGAGGTTTCTTAGGTATGATAAATTACTATAAACATTTTATACCAAACATATCAGATCAGACGTGTATGCTATTCAAGATGATAAAGAAAGGAGTTAAATTCAAATGGACTCCGGAAAGGATAAAAGCGTTTGAAGACATAAAGAAAAATTTCTGTGAGGCTTTGACGGTCAATCTACCAGATTTCAACAAGGAATTTATAGTAAGATGTGATGCATCCAGCAATGCAATAGCAGCAGAGCTATTACAAGTTAAAGATGGGATGGAAACACCTATATGTTTCATATCAAGAATATTAAAGGACTACGAGAGGAACTATTCGATCTCAGAACGAGAACTCCTATCAGTGGTACATGGATTGTCAAAACTTAAATACTATCTACATGGAAATACCTTTTTAGTCGAAACAGATCATTTGTCTTTGATTTTCCTAATGAAGACACGCTTTAACAATTCAAGAATATATAGATGGTCGCTCCAATTGTCGGAATTCACGTTTAGGATAAAACACAGAAAGGGATCCGACAATGTTGTAGCAGACGCTTTAAGCAGAGCACAAGGAGGGAGCAAGCAAAGACAGGCTTATCAAATAAATAATTATAATATAGAAAACGCTCCAGAGTTGTACAGCAGAGAGAGCATTTTAGATAGTCAAAATAAAGAAGAGATAAGAGAAATAAGAGAAAAGATACAAAGGGTACAAAATTACAAAGGTTTCAATATAATGAATAATGTCATATATAAAAGGATAGGAAATAAAAACCTAATTGTACTAGATAAAGATCTAGCAATAAAAATAATCCGAGATATCCATACAAGATTAGGCCACCCTGGAAATAGGAGAACATTCCTTGTTTTCAGGGAGGAATTCTACACATTGAAAGACAAAAATTTGACGGCAATAGAAAATAAGAAATGTAAGCAATGTCTGTTGGGTAAATATAAAAATCGCATAAATCAAAATGTTATACACAGTGTGAGGGTAGAGAACAAACTGGATTTGGTGGCAGCAGATTTTCTTGGTAACCTAATACCGGGGGAAAGAGGACACTGCAACATTTTCGTCATGGTGGACATCTTCACTAAGTATGTCAGATTATATTCAACAAACAAATACAATACGCAAACTGCCATAAATTGCATTAATCAGTTCATTAACGAACATGGGAGAATAAAGAAACTGTTAGTTGACAACGCGTCTTACTTCAACAATGAAAGATTCAAACAAGAATTAAATGAAATAGGTACAGAGGTAATATTCACAAGTATTAGACACCCACAGGCGAATCCCAGTGAAAGGTACATACAGGAAGTAACCAGACACTTAAGGATGTTAACTCACGAGAGACACAACGCATGGGTACAACATATAGAAGAAGTAGAAAACAATATGAATTTCACACCAAGCGTAACAACGAATGTAAGCCCATATACACTGATGTACGGCAAACGACCACCGAGGCCATGGTGCCGAGATACCCCAGTAATAGAAAACATCGAAGAACTCACGAACCAAGCAAGGGCTCAACAAAGAAATATAGCAGAAAGATACACCAGAAAGGAGAATGAAAAGATAAAATTAAACAAGACGTACCAGATAGGGGACCTAGTGGTAGTAAAAAGTTATCGTCTAGGAAGAAGACACCTAAACAAGTGCGCTAAACTAGACCTTCCGTACGTAGGACCGTATAGGATAAACAGGGTATTAAGTGACGTAACTTACGAATTGAAGGAAGTAAACAATGAGGACGTGAAAGGAAAATATCACATTTCAATGTTGTACGAATACGACGAGGAATAAAAAAAAAATTTTTACAAAATAAAATGTAAATAAATATTAAGAAAATAAAAAGGGATAGTTCCCAGAATTATATTATTTAAGCTAGATAAATAAGGTATTAAAGTAAAAAGGGATAGCTCCCAGGAACACATTACTTAAGTTATGTAAATAAAACATTAAGAAAATGAAAGGGATAGTCCCAGGATTATATTATTTAAGTTAGATATAAATAAATATCAAGGAAATAAAAAGGGACAGCTCCCAAGATTATATTATTTAAGTTAGATAAATAGATATTAAGAAACAAAAAGGGATAGTTCCCACATGAAAATATAGTAAATTTAGATGTAAGAATATTAGCTAAGTAAAAGTTTAAAAAAATACCATTAAGTGAAGAAATTGCAATATGCGCATATTTTTCGTAGTCGACTATGGCATATTGACAGTTTCTTAACTTGGGATATGCTGTGGTATTTTCTTGTTAAATAAATAAATACATAAATAAAATAAAGAAACCAAAAAAAATAAAAGAATTAACAAAAATAAAACACCAGCACATTTATTTAGCAAGTATAATAAATTTTTTACATATTTGAAAAATTGTAATTCAATATTTTAACAAATAAATACAGTATAATCCACTAATCAGTACAAAAGTATGTAGTTAAAATTGTATATATTTAGTATTTTAATCAAATTCATAACTATGCAATAGAATACACAAAAATGCAATGTGGGTTGCATACCCGTAAAAAAATGAGAACATTGCTAATCAAACAAAAATGGTATTCAACAATATACATAAAATAACATAAATAAAACAAAAAACCAACCTCAATGAGAGCACATAAAGGATACAATATGAATAACAATTTAATTTCCATTACAGGCAGGAAAATCCAGACGTAAATTTTAAATATAACAAGGAAGAGCCTGATTATAAAATCGCAGTACACATAGCACTGCAAATACTAACAAGAAGGCAGCAAATCCACACAAAAAAAAAAGTTAAACGCTAAAAATAGAGAAAGGATTATGCTAAGGGACGGCTTCATCACACGGGTAAACCACGTAGAAGCAATAAAATTGCACGAAGCAGGAAGCACTAGGTTCCATAAGGGTGAATAAAGGCTTGCATTCAACGTAGTGCACTAATAACAAACACTACAGCAAGAACAAAGGTCCATATAAATAAATAAATGTATTCCACTCATTTCTATTTTCACCATTAAAAATAAAACATTATGTTGACTATGAAAATTCACAGATATTCACAGAATAAAAAATATTGTTGAATACACATTTTAATATGCATTTTGTACATAGTTCTTTATATATATAAATATATCCACTTCAGGAGGCTCCAGGCTAAAATAAATAAATAAAACATTAGTTAATATATAATGTAGATCAGAAAAAACTTACACCAACAAAACTTTGTTTAAAGATTGACGGACTTAGAAAACTCTCCGAACACAAAAAGGTGGTTCAATGACCTCGAGGAAGAAGGGCCGAAACACGAAAAGGATAAGAAGCATCCAAAACAAACTAAGGCGATAAAGACGATATGTAGCGTGTATCCCATATTACCGATTCCTAAGAACAAAAAGGGGAAGGTTAGAATTAAATTAATTAACGAAAGGAGAATATATATATCAAAAACAACAAAGAAAGCAATGAATATATATATAAATACAACGCAAATTGGAGGTAAAGTAAATATATTAAAATACAATAAAAGAATACCTACCAATGGATAAAAAAATCAATCAAAATGTTCATGGAATAAAAGTATAGAATAAATAATAACAATAACAAACATGGTGGAAAGAAGGTCACATGATCACGTAATTTCAATAGTTATCAAAATAAACACGGAGGGCGTAGCAGACGAAAATTCAAACTAAAGGAACGATTTAAAACAAAATAAGTCGTTCGTCAAATGTTAATCGCTATAAAAGGCGACACACAGGCGAAAATAAGGTAGTCCATAGGAAGTCCACCGGAAGCTCTTCAAGACTTAAAAAGAAAAATAGTTAAACCAGTGCTCCGCAGAAATAAAGAATCTAAAGGCATAAAACGCTTTAAGATTCAGACGCCGTAGTCGTAAGAAGCGGCAACGATAACTGCGCGCCAGATATATATAGAGGCGCGAAATACCGGGATTGGACCGCACAAAAGCTACAACAATAAATTCAATTAAAATGGAGGGACTGGGCTACCAGGAGGAATTTGAGATATTATACAACCAAGAAAAGTGAGTACAAGCACTATAAAATAAACTCCATCTTGCAATCCTAAAATAAATAAATGAAAGAACCTTCATGAGTGTTTCATAAACTATCGAGCAACAAAATTTTCGAATATTTAAATAATTAATAAATGTTTCTTTGAATATGCTTTGGGTTAACGTGCGAATCTTAATTCAAGGCGATTTAACGAAGCATTAGTAATTTTTCCGGATAGCAATAAAATTTAGAACATTATTTAAATAATTTAAAATAAATTCTTCTTTGAATATGCTTTGGGTTAACGTGCGAATCTTAATTCAAGGCGATTTAACGAAGCATTAGTAATTTTTCCGGATAGCAATAAAATTTAGAACATTATTTAAATAATTTAAAATAAATTCTTCTTTGAATATGCTTTGGGTTAACGTGCGAATCTTAATTCAAGGCGATTTAACGAAGCATTAGTAATTTTTCCGGATAGCAATAAAATTTAGAACATTATTTAAATAATTTAAAATAAATTCTTCTTTGAATATGCTTTGGGTTGACGTGCGAATCTTGATTCAAGGCGATTTAACGAAGCATTAATAAATTTTTCGGATAGCAATAAAATTTAGAATATTATCTAAATAATTAAAAATAAATTCTTCTTTGAGTAAGCTCTGGATTGACGTGCGAATCTCAGTTCAGGGCGACTTAACGAGGTGCTAACGCTTTAGTTGAATAACGGCAATTTCGAAATATGAGCATACATGAAGGATTAGAGCAGTGAATTTTATTTTATTTATTATTAACAATTTCATAAAGAATCAAGGATTGCAAGGTGCTTGTACCGCAGATGAAAAAGGCTGGATATAATAATGAAATGAATAATGTATTGTATTGCATAATAATGATATTTAACAATGTTTTGTAAAAATTTATATAAAATAAAATAAGTTGTGCTGACATTCTATATCTACTTATTTATACCCATCCCAGGGAGAATCTAAGGAAAGTAAACATCACAATCACAGCTAGAACTCACAATAAGTACAAGGCTGCGACACATCATCCGTTATAAAAATATAATAAATTCACACTTAGACCCTGAGATTACTAAAGTACATTAATTTATTAACTCAATTTTTTGGTTATTAACCAATATAGAAGAAGTCACAGCAATACGTTCATCTAAAATTAATACAGTTGTTTTCAAAAACGTCATGCTGATAGTATACTTTTTCGTTTTTTGATGACCATGAAGTATTTATATTGTTCGAAATATTTTAAATAGCAATTTTGCATCTTTACTACTCTTTACAAATACTTAATTCGATGAATTACTGTAAAAAAATTAATTTTCGTAAGAAATAGTTTGTAATAAATAAAATTTATTATGACAAAACAAAGAAATAAGTAATTTTGGAAGGCAACTAAAACTTTTTAAAAAATGTTAAAAATGTTGTCCTTGAACAACCTGGCAATATTGTAAAAGATCATAAAGTTTTGTTTTGAAAGTTATTTCAGTATCTAGAGTTTTATTTGTTTATGTACCCATTTATATATAAACGTTGCCATCAAAATATATCACAAGTGGGCTGCTAGCTCTTATCTCTTCTTCTTTGTGATTGGTCCTCCTACTTAGTTTTCTGACAGTATCAATAAAAGACCAAGCGACGTGAACAGATTCATTCCAACGTCTATTGTCATAGTTTGTTTCTGAAAGTTATTATTATTAGTCTTCTGTTTATGGTGTAGATGGTGTTTCACACTTCTTTTTAAATAATAAATTTAGTTTCTTCATTTTTCTATATAAATTAGCGGTTTCTTTTTTTGTTCCATGTGGCTGTTTAATATCTTGAAAAACAAATATTAAATCTTTTAGAAGTTCCTTATGATATCGATATAATCGTTTACTGTATCAGCTTGAACAGACTAGCTGGTTTGAGAAAGCTTTTAAAAACCTATTCCACCCAATTATTCTGTTAATTTATTTCACCGAAGGGTAGAACTCGAAATGAAATTGTACATCCTCTAAATCGTGTAAAAAAAACTTGGCCTCTTGTACACACTCAGCAGCATCAAAAAATGCATGGTATAAAAGTAGCAAATTCACATTTTCTCTTGCAAATCAGAGTATATATTTGATGTATTGTCGTAACTTTTCCTTCTCCAATCCTCAATAGGAATAGGAAAAATCTCTAATTACAGCTTAACATTAATTTTTAGTAATTATTTTATAAGTAAAGTAAACAAAATGGTTTGTCACAGATTGGCTAAGACTAAGCTAGCTTGTAAATTGTAACACTAATTATATTTTGTAATGATGGTCGATGTGTAAAAATAGGCCAGCGTATATAAACACTTTTGTGGTAGGCTGAAATGGATAAAGATATTATTATTAATACTTATTGCCTTCTTTTGTAGAATTAATTATAAGTTTGTTCCCAAAAAAGTGCTAAGTACAATATAAACGAAAATAAATATATATTTTACTAAAATTATTTTAGAAAGATCTTATTTTTGATGTTTTGCAATAATAACATTTTAATGAGTATATGATATTATATGAGCTACGAAACGAGAGCTAGGTGATACTAAAACACATTGTATAATATGTATTTACTTGGTTATTATCTAAACTACACATACTCCTGGTTTGGTTCATTGTAGTTCTTTTGGTATGCGAATGATAATTTTAATTATTATATATGATCTTCTTTAAAAAATCTATTTCAAAACAGATGGAAACTAATTATCAACTTGCGCAGAACAAATTCTACAATATAAAATTAAGAAATATTGCAAATTCAGATTACATTTTCTCGACATATTTATTATTTAATGAATTTCCGCGAAAGTTATAAACATATCTTTATTTCAAGTGCGATTTATTTCTTTAATTAAGGCAACGTTTTTGATTAATTAATTAACAAACCGCCGCTTTATTTTACGAGAAAAGCCGCCACTAATGTTCGTTTCGCTTGTGGTAAATCCAATCATATAATTAACTTCTTCGCCTGCCACACAATCTCTGTTGTTTTATATATTACAAACCTTTTCTGTTGTTCTTATTGTCCCTTTATATTTATTGATAAATTAGCAAGTCATACAAATAGAACGTCATTTTTTGCAATAGTAATAAATTAAATATGTCCTTTATCAAGCAATGACTGTAATTATTTAATATGAAAAAATACATAGAAATGTTATAATCAAAAGTTGTTTGGTTTACTATTGTGCAAAACAAAAAAAAAGCTAGGCACAGAGCTTTTTTGGGTTTGTTGCTATAGTAACCGACTTTCTTTTTTAAATGATTCCCTTAACTTTCTTTTGAGATTTGGAAATAAGCGTATTTTCCTCCACTTACTAATGTTATTTTGCTTATAAATTTTAAAAAAATGGATAGAAAAGTCTATTACGAATATAAGAATAACGAACAAAACACAATTTCAGATTATCATATGCCTATTAATAATTTATTTTAAAAGGTAAACCTGAATTAAAATTTAAATCAAACGTTATTACTCCATCCTATGCGCCAAATGTGAAAAACAATATTTCGGACAAACTGCTACTTAGTTATCAAAATGGTTTACATTACATGAAAGCGACATTAGAACGGTAAAAAGAATATATGCGTTAGCCAAACATATGCTAAGAAAATCACTCATTTTGAGGACGTGATTCTAGAGACGGAAAATAGCAAAAGTTGCAGGGAATTTTTGGAGATGATATATATTAATAGAAATGAAAAGCCTATGAACTTCAGATTTGACATACAGAATAGCGTTTTAAAAAAAATCAGAGTATCACAACATTCACTTTCATGTTTCAACAATGATATGTTTTTAAATCCTAGTGTTGATATTCTTACGTATAATTTTCAGTTCCGAAACATCATACTCACCATATATTCTATGTTTAAATGGCGGTTCTGTAACATGCTCATTCGTTTGTTTGGGATTTCAATGCCTTGTTCTACTGTTGTTTTATAAAAAAAAATATGCAGCTATCTTTTAATATTTTTTATGTGTGATTTTACGAAACGGAACGAGGGTAATAGGCATAGCTTTCGTTACATACGGAGCGTTAAGGACGTACATAAAAACATTAGTCTGTTTTTAATTTGGATTGATTGCTCTTGTAATGATATTACATTTCAAAGTATCAATAATTTTAAGGCACATTATACATACTTAAACCACGCCTCGCGCATGTAAGGTGCCATCGTTCTTAATCGAGCTATAAGAGGCAAGTAATTAATAAATAGAAGTCAGTTCGAGGATGTAAGCTTGCGGCTCACTAATATTAACTACGTCTTCGTTAAACTTCACCTTTTTGGCATAATGTTATCTGTTTTCTATAACAAAAGTATTTCTTAAAGCAGTCATCAATAACACTAATAAAGCCATATGCCTGGAATTTTTATGATAATATTTTATGGTTGACACAATGATATGTATTCGCTGACCAATACATATAATGTTGCACGGAATTCCGTTATCGGTAACATTTGATTAAACGTAAAAATTTGAAAATCTTGTAATAAATAAATTAATCTTTAACCCTAATTAACCAGAATATACCATTGAAATTGTCTTTTTCAAAGGGAGGTAGTTTAATAATAAATTCTTTTAAATAGTGAAAGATTGTAGAGATATAATAGAGGTCTATTATTAAATGATCAGAAGATTTACCTACAAATAATCAAACATTCTGACTCTTAGATGAGAATGACTTGTTCACTTTTGAAATTGCTAAAATAATGTCATTTTCTAGTATTGCTTTAATAAAAACGAGTGATTCGTTATAGTTGAATATTTACTAATTCGATTATAATTAACACGTAAGGATGAAAAGAATGTTAATTGGAAAATAAGTTGTTAAGAGTAGCAGAGTTCTCTCTTTCAAACAATGATGATTTCTGTAAAATACATTTGAAAAAATGTTCTTTTGTTACTCGTAATAACAGCTCAAACTGCTATTGTGAGATTGGCAGAAAAAATATAATCAGCTTTCTTTCCTTGAATGTAAATACATTTTATAATAAGGCTGGTAGTCACAATAAAAAAATCAATATTAATCAATATGCTTCCGTGTTAAGTTTCTTATGACTTCAGAACTTAATGGATTTATCATCTTTCGTAAACTAAATTATATTGATATCTTTTTCAGATTACAATCAATTATAACACTTTCGATTGCGCATTAGCTCTACTTAAAACTTCATATTGATTAACAAAATCTTTTCTAGCTTCTGTTAAATCAAATCTTTCAATGCTGGTGATTCTATTATCTCTGTATAACTGGTATGAAGATGTAGGAAGATATTTAAATATTATTTTTTGAAGTGTAAACTTCTTTGGGCGCGTTGCGCTGATTGTAGGCACTGAACAAGACTGACCGTCACGCTCGGATATGTAAGGCTCGTTCGGGTAATGTCGGCTCGAGTCGACTAAAGGAACAAGATAAATATATCATATAGAGGTATTTAATTTCAATTAAATTGAAATTTAAATGAATAAATAAATTCATGTCCCAGACCGCCTGGGTGAGAGGCCGGCACTTAACCATTAGACCAAGCGCGGGGATCGTAAGCGAGTATTTATATATATACATACTGCTATGATATTAGTACAATTGTTATAGGGTTGCCGCGATATAGCTCATAAAACAAAATTCTCTCTCTCTCTCAGGTTCCCTCGGCGAAACTGTACAATGTTCACGTCAGGAATCGTGATCTTAGGAAACAGTATAAAAAAACAACAAATTACTTGAAGACAAAAAAATGAAATAATTATTTAATTATCTTTTCTAAAATCTTTAATAAAATTGGAAAACAGATCAGATATAATTATTTATTATAAAAAAACAAAAAAAAAACTTTAATTAACAAATACTCAAGAAAAAACCCTACCCACTAATTGACCAGATAGGATAAAAAAAACTTGTACTGACAAACGCGACAAAATTTACCTAATTAATTACTGAAAATTATTCACAAAGTCCATACAAAATAATAATTACTTAAAATAAATAAATTAAATACCTATAATTAAAATACATCAAATTATAGCAAACTGATATAGTAAAGAAAATTATCTAATTTAATAGCTTCTCAATAAATATAAAATATTTTCAAACACGTGCAGGAAAACAAAATGAAGGATACGCATCTACTTTTACAACATTAAAATTTTCTCTTATTATTATAAAGAATGCATTCTCTTTCTTAAAAGTAAATACTTAACTTGTATAACAGCAATAAAACTAATACACAAACTTGATTAAATCTTGGCTCCTTAAAATCAAAATGAAAATTATAACAAATTTTATTCAAACATAAAATATCTCTAATTCAACTGCACTTGACAGGAGACCAAAATTTAATCTCCTTCAACAATAAAACCACGGCCAGTGAAAGTCAAGCATCCCTTCCACATTAAAATAAAATTCGCACATGTATACTATATTAAAATATCAAGTTGAGAAGCGTAAATAATCTTCCTGGCATCTTCTCTTTTAAATTCAAATAACAACAAAATAAATATTAATATACACAGATTACCAAAAGACTACTATACCTGCCAAATTCTTAAACAGAAACCAAAATACAGTGTGTACCAAAACATTTGCCCCACAGAAAAATAAATTTGAAATAAATCAATTTATTTAATTTTACTTATCCATAATATATAAAAAAAACCATAGCATATCTCCAAAATAACAATTTATTAAATCTGTGCAAAGCAAAGATTTCAGAAATTTTTTTTTCCGCACACAACATCTTACTATCTCTAATGTTTTCTCCAAATACAATATAATGTAAAAATTAAAACCCTTCTCCGCACACAGAATATAATTGTATAGTACCTCACAATCTTCTTAAGGATTGTTCAAGTATGGATGAAGCATACTAATGTGATATCGTCCCTTCTTAATGCGTCCATCCATTGAATAGAGCTCATATGTGACATTATTAAATATTCTTGTTATAATATACGGACCACAATAAGGAAGATCCAATTTAGCACACTGTTGTTGATTTCTTCTGGCAACCCTGTATCTTCTAACAATAACTGTATCACCAATATTAAACCTAGTTCTTTTTTTGATTTTTTCATTTTCTCGGCGCACATACATCTCCCTTTGCCTTTGTAGTCTTCCTCGAACAAAATTATTTCTCTCTTCTAGATTATGAACAACTTCTCCATGCAAATCCCAGGGCCGACTAGGAGTCATTCCATTCATCAAAGTCGCTGGACACTCTTCAGTAAGGGTATTGGGTGAATTGTTCATGGAATCTTCTATCTGTTGGACATACTGGACCCAGCCTACATGGTGTTCATGGGTTTTCATCCTCAAAAATTTGATTACCTCTTGAATATACCGCTCACATGGATTGGCACATGGATGGCGTATCGAAGAAAAACATACATTAATATTTTGTTCATTTAAAGCATTTATAAATCTATCATTAGTAAAGTAACTAGCATTATCTGCTAAAATTCGTCTCATTTTTCCTTGATTTTGTACGAAGTTATTAATACATAAAAGTACAATCTCAGAATTGTATTTTGTAGTAGGAAACAGCCTAACAAATTTAGTAAAAATATCCACCATAACAAATATATTTCTATACCCATAATCTCCTGGTATTAAATTTCCTAAGAAATCAATCGCTACTAAATCCAATTTATTATTCACTATTATACTTTTTATATCATGTTGCAATGTGCGATTTTTATGCTTTCCAAAATAACATTGATTACAATTTCTTACCACCCTTTTCGCAATACTCTATCCTTAACAGCATAAAAAGCTTCTCTAAAAGTTAACCAAACTTTCCTAGTCCCAATATGTCCCAGTTCATTATGAATAATAGACATTGCTTGACGAGCATACATTTCATTTACAACCACATTATACTGATCACGAATCTGTTTTTTAATAAGCCCATCATGAAAAATATAATCTTTATAATTCCCCACATTTCGCAATTCCTCTTTAATATGATCAAAACATTCATCCTGCTGGACCTGATGGATCTCAACATAGTCAAACATTCCCTCAGCTGCATATCTATTATAAGCATTTAACTCTACATGATTGAAGTTACTTTTTATATTGTACATTCTTGTTAAAGCATCAGCGGTAACATTTAGAACACCTCTGATATGTCTAATTTGAAATGAATATTCTGATAACAACAATGACCATCTATATATTCGATTATTTGAAAATCTAGTTGACAAAAGTGACGTCAACGCCGCATGATCTGATTCTACAATAAATTTTTTAGCCAACAAATAAAAACGTAATTTATTTACAGCATGCACTACAGCAAGCAACTCTTTTTCTCCCACAGTATATCTTAATTCATATTTTTTTAATAGCCTTGAAATGAAACAAATAGGCTCTTCATTTCCCTCATCATCTAACTGAATTAAAACTCCACTTATAGCAGAATCACTAGCATCAACTCTTAATAAAAATTCTTTAGAAAAATCAGGCAGTACTAATAACAAACTATTATAAAATTCATTCTTAACCTTTTCAAAAGCATCTATTCTTTCTTTAGACCAAATAAATTTTTCATTCTTTCTTAATAATTCATACAATGGTGCACATAATTTTGCCAAATACGGAACAAATCTTTTATAATAACCCACAATACCAAGAAAACCTCTCAACATTTTCACATTCTTAGGTCTAGGATAATTTTTTATAACCTCTAGCCTAGAATCATCCACACTGACATATTTTAAACTTAAATTATATCCAAGGAATTTAATTTCCTTTTTAAAAAACTCACATTTCTTAATATTAATTTTTAAACCATTATTTGCTAATACCTCTATAACCTTCCTTAAATGTTCCATGTGTTCTTCAATTGTCTTGCTAAATATTAAAATATCATCTATATAATGGGATACAAACGATTCATAAGGTTCTAAAATTTGTTGCATTGCTCTAATTAAAGCAGCAGACGAGCTACTTAGTCCATATGGTACCACTTTAAATTGGTATACAGCTCCATCTACCATAAAACCACAATATTTTCTACTCTTTCTTTCTAAAGGCACCAACCAAAAAGAACTTTTTAGATCCAACTTAGTATAAATCATAGCGTCGTTGCACTTAGATAATAACGTTTCCACAGTTACAGGAGTCTCAAATTGCATCTTGGTACGATCATTCAACCTTCTCACATCCAAAGATAAGCGAATATCTCCACACTTCTTTTGAACCACCACCAGCGGATTGACATACCTCGTGACACCTCTCTCAATAACACCATCTCGCAACATCTTTCTTACTTCTTCTCTCACCTTCTCTTGCATATTTTTGGGAATTGGATAATTTTTAATTTTAAATGGTTTCGACTCATCTACTTCTAATGAATGTACATAATTTTTAGCAATACAGGGAAATTTATCTACTAAGGAAATATTCTTCTTTATCATATCTTTGACATTTCCTTTATATTTTTCTTCAACATTAATTTCAAGTAAATCTACATCTTCAGGCACCTCGATACACATATTATTGGACTCTATTTCTTTAACCTCTTCAACCTCTTCATAATTTTCACCATTTATACTATTTATAACTTCTTTTACTTCATATACCATTTCCATATTATTTATAACCTTTTCATTTTCTTTATCTACTTCATCCTGCTGAAACCAAGAAACTACTTGATTCTCCACCACCATACATTTTCTCTCAATGTCTATTACTGCCTTTATTTTCTCTAACAGGTCCATTCCAATAATACCATCTCTTTGTAAACCTTTTACTGACATAAATTCTCCCAAAAACTTATTATCTTTTACCATAAATTCAACTACATAAATTTTATTTACCATTGCTATTATCTTTTTCGTCGCAGACACAATTGTAATTTTTCTTGTAGGTATATATTTACCTGCATTCATACTTTCTAATTTTTTTATTATTTGATCATCCAAGATTGAAATTTCACTCCCCGTATCAACTAAACAATTTACTTTCACTCCTCCCATAGTAACTTTTATATGTGGCAACATCTTATTATCCAAACTATCTGAATCATTATCCATCATTGCATTCATACTAATTATCTCTTTGGTTGGCCCATCTAAAAATCCTGACACTTTGCCTTTTCCTCTCTCTCTACATTTTCTCTACTATTTTTTTGTTTAGTACCATTATACGAAAAATTTTTATTTACTCTTTCATTCTGTATATAATTACTATTTCTATTTTCCTCTCTTAATTGACATGCTCTATCATTCTCTCTATTCCAATTTACATTTTTATTTTCTATCTGTGGTCTCACAAATCTATTTGTCATGTTATAATTGTGTGAATTTCTTTCTCTATCATTAAAATTTCTTTGCTCTCTATATCTTATACCATTTCTATCATATTTTAACATATTAAAACTTTGAAATCTATTTCCATACTCAGCATCATCTAATCTCCTCAATAATTCTATAAATTGACTAATGGTCTTTATATTTTGTATGGCCACTGCCTGACTTACTTCAAAATCAAAATGACATGCTAATTGTGTAACCAAATCAATTTCTAGCATAGCAGGTGTTAAATATTTTAAAATTGAATATTTTTTTATTATATATGTCTCACGATTATCTGAACCTCCTTTCTTAAAATTACCAAATAATAAATCTTTTCTCACCCTCATTTGTGCCATCTGTCCCCAATACTGCTGTGTGAATCTCATTTCAAAATCCTCGAACGTCATCACCTCGTCAGAAATCATGTCCCACCAGATAAGAGCATCGTCCTTCAAACAATTTCTCACCATCTGCAGCTTTCTACCATCTCCTGGAACATTCTCCAAACACGCCTTCAAATTCTTCAGAAAACCCATCGGATTTATTGATGTTGATCCATAAAACTTAGGGAAAGCATCATCTGATACTGGCATCGGATTCTGCCCCACGTTGGTTGCCGCCAAAATAATTGTGCTATGATATTAGTACAATTGTTATAGGGTTGCCGCGATATAGCTCATAAAACAAAATTCTCTCTCTCTCAGGTTCCCTCGGCGAAACTGTACAATGTTCACGTCAGGAATCGTGATCTTAGGAAACAGTATAAAAAAACAACAAATTACTTGAAGACAAAAAAATGAAATAATTATTTAATTATCTTTTCTAAAATCTTTAATAAAATTGAAAAACAGATCAGATATAATTATTTATTATAAAAAAACAAAAAAAAAACTTTAATTAACAAATACTCAAGAAAAAACCCTACCCACTAATTGACCAGATAGGATAAAAAAAACTTGTACTGACAAACGCGACAAAATTTACCTAATTAATTACTGAAAATTATTCACAAAGTCCATACAAAATAATAATTACTTAAAATAAATAAATTAAATACCTATAATTAAAATACATCAAATTATAGCAAACTGATATAGTAAAGAAAATTATCTAATTTAATAGCTTCTCAATAAATATAAAATATTTTCAAACACGTGCAGGAAAACAAAATGAAGGATACGCATCTACTTTTACAACATTAAAATTTTCTCTTATTATTATAAAGAATGCATTCTCTTTCTTAAAAGTAAATACTTAACTTGTGTAACAGCAATAAAACTAATACACAAACTTGATTAAATCTTGGCTCCTTAAAATCAAAATGAAAATTATAACAAATTTTATTCAAACATAAAATATCTCTAATTCAACTGCACTTGACAGGAGACCAAAATTTAATCTCCTTCAACAATAAAACCACGGCCAGTGAAAGTCAAGCATCCCTTCCACATTAAAATAAAATTCGCACATGTATACTATATTAAAATATCAAGTTGAGAAGCGTAAATAATCTTCCTGGCATCTTCTCTTTTAAATTCAAATAACAACAAAATAAATATTAATATACACAGATTAACAAAAGACTACTATACCTGCCAAATTCTTAAACAGAAACCAAAATACAGTGTGTACCAAAACATTTGCCCCACAGAAAAATAAATTTGAAATAAATCAATTTATTTAATTTGACTTATCCATAATATATAAAAAAAACCATAGCAATACGTCCAACCGACCGTTACATGGGAGAGCATGACGCATCATTCGTATAATACGTTACTGAATATTATACGCGTGTGTACATGTGTAAATGTAATAAATGTGCGAATACGTTTTGATTAATAAGTTACTGAATATTACACGCGTGTATTTCGTATTATTAACCTCGCCTTGATGAAGTTTAGACTTCTGCTGTGTGGTTTTAAGCACACCCATTTTCTTGTTTTAAATAAATAGGGCGGATAGTATTGCAGCTTTTTTCAATAACGAACGTGCCAACAATGACATCTTTTTGGTTTGCTATTTACCAATATATTTCTTTATGTATGTATACCAAATTTTTATTTGTAAAAGGAAACAATTTATTCAAATTATATTATTTCCATATTATGTTTAGTAGGTATATAACTTTTTGCGATGTAAATATATGTGCGGAAAATAGGTAAAGTGATCTTCCTTTTGTTCCAGGATAATTTGTTTGTGTAACATTTAGTGGAATGTAAATAATTCGTAACAAGTCGTATCTAAATTACAGACAAGGTTAACTAACAAAGTTTAAACTATTCTGTTGTGGTCAACATTTATGAACGCTGCGGGGAGTTACAAAATTTGAAAGGCTGCTAAAATACCTGCTGGACATTTCAAAGGTATTTTAAAATACATCAAACTGTAAGTGTGCACTTTCGCCATGAAGTTCTGCCTTAATTCTATTATTTGACATGTACGACGTCTCTTCAGAAAATAACCGAATATTTTTAAATAAGTTAGTGATGATACTTAGTTAAATATTATTAATGGCAGTTTGTCCAGCATAAGCAGCACATTTAGAATTACTGACATTTCGTATAGTTTAGATTATGGGCATGTGCATTTTTTGCGTGCAACGATGCAACATAAAACTTGGTATGAATCAGGAGAAAAGAGTCGTAGCCAATTACGAAAGTTTAAAACGTGATTGTTATTTATTGAGGACAAACCTTGAATAGCAATTACCTCAATTTCAACTGATAACGCCAACGTTCAGAAAATTAACGTTCAACTTTCAAAGAATTTGCAGAAGAAGTTAGCTTGTCAATAGGGTACTCCTATGCCATTGCAAATATAAAAGGAAACATGCATTGAGTTACAGCAAGTTAGTTCTTTGTTTGATAACTGAATAGCAGAAAGGATTCATCTTTATGGTGGAGGCAATTTATTTATTCGTTGAAAATAAGTTTAAAAGCTATTACATTACGTAACGAATACGAACTTCTGTCTGTGTGTATTGCGCGTAGAGTTAATGTTAAACATACCTATGAAAACTTAAAATCTTTATTACCGAAAATAGTGTATATGGAACATTTTTGGAAAATATGTTCTTACGAGGTAGGCGTCATAAATTATCGGCCTGATATACAAAAAAAAAAAAAAATTGGAACAATATAAGAATTTTTATTTTTACATTTATTACAACCAGTAATTAATAACTATATACCCTTGTAAAAATAATGTGAGGTTTTTCCGTCAAAATGTTCTATAACAGTTGCCTGCAACTCATTGTCGTCCTCAAAACTACGTCCCTAAGGTCTTTTTTTAAATTAGAAAACAAAAGAAAAATTACAAGGAGCCATATGCGGACTATACGGTGGATGTCACAATTCTAGAAGCCGCATTCGCGGATGGCAGCTTGTGAAATGGCGGCGATATGGACGTTAGCATTGTCGTGCAATAATAGCACACATTTTGTCAATTTTCCAAAACGTTTTGCACGATTACTGTCCCTTAATTTATGCAATAAAGACGAGTAATATGTGCCATTCACACTTGTATTGCGCTCTTTAAAGTCAATTAGCAAAATGCTCTCAGAATCCCAGATTAGTGTGGCCATCACCTTTCTCGTTGATTGCACGACTTTCGCCTTTCTGGGACGAGGTTCATCAGGTCGCCACCATTCCATGGACTCTCTTTTCGATAGAGGATCGTAAAACAAAACCATTGTTTCATCCCCTGTGACAATGGACTCCAAAATCGGTTTTGGGTCGCCTCCACACATGTTTAAAAACGACTGCGCACATTCTATTCGACGTTCACGTTGGAGAGCAGAAAGAAGTCGCGGTACCCATCTAGCACTAATTTTATTCATACCCAAATGGTCATGGAGAATTCGGCGAATAGTTGTTTCGGAAATGTTTGTTATTACTGCGAATTCCTTCACTTTCAAACGGCGATCTTTTAGCACTAAATGTTCAATAATTGAAAATTGTTGAGACGTTATCACTTCAATTGGTGGACCAGACCGATCAGTATTTTCCAGGGATTCTTGTCCCAAACGGAAACATTTTGCTCACTCTTTTGCAGTCGAATACGAAGGAGATGAATCACCGTAAACGCTGTCTAAACGTTGTTAAATGTGATAAGGTGTATGCCCTTGTTTTGTTAAAAATTTAATGACCGCGCGGGACTCAATTTTCGTTCCTTTAGACATTTTCGTGCGCTGGTCGCGTTGGTTGGCTGGTTACTAAAAACTACTAGACTTCGAACCGTCATATTTATATAGTGTATACCTCGCGTATGTACATGCATGACGTGACGGAGTTTGAACACGTTTGAACCTGTATAAGCTTGTCAGGCCGATAGTTTATAGCGCCTACCTCGTATTTAAATCTTGTTTGCTACAAGGTGGTTACACAAAATTTTGATGTTTTAGATGTGAGTGAGGCAGTGTAGCTTGCAGTAAACGCTACGTTCTGAAAGACTTATCGAAAGGAATGAACTGCGTTCCTAGTCAGAAAAGTGTGGCAAATCTTCCTCTTATTACTCATATTAAATTGGGCAAAATTGGAGAATTATTATATATAAGTATCAGGACCACTTCTATTTAATATATATCTCAATGATTTATTGAGCATACCGATAAAATGTAGCTTTATTAGTTTTACGGATGACACCGTTATAATTTATAAAGGTAATACGTGGAATGAGTTAAAAACCCTGGTGGAAGATGAATTTATCTAAATAATATTATGGTTTGGCTTCAATGCTTTGACAATAAATTAAGAGAAAACATCTCATCTTTCTTTCTCGTGTAACATGAGTACAGCACCACAAATGCGGCCACTGCTGATCCGGGTGTCAAATGCTACATTTATAAAAATTGAGGAAAGAGAATCAGTGAGGTATTTGGGCATAGTGGTGGACAGCCATCTTCGCTGGCATTTGCACATACAGTACTCAATTCGGAAATTACGAATATTGCTTCCAAAATTTAAATATTTAAAAAAGTTTCTGGGGTTACAAAAATTAAATATTTTATATTTCGCGTTAATACGGTCTCAATTGCAGTATGGAATTATAGGTTGGGGAGGAGCGTACAACACTCACTTAAAAAACTTAAATATTTTGCAAAAACATTTACTTAACATTATATACCGGGTGTCTGTTTAAGATCGGCTACCGGCCATATCTTGGCAACCGTTTATCGTACAACCTCGTGGAAAAAATCTCGATAGTAAAATGAATGACGGGAATTACAACAAACATATTTTTAAGTTTAAAAAATGATCGCAAGGGGGCGCAATTATCAAGACAAATTAAGAATTCGATAATTTTTTATTAAATTTTAGATTAAGATAGATTAAAAAATTTACTAGCAAAATTTTTAGACGTTTTTATACAACTTTTATTTGAAACTTTTTGATCTAACTCCCATACGAAGGGGAGAGCGGAGGGGGTATGTCTGCGCACAAAAGTAGGAATAACTTTGGTTTGCCCTAACGGATTTTAATGTTTCTGGGCTCATTAGATAGAGAATTTTACAAAGAATTGAAGGATATGTAGCACGAAATTACGTGGTTGTCAAAGAAAATAACAGGGGGGCGCTGTTCTCAATGTATGTATATTTCTTGTTTTTTCTTTAAAATTTCAAATAGAACGGTATATTTCTAATACAGTAATATTGAAGCACATAAAAAACTGAAGAGAATGATGAAAACCGGAAGTTGCTACCTTTTTTGTTGACGAAGATATAATCATACGAAGACAATCCAGAAAAATAAAACTCTTTAAATATAAATTTATTTATTTATTGGGAGTAATAATTTTATTTTAATTTTAATAGGGTCTCTAGACAGAGTATAGTCCGTTTTCACTTGAAATTTCATCATACTCTTCGCTAAATGTATTTATTTCAATCTTTTAATCGATTTTTTAAATCATTGCATATGTTACGTTAGATTCTACTTTTAAATGTTTTTAAATACTCTAGCTATTATTTTTTAAATATCATTTCTTATCCTTTTCAACATTGCAAAAAAATAATAATAGTGAACAGTGTAGTTTGCTTTTTTTTTAAATTTTCATCATACAACATGGCATGCACAGTAATACTAAATTATATTATGATGAGACTTCCAAGGGAGGCCATGAAAATCGAAAAGCAAAGATATTAGTGTCACTTGTAGTTAAACTTTTTGTACGTATTTAGCAAATTAAGCCTTTTTGGACACCTGCACATAATTATTAAGTTTGTAAAATGTCGTATTTTAACGTTGAAGCTTATGACATGATCAGAATGTATTTTCAATGCTTTGAAAATGCATTCTTCCTTCGGGGAAATATTCACTAAATTATCCCGAAAGAAGACATTATTCAGTTTTTATTCACCTTGCCAGATGTTCTTGATGTTTATTTATGGGGCAGAATAAAAGACATAGTTTATCACAAAAAGCCGAGTATACAACAATTGCTGCCTCCGAAATGGAAGTAACTCTGCTGTCTACTAATCGACAAGTAAACGGGTATTGAAAATGAAGGTGAACACTTTGAACATTTGTTAAGTTGAAGCTTTTTTTTTTGTACTGTCTGATTTAAATATATTTTCTTTTCCCTTATAGTACTTGGTCAATATATTTTCTTATTTATGTTTAGGTATATAATAGGTTCTTTTATTTACTTTCATTTCTGGCGGGGATGATTTAGATATCAATTTGACTACCCTTTCGTTACTAATGAGTAAATGATTTGATTATAACTAGTGCATTATATTATATTGTTTTTTTTCTCGTTATTGTTTACTTAGTTCATGAGTTATGGAAATTATTTTTGCTGTTTTCCTATAATTAGATCTACCTATCAGTTGGGTGATAAAGATATATTATTATTATTATTATTATTATTATTATTATCATTATTATTTTTATTTTATTTCAATGTCTAAAAAGCAAGACATGAAATTTAAAAATAGCTAGAGAATTATGGAAGATTATGATGAAAATTCAAGTGAAAGCGAACTATACACTATCTAGTGACACTTAAAATTAAAATAAAGTTATTACTCACAATAAATAAATAAATTTATATTAAAAATTGTTTATTTTTTTTGGATTGTCTTCGTATGACTATATCTTCGTCAAGAAAAAAGGTAGCAACTTCCGGTTTTTATCATTCTCTTCAGTTTTTTATGTGCTTCAATATTACTATATTAAAAATATGCCGTTCCATTTAAAATTTTAAAGAAAAAACAAGTAATATACATACATTGAGAACAGCGCCCCCTGTTATTTTCTTTGACAACCACGTAATTTCGTGCTACATGTCCTTCAATTCTTTGTAAGATGCTCTATCTAACGAGCCCAGAAACATTAAAATCCGTTGGTGCAAACCAAAATTATACCAACTTTGTATGCAGACATACCCCCTTCCCCTCTTCCCTTCGTATGGGAGTTAGATCAAAAAGTTTCAAATAAAAATTGTATAAAAACGTCTAAAAATTTTGATAGAAAAATTTTCAATCTATCTTAATCTAGAATTTAATGAAAAATTATCGAATTTTTAATTTATCTTGAGAATTGCGCCCCCTTGCGATCATTTTGGAAACTTAAAAATATTTTCGTTGTAATTTCCGTCGTCCATTTCACTATCAAGATTTTTTCCGCGAGGTTGTACGATAAACGGTTGCCGAGATATGGCAGGTGGCCGAGCTTAAACAGACACCCGGTATAATAGAAATGACTTATCCTATAGATACACTATTTACTGAAACGCGAAAGATGGATGTATGTCAGTTGTTCTGTCTTCATATACTGATTGACATCTTCACACACAAACAGAATATCAGATTTGTGAATCACTGCTATGAAAAGCGATCACTAAGTATGATAACTATAGCTATTATTGGTAGAGCTATTTCCGTTATTACTTTTTAAATGGAAGATATAGTTCACCGTTTACATCTATGTGTACACGACTCTAATGATCTGACCACTCGAATTATTTTGAATAGTATATTAGACACTAATAATTCTTGCAAGTTGCACATAATGATAGTGACATTCATTGTTATTTCTAGTGTTGAAGCTGTTAGAATAATTTACTTTGGTAGTTAGAAATGGGGTTAATAGTAAATTAGATTCTTTCAGAAATTAAGATATTTCTATAGTTTCTGTGCACCGTTTAAGCATCCACATTTATCTCATGAACGCTATACTTAATTAAATTCGTTTTTCTTCGCAATTTTCTTATAAAGACTAACTTTGCAATATTATTAAGAACATTGAAATTATACGAACAACAACAGAATTGAATGGATGCCGGGAGACCAATCATTAATCGCAAGGGTACATTAATACGATGTTTACATTCACCTAAGGAGAACATTTAATATGGTTGGTAATGAGATTTACAACACGAAGGCTTATATTAATGAAATGTATGTATAACTTTATTACCATATCCCCACGCAAGTAAATAGAAACTTAATACCATAGACTATACACATTTATTGAAGCTCTTCGAGAAATTGATGGTCAAAGGTATTGAACTTTAAACCGCGTCCACGCGGGAAAAAGAATTATGGCACTCTACCTAAATATGTACTTATATATTTATTCATCCATATTACTGACATATCGCTTTATGGGAAGGATCGTTTTTATTTTGGCTAACTGATTAGCTTCAGTTTTTAATTTTCTTAGATGTTATTGGTGCACTGATAATTCATCAAAGTGTATAAAATCGAATATACAAAATCTGATTATTGAAGAAGGTATATATGCCTGAAAGCGGAAATTATTGTCCGTTCAAATCAACTACTAACTAACATTTTACAGTTTGTTAAGAACGCAAATCGAAACAATGTTTTGATTTATGGAAAGTGCTCTGGTTTTCGCTAAAGACTTAGCTTAGCTTCTATATCTGAACCTAAGACATTAGCCTCGGAACTTAAACATATTACTAATACTCTAATTCATAATAATTATATATCTCACAACACAAACCGTACATACATCTCGACATCGTCTTCCAACCCCATTTCAAAGTTTTGGATTTCTTACTTTCAGTCAACGACAAAATACTTCGGCTGCAAGGACAAGGAGTGTATTGCATTCCGTGTTCATGTAGCAGTGTTTATATTGGCAAAACTAAGCGGCCAATGAGCGTACGTGTGTATGAACACGAATGTTGTACAACACTCTTAATGGTACGGTCTTCGATGCTTAACCCTAACGGGGGTCCATAGATGGAGCTGTGATTGCATATGGATTTTTGCAGTTTTTATTATAACCCTTGATCAATAGAGAAACAAACAGAGAAATATTTATAATAAAGATAGTAATACAACAAAAATTAATACAGAAAGTGTTCCTAAATTCAAATTAAAACATCCATCTAACGGATATTTTCGGTACCATTTTAGGCGAAACCACAAATCAAAATTAATTTTTTTTTCGGATTCGACATCAGCATAGTGCCTTTTATAAATTGAGTTAATCTCGTTCTGTTTCTTCCAAATTTACTAATTTTATGATTTTTATTGAAAAAACTAAGGGCACAGTAAATCGCATTTTTTCCTAGATAAATTCGTAAAACTTTCTATTAGACTTCACGATTGATTCTCTCGACTATACGATGCTTGCGGTTGACTCAACGGCTCCAGCTAATAGCCGGTCACCATTTGACCAATTCCTAAACAGTTGGAGCAGTCTCTGTACCGGCGTTCTTGCAGCTACAGCGGACCGACGAACATTTATGTGCAGACATGAATATGTTTTTAGTAACGGTGGAAAAAACCGCATCATCTACGCCACATTTGACACGTTTACAACGCGGAAGCCAAGAGCTACAATTAGAAAAAATCGCGGAAGTCTACACCTTAGATTACCTGCTGTAGTATTAAAAATACTTATTGCTCGCATCAGAGATTCTATTAATATGAAAATATGTAGAAACTAATATTCTAGCCACACCTATACTATTTATGTTACTGATAACATAAATTGTTCAGTACTTAGTTAGGCAAGTATGCATATTTTAAGATACCAGTTTTTGTCTGAAGTGTCCTGCTTGCTTTTTAACCGCTTCTAAATACAAGCTTTTTTTCTCTATTTTTATTCCGGAAAGCTGAATAGTGAATATCAAATTAAAATAAACAAAAAAAGGAGTTTCATAAAAACAATTAATAACTTACTGATCTTCTTTGCCATTTTAAATATCTACTATATACGTATAAATTTAAATTAAAAATTTCCTTTATTGTTCGTATACATCGTCCGCTACTGTGTGAGTGTGCAACAAGTGGACTTTTATTATTATTAGTTTAAGACGAAAATTATCCCTCTAAAGAAGATGTTATCAATTGTATTTGCTAGTGACAACTTCGATACTCATTTTTTCAAAAAAATTTTTGTGTTTTTAAAATATGGTAAGTATGATTAGAAGCTCTATAGTTTTTTTAGTAAGTTACCAAAATTTCACAGTTATAACGCAGACTCTTGATTTCAAAATGCGATTTGTGTTTTGAAAAATATATTTTCCGCGCAAAATAAAGTCATCTTGCAATACTCAGCCCTACTACAAAAAGTATTCTAAGTTTATTTTGGATTAGCAAGCTTACACTGAACAAGTTGGTGAGGAGTTAGAACATGAGCATTTGTAATAAAATTAATGAAAATGTTAGTGTATAGTTTGAGAACGCCAATTAAAGCATGGGTATTTAAAAATATTATAATACTAGCGTATGACTGATAGTATAAAATAGCTATTTATGATAAAAGTGTTGAAAGTGAAGACTGCGAGTTAGGCAACCCACGAACAAAATAAAATCACTTTTAACACGAATATCATTCGCTATTGTTTCTACAAATACCATTGAAAGCAGTTTGAAGTATCTTATTAATTCCAAAATTTACCTAAAAAATCTAGCAATTACGCCGATATATACGGAACAATTTAAATGTGACTATTGCTTGTCAAAAGTGAAATATATAAGTTTCAATCAATGTCATGAATTTTCTTTCGAAATGGAAGAAGTCGCTATAGTAGGGGTCATTATTAAAGTTGTTGCCCACTAAATAGATGAAGCAATATGAACTGGCATTTAGGCGGTTTGAATTTTGCTGCGGTCATAAATTTGTTGCAGGAAAATGTAAGAAACCGTAATGTTAGGATACTTCGAAGAACATATTCGACGATTAAGGCAATGTTAAATTAAGACACTAACAAATTTTATAACCTCATTGCATTCTTAGTGCATAATGGAGAAAGATAACGCCTTAAAATATCAAAAATCTTCATAGTACATGGTCGTCATGGAAATGATTTATTTATATTAAATGCGTGTCGCCGCAAAGAAATCTGTTAAATGATATTAAACGATAGTGAGGATTTAGGAAATACACTTCTGGTGAAAATTCCATATAGTAAAACCTAGAATCTCAAGAACATTTACTATTAGGTACTAGATAAGCTTACCTTAAGTTATCTTGTCAGTACTGATATTGCGTTCAAATCATGTCAACCACCAACGTCTATTTATACAGTGCAGAGATAATAAATGTGCTGTTTAACCGGTGGGGATAAATACCTTTGCAAAGATGTCGACGGATATAAAAAATGTCTTAAATTACCAAACAGTAAAATTTACACAGAACATTGTTTCTGACAAAGGTCGGCCAGCTTATTGGCAGAGTCTGGAGCAAATTTAACTACAATCAAAAAATGGAGGATGGAATCGTTGGAGCATCGCCGAAGGATAATAATTGGAGGACTCCCTTGAAAACAAAAAAGGAAGTGTTTGTCTAATTCTTGTGCTTCCACTTTCAAAAGTTCTGGAATACTGTTTAATAACTATAGCTTTCATATTTCTAGACAGTTTTCAAAAAACAATCGTTTGGTCCAAAAGTTCTGACTTGAAGTTGAATAATGATATTTTCTCAAATGGGCTCAATATTTCTAATTGTTCCAACTGTTCATTCAATATCAATGATTCTATGATATGCTGTTTATTAATGATATCTTGCCCATTCTTTGCCAGCTTTCAAATAAAAATCGTTAGTCCAACAGTTCAGACTGCCAGTTTAATAATGAAATTTTCTCAAATGGACTCACTGTTTCTAATTGTTCCAACTGTACAATAAGATACGGTAGCAACCATTAAGTTGGAAACATCAAGATTTTTCTATTTTAAATTAATTGTTTGTCACTTTGAAGAAGTTATTAACATATCATTTTGACAATAATTTTCTACGTCAATACGAGTATTGTTTAGTAAACTTAAAAATGCCAAGAAATCTAACAGAAGCTCAAAAACTAGTCTGTTGAATGTGCTCAACGATGACATGGGTGACATGAGTTTATGACATAACGCTTACACTATCATATATTAGAAATATCCATAAACTAGATTAAGCCGGTGTTTCAAAATTAATGGCCGTCACTGTACCTACTTAAATAATTTGTAATATTTCTTTAATAAAATCGGAATTTGAATTGTTATTTAGAAAGTGAGGCTAACTCAAAAATATGAGTAAACACAGGAAGATAATTACGTATTGCATGCTTTAAATCAACGCCCATCGATTAGGGAGGTATTATTCAGTTAAATCAAAAGCGTTCTTTGATTAACAGTCATTATCAAAACATCATTGTGACATTTTAGATTTAATATTAGCATAAAAAGTAAATTACTTTTAACACTAATTAAAAAATATTCTTTTTTGATGTGTAAACTTCTTTAGGCGCGTTGCGCTAATTGTAGGCGGTGAAGGAGACTGACCTGCAACGCTCGCATATGTAACGCTCGGATATATGTAACGCTCGGATATGTGTAACGCTCGTTCGGGTAAAGTCGGCTAAGGGAACAAGATAAATATATCATAGAGAGGTATTTCATTTCAATTAAATTGAAATTTAAATGAATAAATAAATTCATGTCCCCGAGCAGATTCGAACCCGAGCCGAACGGGTATGACCAATGTATGACGCCGGCACGTTGCATCAGACCAACGCGGGACACGTAATCGATTATTCATATCGTCTATTTATACATATACATACGTCACTGCTATACTCGTTCGGCGACCGTTACATGGGAGAGCATGACGCATCAGTCGTATAATACGTTACTAAATATTATACGCGTGTGTACATGTGTAAATGTAATAAATGTGCGTATACGTTTTATTTAATACGTTACTGAAATATTATACGCGTCTATTTCGTATTATTAACCTCGCCTTGATGAAGTTTACACTTCTGCTGTGTGGTTTTAAGCACGCTCATTCTTCTTGTTAGTTTTTAATAGTGTTTGTAAAAGACAAAGTTTTTTTTTTGTTGATCCATACTTTGTTGATATGTGAAACATATACAAAGAAACAACTTGAACTACGAAAGCCTATTGATACGAGAGGGTAGTGGGAGTTAAAATTAAATGTATCCATTTTAGTATTATTAACTGTTCATATGACAAGAATGTCAGTGTTTATGTCAGTTACTTTACTAAAATAAGCAACCCCCCCCCCACCTACTTCTTCTGCTCTCGGCGACCAGTCACATAAACGGTGTATATTCGGAGTTCAAGTTGTTACCCTGTATAAAATTATAGACCGAGATTTCTGTTATGTTTTGTTAAAATTCAGCAACTTATTTTACTCTGGAAGGGAGGTAATCGGGAGCCATTCCAGATGGAAGAGGTTGTTGAAAGACTTACGGACAACTTACTGGAAATCGAATTTTGTGAGGATTGGAATAAACGTGATTTATCATTGAAGGTGTCATCATAACTTAAATTTAACATTTAGAATAATTATTATCTGTCAGAATACAATTAATTTAAGAATTACTTTAGAGTATACCCAAGCATTTCTAAATTGCTTTTTAAAATATGTATATTTCAAAGTCATGTAATACAATGTAAACGGAATTTCTAGATATCCTTTTAATAAACAATATAATCATACAATTATTTATCGTGAAATAGAATTTTTATTCTTTCTTACACATTTAAAATGTTATACAAGTATCTAACATTATTTGGCAGTATAGTTAATCAACCGTAGGTATATATTTCAAAATAGACAAGTAAATTCGATAGCTTATCGTAGATATGCGAATCGAACGTATATAAATGTTTAACCTTTAATATATACAACTTTATGAAGATAATAAATTAATACATATTTGAAATGTATTATTGTAATGTATGTATCACTATGATATATATATATTGTGCTGAGTAACAATATAGATGTATGGCACTGTATATTTTTGAACAAGTTGAAAGGATTATTTAATTTTACTAATTTTTCTTTGTGACTGTTAAATTAAAATATTTAAACTAAAAAAGAACAGTTGTGTATACTTAAAATGTTATTTATTACAATAAAGATGTGTGCAGTCAATTATGAAGACAGTACTTGAAGGAGTTGTAGTGGACCAGGTTCTTGGTGGCAGTAATTTTCATTGGTATCTGAAAATGGAGATTTAAATATTATAATTTATGTAAAAATGTAGTTTGAAATCTTGTAAAACTTGTCTAATTAACAATAATGTAAAGTAAAATAATTTAATGTTGATTGTTGAAGTATGAAGGAAACAACTTGGTAAATAATTTCGCGGGTAAAGTTTGAATAAGCGGATCTGTCAAAATTGACATTTACAGAAAATTTTGATTAGTAATATTTTTTGAAGTACAAAGTCTTAGTAATTCATTATTTTAAATTAATAGAGATTTAATAGAGAAGGTTTACTAAAGTTTGAAAAGCACTGAAACGTATTAATAAAGTTTTATAATACCATTTTGAACAAGAATTGTGAGAAGAGGAATTTAATTGGATGAAATTAAAAAAACGGAAATATTGTCTTGGTGACGAAAAAACAAACAAAAAAAATTGAAAAATATTTTTCAAGAAAGGCGCATGTACTTTTCGGAAAATCACGATTTTATTCCGAAAAGTATATCTTAAATTCACTTAAACCGCGAAAGTTGGTGCTTACAGTGTTCTTTTCAGCATAGAAAATATTTATTGACGGTAGAATCAAAATATATTATAAAGAAGCATAAAATTATTCAATAATTTCATAGTAATTTAATTAATTGGTATCCTGTATGAATAAAGAAGACATTATATAAGGAAAATAAATATCAAAAGATTACTTACCAAATATCAACCAAGTCCGAGCGGAATATTGAATTCATCAGATGCACCTGAGTTCAAAGAGGGATTCCAGTTATCCAAGTCCAGTTTATTGTATAAAAACGAGAAGTTCCAACTATTTAGAATCCCTGATGTCGTTCCAGTAAATGTTAAATTAATTAGAGGATCCGGTAACCCATATATATATCCGAAGAGGTCTAGTTCAGTGTTAAGTCGAGATAGAAGTACAGCTGCATTTTAAATCCAGAAGATAACCCGTAGTTTTCGAGGACAACAAGAGACATCCTGTAAGATATAACCGAAGCAGTTCCAGATCCTGAAGGAGAACGAGGATACACCCAAAAAGTCGTATTAGGAGGGTTTCCAGAGAGGTACCAGTTGCACAGAACGAGTCCAGGAAGATCCTGTGAGGGATAAAGGAAAACATAATTTAAACAAACCAGAGACAGAAGAAAAAGATTAACTAGAGGTTGTATACTTTTTAAATAAGGAAAAATTTGAATTTATTAAATTGTATATCGAGTAAAAGTCATAAATATTATTCAGAATTGTTGACTAGTATAAAACAAATATAGAAATACGTTTTGTTAAAAGATTAAATCTCTATTTTCATAAAAAGATACAGAATAAGCACATATATAAATGAATTGACATGACCTTGGTACTAAAACATACCTTCAACTTGTTTAATATTTTATAGACGAAGGTTATTTATAGATAATTAAATTGCATCGTATAATGCATGCTAATTTGGAAAAAGATACATTAAATTGAACTTTGTACATACCTTTTGAATAAATAACATTTGCTGACATCCTTCATATAACAATAAACGTACAGGTGCGATTAGACAGGTTAACAATCTATGTACATGTCGTATAACTATTTTGGATGTGTATTATCGAATCAAGATTTTATATTTGTTGTCATTAAACTAATATTGTGGTGAAATTCTTCTTTTTATTTGGTAAAGTAGTAACATTGTATTAGTCATTTTCATTACGGACATAGAAGCTGATAAGTCAATGACCTACAAGTAAACAAAATTAAAAATAGCATTATAAAGTTTATAGTGAGAGGTAAAGTATACATACCGTACTATTATTATCCTATAAGAGGGATAATTTATTAGCAGCAATTTTCTTTTCATTATAAGAATAAGTATAACAAGGTTATTAGAAACATTTAAATTGTTATTTTTATGTAGCAATGGATAACGGCAAATACCTAAGCGACATCTTTATAAAAGTAAATGAAATGCTAGTACTGCGCGGTTAAAAATAGAAACTAGTTACATTTATAGGAAAGTCATACCATAAGGAAGTGATGAATCATAATTAATATTTGAAAGAGTTAGGAGAATAATATTTATTTCTAAATGCATTAAATAATATTATTATTATTAAAAAAAAAAAAGAATTAATAAAATTGATTTAGAATAAAACTGAGTAGTGTTTGGGCATAGATAAAAGAAATAAAGAAACCTATTATAGCACATGAGTACATTAATTTTGGTGCAAAGATTTAAAAATATTATATACTGAGTGGTACATTATCAGTAACATAGATTATAACCTGAGATTAATTGAGTAAATTTGAATGACTAGGTAAGAGAGGAGATATTATTAGCAATACAAATAACCAGATTTGAGTACATAAAGGTATATTATTTATTATATGTGTTGCAAGTATATTATCCCCTCCACTAGTACATTTTATGGCGTGCCCAACGTGGAGCGATTGAAATAAGACTCGCAAATAGTATTTTGATTATCTTATTAATTTTGATTAGGTGTTTGTAATTTATATTACCCTCCTTAGTTCATGTTTATGACGTATTCAACGTGTGGCAATAAAAATAAGACTCGCAACAACATACTTTAAATATTTTATTTACTGTTTTAATAGAGGTAACATTAGTATACATTTTACAAAGGTAATTAATTCAGCTTAAAACATATTAAGGTATAAGAAATTGTGTACTTTAATTATTCAAAATGAATACCAGATCTAAGAGTAATTTTGGATTAAATAGATCTGAATCATCTAGTGACAGTGAAGAGGAAGTAGGTCAGGATGTGAATATACCAGAGGGAGGAGAACTTACATTACAAGTTCAGGAAGGTATTGTACAGACAGGGGAAACACAGGATAGAGGTAATAAGGTGGAAATTCAAGGAGAGACTTCGAAAATGGAAATGTCGACAACAGTAGTAGATTTTGGACCAATTTTACAAATATTAAAACAAATGAATGAAGATAATAAGAAAAATAGAGAGGAGGATCTTAAGAGAAGCGAGAGAATTAGAGAGGAGGATATTAAGAAAAGCGAGAAAATTAGGGATGAGGATAGAATAGAAAGTAAGAAGAATTTAGTGGAGTTGAAGGAAGAATTAAGTAATAAATTTGACAAGGCTAGTGAAGAGAATAAGAAAAATAGGGAAGAGGATAAAAAAGAATTAGGTGAAAAATTGGATAAATTGGAGAAGGCTAACATTGATACTAGAGAAGAAAATAAAAGAAATCTTGAAGAATTAAAGAAAACTTTACTGAGAGATACAGAAGAAAAGGTTAAAAAGCTTACTATTGAAATGGATAGTCAGGAAGTTAAATTACGGAAAGAAATGGATGATAAGATGAAAATTAAGGATACTGAAGTTAAAACTCTTATTACAAAGAAAGTACAAGAGGTTGAAGGTAAAGTAAAGGTAGTACAAGAAAACGTAAAACAATTAGAAAAGAACAATAGTGAGATACATAAGGAGTTAGCTAAACGCATACGAGAGGAAGTTGATCAGGTTAGCAAAGATGTTACGGACAAGACAGATAAATTGGCGGAAAATTTTAATAAGAAGATAGAAAATACCGAGGATAAGTGTTTGAAAGATATTAGAGTATTAACAATGTCTACTAATGTTCAGAAATCTGGAATGGAAGAGGTTTTAAAAGAGTGCGAGGTTCAGAAATTAGAGTTGAAAGAACTTTTGTTGAAATCTAAAAATATTAAAATACCACAAGCTACTTGTACACCGTCTTATAATATATTGAATAACGGTATAAGAATTGAAAATATTACTCATTTTAGCGGAGATAAAATGACGACACATCCCATGGCATATTTAACTAACATCTTAAGATACATAGAAGAGATACAGGATTTTAGGAGCCAAATGAATATTATTCGAGCGACTTTAAACAATGGTGCAGCAGATTGGTTTCAAAGGGTTGAAGACAGTTGCGGTGATTTAAGTAAGTTTGTGGAATTATTTAAAAACAATTACTGGAGTGAGACGCAGCAAAGCAGAGCACATCAGAGGCTGTTAACAGGGAGATATCAGCCAGGTAAATCTTCGAGGGAGGCTTATGCACAAAGAATGTTTAATTATTGTAGATACATCTCACATTTAGACGAACAGACCATATCTCAACATTTGTTGCAACATTTTATTCCTGTTGATACACATGCAATTATTTGTCAAAATGTAACAGATATGAATGGGTTGATCAACATACTTAGACGATTAGATGATTATTCAGACGGCGTGAAAAATAGGTAAGACACAGTATTAGGAAGACTGTACTGTGAAAGTGATTAACGCCACTTCCTAAATCTGAGTTATATTAAATCTTCCGAAATTATAGGTAAGACACAGTATTAGGAAGACTGTACTGTGAAAGTGATTAACGCCACTTCCTAAATCTGAGTTATATTAAATCTTCCGAAATAATAGGTAAGACACAATATTGGAAGTTTGTATTGTGTAAGTGAGTAACGACACTTCCTAAATCTGAGTTAAGACAAATCATCCACAACAATTTATTAAGAGAAATCATCCACAACGATATAAAACGACAAATCATTGACGACGATATAATTATGACAAATAATCCACATCAACTTCATAAGTAAGAAAAATATTGGAAGATTAAACTGTAAAAGGAGAAATGACATTATTTCTCTGAATCATGCTAATTCATACCAAGGAAATTTTAGTCAGGACAGAAGATAAGAAAGGAGATCGTCTTCTGAAGGTACTTACAACACCTGCTTATCCAAGTAACATGTAGATCTAAAAATTTCAAAAGTTTTTGACAAATAGAGACCTGGAATTTATTAGAAAATAAATAATTATATAGTAATGAAGTATTAGGAGGACATAAATACCTTATTATAAGATAGGGGCATGACCAGATACAGATAACGAATTGATAAGAAAGGGGCATATTGGATTTCGCTTTCTTTAAAATGAATATAAGACATAATGAGGAGACAGATATACATGTATACAGACAAGTTCATTTTCATCGAGAAATAATTTGAATTTATAGAGAGAATGCCAGATAAAGAATGTACATAAAGTTTTCCGGTATTATATTAGATTAGTTTAGTTATAGGACTGTTACAATTATTAGTTATTAATAAAAAAAAAAAATGATGATTAATTAAAGAAAAAATAAGTTATACCCTCATTCCCATATTGAATATAAATTTGTAAATAACCATAAGAGAAGGTAATATAAGTAATCTTACTAGTAAATAGATTTGCCTGAGTATTTAAATGGAATGAAATGGAAAAAAAAAAAATTGTATAGAGGATAAATAACCTTGAGCCTTATAAAAAATTAAAAAGAATGTTTCAGAATAAGTAAAGCACTGAATAAAGTTAGAAAATAATTATTAAGATGTAACAAACATGTTAGGTGATGAAGAAATGGAAAAGAAAGAAGTTAAGAAGAGCCTCTTAAAAATAAAATATGTTAGATGAAAGTAATTGCTTACAATAAATAGTAAATATTAAAAGTACCATAAGAATATGGAATTATTATAGAGTGAATATTTATAAAAGGGTGAAAAATACCCAAAATGATATTAAATATAGGACCAAAAGTGTCTTAAAAAAGAATTATATAGGTAACGTAAGCCTTTAAAAACGATAAGTTAAAAAAATATGGACTTTCCATAAATGAAAGTATAGGGGATGACGAAAATGTCAATTATAGGTAAAAAGGGAATTTGTTCAAATGAGAACAGTATATAATGAAAATAATATATAATTAGTAAGCATAGTGAATCATTTTAAAAGAGGCAAATAAGTAACTGAGGCATAGACAGATTAAAAGAATATGTTATTCACCTATTTATGTAAAAGTTAGTACAGATAATATTTTTATAAGGAGTTTGAGTAAGGAAACACAGAAAAACATATATGCAAGTAATGTTAAAAAGTTTGATGGCAATTAATAAAAATATAGATTTTTTAATAAGGTATTGGAACATTAAGAAAGATTATAATACATAGTACGATAAATAATGGAACAAAAATTTCTTATACAGGTCATAGACATCCATTTAAATAAATAAATTTGTACTTTTATAATTAAAATGAAAATAAAGAAAAGCCTTATATTACTTTTGGACTTATAAGAAAGTTGAGTTTATAGTTATGAGTGTCACAAATAATTTTGAATTTAAACACTGTTATGTACAGATAGTTATAAATAAATGTTATATGATATTACCAAATAATAGAAATTTCATTTGAAATTTGTTAAAGGATTTAGTTGATTAAAATAATTGTTTTGAGCACATTGATAAACATGTGTATTATCAGATTTTGTTTAATAAATATAAATTTTGATTCGAGTTGAAAATTTACATTTTTTAAAAGGGGCATATGTGCTGAGTAACAATATAGATGTATGGCACTGTATATTTTTGAACAAGTTGAAAGGATTATTTAATTTTACTAATTTTTCTTTGTGACTGTTAAATTAAAATATTTAAACTAAAAAAGAACAGTTGTGTATACTTAAAATGTTATTTATTACAATAAAGATGTGTGCAGTCAATTATGAAGACAGTACTTGAAGGAGTTGTAGTGGACCAGGTTCTTGGTGGCAGTAATTTTCATTGGTATCTGAAAATGGAGATTTAAATATTATAATTTATGTAAAAATGTAGTTTGAAATCTTGTAAAACTTGTCTAATTAACAATAATGTAAAGTAAAATAATTTAATGTTGATTGTTGAAGTATGAAGGAAACAACTTGGTAAATAATTTCGCGGGTAAAGTTTGAATAAGCGGATCTGTCAAAATTGACATTTACAGAAAATTTTGATTAGTAATATTTTTTGAAGTACAAAGTCTTAGTAATTCATTATTTTAAATTAATAGAGATTTAATAGAGAAGGTTTACTAAAGTTTGAAAAGCACTGAAACGTATTAATAAAGTTTTATAATACCATTTTGAACAAGAATTGTGAGAAGAGGAATTTAATTGGATGAAATTAAAAAAACGGAAATATTGTCTTGGTGACGAAAAAACAAACAAAAAAAATTGAAAAATATTTTTCAAGAAAGGCGCATGTACTTTTCGGAAAATCACGATTTTATTCCGAAAAGTATATCTTAAATTCACTTAAACCGCGAAAGTTGGTGCTTACAGTGTTCTTTTCAGCATAGAAAATATTTATTGACGGTAGAATCAAAATATATTATAAAGAAGCATAAAATTATTCAATAATTTCATAGTAATTTAATTAATTGGTATCCTGTATGAATAAAGAAGACATTATATAAGGAAAATAAATATCAAAAGATTACTTACCAAATATCAACCAAGTCCGAGCGGAATATTGAATTCATCAGATGCACCTGAGTTCAAAGAGGGATTCCAGTTATCCAAGTCCAGTTTATTGTATAAAAACGAGAAGTTCCAACTATTTAGAATCCCTGATGTCGTTCCAGTAAATGTTAAATTAATTAGAGGATCCGGTAACCCATATATATATCCGAAGAGGTCTAGTTCAGTGTTAAGTCGAGATAGAAGTACAGCTGCATTTTAAATCCAGAAGATAACCCGTAGTTTTCGAGGACAACAAGAGACATCCTGTAAGATATAACCGAAGCAGTTCCAGATCCTGAAGGAGAACGAGGATACACCCAAAAAGTCGTATTAGGAGGGTTTCCAGAGAGGTACCAGTTGCACAGAACGAGTCCAGGAAGATCCTGTGAGGGATAAAGGAAAACATAATTTAAACAAACCAGAGACAGAAGAAAAAGATTAACTAGAGGTTGTATACTTTTTAAATAAGGAAAAATTTGAATTTATTAAATTGTATATCGAGTAAAAGTCATAAATATTATTCAGAATTGTTGACTAGTATAAAACAAATATAGAAATACGTTTTGTTAAAAGATTAAATCTCTATTTTCATAAAAAGATACAGAATAAGCACATATATAAATGAATTGACATGACCTTGGTACTAAAACATACCTTCAACTTGTTTAATATTTTATAGACGAAGGTTATTTATAGATAATTAAATTGCATCGTATAATGCATGCTAATTTGGAAAAAGATACATTAAATTGAACTTTGTACATACCTTTTGAATAAATAACATTTGCTGACATCCTTCATATAACAATAAACGTACAGGTGCGATTAGACAGGTTAACAATCTATGTACATGTCGTATAACTATTTTGGATGTGTATTATCGAATCAAGATTTTATATTTGTTGTCATTAAACTAATATTGTGGTGAAATTCTTCTTTTTATTTGGTAAAGTAGTAACATTGTATTAGTCATTTTCATTACGGACATAGAAGCTGATAAGTCAATGACCTACAAGTAAACAAAATTAAAAATAGCATTATAAAGTTTATAGTGAGAGGTAAAGTATACATACCGTACTATTATTATCCTATAAGAGGGATAATTTATTAGCAGCAATTTTCTTTTCATTATAAGAATAAGTATAACAAGGTTATTAGAAACATTTAAATTGTTATTTTTATGTAGCAATGGATAACGGCAAATACCTAAGCGACATCTTTATAAAAGTAAATGAAATGCTAGTACTGCGCGGTTAAAAATAGAAACTAGTTACATTTATAGGAAAGTCATACCATAAGGAAGTGATGAATCATAATTAATATTTGAAAGAGTTAGGAGAATAATATTTATTTCTAAATGCATTAAATAATATTATTATTATTAAAAAAAAAAAAAGAATTAATAAAATTGATTTAGAATAAAACTGAGTAGTGTTTGGGCATAGATAAAAGAAATAAAGAAACCTATTATAGCACATGAGTACATTAATTTTGGTGCAAAGATTTAAAAATATTATATACTGAGTGGTACATTATCAGTAACATAGATTATAACCTGAGATTAATTGAGTAAATTTGAATGACTAGGTAAGAGAGGAGATATTATTAGCAATACAAATAACCAGATTTGAGTACATAAAGGTATATTATTTATTATATGTGTTGCAAGTATATTATCCCCTCCACTAGTACAATATATATATATAAGTTTTTTATTGATCTACACCGGCGTCTTAAAATTTATATTTCATTTTACACAATTTACGAATATCAATATATTAGAAACTGACTTTTATTCTCAGTTTATGGAATGTGAAGAAAAGACCATTAAATATTATTTTCGTTTCATTTTATTTTTCCTTCTTTGTCTTTGACTTGGTAATATTTTCTTTGACAGGGAATATGTTTGTAATTTATCTTTCTTCCGATTCTTATTTCATTTTTTTTGGAAGGAAATTCTATATTTAGATATAGCAATTTTGTCGAAAACAATCTGAATAAAATAGCCCGAAAATGGCAAATGTATGTGAAACAATATGCGCGACCTTTTTGATAAAAACTAAGAAGATCAACCGATATGTCTATGCATAAAAAATAAAATACGTGATGAAGCGATGATTACCACTGAAAGTTATTTATATTTGTAATAACATCTGATGGGCGTCATGAAGGAAAATGATCTATTGAATGCTTTAGAATGTACTGTGTGATTTTAATTAAAATTCTTCACACTATATTATTTCTATTAACAAATTTGTATCTAATAATGTAGATAGCGAATAATTTTTTAATACAAAAATTTTAGATAATCATAAGATCTACAATTTAAAAATATTTTTATTTATACAGAGTGTTCGACAACGACGAACTAACACAAACTTATGTTTTTTTAATGGAAATGCTATACATTGCTGATGCTGATTAAACGGACATCAACTCGTATTTGTCGATTTTCAACTGTTTCTGAGATATGGCGATATTTCGTTAAAAATTGTACAACATTTAAAAAGCTCCTATGAGATAACCATTGACGAAATACCAATTATGGGCTCAATTAGTAAAGATATCTTTTCAGTATGTGAAATTAAGTTTATTTCGACTTGTCTACGCATGTTCTTTAGAATTACATAACATTTGCTAAAGTTAAAAATTCAAAAAAAAAATAAATGGAGTACATTTATATTTCATTGAAAAGTACTTAAAATTTACTAATTAAAAATGACAAGATATGAAGAAACTGACAGTATTCCGTAAGAAACTGCTGCCACAGAAAAGGCAGATGCATAAAAGTTTCTTTTCTTATGTATTCAAGAAAATCCTTATAAAAGCGTGCGTAAACTTTCTAGAGCCCTTGATGTGAGCAAAAACTTTATTAAGGAACCATAAAGAAGTTTAAATTCTATCTGTATTACATCAAGACCTTCAGAGAAAAGTTTTTATAAATAGGGTTGCCTTATGTAATACGATGTTGCACAAAATAAATCACAACCATAATGTTATATCTAAGATTTTATTTTGTGATGAAGCTACTTTTAAGACTAATGATCTTATAAATAGTATTATTACGCCACTGAGATTCCGCAATTTTTGTTTTACCGTAAATGTATTTGCTTCTATATTTTATATATTTCAAATATTAAAAAATATGAACATACTATAAAAACAAACATTTTTTAATTTGTTATATGATAACTTATACTTAGTGTGAAGCTTGAAAATAGTAGCTTATGTGTTCTTCAAGATATTGCGAAAGTTATAGAAGTTTTCAATAACGTACATTTAAATACTTTTATTGACGGTTTCCTTTTCAATTGAAGTTACAAATCTAAGAATCTAAGAATGACTTCTCCAATTTTAAAGTACTTTAACAGTTAGTCTAAGTATGACAA
The DNA here is from genome assembly GCA_963170755.1 of Amphimallon solstitiale. NCBI lineage: Eukaryota > Metazoa > Arthropoda > Insecta > Coleoptera > Scarabaeidae > Amphimallon > Amphimallon solstitiale. The sequence goes on along the minus strand of OY720676.1, from coordinate 62,063,323 downwards.
TAAACAATTTTTGACACAGAGCGACTGCTATATTTTATCTATTGTTAATTCATGAACTTCCAAGCTTTTCATTTCATGAGTTTTAAAATTTTAATAAAAACTACTTATTTGTAAAAAAGAAAATATTAGAAGTAACTCTTTTCGATTAATTTAATTATGCTATGTGTAATGTAATCGTAATCGGGTTTATTCAGATATAATATCCTACAACTTTTGCAATATCGCCCAGAGCCAATAGAAAGTATATATTTTTAATTAGTAAATATTAAGGATTTTTCAATGACATATAAATATACAGGGTGTTCTATTTAATTTTTTTTTAGAATTTCTAACTTTAGGGAATGGTATGTAATTCTAAAGAACATGCGTAGATTGTTGAAATAAACATTAATGTCACGTATTGAAAAGATATCTCGACAAATACAAGTTGATGTCATTTTAATCAGCTCTTCAAGGCCTCTCATCAAATGTAAAAGAATGCGCAGAATGCGGTATATACCATATTCAAAATATTGGTCGAGAAAATAAAGAATTAAAGTAGATATTGTTTTCTCTTTTTTGCTGGATTCCACAACAATAGGCTCACACTCTGTTTAAACGGCAATTTTTTTTTCTTTCATTATATATATGTTCCGGTTTCCGCGGGAGTGGTACGTGTTTCCACTGCTTTGTCTTTGAAAAGACTTATGCTAGTTTCTTGACGACGTTTCGGGAAGATCACACTTATCACCTTCAGGTCTGCGATAACAGTCTGCTGCTGCATTTTGTTATTAGTAAACTGACGTTGTCGGGCTTCGGATGATGGGTATATACTTGTTTGGCGTTCTAATTGGTTACCCTTGCTGAGTGTGTGCATGGTTCCGTGTTGTTGGGACCGTGGTTGGAGTGTACCTATCGGCTGGTTGGTGTTTTTTGTTGATGTTGCCGTAAATAGCCGAAATCTGTTTTTACGCGTACTTACTAGTAAAATTGTGAAGTAACTATGAGCATTTGTAATTTCGCGTTCTTACTAGGGAAGACACGAATTAAAATTTTAATTCGGCTATTTACTGCAGCTTTCAGTTAGGACCCATTCTAACTACACGCGTCACAGTAAGTGACCTTAATAGGAACATATTTCTTAACAGCGGACATACTTTCATAGCTCACACCTCCATTTAATGGATAATTTTTCAACATGATATGAAAATGTGTCTTAAGAAGCGGACATACTTATGAGGTTATACCAAATGCCATCTTTCTTCTCTTTCTTATAATAAAACACAAGTGGTTTCAAGATTATTTAATGCGTTGAGAAATAAATTGACATATTTATTATTATATGGACTACTACTGTGAGATTTTGAATTGCATAACATTTGCTTTTTTACACTTCACAAATTACTGAGACACTTTTTTGTGCACAAAAAAAATTCTGATCTAGCGTACAGATGATTTATAACACCATCCTTAGTACCTAACTGGTACAGCGATTCTCGACAATGGCTTCAAGACTAAAATCGCTGCCTATGTCATTTTTGTATGTTAAATGCAGTGAGAGTATCACAGCGACATCTAACACGCTGTGATACTCTCACTGCATTTAACATGCAAAAATGACATAGGCAGCGATTTAAGTCTTGAAGCCATTGTCGGGAATCGCCACGTACACTGATGAGACCTCATAGGTCGGAACACCGGTGTCTGTACGTTCGATTATCGGGAATGGCACTTAATGTATGTGTGTATCTCAAACACATGCATATATACATATACGTTTTACGTATAAAGGTATATATGTAAGTCACAGTAATTATTTACTGCTTGATGTTAGTTTTAACAACCATGTGTTCACACTTTTCATTTTCGTTTTGATTGGTGACGCCACCTAAGGCTCTATTAAACGAGATACACTATTAACATACAGGCCTCTGTATAGCAGAACATGCTGTCAGAAGCCATCGCTTTTTTCCGTGTCATCTTTTGGGTGTTAGATGTCGCTGTGATACTCTCACTGCATTTAACATGCAAAAATGACATAGACAGCGATTTAAGTCTTGAAGCCATTGTCAAGAATCGCCACGCACACTGATGAGACCTCATAGGTCGAAACACCGGTGTCTGTACGTTCGATTATCGGCAATGGCACTTAATGTATGTGTGTATCACAAACACATGCATATATACATATACGTTTTACGTATAAAGGTATATATGTAAGTCACAGTAATTATTTACTGCTTGATGTTAGTTTTAACATCCATGTGTTCACACTCTTCATTTTCGTATAGCTTTATATGGTGTTACCGTTATGCCTGAATGAAACTGTACAAACGACAGACTTTCTGACCATTTAACAGTGTTATTATCGGACATCTATGAGGCAGTCAACATCTTGATTGGATCGTTCAACTGAGCTTTGGCTCTGACTGTGGTTTGGCTTACCATATACAATTTTCAGTTCTGGCCATAAAGACTAAAATTCGTTTATAACGCAGTTGGCAAATTCTCGGCCGCTATCACTAAGTAATATGCACGAAGCTCTCCGAACGTCAAAAATATTTCGTTTAATTTATAAAGTATTTCTTCTGCTCGTTTAGATGTTAAAGCTCTTAATAAAATAAACTTGGTTATTATTCGCTGAACGCCGCTCATTTTTATAGTGTCAAAACGGTTCACGCGTCGATACTGCAATCAAATTTTCTGCGACGTCAGATTTAGCAAACAGAGCATAGGGCATTCATCGACCAATTCTTGCTCAGTAGTTACTGTTATGCGTGTAGTTAGAACGGGCTCTAACAGAAAGCTGCAGTAAATAGCCGAATTAATATTTTAATTCGTGTCTTTCCTAGTAAGAACGCGAAATTACAAATGCTTGTAGTTACTTTGCATTGTTACTAAGTACGCGTAAAAACGGATTTCGGCTATTTAGGGTAACATTGACATCTTGTCTTATTAACGCTGGTTTCCGTGCTGTTGGTAAACTCTGGGTATCATCTCGTGAATTCAGATGTGTGTTCTTTTTCAATTTTAATGGTTGCCCTGATAATTCTGGTTTTCGTATGTTCGATGTTGGCTAATAGTTTGGAATTATTGAAATCTATCGTGTGGGATGTATCTTTACATGTTGGGCCAAGCATGAAGTTTTCTCGTCTTTTCTTACGGAATTTTTGTGCTCGTCTCTTCTTGCGTTTACCCTTCTATTTGTTTATATGTTTTTTCACAATTGTGAACAAACCAAACAGAAAGGTAAACGCAACCGAAAATTTTACTCGGTGAACAGTCAATACAAAATTTTCAACTTTGTTGGTGATTTATTCAGTTCGTATTTCTAGAGGCTTCCCACATTTTGGGTCATCATGAAAGGATTCTCTGTCTCATTTGAACTGCTTTGTTAGTTTCTCCATACACTCTCACCATTCTTTCATGAATATTCTTCGGGCTATTTCCGTCTTTTGATAAAAAATTCGTGTCACTTCTGTGTTCAAGTATCAATTTACTCATTTTCTCTTCTTTAAACGAATGTAAAAGTAAAATATGTTTGAACCAAACTTCGAGAGGATACTATAAAATGTCATAGAAACGTCATATAGGAAAATGTTGAGGTCCATATTATCTTCATAGCTAGGTAGAAAATATAAAAAAACTCCATCATATATAACAATACATACAAGACTGCGAACAGAAATTAAAGTTACTGTATGTATTAAGAACACCAATTCACATTTTCAACTGCCCTATATAAGATCCAGTAATAGCTATTTTTTGAGAGAGCTCACAAATTGTGTAAATATATGTTTTTTTCCTTTTTGCAATATTATCCAATTCACGATTAGTGCGTGGTACTTGTTCACATTCCCCTGGTAATAGCAATTACGCATACAATATTAATAATAATACGTTTTGATTGGAACGTAAGCATAGGTTTCACATACAACTTAATTAATCCTCCTAAAGTAAACAGAATGTGACTTAGATAACCCTCAATCAATGGAGTGTATAAGGGTAACATTAATAAACATTACTTGATTTTTGCAGATTGATGAAACGTCAATATTTCAATTTCACCAGTTTCCTGTTTTCTTAACCTCATCACAGCGAAACGGCGTCGACGGAGATATCACTTGGGTGCGCATATTTTGAGATGAACAACCGGATAAGCATACGAAATCTTCGTTTTTCTCAAGTTCTAGTAAAAATACGTACATACGTATGCACATATATAAATCTCCGCATCTGTCACCTTACCTTATCCGTCCCTTCGTGAATTGGAATATTTGCAGTCTGCTAAAAATTGCTGAAAATATGTACTTCCTGAAATAATATTTCATATTTATCAAGAAACGTATACGTGAATTCTTAAGTACATATAAATCTTAATATCTAATTTTGAGCTTTAGAATCAAATCGTTTTATATACAGCTGACATGCCTAAGAGCAAAATGACAAATTTAGCTACTTTGGTGATGATATAGCAGTATTACCTTCTCATCGAAACTCAGAAACGGCCTCACCGCAATTACAAATATTGACTCTGTCCAATACCTTGGCATGCACCTGGACAAGACGTTAATCTGGCGGAAGCATATATTTACAAAAGAAAACGACTTGGAATACAACTCAGTAAGTATTACTGATACTAGGTGGAAAATTAAAGTGGTCAATTAGCAACAAACTCCTAGTGTACAAAGCCACAATAAAGCCCACATGGACGTACGGTATACAATTTTGGGGAGCAGCAAGCAATTCTAATATTGAAATACTCCAACGCTATCGAAACGAAGTGCTACGCTAATAGTTAGTGTACTTTGGTATGTTCCAAACTTTCACATGATATACAAAGATCATCAGAGAAGAGTTAAACTTCAAAGCTTCGTCAGAAATACAGTGAGAGGATCAAAGTGCGTCCCAAAGTTTTTGTCAGATCGATTATGGAAGAAGCCACTGAAATCAAAAACCGAAACATTAAGTTTTTGGAGAAGCAACGAATGATAAATGTTATCAAAGGCTTTAGCAAAGTCAGTGCAAATTACATCAACTTGAAGGCGTTGATCCAAAGCTTTGCTAATATATTGCGTTATTTCAGCGAGGTTAGTGATGGTAGAAGGTGCAGGCACGAAGCCGTGTTGTGGGGGTGAAAGTAACATTTCAGATTCAGTAATTTTCTGTTGATACATGACAAACTCAAACAACGTGGAAAAGTTGCTTAAAATACTAATGGGCCTATAATTAGTGATATTACATCGGTCAACCTATTTGTAAACTGACATAATTTGACTAATTTTCCAGACGCCTGGAAAGGAATAAGTTTTAATGATCAAATTAAACAGAGTTTACATAGCACAGACCCGCAGCCTCGCACGAAAAAACTTGGCAGACCATCATGTCCAGATGTTAGATTGGGTTTGAGTTCCTTGATAGAACGTAAAACATTATCAGAGGTGACGGAGCAGATGAAAATTGAATGCATACTACTACCATCATAAAAAGTTGAGCTGGGTTGAATAACGTTGGAAAATGCACTGGCAAAAACATCATATAGGCTCATCATTGTTGCACGACATATATTCTGGAATTCTAGTACCGCCACTCTTACTCCTAATGACTCTCCAAAAGGTCGCAGTATCTCTCGTGATTTGAGATTCAATATAAGATTGATAATTGTTGTAAGCTATAGACACTTCATACATATATTCTGTTTCTCGAAATAGTATTCCTTTGTCTTAATAAGTTGTTTGATCTTGAAATTATACCACGGTGGAAAATAACGATTAGAAGACCGAAACTTGGGCACAGTATTATCTATGATAAAATACGATTTAGGATAGAACGCATAAACACCAACGTTTACATCTCTGTAAGACTCGAGGAATATCCATTCTGCACTGGTAATTTCATTATATAATTTTAGAAAGTTTGCCCTGCGAAAATTGTATCTGAAGTTAAAGAGTTAAAGACCTTGACATAAACTTAACTATTATATCAAGTGATTAAAATCGCCACAGATAAAACCGTTTTTGTTCAAGAGCTTAAGTGAAAGACTATGAATGAAGATCTCATAGTCATCACAAGAGATACTGGAAGGGATTTAAATATTAAGAATGTGAACTATGTAGGACAGAAAATCACAATGTTAAAGTCAATTATAGAAATATCAACTGGCTTTACCGTGAAACGGTTAGAAAATGCTGACAACACACCCCCACGAGTAGTTAAACCAACGTTTTTCAGTTTACTATCTTATCTACAAAGCAGGTAAGAAGGACTGAAAGACTCTGCATCATTTATTTCAGAGGTAGGCCACGTTTCGGTAAGGAACACCGCATCAGCATCCAATGAGTCAGTATGCATTATTATAGTATGAATTTCGGATCGTAAGCGACGAATATTTTGGTAAAGAAATCTAAAATTGACACAGCTACAGTTATTTCTGTTGGATGTTGATAGTTTTCAAGTCGAACTTTGATAATGGTGGGAACATCGTGCATGAATTTAATAGCCAGACCAGACTCTTCAGTCGCTTCACGGTCAACCAGTTTCTGCTTAATAGATCTATAAAACTGAGAATGGCTAGGCGTTTTATCTCGGGAGACTAGTTGAATTTTCAATCTCTTCGAGCTTGAATCGCTTAGAACGCGAGCATCGCCTTGATGCTCTTTATAATGCTCGGTTTTCTAAACTTTTGACGTGCCCTGTATATACGTCTAATTTAAGTTTTTGCTCAAATTGTTATTGCGTCTGAAATTAGTTGACGTTTAACCGTCATTGTTGACATAAGTAAATGTAGCTATTGCGTGTTATTTTTCTTGGTATTAAGAAGCATTTTTATAATACTAAAAACTCGTTACTGTTTTTATTGTACTTACATGTGATAGCTGAAATCCAATTTTCGTAAGACTATCGTCGAAAATCAAACTTCAGTGGGATGTTTGAAGTTTCTTGCATTACTTCTGATTAGTTGGTGCCAACCCGCAGTCGCATACTTTAAATGGTTGCTTTTATAACTGAATGGTAAACGAAATTACATAAATGCTTATGGGAATTTTATTTGATGTATTTATTTTATTTCGAAGTATTTCGGACACATCTGACAAATAAAGAAAACTCACCCTATTATTTGTATGTAGAAAGGTCGATGAGAAATGTTATTAAATAATCCCATTCGTAAAATGGCTTCAATTTATATAACTACATCTTGAACACTGATATATTTTCAACATTCTGTTGACTTTTAGGTTTTATATAAGTCGTGTGCATCTAACGTAATTTGGCAGGCCCAAAAGGCAAAACTAAGATGGTCTTGCTTCAAGTTCTTCGTTGTATGAAATTGGCCTGACTTTTTTGCGTCCAGTTTTAAGCAAAAAATAGCCCGGACTTCTCTCGCGAGCTGTCATCGTGACATTTCGAATAGAGTGTCTTTGTATTTAATATATCTTAATAAAATATAGAAAAATCCTTATATTTATTACTGTACTTACGTGCGATAATACACTTTAAGTTTATTTTATCATATCCGTCGGCATTGTTCATATATTCATATAGAAAAGAAGTAGTAACAATTGATAATAAGAACACTAATACGTATCAATTAAAATGCACTTTTCCTTCGTAATCTCTTTATATGTCGGCCTTCTGACATTTTAACTTGACAACCGATCAATGAACGTGAATATACAGTGCTATTATTTTACTATGCAACATATCCATATGTTGCATTTTAAAATAATCGAGTCAAAGCATTATACGATAGGCAACCCATTATACATACTACCCTAGCGTCAAGAATAATTATTGTTTTGTCAATTTATTGAAATACGTCAAATATTCTTTCGCGTTTCAAACTAATTTGCAGTACTTTTTTAATACTCTTCTGTGTTGTGTTCTAAGGGAAAAATGCAAATGTGTTTAAACTCTAAAACCAGACAAAGAGTAGGTCATTTATTGATATACATAAGGAATTAAATGTTTAATTGTTTTTATTATAAGTATTTTTCAAAATGACCGCCTACTTGTTCTAAACAATAACCTAAACGATAATAAAAATTTCGTATAGAATTGGTTATTTTATTTGGTGATGCTCTGAGATTATTGCATTCTTCTGTGATCCTGGTTTTCAATTCCTGTGTTGTTAATATTGGTATATGCGTATATACTTTTGATTTGAGGTAACCCCAAATGAAAAAATCATTTGGGGCTAAATCTGGGGATCTTGCTGGCCATCCTATCGGCCCGTATCTTCCAATCCAGCGATCAGGAAAATTTTCATTGAGGCAGTTCCTTACTTCAACTGTTGAATGTGGTGGAGCTCCGTCGTGTTGATACCAACAATTTTGTATTGCAAGTTGCCGAATTTCAGGAAGTATTGAGTTTCGCAAAAGATTCAAATAAGCATTCGAATTTAAAATACCATTTATAAAAAAGGGACCAATCAATGTATTATTTATTATGCCCAACCAGACATTAACCTTTTCATTATATTGTACGTGTGTACAATTTTGTATATGAAGATTCCTGTGCGCCCAATATCTGTAAGGATAATTTACAATGACTTTGTAAAAACATAAAATCAGCCATCATACCTATAATTTTGTGAATTAACTTTCCCGTTTAAATAAAAGGTAGCTTCATCGGTAAAACAAATTTTGTATAACAAATCTTCATTTTGGTTTAGTAAATCCAACATTTCTTCGCAAAACTCAGTTCGAGAGATTTTGTCAATTTCAAATAGCTGTTGATGGTTTTGCAATTTGTAACACCGAAATTTTTCAATTTTAAGTACATTGCGCACACTTGAGGGTGATATATTAAACTCTGACGCGATTAAATTTAACGATTTAAAAGGATTCTCTTCTACGAAAAACAAAATGTTTAATTTCATTTCTTCCGTTAACACTGTTTTCGTTCTATTCTTTTTTTTATGGTCAGCGACACATCCTTCTGTTTTAAATCTATTATACACTCTTAAAATTGTCGAACAGGTATTGGTCTATGGGGAAATTCTACAGAAAATAACTCGCTCACCATTTGTAAACTTTGATGGTTTTGATACCATAAGCACATTTGAATTTTTTCCTCCTTGGAATACATTTGTGAAAGTGTTGTAACTTAGATAATGTCACAATAGGGAAAATAATAATAATATTTGACGTATTTCAATAAATTGACAAAACAATAATTATTCTTGACGCTAGGGTAGTATGTATAATGGGTTGCCTATCGCATAATGCTTTGACTCGATTATTTTAAAATGCAACATATGGATATGTTGCATAGTAAAATAATAGCACTGTATAGTCATTATGTGTGTATTGCACGACTGGTGCTATATGCTTTCCATCAATTTTGACGTTTCCGGGCAAATGCCATATCGCGAACTCAAACTGATTGACGGTTTTGATAATTTATAACCTGAAATTGAAATTTTCGTGCGTTTAACTTAACCTTATCCGAACTTTGAGGTGTTACGGTCATCTGTGCAGATCCACCGCCATTTTAAAATCGAACCTAGTCCACGATAAAATATTCTAAACGTAGGCCTTATGGCAAAATGCTATGATGCACAGTCTTTTTCTGCACGTACTAAAATTTTCAAAAACTCGTTTCCGGCCCACGTTCTCTCTTCGGAGACGTGAAAAATAGCCTAAGGCACATGGGACCGTGGTCCCCGTAACGTGACACTTTCGTTCCCACCGTAGATGGGCCAGGTTCTCAGAAAAGTGTCGCCTCAATTGGTCAATTTTGGGGGTATAGCTGTGCCGTATTAATCGCTCGTGTTAAAAAGAGCGAGACAATCGGCTTTTAGTATATATAAATAAAAAAATAAATAATAACCACATTATTAAAATCAGTGGAGGCTTTGAGTTTCTTGCAGTTACGGAGGACTCGGAAAATATCATTTACAATATTTAAGAACCACATTGATGCTATTTGGACAAAAAAGGTACCCATTACATGTGAAATAATAGGTGTGCGTCAATACTCTATAATAGTGCCATTATTATTTGCAATTTCTCGTTCTGATAGGCCAAATCTAGAAGGTGACAGTAAATTTCTTCTTATTTAATAATTAATTAGATCATTTTTGAGGATCGCATATAAGTATTTTAGAAAGACACTGAGCTAATAGATAAAAACATTTACAAGTACATCTGAAAATTTATATAAGGGAACATGTTAATATTACTTGAATATACCGGCCGTTACTGGTACCTATTAATGTAGATAACGAAAAACTGTTAATACATACAAAAATTGTATATAATTATGAGCTCTGCAGTTTAAAATTATTTAATTTTTACAGACTGATAGGCCTTTTGGAGCAAATTAAAAGTATGTCAATTTGTAATAGTTAACTTTTAACTGTTTCTGAATTGGCGATTGGTGTGAAATAAACATTAACCTTTTAAATGGTCAATTTGTAGAGATAACATTTATTACGTAAAGAAATTGTCGAAAGCTTTAACTTTCAATGCCTTTTCCGCTAAACACAGAGCGTATTTAATTAAAATTTTAAATACTTCGTATTTGCGGTAAAGTAGATTCATGTACTTGTAAAGACGATCTTCGCTTCCAACAAAAGTTATAAATGTATTTTTGAAGTGATTTTTTTAATGTACAGCAACTGCATCATTTTCAGCGACAACCTCCAAAATTCATGAATTAGGAATTTTCGCGGTTGTCGCTTAATGCATTTTAAAATATTAGTGAAAATGACATATTTGTAAATAAAAGGTATTATAAACAATTTCTTTTTGTTCTTTAAGGTATAATATGTGTAATGCAAGACATCGTAACACATATTTTTAAATTAATAAGTACTAATCGGATTTATTCAAATATCACGTTCTATAACTGTAGCAGTATTGCCCACAGAAGCAATAACGTAGTTAATTAAATTAACGTACTATAATAATATTTCTACTAATTAAGTCCATAATAATCCTTTCAGCATTAATCGTTATTGCAAAGCCATTTTTCAAATCTAGGACAATTCTTGACGAAAAATCGCCACATCTCAGGAACAGTTGAAAATCGACTAGTGTAAATTGTTGTCAGTATAATTAGCTCATAAATGGATGCTATAAAATGTAAAAAGAATCATAGCCTTCCATTAAAAAAAAACAATTTTAAATTGTAGAGCTTATGATTATCTAAAATTTTATATTAAAAATGTTTCTCTGCCTGCATTATTAGTGTTTTACTTTAACAGCTATCTGCTTTGTATTTATTTCCTCTTAAGCTTTTTAAAGATGTCTACAAGATTTACCTTTCGCTGTTACCGTCACTATACTTTCACTTTCTTTTTATATTTTTGCGTGTCAGATTTTTGCCCTTGTACAATTATCCTTATCTTTATATTTTCCTTCGCAAAAACATATTGACATGTTTTCCTGACGTATGATAAATTCAAGCCCTCGCCTATTACCAACTTAATACTCTCTGTAGGGTGTATATTTTCTCTATTGTATGCCGTTTCCGTGTCTTTAGCACCTGCTATATATCAATTTGCAAAGGTATAAAATGTGCCAGACCGCTTTTTAGCTTAGCTTATCCCCCATTAACCTCAATCCTTTCGGCCAGACTTGAGCATTAGATTATCCATTAGCTTGTTATTTTTTATATTAGTCGGATCCATTAAGATGGCATTGTCTCCGTGGTGGCCAATTTTTACTTTTTGGATTACACCTTACGTTTCAGTGATCATATAAATTTCCTACGGTCACCTGTCTTCTAAAATCTCTGCCAGTCGGTTGTTTTTTCGAGCGTCCCCTCCATCGCTCTACCGAAGAATCTAGTAAGGACGATGATAGGGTATAGAGAACAAAACCTGTCTTTATTTATTTTCAAAATTTAATCACCATTATAACAATTTACTTGCTGTTGGTGTTCGAGGTTATATATCTTTCAATTTTTAATAAATTCAGTTATTCTGTCAATACATGCTTAATTAGCTATTAGCTTAAAACAAACAGAAAGATACTTACCATAAATTTTATTTTTTATTGGTTCCACTTAAAAATACGCCACAAGATGATATTAAATAAATCGATTTTTTTTTCTCGATTCTATAAGCAAACTATCTACAATGTATACAAGTAAACCCGAAGAAAATACGAAAATAATAAATGAGTACAAGTGTGTCATAGGGAAATTTATCTAAACATAGTATTCTAAAAGGGCATATATATTTATTTATCATTAATAATTCATTAATTCACCCTGGTCCATTTAAAGAGCTGACCAACGTGAAACTAGTACCACGCGATCATTTAAATTCTAAATTATAGCAGGCGGAATTTTTTTTATTAGGTTGTCCAGAATGTCAATTATTGATTAATTGAAATTTGCGGTTATGTTATACTTTGTGACATTTGTGAATCTTATGTGTAATCGATTTAAATTTAATGGAAATGAAAGCATTACAAGATAAATTAGTTTTATTGTGAATTACAAAAGGTGTTCAAAGTGTTCTCCCCCTGTTGCAATGCAACTGTTAACCCTCTGTTTCATATTTTTAAAAGCATTTGCCAACATCTGAACGGTTATAGCGTTACATGCATTAGAAATTGCCTCTTGTAGTTCTTCGAGATTTTGTAGGTTATTTTTGTAAACTGTGTTTTTCAGATACGAATAAATGAAATAATCAAGAATCGTTAAGTCCGGACTGCGAGGCGGAAATTCAATGACTCGATTATCATAAAACTCGCGAATTCGAGCCATACTTTCCCATGTTTTGTGAGCTGTTGCATTGTCCTGTTGGAAATAGCCATGTAAAAGTTCGTCATCATGAAGATTTTGTAAAAACGGTTCAAGTAAATTATTTCGATATCTCTCAGCATTTATCGTTCCTTCAAAAAAAACAGGTCCAAATATACGCCTTCTAGAAACCGCTAGCCAAACACCAATTTTCTGCGGATGGAGAGGCGATTGAATAAACTCATGAGGATTCTCCGAAGACCAAATACGCTTATTTTGTTTGTTTATATAGCCGGATAGGTGAAACCATGCTTCGTCAGAAAAAAATGTTAAATCCAAAGTGTTGTTATTTAAATTATTCAAAAACCACTGACAGTATTCTATTCGTACAGGAAAATCTCGAGGAAATAGCTCTTGAACGACGTTAATCTTATAGGGATAAAGATTGGGCTAATCTGCGAAGAGATTTTTTGGGAGACTGTTTCATTCTTTCTGCAACATCTGCCACAATCTCAGGAGTCCTTTTTTGGGCGCGCCACTACCAGCTTTCCTACCTACAGTTCCAACATTACGAAATTTCGCCACACATGTGTAAATTTCTTGGACTAATTTTTGATAATCCGCAGGAAAATTAGGGAAGGCATTTTGAAAATCATTGATGCAGTGCGGTACTGAATATGTCCATTCACCATTCTCTTGTCGTTCGGCGTTTTTAAAATAACTTTCAGTAAGAAAAATCTTATATTCTAAATCAAACATTTTGAAACGTCACTTTGACAATTCAAATTGTAAATTAGTACTTATTAACTTAATTTAAATTTCACAAACTGCTCTAATTTAGAATTTAAATGATCGCGCGGTATATGTATATGAATTAAACTGTTGACAAATAATTAAATTATAACATTATAAACAACACTTTCAATTTGTTTTCTAATTTTATTGATTTCTAATATACATTGCCGCATGATCAGTACAATATTTTTATACACAAAAAAGTAAATATAAACAATACATTTAGGGTGTCTAGATAATTCAAGTCGCGCAGTATGTTTTCCAGCCCCAATAGGATTCAATTATTTGCAATTCTCTACGTTCATTAGTAACTGGCTCAAATAGCTCAGATAATACGCACGTACATCACAAGTGAATTATTAATTTATATAGAAAAGTTGATATTTGACGAGACAGCGCACGAGGCGCCATACAGAGATAAATTGATGTTGAGTTATATCGTAATCGACAGCTGAACTGAACTATTATGGCAATTGTGTTGTAACTTAAAGTATATTTTCTCTTTAAGCTCAAGTTACGCACACATTCATCTCTGTTTCCGTATGTATTGGTGGTTTGGGACTTGGGGCAGACATTGAGAGGGTATATTCAGATTGTAAAAAAGCACAGTTCGTGTGATGACTAGTGTTGCACATTCAGAAGGATTTGTTTGTGCAAAAGTTATAACATAACGTTCTCGAGTATCTTTGTGTATCAGTTGTTAATATGAATTCTATGTTTATTTTTAACCATTATCACTGGTGCCTGAAATGTCATTATATATTAATCTATATGATGGAATTTAAAAAGTGAAAAGAATGAAGTTATTGTGACTATCGTAAAAAACAATCAGTACAATTATTTAAGTATAGGGTGCAAAATATGTTATTGGAAATTATTATTCCTTCAAATGACTCTGAAACTTAAATCTGTTGTCAAATCAATAAGTTTTAGTGAAGAATTAACATATATACGATATAAGAAGCAACTATAAACAGTTATTTGTCCGGTCGAGTTTAAAAAGAATTATGCGGTAGACATTAAAGAAATGAATCACAGGATTACGTGTTAGGACCAACGCTTTTCCTAATATACATTAATGATTTGCCCCAGTATACTTATGACATACGTATTTTTACTAATTGTTTCTGCCGTAGTCTCTTGGTGAAGCATTATAAATATTTAATTGTTTTGCTAATCAAACTGTAAAATAGAGGAGATAGATCATAATACTTAGCATGATATTAACTATAATCCTCCTTTTAGTAAGAAAATAATGCAATCCTCAGGAATACCGAAATAAAAACGGTTACCATTAATAAATATACAGGATTAGTTTTAAATAGCGCCATTAAAAAAGGGGGGTGAAAGAAAAATATGAGTAATGCCCGTACAAAAAAAATCGCGGTCCAATGTGCACACAGTGACGAGAAATTGATTTTTCTTTTCTCGAATTCGAGCCTGTTGCAATTAAGGGGGCTTACACAGAAGTGCCGACTAACTGCTGTGAGGTAGCACGTAAGGGGGTGGCGCCATAAGCGCTAAAGTAAATTCCGCCGATGTAAGGTATTAGTTACAATAAAACAAACAGCAGAAATTTTTGTTTTTCTTATTATGTCTTTGCATTAAATTGAATACAAAGGATTAAGTAAGGCTTCGTTGGGAGTAGTTTCTTATAATAATTCAAATTATTTACTTTTACATTTCACTCTCAAAGTTGGCAAAATTTACATCATAACACAGTTTCAGAAACGTTATTTTGAAAACTAATTCCAGTCGAGCATGCATTAAGCCTTTGTTTATTTGTGTTTTAAATTTCGTTTTGATATTTAGTAAATAAAAGCGGTACTATTGTTGCCACTCCCTTACGTCCTACGGCAGTTAGTCGGTATCTCTGCGTAAGCCCCCTTAATATACAAACATAATAATTTTGAGAAAAAGGAATTTAAATTTCAAATAATATACTTCTATTTAACAAAAAAAAAGCATGGTAATGCACAGAGGTTGTTGACCTTTTCCACATAAAGGCCTGCTATTCACACAAAAAAAAAACATCGCCATAAATCTTTTCAATTGCCATTCATTCTCAAAGGTTATAACTATTTGCATTTTATCGTTGTTTGGAAGAACTGGAATTACTCATGGTATTTACGTAAATACGTATAGGATAAACAAAGTTATGGACCGACTTTAACTACATTTTGGTCCTAAAAATGTCGAAATTTTTGATGTGTTACAAATAAATTTCTGTTTTGATTTTCAGTTAGACATTTATACCTATTCTTCAGATTCGTATAGCCTGGTACCTATTTAGCGGTAACCCTGTATACTCAATGACATTAGAAGTGTTACACCTAGAAGGAGTAATTTGTTAAACTTCATTTTTTGGCAATGTGATAGTTTTGCATCATAAATGAAACGATAAAATTTCCAAGAAATTTTATTAACATGGAATACGAAAACAAATTAATAATGTGTTGGGCGACCCCGTAGCTGATAGTCGATATCTGCTTGTGGAACCTCGTTCTAAGCAATTTGAATTTCGTAGATTAACTGTGCCAGTATCTGTGGAGAATGGTACAAAATGGACAATCTCCTCCCCATGATATCCTACACATGTTCGATGGGGTTTAAATCCCCTGGACGGGGTTTAACGCCATTAACGTACTCAATCTCGTTCAGTGCCCACAATCAACGCGCCCATAGAAGTTTACACTTCAAAAAGTCCAAAGGCTCGAATGCGGCGATATAGTGTACGTACAGTAATAGGTTTACCTTCTTCTCTAAACCATTGACGCATAGTAGTAAAACGGTCTCGAAAAGCTAGTTGTCTGAAGCGCCTATCCTGACGCCTCGGTTGACCAGTTGGTCTTCTTCGTGTTCGTCAACCTTCTTTTGCCCACACACGACACATACGTATTACCGTCATTGCAGTACGATTAACACGGCCGCCAATTTCGCGATAGGATAAACCAACATCTCGAAAGGCAGCAACACTACCCCTGTCAAAGTCGCTAATATGCTGAAAATTTTGACGTCTTCGAACTCGAGACATTTTGTTACGCTTAACACTAGTAGACAGAGGCGCAATAACTAAACATATCTGTAGCTCGCGTAAACAGGTTTCTTAAAAAAGAGAGATAAAACTCTTTTATCGCCAAAAATTATCAGAGATAAACAGTTTACATTGTCACCATAGCATGCTTTAAATATAGTCATTCTTATGGCAAAAAATAAAGCTGAACAAATTATTCATTCTAGATGTAACACTTCTAATGTCACTGAGTGTAACATTGGTACTGCGTTAATTATCAATTAAAAAAAAGCTGAACAGTTCGATAAATCAGGGATAGACTGTAAAGATTGGTCTGCCATATATATCGGACAAAGTGGACCAAAGTTAGAAGTACGATTAAAAGAACACAAAAGGGCGATTTAATATAACACAAAGAATATAGTCTTCGTTGAGTAATGTATAGAAAATAACTACTATTCGTTTTATATAAAAGTAAACCTTTACATAAGGTACATAAGAGTAACAAACTTACATTGTTGGTAGATTTAGAAATTAAGAGGACCATAAACAAAAATGAAATTGTAAACTAACACATACACAGTTATCAATCATAAATACACCCACAATAGACGCATACATTAAGCAAACGACAGCTTGATTTCTTTCATGTTTATGGGTTCGCAGATGCATATTGATTTCTAATAACTCTTGTCTCTTTGATAATGGCAAGTGGTCTTAAATAAAACTTGTGAAATTATTAAAGTCGAGTTTGATTTGTTAACTAAAACCAAAACCAAAACTTTTAAAATACATATTTTGGTTACATCAGAAATATACACGAAAACGGATGGCTTTAAATAAATTAACTTTTGATCAAGGGTAATTATTTTTAAAAAAACGAGCGCTAATTAATATTTTCGTCTGCCATACAGCAAAAAATCATTTTCAAGAGAAATAAAATATTAAATGTGTATGATTCATATATTTTAAAAGTTTTGTGTTTTGTTTACAAATTTAAATACGTATTTATTAACATTACAGCTCATATCAGTGATTGACAGTATTCAAATAATACTATTTTGTTTCCTAAACATAAACAACTAGTTTTCCAAAAAAAAAGTGTTCAATATCAGAGGTGTAAGTTGTTCATATCGCTACTAAATGGTATAAAACATGCTTCTTCAGACATGCAGCCAAGAGAACGTTGTTAATGACACTTTATACTTTGAAAGTACCGTCTTGTGAAATTAAACACAAATTGCGCTCAATATACATTTATTTATTTTACCCGGTGTGCGTCGGCATATGGTAGTAGCTTTTATGTTACATATAATACATACTGTATTTTATATACTTTTGTATTTTATATTAGCTGGTACAATAAAGGTAATCTAGTCTATATAAATATACAAGGTATTAACTCCGATTTATGTGGAAATGTTCGACATTGCCAACCATACATAGATGGGTGTAAGTCTCGATATGGTGGTTCACTGATCAAACGCATAGACAAGACTCTGTCGCTGAGGTTGCATATAAAACAGGCCGCATATGTATTTATCAAAATAAAGGTTCAATGCATAAAAAATAAAAAATATATAGACTAACAAGATCGTAATTACAATAAAATTTGTTTTTTACAAAAAATATAAATGTGCTTAAAATAAATTCAAAAATTCGTGTATAAAATAAAAAAACATAATTACAAAAAAAAATAGAATAAGTGCTTCTTCAGACTTAACTTAACGCGTTAAAGAATTATTATTATAAATCAATTTTTATTCCTTAAATGACTACTACATTTATAAATACTACTTTTGTATTCGTGTAATAAAATAAAGCTTATTTGTTTCTTTTTTCAAAAATTACAACAGATGATGAAACGCATCACTGGAATACATCGCCAAACAATAATCCAGCAGTGTATCCAGAAGAGATCTGCACCACCAAAAAAGAAAGGACAAAAATCCAGAATTTATCAGGGAAGCTAAGGAGGGTTTCGATATGGAAAGAAACCTATTATTGAATACATACTAAAGCCATGTAATAATAGAATAAATCTATAAGAAAAACTGTCCAGCAACTGTGATTAAAAAATTATGCCTCTTCATGGTAATTGCAGAGTTCACAAAGTTCGCCAAATCCTTCAAGTAATGGAAATCAGCGCTACAGTGCAGATTTGGCACGGAGTAACTATTTTCTCATTTCTACATCAAACTTTTTTAATGACTTGTGAAGAGATTTTTTTTGAAATTTCACATTATTGGAATAATGTTGAATACATGTTTTGACCGATAGTACATTATATATGAAAAAGCAAAATATTATTTTTCGCGTTTTCCTCCATAGCTATTCTTTATAGCTTACAATATTTATGTCCATATTACAGAGTAAAAAGCCATTTTAAATAATTTCGAAGGGGTAAAATTTACTGAAGTTGGTATTTTTAACTAACGCCTTCGCTTGCTCTTTCAGATTTTTCCGGGCGAAGTACAGAAAAAGGCACAGTTTTTTTACTGTAATCTATCACAAATCTTTCACTTAGTATTTTAAGCTTCCTCAGAGTACAAGAAATGAAATTATTAAATCAGAATAATTAAGTAAAAGACGCGACGCTTGTTTAAATAGAAAATTGTGATGAGTAAGACAACTCTTCTGGAATAAGGGTAGAAAATGTCACAAGTAATTGTATTAAATTTTTATTGCAATCCCTCAAATTTCCGCAAGAGACAATAAATTCAATTACTAGGTGGTAAAAATAAGAACAGATCTGAATTTTGTTCGTTTGTTGCAAATATATTCTTTTATGTTTGGACGAGTGTCATTTACTTAATTATTGTGATTGGTACTTGTAATCCGAGGAAGTATATCGTAAAATCATGAAGAGAACATTTGTCAGATTAAAATAAAAGAGTAACCAATTAGCTAATGCATTTGATATTATTATTAACTCAGAATAATTCTTGGAGTTTAATTAGCGTTTGTACTCAATTATATAAAGTGTAAATTATAATTTATTTATGATATTTTCTTGAATGATGATACCCTAAAGTGGCTTGTATTAATGCTTGGTTCGCTTATAGGATTTTACTACTATATTATTGTTACAAGAAAGAAATCAACTTCCCGTACTAACGTGAAGGACTATTTACGTACTGGGTAGTTAAACACTGGGATTGGCTTTTGAATGGGAATTGATATAGTTAGCTTGCTCTAAGAAGGTTTGATTGCCAACTGAAGTGCAGATTTATATATTCTCCAATACATGTTGTATGCTGTTCGGTTTATGCCCTATTGGACATATTAATGAATCGTCATGAGTAAATATGTTATTACCTGGAATATATAACTGATCAACGTGTTTTGAATTTTGTACGGAAACGTTGGATGTTCGTGTTGTAATAGTAATTCACTGCAGAAGTTTATCCGTGAAGTCCTCACATGAGAGCAGTACAAGTATTGATATTATCCCCAGGCGAATAAATTTAACCATTTGTACTACCTGTTACATTTTAAAATTTATTTTGTCTTTAATATGTATTTTCAATTTAGTTGAGTTCCTTCCGCATCGAAATATCTGTTTATTTGACAATATTGAGCTATTTTGGCTATTCGTTATCTTTAGTTGCCCTAGTATATTGGACCGTGCAATGTAATATTATTTTACTAATTCACAGTTCAAATTTTATTTATCATTTTTGCAAATTAAAGTGCCATATGTGATCGGCATACAGAATTACCGATGCTTTTAGATTAAAGATCCTTGGTCGTTTATGTATAACATTTTCTTGGTTAGCGCTGTGGTTAATTAGTTTAGTAATTATTACATCGAATCATCGAATCATCTACTGTTTAATGTCTCGGCTTAGTATTATGCAAATTATGCGTTTACTTATTTAATATTTTATTTGCATCTTGACCTGTGTGTCTCATAATGAAGGGAGGGGGGGCATCTAAGTACATCTCACAGACTGAGAGCTGACCGGTGAGATGCATTTCCCACAAGATGCGCAGTGAATTCCTATAATATTAGGATAAGCACGAGCTAGCAGTCTGGAAAAATTGTCAAGAGTTACACATCGAAGTGCAGTATGTTTCCTATATATGTATCTTTTTTCAGTATATTACAATTTCTTATCTGCATCTACTCCTTCGTTCGGCTAATGTATGCGATGATGAACAAATGTTATCCTTGCCTTTTTTCGAATATTTTATCTGTCTCACACTGACCTATATGTCACGCAGAGAGGACTCCTCCCAGCGGTCAGCACTCGGTCTGTGTACTGTACGTCGATGCATGTTCCGTTCGTGTCGTCCCATTTTATCGCCAGCTTTCTAAGTAGAACGTGAGAATTTTCTTCTAGCATCTTCAATGTGCGGAATTTATTTTGTACCTAATAGTAATTATTTTTATAAATCTTGTCTCTGAATGAATCAAAGGATGTACACGAGCACCGTGTTTTACAACCTAAGTTACAGATCAATAAATAATGGAACGTTTGTTTTAGTTGTATGTTTATAGATAATGGAAATGCAGTATAGCTTCCCTACAAATAGGGGTAGCTAGTATGTCCCAGCGGGACCTACCTTCCGGTGACGTACCTTGAAAACCAGCTATAATCGCTGTTGGGATAGGTTCTTCATCGATCAGCTATGGGCGCCACGCATGTTGAAGCATCCTTGGAGATAAGTGCCAATTCCCCAAGGCAAAATAAAGACTAAATACGCGTGCAACACATGTAATGATGAACTCACTCACTACATCAGAATTACAAGAGCTGTACATGAATATAATTAAATTAAAGAAATCATTCTTAAATGAAAATTATTAAAATTGCAACTAATAATGTTAATAGCGAAATCATTTTTTTTAAATTTCGCCGTCTGTGAGATGCGAACTCACGCCTCAAAGTTAGCTTTACACTGCCCGCTTCCAGCTGGGTCAAGACCGGAACGTGAGCTCTATATCACTATTAATCTCTTAAATAGTATTAAGCAGTATATGTTAGATATAATAATAATAATATGTATGCACATGGTTGAGCTATTTTGTTGAATGAAATACATGTTTAATTTAATGAAATCGCACAGATAGAATAAAACTAAAAATGCCATCCTGTAATAATTTTTACGTAAAATTTAATAATCTCAATAAAATATTTATGATGCACTTAATTATGAAGTGCACATACACTTTTGTTTTTTAAAGAATTGCAGTTGACCATGACGTCATTAAAATGCTATTTTTTCCTGATTTCATAGATAGCAGGTTTGGTATGGTTATCTTTTTAAAAATATTATTATAAAAAAATAATTTAATTACTATTACTTTTGGAAAAAATAATGAGCAAGTAGGCTTTAATAAACTATTTTAAATAACTATACTATAACTATATGACATATTTATTAAAAGAAAAAAGAATATGAAAAATTATTGCAAATAGAAACAAAATTAAATAAACTAACGAATGAGCGAGCAGTAGCTAATCTTATTTAAGTAAATGCTCAAACGAACCACCCTTATATCGGATGCACTTTCAACACCTTCTAAGTATTTCGGAATGAACCATATGCTGTGTCTGTGGGTGAATGATTCTTATGGCTGTAGTAAGATTCATTTTGAGTTCTTCGGTGTTGTTAAGTTTTTTCAAAAACTCTATTCTTTAGGACCCCCAGAATGGTACCTGCATTACCAATTAATTTAAGAATAGTGTTCTGAAAGATATTCAGGAATCTTTAAAAATTTATGAACAGGTGGAGCAGATATCGTGTTGAAAGCATCTGAGGTTATACATTAAATTTAATGTTAGTTTATCTAGAATGTCTGCCAGTTCGTTATGCAAAAAGTGTAAATATCGTTCTTCATTCAAATTGTTTTCATGAGAATATGGTTACATAATTCTCATGTCAAAAGTTAGGTGAATATATTCTAGAGACCAACAAATATTGTATTATCTGTGAGATATTACATTGTTGGAAATACTTTTCTTTAGCATTAAAATAGTTTTTCAAAGCCTACTTGCCCATTATTTCCGCTGAAAGAAGTAGTAATTGAATTACATTCGCTATAATAAAAAATTTAAAAATATAACAATATTAAACCTTACATCCATCAAGTTAAAAAGAAAATAAACATATTAATGAAGTTATGGCCAACTGTGATTACCATTAATGAAACATAAATTTATGTTATATGTTGAGAATTAAGTGCGCCCTGAATTTTTAAATATATATAACTGACATATATATAACTGAAAATGTCGGCCAATTTTAATTTGGTTTAAATTTCTTCAAAGGTTGACAATTAATTAGAAATACTATCCTGTAACTTCAATACTCTGATAGTTACCCATATAAGACGATAAAAAATGAGCAACCTTTATACATACTGCTACTTATAGAAGTTTGACCAGCTGAGATACAGCATATAGATTGCAGTTGAAAAGGCTGTACCCTGAGATCTTTTGTAATAACATATTATAATCCCATAGGTGCTGTGTAAAGGATCTTTTCTGTGATTTTGAAAACTATCGACAGAAATAAATCAATTTTAACATTATATGAATCTAAAATTATTATTTAAAAATGCTATTTCATCATATTGGCAAAGTTATGCTTCCAAGTAAGTATGATAATAGATTTGTTTGTGTTTAATATTACGAACGGTTCTAACACAGAATCTGAAACGATTCGATTCCTCTAGTCCGAATTAGTTCTACAGCTCTAGAGCGGTTCCAGAACTGCCAATCACAAACCAAAACACGACATTTTTTGTTCCAAAACAGTTCTGGAAACCCAAACACGATTTCTTCCAATTATCTAGACGTAAGTGTGTATTGGATTTCGTTAAGTTTTAATAACATACTACTATGATATTAGTATATTTAATTTTTTTATTATGATGCCAAAACTTAGCTCTGAGAACAGGATTCTTTATATCAGGTTCCCTCAGAAAAGAAATACTAGACTATCTTCCCGTCAGGAATCGTGATCTCAGGAAATAAAAATAAAATAAAAAAAAAAACAAATTACCCAATAAAGAAAATAAAATTTTCTTTTATTCAAATTAATCTTTATCAAATTTTTAACAATCAAAAATATGTATATTTAAATAATTAAATAATCTCAAAAAAGAAAGAAATATATAAATATAATTTCGAATTCACAAGAAAAACCCTACCCTCTTACTGACAGAGTAGGATAAAAAAACTTGCAGTGACCAACACGACTAATAACCTTATACAACAAAATAATTTAAGCAACAATTCATCAAACTGAAATAATCAAATAATGCATTTCTCCAAAAATATACTGGTCGACATGTTCCTGATGAATCCACCTTACGCAAATATCATGTTTCTAAGTGCTTCATGAAAACAGTAGAATGGATTAGAAGACATCTTTCAAATCAGTACCTATGGATAAGTGCCGACGAAACTATCTATATATTAGGACGCTGTGTGATAAATGTTGTAGCTGGTGTACTACATCCAACTATTCCATATAACGCATATTATGTAATAGCATCTAAAGTTATAAATACAGTTGATGCGGAAACAGTTGCTAAAACCATTGACGAGAATTTGCACAAAATGCTTCATTCGGACGACAGGTACAGGGAAAAAATATTTTTATTTGTTAGTGACTGTGCCGTATATATGTTAAAAACAGGCAGGCTATTAAAGCAGACATATCCTTATATGCTGCATATTACTTGTGTAGCTCATGCTCTCCACAGAATCTGTGAATATATCAGAGACACCTGTCCGGAAATTAATAGACTTGTATCCTCTTTTAAAAAAGTTTTCAGAAAAGCTCCACCAAAGTAGCTCTTTACAGGGAAAAACTGCCATCTTTGTCACTGTCTCCGTCGCCAGTAATAACTAGATGGGGAACACGGTTGGAAGCTACTAATTTTTATGCAGATAATTTCGTTACATGTTTAAATGACGATGCTCGAAGTATTTCTGAGTGCAAAGAACTAACACAAATCCAAAATTTAAAAAACCAGTTGTTATTCCTTCAGGAACACTTCGGAAATATTTTCAAAATCGAAATCTCAATGGGTCAACCACATTAGATGTGGCTATTAATAATTTCAAAAGTATTCCAAGTACCTTCGGATGTGGCCTTCGGCAAAAGTTTGACGCAGTTCTTAATAAAAATCCAGATTTAATGACATTGCGGCAATTGTGTATGGGGATAACGACAGATAATCTAACTGCTAAATACGCTGAAATAAAAGAATATTTCCAGTACGCACCTATAACCAGTTGCGATGTAGAAAGGACGTTTCCATCTACAAGGATGTACTTTATTCAAAGAGAACATATATTACAGAAGAGAACCTTGGGAATGTATTGCTAGTAAATATTAATACTCCTTTACTCGACTTGAACTACAATACAAACATGTATTTTGTATTTTATAGATCACCATCCACTTGTTATCCAATTATATAAATAAAAGTAAAACCTCTTTAAAAATACAAAATTTCAATAGTGCCCCCATGGGCGATGAGTCATCAACCTTTCGTGTCCGCTCTGTACTAATCAATAAACTGTATTAATATAAAACATACTGGAAGCTTCAAGTGCGCTATTAGTTAGCGTATTACCGACATCATGACATAATTTGTGCACACCATGAGATAATTTAGATTCAAGTGACGCACAGGTGTTATTAATTATTTTAGCTAAGTTTGCTTGTGCGATATTTCACCTACCACAAGTACGTAATAATATTAATTGTTACTAATTAAGAGCACATTCTACATTATGTTGAGATGAAATCTGTACGTATGTGGATTCGTGATAATTACTAACTAAAAGAACAATAAATTTGGAGCAGTTAATAGGTTTACGGGGGTATTAAATGTTCTATATTTATAAAAGCAGCATTTCCTCCGTCCTGTGTACATACGTGGCTCGTAAATTTGATAATGAAAGGCGTTAAAATAATACTACATGAACTACCACGCACTGACCACGTCAATACGTGAAGAACGAGTCAGTCCTATATCGTTCTAAATATATCTCCTAAGTTAAAGCAGGCAGAATGAATCAAGTCCGGAAAGTTTGTTGTGAAAATGTACACAAGATTTATCGTATCTTATCGTATACAGGTGTCTATTTCGTGGGTTTTCAATACATCCTAAACTAGTTGGTATATGTGTAGAGAAAAAATACTTCCATTATATCTACAATTTAAAAATATATTCAGCATACCATATCAAATTTTTAAATCAAAATTATATCATTTTAGGATTTTTATGTTAACTTTGTATAAAACCTTATTTTAAATCTAATTGTAAGGCTCTGCAGTTGTTAATTATTACTTCTTCGTTTCTGGGATGAAACCGTGTCGTTTTCTTTTCATCCACTGTTTACATTTCTTCCTAAAGCACTTCTTCAATACTGTATCCTCTTTTGTTGTTAACTGAAAAAGACTGGCGTTATTTGGCAGAGAATAGCATTACATCAGGAGTAGTGGGACAGTTCAATAGAGCGTGAATGTTATGGTTGAGCTGGACGTGAAGTGAGGGATTTCAAGAAATTGTGGATGTAGTATTTTCATTAACGTTGTTGAGTCCTCCTGTTTTGAAAGACTTGTATCGTTATTCTTTCAGTTGGATATTCTTGGTTTAGAAGCAGGAAGAATAACTTCGCACTGAATTTACGTTATACGTGGTTATTCACAAATTATATAACACTACACTGTTATATACAACTTTATTTACAATTAAATATAATAACAATGCAAACAAATGTCGGTTTCTTGCATTGGGCAAGTTTAACCGTACATGATAGCTAACTGCTAACAGGTTGAGTTTCGTTGGTAAACCGATTTCAATTTTCTGTTACAAACAAATTCAGTATTTAGAGTGGGGTGGTAGATTTACCAAACCGTACCACCTCTATTGTTGTCTGGAAAAACCGAACATTAATGGGTTGTAAGTTTCATTAAAGGTTCTCGGAAGGAGCAAATAGCAATGCAATTATCTAATATAAATATATGAACCCTGCTGTGGCGTTTACGGGTTTCTTCAATTAGAGAATATCTATAATTCTGAAATCCAGCTAATGTTTATGAATTTTAAAGTACTACAACGGCATGATGTTAATAAAAGCAAGAACATAAATGGTAATTTAGACAAAGCATTTACCGATTTTCTAGAATCGACAATAGAAAAGTTATTATTTTACGATTATAAAGTAATAAAATGACTGTAAGCACTTATACAGAGAAATATACATCTTCTAATTAATTGTAAAATAAAGCAAATTGAGATTAAAACTAAACATATATACGTTTTACATAGAACATAGAATATTACTTTATAAAAAAGAATAAAAGAAAAATAATAATAATAAACGTCCTTAACAAACGTTATTGGAATGTTTTTGGATTCCTATGAATTTGTAGGTTTTCCATCTGTAATAAGGAGATTTGATAGGATATTTGAGTGCCCTAGAAGCAAAATTTGATTATTGCGTTCAACATCAAATCGAAAAAATCGAAAATCTTAAAATTAAAATTGTTAAAAAGATTCCAAAAAGTGTTTTCATTCCCTTGAATTTGTTCACTATCAACTGCTTCAAGAATTGATTTTAAAAAATATATCGGGTTTATTCGTAATTAAAGGAAAAGAAAACAATTAGCGAGATTTGTAACAGTCTTTGAAAAAAGCGAGTTTGGTACTATTCCTACTAGAAATTGTAAAAAAAAAAAAGAAACAAAATTATTCACATTGGAATTTATTAATTACAAAATATATACAAGTATAGAGAAATTATATAAACATTCAAAACAAACGTCACATTGTTTTAAACTACTGCATTCAGCGTCATTGTTATTTTATTTAGGTATAATTGTTACAGTTTTCATCTATAAGAAGTGTTGCACAACGGTGTTGGGTATAAAATCTTAAGTCAGGATTATTCTTTCAGGTATCACCGTAATGTTTTTTCAAAAGAGAAATTATTGTAGATTTATCACCCTTTAACAGACAACCAACGGGAAGTTCTTTGCTCTTACAGGAGACTAACTCTTTTCCTTTCTGACAAACAGACTTAGTCTCACCTACGTTGGCATAGTAATGTGGTTCACTTCGCTCCTAGATATTGCTATTATTCGTTTTTCCTTTTAAAAATATATGCCTTTTTGCATGGGTGAGCTGAAAATCCACGATCCTGGAACTTTAGTGACAATTTGTGATTCATTTTTCCAGTCATATGTATTCTAATCTATGTCCAGCTAAGAATAATTGCTCTCATCATATTCAAATTGTTCTTTTTTTTTACTTGTTTTTCTATGACTCTAAACATCCGATAGGGTGGCATAAAAGGGTGACCAACTACTATAAATATCGGGCCAACAGACTTTATATTTTGATGTGCTTTCCCTTGTAGCCAAACTGATATCATGGTCATCATTATACTACTTTTATTTTGACCGCCGCAACCACCTGCAAATAAATGTACTGTATCAAGTTTCTCTTTAAAGTTAAACTTTTTTAATACATCCCAAACAGCTGATGCAATAGTATTTGAGTTTTTAGGAAAGTCTACCTGCGACCATACATAAAAATAAACAGTACCTTCATTCAGAGGTCCATTGTATCATCCATGGACTACCGTCAATTTATAGTAATTTGTTGGCTAAAATACCTAGCCTGATCAAGCAGTTTTTGTAACGCCAAATTTCTTTCGCAATCTACAAAAATTACTGCGATATTTTCCGAAGGCTGTTTCATTAATGCAATAGTGCTCTTGCTTTTGAGTTATGCAGTCGTTGTTGGACTATAATGTTTTGCTTTTGGAAGCTGCGAATATCCTTGTCTTTAAATTCCTCTTTAGCACTTAAACAAGTAGAAAATATATCTGTCTTCGGAGACCCAAAACCTATGTTACAATTATAATTTATGTAAGTTCGAAAATATCCTAATTTAACGCGTAGCCCATCCTCTACTCTGGAATTGAAAATCTACCTTAATTTTGTAAAATTGAACTCATACGGTAAGTATATGAAAGCGCTTGTTTGACTACGGCAGTAGTGACTTTCTACACATTGAAGAGATTCAATGAAATTCTTTATTGCCACCTTTTTGATTTCGATCTCCTCCCCTTTTTCTCGAGGAATTTCATCTCATAATACAAAGTTTTTCATAACACGATCGATTCTAATAATTAATAAGTAAAAAACACAAATTTTAGTTTCAAAAATATTTAATGTAGACACTACATATGTTTCACCACACTGTGGCTTCATCAGGTGATGAAAATATACAAATTCAATTTCTGTTACAATGTCACTTATAAATACAGAAAATAGATGACACAATTATTGTTGTTAGGTAGGGGTATACAATACCTAATACCTAACAACAATAATTGTGTCATCTATTTTCTGTATTTATAAGTGACATTGTAACAGAAATTGAATTTGTATATTTTCATCACCTGATGAAGCCACAGTGTGGTGAAACATATGTAGTGTCTACATTAAATATTTTTGAAACTAAAATTTGTGTTTTTTACTTATTAATTATTAAAATGAAGTTTCAACAAGTAACTCTCCAATCAATCAGTTATTTACGATCGATTCTGTTTCTACTGAATGTAGTGATTTTTAAAAATGCATTCTTACAAATACGGATATTGCTATTTGAATCTGATATTATGAAATATGTAATAGAGATTTTTTCATTATGCACAATCGATCTTTTGCATTTTCACCTTTGCAATATGATAACTTGGAACACTAATAATATGGTTGTCCCGGTTGACCGTTATGCCCACAAGTTGGGTATTCGGGTAAACCTTTCGGAGTATGTCTAAAAATTCACTAACAATCATGTCGAGCGACATTAACGATGCACTTACTATTACCATTTTAAACAAAACAAAGTATTTCAAAAGCTTTGTGCATTAAGAGGACAACAGAGTAAAGTGAATCAAAAAGTTAAGAGCAGACAGCGTGACAGGACCACATGGTTTATATCGAAAATTCCGATTGGTGGGGTACATAAAGCGAGTTTTGCATCTAGTGCAAAAAAGCAAAAAGAAAGTTTTGCATCAAGTCGTAGATTTTTAAAGGAATTTTCTATGTTAAAAAGGCATTTTTGCGCTGAGCTACTTGGATATTTGATGGATAATGTGTATGTTATCAATATGGCGTACATAGTTCAATTATTATCAGTTTTAGCGAGGTTTGCATCTAGGGCATTCATCTGTTCTATTGAACCGGAGTTCATAATTGGGTAGTATTTGACTGAGGAATGAATATCTGATAGTTTGGAATGGGGTTTGAACATGGTTTTGATGTTCAATTTATTACGGATTTTGCTAATGTGATCGATTACGCACTAATTGCCGCATAACTGGAAATAGGTAGAGGTTGAGTAGATTTCCACCAAATCAGCCAATTTATTCAATAGGTTGTCGGTGGCTCGCTTTTTGTGACAACGGATGAACATTAAAACTTACCAGCCTGACCTTAGGATTAATTGACAGTTCCCTATGTAGTCGTGCTTAAGATGGTACTTAGGATAAACAACAATGTAGGGATTTAAGTATTTGGACAGGTACTTAGAGAATTTATATGACGGCGTCTTGGTGGTACTGACAATAGGTCGAAGACGAACATTTGCTTTGTAAATGTTGGGCTGGTCTTATAGATTAGATGCTATGGATTTACTCATTATATAAGGTTCTGTGCGTCTAGTTTTTCAGGAACCATTCCGAGAAAAGAGAGAATTTTCGTTTAGATTCACTATTGTTTAGAACAATTATACCATTTCCCTTATCTGCAACCATGGCACCAACTTAAAGCAAAAAAATGGGCAGAGGCCAAGTGGGCACCAACGTACCCGAAGTTTTAATCTTATAGGCGAAGTGGGCACCAATGAAATGGATCTGCGCTAATTCTGTAGGCAAAGTAGGCACCAACAAAAACATTTATAATGAAGGCAATGAAAACGCAATAAGTACTGATTGCTCAACTTATTTATTAAGATTTGTCACATTGCATATTATATTTACTAAAGGAAAACACAATATAATAATTTGTAAATTTAAGAAAAATATTAAGATGTATAAAAATATTTAAAAAATACTACATAATATATACTAAGAAAGAAAATGAAAAAAATAGGCAATATACACAAAAAAGTTATATAAAAATATTAAGTGTATAAAAATATGTATAAAATACTACATACACTAATATTCTTACTTATATTCTTTCTCTTGTTGAATAGTATGAAACACACTTAACTCTTAATATTAAGATATATAAAAATATTTAAAAAATACTACATAATATATACTAAGAAAGAAAATGAAAAAAATAGGCAATATACATAAAAAAGTTATATAAAAATATTAAGTGTATAAAAATATGTAAAAAATACTACATACACTAATATTCATACTTATATTCTTTCTCTTTTTGAATAGTATGAAGCACACTTAACTCTTAATATTAAGATATATAAAAATATTTAAAAAATACTACATAATATATACTAAGAAAGAAAATGAAAAAAATAGGCAATATACACAAAAAAGTTATATAAAAATATTAAGTGTATAAAAATATGTAAAAAATACTACATACACTAATATTCTTACTTATGTTCTTTCTCTTGTTGAATAGTATGAAACACACTTAACTCTTAATATTAAGATATATAAAAATATTTAAAAAATACTACATAATATATACTAAGAAAGAAAATGAAAGAAATAGGCAATATACACAAAAAAGTTATATAAAAATATTAAGTGTATAAAAATATGAAAAAAATACTACATACACTAATATTCTTACTTATATTCTTTCTCTTGTTGAATAGTATGAAACACACTTAACTCTTAATATTAAGATATATAAAAATATTTAAAAAATACTACATAATATATACTAAGAAGGAAAATGAAAGAAATAGGCAATATACACAAAAAAGTTATATAAAAATATTAAGTGTATAAAAATATGTAAAAAATACTGCATACACTAATATTCTTACTTATATTCTTTCTCTTGTTGAATAGTATGAAACACACTTAACAAAATGTAATCTCGTAATTTCTCCCAAAATCATTTGTGAATGTAAATTTGTTAGTGTGTCCAGCTTGACTTTTGTCTTCTTATCATTCATTTTCAGTGGAATATGAACACTTTGAAGCTTAATATATGTATCAATTTGATAGTCTTTAAGTTTTTCGATAAATACATAAATAGACGGGTGAGTTGCATAAAATAATCCATTAAATCTTGAGTGAAATGATTCACAGGCGTTTGTTGTGTGAATTATTGATGGACTTGCATTAGCCCACAACTCTGGAGGAAATTTTGCATTTTCATCGATATATGTCTCCAACAAATAGTCTGCGTATTTCTCAACATCTGCATGGTGAGGTTTGTCGCTGTACAAATCAAATGCAAAACAATCACCAACTTTGTCAGGGCTTAAATATGTTAATCCGAAAGTATGTTTCAACCATCTTCCTATTTCAGAATCTTTGTTTTTGAACTCACTACTTAGTCCTAAACTTTGAATTTTGCGGAACCATGCTTGATGTAAATGAAAGCGGCATCCATTTACTTTCGCTGCTGGCCATGTATTACGCACTGCCACATGAATAGCACTTTCAAAATCTATAAACACCTCGACAGGTTGAAATCGTATGGAATACCGTTCAAAAATTTGTGAAGTCAACATTGCAAATAACTTGGCATACGTTTCGCTGCGTTTATCCCGTAAGATACAAAACACCAAAGGGATGTAATGACCGTTCTTAAGCCCATGGATGG
Organism: Amphimallon solstitiale; assembly: GCA_963170755.1. Lineage (NCBI taxonomy): Eukaryota > Metazoa > Arthropoda > Insecta > Coleoptera > Scarabaeidae > Amphimallon > Amphimallon solstitiale. The sequence goes on along the minus strand of OY720676.1, from coordinate 62,031,039 downwards.
TAAATAATTAAAGGAAATATTTTGTACAATATGAAAACGTACCATCCATGTATATGTAATCCATCCCACACAAACTCCGAATATTTGTTTCGCACGAAAACACTATAATGTTATCATGTAGGCTATTAATAAAAACAAAATCTTCATTCTCACTTGTTTTTACACTATAACTGTTGACAATTTCATGAATTCCAGTAACATTTTTCGGTAACGGTCCAGGCAAAAGTTTTCTTCTCGAATAGTATATATTTCTTCTGATATTGGTTACATCCATTGTGGTAATCGTCTCAGGTAGGTTCTTTTTGAGTTCACATCGAATGATTTTTGAAGGTTTTTCGGAAATATCGTCTTGTGCCTTACGTTTGCATGCACTGGATATAATTTTCCTGTTTAATTTACTTTCCTCAGGTTCGTGATTATGTACAAGCTGACTTCTGGTTACAAGGTTTTCAACACCAAGTGTAAAGATTTTTGCGGTACAATTGGTATATTTTTTAGTACAGCGCCAAAAAGTTTCCCCACTTTTTAAAATTTTACACCGAGAAAACGTAAATTTCTCCACCACTAACAAATTTTTTCCGTGAATACTTTGCACTAAATGGGTTTCCATAATTTGTCAAATTCAACAACGTTTGCTCACAACAAAATATTACTAGTGAATGTTAATTATAATTGTTGAAGGGACTATATATTACTTATTTTGTGTATTTCTATAAAATTTGTTTTATAATATTATAATCCCTTTAATGACCATAGAATTATATACCGTTATTTGTAAATTTAAAATTGTTAAATTACATATTAGTTATTGCTTATCGTTATTTGGAAACTACACATTTATAAATTATACTGTTATATATATATATATATATATACTCTTCCCTAATACTAATCCTTTCAATACCTACACAGGTAATTTTATAAAATCTATTTTATAATCTTATAATCCCTTCGATGACCGTGGTGCCCACTTTGTCTAGCGGATTACCGAGTGTCATTAGATATTAGGTAGAAGACCATTATCAGTGCCCACTTGGTACCCGCCGAAAAAAATAGAAAGCGGGAAATTCGAACGCATTTCAATCATTTATGAACACTCTGTATAAAGTACGTTTATATTACCAAAAAATTCTAATAATTAGCAATTATTAGTTTAAGCACATCAGATCGCACATCCTATAGGTACAATAAAAGTTCGTGGTACAATTGTTGTAATAACGAAAGATTGACCTTCTATCATGATGGAGAATTATTTACCAGTGTTGATAAATATGCGTTGCTTGGATTGAGTATCGAGTAGGCATTGCCAGTGTGCTATTTGGCTTACTTTTTGGTTAAAAGTTGTTTCTAGTAGTGAAGTATGGAGTCCGCTCTCTTTCTCCTCCTTACCTCTCACACTATTACACATGTATTCATTTACGCCTACGGCATGGAGTCCTTCTCTTTTCGGTGTTTCAATATATGATAAAACAATAATAGTGAGACAGAAAGCTTTCATAAGTTTGGGATAATACATAGAACAAATATTAGATACTTAAATAACTGATCTATACATATTTTTATGGTGATTTAATGAGTAAATAGATTGTTATTGTTAAAATCATCTTTAAGACGTTAGCTAAAATGCAGTTATTTTCCAAGTCAGAGATTCTATTGTAATAAACAAGATAATAATTTATTTAAACGTATAATTGCATATTTTTTAATGCTTCTGTGTACATGTTATTAGTGACAATAAATATCCAACTAAGAAAATCTATTATAAATAATATTTTTGATTACGAACTGTTTCTGGTAGTTTAATAAAATAAGCGAAAGATATATTGTTTAACTGAATTATTGTGAAAATAAACATTGTTCTCTTTCTTTCAGTGGTTCATAATTTTCTGGGCATTTTAAGAAATGAAACAAACACATTCAAAGTACATCGTTTTATAAAAGTAGCAGACAATATTATCTGTTCAATTATCTTTGTGACTAGTACAGCGGAAAATGAACGGTGTTGTCTTTGGGGAAATACAATCTGTGTTCATGGTCTTTGTAAGCCACGAATTTAGTATTACTTCGGTCCTCTTTCGAGAAGGCAACCCCGAACCGCTAGTTAGGAATTTATCAGGTAGCCATGCTTTTAAACGGTAAATCCTATTTATATTGATCGCTTGTTCGCTAGAAATTCAATTAAAAACTAGACTTTGAGCTTAATTCGATATAACAATCGTTTGGAGATTTATTCCTCAGAGCAAGTCGAATTTAAAGAAAAACAATTGTTTTCATTACAAAGTTTTAGAAAGCCTTTTCGAAATGACGTCTTTAATTTGAATTTAAAAATGGTCAATTAGAGTCAAAAATAGGCGCTCGGGAATAAGCATGATTCCCTAAAACAAACTGGAAACCAATTTAGAATATGGAAATTTAGATTCTCTAACGTAAGCTTTTATGTAAGGTATATCGTCACGTTATGAAGTCAATTATAATACACCGTTATAAAAATTACCTTTAAGATGAAGCAAGTGAAATAGATTACAAAAAAAAGTAAATGTTATTTTAACTTATACAGTTTCTATTATTATTAACGATTTTTAGTTGATCAGGACGAAATTTACTTTTCGTCGGATTGCAACGGTTCTATCAAATTAATGCTGTATCGTAATGATTAGGGAGCGGAATCGAGCGAGCCATGACTCATCGCTCATGGGCGCACTATTGAAAGTTGTATTTTTTAAGAGGTTTTAATTTTATTTATATAATTGAATAACAACTCTTAAAATACAAAATACATTATTATTTGTTGATTTTGTTGTTCAAGTCGAGTAAAGGAGTAATATTCATCAGCAATACTTTCTCAAGGTTCTCTTCTGTAAGATTTGTTCTTTTTGAATGAAGTACATCCTTGTAGATAGAAAACGTCCTTTCTACATCGCAACTGGTTATAGGTGCGTACTGGAAATATTCTTTTATTTCAGCGTATTTAGCAGCTTGATTTTGTGTCATTGTCCCCATACACAATTGCCACAATGTTATTAAATCTGGATTTCTATTAAAAACTGCATCTAAATTTTGCCGAAGGCCACATCCGAAGTCACTTGGAATACTTTTGAAATTATTAATAGCCGCATATACTGTGGTTAATCCATCTTTTAGTTTGAGATTTCGATTTTCAAAATATGTGATTAGTTTAGGCAAATTTCCAAAGTGTTCCTGAAGGAATAACAGCTGATATTTTAAATCTGGGATTTGTGTTAGTTCCTTGCACTCAGAAATACTTCGAGCATCGTCATTTAAACATGTAACAAAATTTTGTAAACCTGTTTTTAACATATATGCGGCACTGTCACTAACAAATAAAAGTATTTTTTCCCTGTACCTGTCGTCCGAATGAAGCATTTTGTGCAAATTCTCGTCAATGGTTTTAGCAACTGTTTCCGCATCAACTGTATTTATAACTTTAGATGCTATTACATATGCGTTATATGGAATAGTTGTATGTAGTACACCAGCTACAATATTTACCACACAGCGTCCTAATATATCGACAGTTTCGTCGGCACTTATCCATAGGTACTGATTTGAAAGATGTCTTCTAATGCATTCTACTGTTTTCGTGAAGCACTTAGAAACATAACATTTGCGTAAGGTGGATTCATCAGGAACATGTCGACCAGTATATTTTTGGAGAAATGTTTTGAAAGTGGGATTGTCAAGTTTCTTTAATGGGATATTAGCCGCCATTAAAGCTTCACAGAGTTCTTCGTTAAAATTGTCAGCTTTCAACGGGTCCAATTTCTGTGTATGTTTTAGCGATGCTAAGTGACGTTGTACGTTCGATTTTTTGGCATTCTGTAACGATATTTTACAGACTTTGCAATAAATATAGGAATCAATGACAATGGACATACAATCAGTATGACCCTCAATCCAACTCGCCATTGTGTCACGATGTATTTCTCGACGTTCTTCCATATCATATCTGAAAAAGTAACATGAGCAATGTTCTAGATCAAAATAAACGATAACTAAAAATTTTAATCTTAATCTTAACAAAATCCAATTAACACTTACGTCTATGTAAATGGAAGAAATAGATTCAATGGACAGGCAGGAACTATTACAAAAATTACGAAGTACGTAATTAACAGTTAAAAGAATGAAACAAGGACACTAACGTAAGGTATAAATGAAAATTTTATTTCTCTTGGAAATATAACGTAAATATAATAAATTTTAAACACTCCTGACGCCGTTATCTACGCCCGTGTATAAAGAATTTTACCTCATAAATTCCTTATTTTATTGCCCTTTTTTCTCTGATTCTCGGTCTCTTGTCGAGCGTAAACAGATGTTGCAGTTCGCCCTATGAATTAGTGCTATTCAGATATAATGTAAACAACACGCAGTTGTTTACATTATTTCTTTTCACGGTTGTGGCTCCGTGGTAGTTTAGCTCGCTCGATTCCGCTCCCTAGTAATGATCTTCTTAAGTCTTAAACTGAATGGGTCATTATTAAGTATATATTATATTGCACCTGATCACTTAAATTATAAACATATGATAAAGAGATACCTTATCTGTTATATTTATTTAATACATTAACTCGACAAATGACTCTCCTACATTAAATAACCCTAATGAAAACAACGGTATTATATATTATAGAGGATGTGCATAGGAAGCCAAAGGCTTTACATATTCATACAAACAACACACAATACAACTATAAACAATATCAAATTCAGGGTTAACAAATCCACAATGCTAATGATATGAAATCAAATACATGACATAAATAAACCGCTTACAAAAGGAGGTAACACGTTGCCGTCGCTGCAGAAACAGACCACAATAAATACTTATATTTAACGTGCAAACTAATAATGCCTCTAAACTCTTAATAACATTCAAACGTTTTGTTTATTTAATAACGCAAATGTTAAATTTGGTTTAAGACATTTTATATAATAATACCTTTCCTTTGTTATCAGTACCTTTATGAGACGTTTTCCCTATGGTAAATGTCCATGAGGTACCCATTGACTGCCGCTATTGTACTAACCAGTTCACTTATTTTTATTCTTATGGTTTAGGTACAACCTACTTCAGTTTGTGATAATGATAAAAAATGAGGTGTGGCCTCCACACGACTTTCTTATACGTATGAGTGTTTCAAATTATACAGTTTTAAGATTTTTTTTATACAAAAATTATTCAAAACCCTATTCTAAGTACTTTTATTCTCTTAATAAATATCTGTAGAATCCATACTTTGCGCGAGATGTTCGAAAGAAAGTGCTCCTCGCAAAAAGTAAAAGTAAGTGTTACTTCTTGTCCGAATTTTGAATTTTCTTTCTGTATCTGTCTAAAAAGTATGACTTGCAAAATATTTGCAAAGAACTGAATTTCCATAAGCGTGAAAGACCGACTTGCGGTACAAATTTCGACTAACTTTTTGCATAAAATTCTTCTCAGCTTTAATTTTGAGCACATATGAATTGTTTATAAATTTGTTTGAACTTAGTAGTTGACGAAATATTGGCAAAATTCGATTTTTTCACTGAAGTAAAGTACTACTTCTGGTCTGCCGATTCTACTGAAAATCTAATAAAATTTCAAGAGGAAGATTATACTCGTAAATACAAAATTTAGAATTGATAGCTATAGCGGCTTGACCGCTATTGTGGTCACACACACACACTGACTGACACATACATGTTTTAAAAAACACTTTTTTGGTATCAGGGGACTTCAAAACGTGGACATCTGCAAAAAACTCGTGGTCGAAAATTTTCATCATCACAATACTTCCTTATATTAGGTATAAGAAAGTAAAAATTGTATAACGCAGTTAGCTTACACTCTTTAAAGTCTTTTTATTTTGCTCGTGCTCGTTTACGATAATTTTTTTTTTGTGGGATTGTTTTGTTTAATACCGATTTTGTTCACCTGAAGCGTTTAATGAAGTCTACATGTGATGTACACTCTAAACTCTTCTAAACATTTATTTGAGGAACATGGCATCATAATTTTGCTTGCTTAATACATTGTAAAAATTCGCTTATAATACTTAAAAATTAATTTAAAAGCCTGCTCTAAAATTTGACATAATTATTATTTTCTTTTTCGTAAATTTACGCTAAAAGGTAGCAGTTAATTATAAAATGGATGTATAGACTAACTAAAAATTTCGGTGTTTAAAGTTAAAGTAGAAATACGAGTACATAAGTGGTTTTATCAAATATGATCTAAAGTAGTGCATTTAAACAAGTAAAAGTAATTTAAAAAATTTTAAGTGAGGGCAATAGAATTTAACGAAGTTCATTTTATTATACACAAATACATATTTAATCATTTATAATCGACATCATGTAATTTTGATTTGGTGAATAGGTACAACAGACCAGTAGTTCGTATATGTAGTTTCCTTGTATCACGAAGAAAATGATGCTCGACAGGTTTCTCTGACAATTTCACACTTCGCGGATAAGGTTCTGCCGTCCCCCAATTATAATCAATAGAAGTGGCTTTCCTTTCACCAGAAACGGATCTATTATGTTCGGTTTTCTGCGTGTGCCTCCTACAAAATTTAACTAGTATCAACTTTACCAATTACGAAGCGGAGAGCATCATAGAACCACGTATTACATTGGTTTTCTGTAATAACAGGAAGACAAATTCAATTACAGAGTAATGATGAAAAAAGGCCGGCCAAAATATGAAACATTCTGCAAAATATTTTCTTACGCCCTATATTCATCTTGAATATGAGATACATATCGAGGTTGCTCTATATAACAGGCCGATAAACTAAAAACTAAAACGAGTATTATTTTAAGTTCTTCAGGTAAATTACAAACTTTAGTAAAATAATTTGCAACACTTACAAATATTTTGTTTATAAGAATTTTGCCGCACTAACATTAACTCTAGATCCTCCTAATTTTTACATTACTCTTTATATTGTATAATTTGCGTCGATATTATTTGTGTAGTGAAATTAAATATATCTCGTTGATCGATGTAGGCCGTTTGGTAAAACTGCATGGGTAGTAGCAATTGTTCTATGCAAAATGTTCACATTTCAATATTATGCCTTTTTAGTCATTCAAACTTTTTAGCTTTCTGTCAAATTGTGATTTTATTATTAATTGTCATTACTCGTCGCTCGTGAGAAAACTGGAAACAATGAAACAGGAACAGATTGAAGTATTTGTCAGCAACGGTTTCGGGAATGAAAATTTAATGACCAACGGAAGCCTAAAATGATAGAGACCATTCACAATGACAGCAATGGTGAGACATATGTAACACTTTTTTACATGCAAAGTTGCATGAATAACACGAGACGGTTTCTAGGAAAAGCGCAGCCACAAGAGAGAATCTCGAAGTAAGGCAATTAAAATGTTGCAAACATCAAAAAAGAAGTTTCCATGCGTTCAAGTTAGCGAAATGTGTTTACTGCGGCTGTAGGCGTAGAGGATTCCGATTTTTATAAATTAGTAAACAAAAACTCTACTCTCAAGCAACTCTTTACCCTAAATCAGTTTACACTTTGTAAAGAGTCCATGGGTGAAATTTTACCAAATGACTTATCTTTGCGAGAAGCTGCTACTGCCAATTCTAGTAGTGACGGCGAGAGCTACAAGCGTAGCAATTGCAAGGGAAAATGTACTACTGACAATTGTAGCTGCAGAAATATGGGATTACTTTGCAATTCAAAATGTCATCACATGCTTGCATGCTGCCACAAATAGAATGTGCCACGCCAAATCTCTTTTGTGCCCTCTAATATTTTTGGACCAGTATTTGTCTTTCTTTAATCTCTATATGAAAGGCTATAAATAATTCTTATTTCTTTTTGTAATGACATGTTGTTGATGAGCCCGAAATAATAGACAACATATTATCACAGGATGCAAATTAGTAAAGTAGAATAACTTTTAAGGTACTTTATATCATTAAGCGTTTTCATTCTATTTAAAATGTAGAGAGTTGTATTAATTCTCAAAGTTACCTTTACTGCAGGGTATTTCCAATCCAAGTTACTGGTAATTGTTTACAAAATAATTTACAATCGAACACTATCAAATCTTTTATCTTCAATATTGAAAGTCATTTTATTTTGGTTTTAAGAACTTTATAATTTTTGTGTATTTGCTGAGGATTATCATGATAACTTGCTAACAGGACTTTTGAAAGGAATTTTATTAAGGTGAAACTCAACTTTTGTTAGGAATGGCAATGTAATAAAATTTAAGGTATTTTGCTATTTTACTATCTACTAGCAAACATTTCACACATATGTCTAATTTTTAAATATCTTATTACAGTTCTTAAATATTTAATATTTCTATTTATTTTACCGATCACTTCTCACATTAGTCAGGACGCTAGCTAGACATCTAGCACCTTGTCCTTCAGATTTCTTTAAAAATAACTCGGTGTAGTCTCACTACCTTCTTTGAGTGATATTTTTCGTCTAGTGTCCGCTAGTGCTTCATTCCGATCGACGTCGGTTTACGATATATGTGAATCACCCCAGATTCACGCACCTTAAGTATAAATAAATAATTTTTTTAACTTCTATGAAATTTGGTCTAATTAATTTAAGGTACAAATTACGTGTACATAGGTTTCGATAAACTGCAATTTGATTTATGAATAGGATATTTCATTAAATTCTAACCTGTTTGAGATGGCGGATTCGCTGTGCAAGACAATAAATCTTTGCGTACCAGATTTGACAGGAAATGCATATTAATTTTCGTATTACGTACATATGTAGGCAGCAGGTAAATATTTGGAATCTCTTAGTTCAATATTGTCTGCTGTTTTAGTAAATTGCATCTCACGAATAACCAAATCCTGATATCTTAAAGGTTGGGTAAATGCAATTAATGTATTGTTATAGTATTATTAATTGAATGGAAATTTAAGTATACGTGAGTATCTAATGTATTACATTTTAGGAAAAGATATTTAAAATTAAGAATAAGCAGTGTAGGCATATTAAGGTGGACATGGTTTATAATCAATCTGTTATAAATAGTTTTTCAAAACATACACGAGAAAAAAGTACGAATAATTTATTTTCAATAGTAATATGACAAGAGAGTGAGAATAAATTCAAAATAATTCGACAGATTTTCGAAAACTTGTTGCTAGGGAATAGACACGAGAGCCCGTAGGGCTCGAGTGGCTATTCCCGAATGGCAACAAGTTTGAGAAAGACTGGAGAATTATTTTCTAGTTAATTCTCACTCTCGAGTGGTATTCGAAAGATTATTTTTTAATGTTTAAATAAAAAATACAGCACAAAAATACAACTTTTTAATATTATTTCTGTACATTTAACAAAATTATTTAGTGTTAAAAGTTTAATAATAATAATAATAATAATAATATTTTATTCTTTGTAATTACCATTACAAGAAAGTCAGTAAATTTAAAAGTGCACAGTTAGATGTATATGTTAATAAAACAAACAATAACAACAAAACAATAATGTGTTTAAAAGTCATTAATAATGTTCTAAGTCACACTTTAACAACTCTTCTATTGAATAAAAACTGTGATAGCTTAAGATTTCCTCCACTTTTTTTATGAATAGTTTGTCCCTCTCTTCAATATGGTTCTTGATTTTGTTATATAGTTTGGGCCCCCAATAGTCTACGTAGCGTTGTGTCGTTTGCAGGCGGTGATATGGGATTTGGAACTCTTTTCTGTGACGGGTTTCGTAGTTATGATGCCCTCCATTCAATATATACTTTTCTTGGTTTTTTCTAACGTATTTTATACATGTAAGTATAAATAGGCAAGGCAAGGTCAGTATTCTTTCTTGCTTGAAATGTTCCTTACAACCATCCGTGTATTTCAGATTACAAAGAGCTCTAATCGCTTTTTTTTGCAAGCAGAAGATTCTTGTTGCTGCAGGTGATGTGCCCCAAAACAAAATTCCGTAGCTTATCCTACTGTGGAAGTTCGCAAAATAGGCAGATTTTGCAGCGGCATGGGTAGCAATAGTCTTCAGTCTTCTTATAGTATATATAGCTATCGTTAGCGAATTAGCTAATTCTGATATGTGCATGTCCCAAGTGAGTTTATTGTCAATCGTGAGCCCCAGATATCGAATGGCGTGGGATGACTGTTCATTTCTTGCTGAGAAACAGAGATGCTGTGTTTTCTCTTCATTTAATTTTAGTTCATCCATCCATCTTGGAACCATTTTGTGATTTCTTCCATTACCCGTTTGCTCTCTTTTCCAATTTCATCAATTGACTTTCCAGTTACTACGTAGGATGTATCATCAGCATACAGACAGCTTTGTTTAGGTGTTATATTTTTTGGGAGATCATTAACGTACATCACAAATAAAATTGGTCCCAATATCGATCCTTGTGGTACCCCATTATGAATTGGTCTGGTATTTGATATTTGTCCATTTAAGTCCACTCTCTGGCATCTTCCCCTCAAATAAGAAGCAAGTAGATCATGTTCTGTACCTCTAATACCATAATAGTATAGTTTCTGTAGTAGAATTTGGTGATTTACCATATCGAAAGCCTTACTGAGGTCACAACATGTCAGTTCACATCGTTCTTTATTGTCGTAGGCGTCAATTACAGTCTCCATCACCTCCAGTATTCCAGTCACTGTGGATTTGTTTTTCCTGTATCCATGCTGTTCATTAGATATATAGTTTTTTCTTTCTAAGTATTCTAGTAGACGGTCCACTATCAACCGCTCTAAAATTTTGGAAATTGCAGGCAGAATAATGATGGGCCTGTAACTGCTGCAATCATTCGGTCTCCCTTTTTATGAATTGCAACCGCTCTTCCTACTTTCAGTTGTTCTGGAAAGATACCTTCGCGGACACACTTATTGAAAACTGTTGTCAGAATAGGTGTTATTTCAGTTTCTACCTCTTTAATGATATTTGTTGTAACGTCATACACATCCCTGGTTTGTTTGTTTTTCACATTTCTTATTACCTCCGATACTTCTATTTCTGTAATAGTTTTAAAAAAGAACGAACATCTATTATCTAGTCTCATATTTTCTAGGTACTTCTGTATTTGTGTATGTGATTTCGTGCTTATTAGGATCTGTTTTCCAATGCCCGTAAAATAGTTATTAACTTCGTTTGCAGAGAGTTCTGTATCTGATTTTCCTTTATTTCTAGTTTTGTTTGTTTCCCTGTTGATGACCGTCCATATAGCTTTTTGTTTGTTACATGCTTCATTTATATATATTTGATTTGCAGTTTGTTTTGCTTTATTTATTTGATCATGGAAGTTTTTCTTGTATTCTTTGTATGCTTTGTATATGTCTTCATCTTTAGTTACCTGGGCCATTGTTCCCAGAGCGTCCAAAGTGTTACCCATTTGTCTTAATGCGGGAGTATTCCAATAGTCTACTCCTCCGTCACGACAATTTGGTTTATATGTTTTCCTGGTTATAGGAAAATGTTTATTAAAATAATAGAAAAATACTCTATGAAGATTTTCAAAAGCTTCTTCTGCTGTCATTTCATCGAAGCTATCCCAGATATGTGTTGCCAGGTCATTTTTAAATAGACCAGTTGTAATTTCATTTATTTGTCTTGTGTACAAGATATCACGTTCACCCGCAGACACATCATCGAAGCCACCCAATATTATAATCTGGGTCCTGTGGTCTGACAAGTGCATCTCGACAGTCTCCGCGGCCACCATGTGCTGCATATCTACATTCGTGAAAATGTTGTCTATGCAAGACGATGTTCTGCTAGTAACCCTAGACGGTTTTTCAAATTTATATTGCATATGTATGTGAAATACACAATTATTGTAAATGTTTTGTCCGTGAGTGGTGGATTTTGCAACATTCTTCTATTCTGTTGTGTTAAAAGTTATAACTTCTCCCTTGTCTCTTAGGTTATTAATCAAACTTGAATGATGTTCATTATCAACTGCAGGTACGGTTTCAATGAACTAGATGAGCTGTGGCCCGTAATTTTTATTATTTCATGCTCGTTAACACCTGCCTTCGCTAGATGAGACACTGCACTTGGCCTTGAAGAATGGTTCGTAATTTTTATTTTTTTAGTGGCCAGCCCAATCATGTCCGCCGATTCTGTCATCCACTTCGACATTATGTTCACCCCCAACGGCATATTTTTGTATCATCCTGAAGAAGACGGCTGATCCCAAGCAATGTTTACTGTTAAAAAAAGCCTGTCAATTTTTATATGTTCGTTCCTCTTGCTTAGCAAGTCCTTGAGCAATCGGACAGGACACGCATCAGGCTTTTCAGTATTTGGTATTAACCATTTACTATCAGTCAACTTTTGTGCCCCACCTTGCGCTGTTTTAGAGAAAACCGGATGACACTATACTCTTCCAGTGGCCAAACCAGCATTGTCTGTTTCTTCTTGAAAATAATGCACTAAACATTGACAACCTTCTCCCCCACGCCATGCTAGTTCATATGAAGCAATGTGATAAAAGCATTTTTGCAAACCGAAGGGTGTCTCCTCGTCGTAGCGTTTTATTATTTCCATGATTTGTTCTTTAGTTAGAATTGCAGAACTTTACTTCCTTTTTTCTGGCACCTGTTGTAATACCTTACGTTTTGTATTTCTGGCTTCTCTCGCAGATTTAAATTCGATATCTTTAAAGGGGTCTAATTTTCTACTAAATTCGTTGTAGTACAACTCTTGCATTAATTTGGCGGTTTTATTCCACATTGTTTTAATAACGGCTTCTCCATTGCACCTTTTCATATTAAATCCCCAGTCTTTCAAAATGTTTGCCAGTTTTGTGACTGGTGTATTTCCTTCTAATTTGTAACCCCGTTCGTCGCAAAGTGATTGGAATTGTTTCCATATTGAATTATTACTAACCATAGTATTTTTGCACGAATTTTCTTTAATCTGTGCGTTTATATCTTCCACTGATGACGAACTAAATCGCTTATGGTTCATTGCTTCCAATTTGCAATAATACTGGTGACAGGTGTCAAAACTAGAAAATACGTTGTCAACAAACAGAAACAAAATACTAGAAAATATTCTCGGGAGAATAATGTACCAAGATTATTCTCACTTATAATACCATGAGTAGTCAAAGTTATGTCGATTATTTTTGTGGTGGTTACACGAATGTCTTTCATGATTGCATTTAAATACTACGAGTGCGGAGCACGAGTAGTATTCGCAATTATGAAAGACATGAGTGTAAAGCACCACAAAAATAGTAGACTCAACTTTGACTACGAATCGTATTCGAGAGACTATTCAATGAACCAAATCAATTTTTCATATTAAAATGACTCAAAATTTAGTTACACATGATTACGTTTCCATGTCAACAAAAAAAAACATTTATGTTTGTCATTAAAATTTTTGGAATCGTGTTCCTATTTAGTTCGTTTCGTTGAATAAAAACTGGTGTTTCTAAATAATGGGAACTGAGAAAAGATTTGGCACGAAATCTGAAGACGAAATCGATGCTGAAATTTGCGAAAATATCCCTTGGAACACGAAGAAATCCAAAGATTCAGTATGGAGACAATTTAGTACATTTTTAACAGCAAAAGGCTATAAACTGGATCAATCTACTTCTCCTGTGGACTTAAATGTCATCTTAAAGTCGTGGGCATGTAATATGAAGAAAAAAGATGGGTCCCATTATAAAGAAGGCGTCATCAAGCACATGTGGAACGTGACGGCGAAAATGGTTCAAGAAATGTTCTTCAATAAGTGGAAAATAAACGTAAACCCGTTTTCTGATGCAATATTTAAGTCAGCACGTGACGCCAGGGATGCTACAAGAAGAAAACTGCAAGCGTGTCCTGAAAAAAGAACCAGCAACGCGGCGGCACTTACAGAACCAGAATACTTAAATATGATACGCATATTAGATGAGAGTACCCCAGACGGTTTACAGAAAAAGTTTTTCTTAATAGCATCTTACGAACTAGCTTGGCGGGGAGGAGAAGGGAGCAACTGTTTCACCTATTACTTCAAGGAGGAACTCGATAACAAGGGAAGAAGAACTGGTAGAATTGAGTATAATCCAGTATTTTCGAAAACTGCGCAGGGGGGAACTAAATCATTGACAGGCAGCAAGTGGTTGATAGAGAATAAAAGCAATACCGATATGTGTCCAGTTAGGTAACCTATTTATATTTAATTTCAAGACGGTATAATTAATATTCTTCTGTTATTTAGATTGTATTATCTACTGAAATCGAAGAGAGGAAAAAATGTGAAAACAGAAAGGATGTTTTTGACACCGAATCCGTTTTGGGATAAAGTTGAGAATGCGGTGTGGTATAAGAACAGTCCAGTTGGTATATGTGAGATCAGTAAATGGGTGAAGTTATTAGCTGAAAAAACTGGATTAGATGTTAAAAGAAGGAAGATATCAAATCATTCGGTACGCTCTTCAACTGTATCATCTCTGGCGAAAGCTGGAGTCGGAGAGCAACAACTGATGAAAATAACGGGACACCAAAATCTGAATTCCATAAAATCGTACTTGCAGCTTGATGATGAGCACCACGAGTCGATTATCACCAAAATGCGAAGAAATTTTACAACAACAAATGTGTCATGTACAACTTCGACATCTGTCAGTAATAGTGACGGTATTAAGCTACAAGAGAAAGGTACTCCCTCGGGTACTCCCAGTGATAGCTCTGTTCCAGAATGTCTGCTGCAGCACTGCAGTAATGTTAGTTTTTCTAATTGTACCTTCAATATTGTTAGTAAATGAGTTACATTAATAAAAACTTTCACTTGTTTAAAATATCCACTTGAATACCTTCTAGGAAGATATAATCGCTGAAATTTCCTGTTGCTATGATACGAAAGTAAATATTTGCTATTTTATTGGTTCATATTTGAACAATGACAGGTGAATTGAATAGTCACTATAATAATATTGTGATTGCACAGAATTAAATACGTGTCCGCAAATACTGCTAAATGATTGGTTAATAAAATTATTAAAAAATAATCATTACAATTTTTAAATTTATGACTAGCACCTATTATGTTTTTTGGAAGAACTGTCAAATTTCATTGGGCAAGAAAGACAAAAGAAGTTGGTTGAAAAAAATATGAACGTAGAATTAAATATCTTGAAAATCTTTAATTTGAATTTTTCAAGACCTGAGAAGAAAATTAATCTTAGTAAATCAAAACAAATTTACTTACGTAAATCGAGAAAAAATAAAGCAAACCGAAATATTTATCATTTATAGAAACATAACCTTACAATTTGATAACTAATTCTTAACTACAAATCAAATGAATGGAAGTTGAAGAATCTGAAACTTAAAGAAACAACATTAAGGAAAATTCATACTGTTAATGGTATATTTTCCTATTCCAAGTATTGGTTATGTTGTAATACATATCCAGGCAAAGTATCCCCAGCATCTATTATCTTGTCTGAGTATTGCTGAACTTGGTCACTGAAAACAAAAATTAAGGAACTTTTATGTGGAGAACGGTTTTAAACTTGGTTATTTTGTAAATTACACCACCACATGTGAACACTTGGAGCACCAAGGACTATTGGTGATGACGTCCAAAATGTTGATTTTAGTTGCAGCCTTTTTCTTATGGAGTTGGCTTCTTTTAATATAATCAATAACCACCTATTGGTTGCTTTTGTTCAATCACTTTCTGATTGTATTTCTTTTAAGTTAATATCTTCTATTGTATCTTCTTTGATTATTACTTTGTACTGCTTGCATTTACTTATACAGTGTGGAAATAAAGTAACGGATAAAGGCACTAACTTTGTTAACATTCATTTTTTGAGAAAAATCTCGAAGGGGTATACCGATTTTAACTAAGGAGAATATTTTTATCGCATTATCAGTTTCTTACGTCATTTGTTTTTTATGTTATGACGTCACCGGCCTTTTTTTTTTTGATGAAAACTTATGTTTTACTTTCTTATACCTAGTATAAGGAAGTATTGTGATGATGAAAATTTTCGACTTCGAGATTTTTGCAGATGTTCACGTTTTGAAGTCCCCTGATACCGAAAAAGTGGTTTTTGAAAAAATGTCTCTCTCTCTCTCTTTGTGTGTGTGTGTCTATGTGTGTGTGACCACGATAGCGGCCAAACCGCTGTAGATATCAATTCCAAATTTTGTATTTACGTGTATAATCTCCCTCTTGAGATCTGATTAGTTTTTCAGTAAAATCGGTAGACCGGAAGTAGCAGTTTACTTCAGCGAAAAAATCGAATTTTGCCAATATTTCGTCAACTACTAAGCTTAAACAAATTTATAAAGAATTCATATATACTTAAAATTAAAATTAAGAATAATTTTATTTAAAAAGTTTTCCGAAATTCCTACCGGAAGTAGGTTTTACTCTTATCTAAAATCAGTTTTTTGCGAATATTTCGCAAGTCATGCTTTTTAGACAAGTACATTACGAGTATAAAAGTATTTAAAACATAATTTTCATTACCTTTTCTACTAAAAAAATTTCAAAATTCGGACTGGAAGTAACACTTTTACTTCTATCTAATAAGGATTTTTGCAAATATGTCGTAAATTACTCATTCTATATATATTTTTCAAGAGTACAAAAGTATTTAGAGATTGATTTGCAGTCTTTTTTGTATATATGAAATTTCAAAATTCGGATCGGAAGTAACACTTTTAGTCTTAGCGAGTAGTATTTTTTTTTCGAATATTTTGCCAAGTATGCATTGGATAAAGATTTATTAAGAGTATAGAAGTACTTAGAACGGGATTTTGATTAATTTTTGTAAACAAAATTCTTAAAATTATATGAGTTGATACGCCCATACGTATAAGAAAGGCGTGTGGTGGCTATACCTTATTTTTCAAATTGATTTCGATAGCACTTTCGTTCCCTATCCAACTGTATAAAAATTTGAATATGTTACATTTGAAAAAACATGGAAAAAGAGTCTTAAAGTTCAAATATTAAAAATTCATTACATTGGCAAAATGAATTTAGTTACCGGTGCATAAAAGAAAATACATTGTCAGTGTCACAATAAAATAGTGTTTATTTATAATAAGTATTTCTTCTAAATTAGAATAATTTATTTTTAAGTATTTTAATAATAAAAATAGTACTATTGTGCAATATTCTCATAAAGTTCACGTATGGGTAGGAATTATTGGTGACAGATTTCTAAGTCCATTCTATTTTGCTAACAATTTGACTGGAGAGAAATGATTGCAATTTCTACAGTTTGAATTGATGCTTGCATTAGCTGCATCATTTCCTAATGCAAACAGCCCTTACCTACCAAATAATAGTATATGGTACAACATGATGGTGCTTCGCCTCATTACGCAATTAACGTGCGACGACATTGCTCGGACCAAGTTCTCCCAAGAAGACGAGTAGGAAGAAGAGATGCGATGGAATGGCCGGCTATGTCTCCATATCTATCGCTGTTAGACTTCTTTCTATTGGGGTACTTAAAATGTAAACTGTATAAAAATCGCCCTAATAGTTTAGAAGATCTCAAGCACAGAATCTGATATAAAATTGAATTAATATTAGCTCAAACTATTCAGGATGTGAGAAATGAGTTTTATAATCATGTTAGGTATTGTCAGATGGGACAGGGTCGTCATTATGAACACTTAGTGTAAATGTAATTTAAACAGTATTATTTCTGTGCTTATTTTTGTGTTTGATTTTACTCTGAGTTTTTTTCTGGTTAATGAATTGAGTTTTAATATAATTATTAACTTTGAATGGAGTAGATAGTAAATTTATAGTTCGATTTTTCAACATTTTTATTATTTTATAATAAAAACGAATGTACCGTCAATATTTTCATCAAATTTATGTGACTAGAGTTGTTTAATGATTTTTAAATATTTCAACTTTAAGACTCTTTTTCTCAATTTTGTTCAAATATATTTACCGTTGGATAAAGAATTGAAAGTAATAACAAAATCAATTAATAAAAATTATAGATTGTCATTAAAAAAAAAGTCGGTCACGTCATAACATGAAAAGCAAATGACATAAGAAACTAAAAATGCGATGAAAATATTCGCCTTAATTAAAAGCGCTATCCTCCTTCGCCATTTTTTTTCAAAAAATAAATATTAACGAAGTTAATGTCTTTATCCGTTACTTTTTTCCACACTGTATATTTTCTGTCCTGTTAGTGATTGTGACATTTGTTGGACAATAAGATTACTATTAATAATACTAATCATTATCCATCACTGTACTGTTTGTTGAATACGTACGTAGCTCCTAAATCAAAGCCATTACTTTTCATTTCCACAAAAATAGGATTATCTTTCGTAATTGTCATTTAACAGATTTTTCTGAAAATTCAATTTACATTGAAATGTACATACTAAACTCATTATGTTTTCCTAAGGTTAACACGCTGAAACGTACGTTGAAACACATTTTTTATTTGGTGCGGATTGCACTGCATGTGACGCCCATTGTATCATGAATTTGAAGGATTCATGCTACTTCTGTCTAGATTTCCAATTCCCTCTGTTCACACACAATTCCATTTTAATTCCCTTTACTGACATAGACAGTTTGGCGGTATCTCTACTAATACGTTGTAGCCGTTTCTCCTTTTTCTCCATTTGACCTTTCCCAGTGTTTTTCTAAACCGCCTTACTCTGGTTGAACTCCGTACCGTATCGGGATAAGAATTAGATTTTCGAAAAAAAAAATAGGTGAAAGTGGCCATTATTACATCTGAACGTGCAGAATACTGTTTGTATACCGGTTGTCTGTTTAAGCTCGGCCACCGACCATAACACGGCAACAGTCTATCGTACAATCTGGCGGAAAATATCTTAATAGTAGAAAGAACGACGGGAATTTTAGCAAACATATTTTTAAGTTTCCAAAATGATCACAAAGGGGCGCAATTCTCAAGATCAATCAAAATATTGATAAGTTTTCATTAAAGTCTAGATTAAGACAGATTAAAATTTTTACTAACGACATTTTCAGCCGTTTTTATATAATTTTGATTTGAAACTTTTTGATCTGACTCCCATACGAAGGGGAAGGTGGAAGGGGGTATATTTGCGTACTAAAGTAGTAATTTCGATTTGCCTCAACGAATTTTAATGTTTCTGGGTTCATTAGATAGAGAATTTTACAAAGAATTGAAGGGTATGTAGTACGAAATTGCGTGATTGTCGAAAAAAAGGGCGCTGTTGAAAATTTATTTATATTACTTGTTTTTTGTTTAAAATTTTAAATAGAACGATATATTTTTGATACCGTAATAATGAAACACAAAAAACTGAAGAGGATGATGAAGATATAGTCATACGAAGACAATCCAGAAAAATAAAAATATTTAAATATAAATTTATTTATTTATGAGGAATAATAATTTTATTTTAATTATAAAAGGTTCAATAGACAGTGATAATTCGATTTCACTGAATTTTCATCATAATCTTCAATAAACAACTTTCTTCTTACGTCTGGCATCCCTCAGGGATCCAACTTGGGACCGTTATTATTTGTCCTTTTCATTAATGACCTGCTCCTCCAAATTAACGATCCTATTCTTGCGTATGCGGATGACATCAAAATATTTTCTCGGATTACATCAGCCCGAGATGCGCAGGCTCTTCAGACAATTTTGGACATATTGGCCATGTGGTGCGAGGAGTTTAGGCTTGGGTTGAATATCAACAAATGCTGTGTTGTTACGTATACACGTTTCTGTACACCTTTCTACTACTGTTACCAGGTAAATTATACCGCACTTGAACGAAAATTCGAAATCATGGACCTTGGTGTTGTTTTCGACTCTTACTTTACCTTTCGAACACATAATGGGGCGGTCTGTTCTGGAGGCCTTAGATCACTTGGCTTTGTAATGCGGGTATCCAAATATTTTAAGAATATTGCCTTGCTCAAATCCTTGTACTCCGCCTACGTTTTGAGTAAAATTGAATACGCTGCTCCTATCTGGTATCCCATTTATGCACATAACTGGCTGGCACTGGATCGTGTTCAACGTAAGTTTTTAAAATTTCTGTCATTTAAAATCGATGGTATTTATCCGGAAATGGGCACACCTCAGGCTAATTTACTATTACGCCATAATCTTGTATCTCTATAAGCAAGAAGAGATGTTCTCTGCCAGAAGTTCTTGCATAAAGTCATCAGAGGCGACACTGACTGCCCCTGTATGCTCGAAAGATTATTGTTGGTTGTTCCACGAGTTACATCGAGATACAACTCAACGTTTTTGATGCCATTTGCGAGATCTAACGCAATGAAACTGACTCCAGCATATGTTCTTGCCAGGGTGGGTAATGGGATGGAGTTGGATTTATTCTTGTGAGGGTGTGGGGATTCTCAAATAAAATATAATATATGTATTTATTTACTGTATTGTATAAATTTTCTCTGTTATTGGGTATAGCCTGTTGGGAATTCAAGAATTATTATTACTATTATTATTATTATTGTTATTATTATTAAATAAATATATTCATTTCAATCTTCTCACCGATTTTTTAATTCCAAACGCAATGAATGTTAGATTCTCCTTTTAGATGTTTTCAGATTCTCTAGCTATTTTTAAATTTCATGTTTTGTCTTTCCGACATTGAAATAAAATGATAACAATAATATTAATAATAATATATTCATCTAATTATAGGAAAACAGCAAAAATGATTTCCATAACTCATGAACTAAGTATACAATAACGAGAAGAAAAACGATATAATATAATGCATTAGTTATAACCAAATCATTTACTCATTAGTAACGAAAGGGTATAAAAATTGATACCTAATTCATCCCCGCCTGTAACAAGAAAGTAAGTAATAGAACTTATTATTATACCTAAACGTAAATAAGAAAATATATTGACCAAGTAATATAAACGAAACAAAGAAATATATATAAATCAGAAAGTACAAAAAATAAAACAAAAAAAACTTTAATTTAACAAATGTTCAAAGTGTCCACCATTATTTTCAATACATGTTTTTTAATTGTCGATTAGTAGGGAGCACAGTTACTTCAAATTCGGAGGCGGCAATTGATGTAATCGACTTTTTGGGATAAACTGTGTCTCTTATTCTACCCCATAAGAAAATCAAGAATATCTTGAGGCGGATAAAAACTCAATAATATTATCTTTGGGGATAATTTAGGGAATATTGCCGTTACATAAGAACTGCATTTTTGAAGTATTGAAAATACATTTTGATCATATCATAAGCTTCAACGTTAGAATATGATATTTTACAAACTTAATAATTATGTGCAGATGTCCAAAAAGGCTTAATTTGCTAAATACGTACAAAAATTTTTAAAGTGGCCCACCTTGGAAATCTCATAATAATGTAATTCAGAATCACGGTGTATGCGATATTGTATGACGGAAATTTAAAAAAAAGCAGACTATACACTTTTCAGTATTATAATTATTTTAGTTCAATGTTGGAAAAGCCAAGAAATGATACTTAAAAAATAATAGCTAGAGAATTTGAAAATATTTAAAAGGGGAATTTAACGTAATATATGCAATGAATCCAAAAATCGATAAAAATATTGAAATGAATACACAAACACAAGCCATCACATACAGATGTTATCATTGACAATAGTTCTTGTCACCCTTTTTGTCAAAAATTAGCGACATTTCACTCTATGATACATAGATTGATATCAATTCCATTAAATAATGAAAATTTTCTTAAAGAAGTAAACATAATAAAACAAATAGCGACAAACAATGGATACAACTCAAATATAGTAGATCAAATCTTGAGAAAAAAGAAATATAAAAAGGCAATAGAAATGGTTTACCCAATAACAAAAGAAAAATTAAGTATTTATAAAGTATTAACTTACATAGGATCAACAAGTGAAAAAATAGAATTTTTTTTTACATAAAGTAGATATAAATGTAGCATATAAAACAAATAATTCTTTGGGAAAATACATAAAAAACAATAAATCAAAGATAAATAAGGGTAAAAAATCAGGAATCTATAAATTAACATGTATGGATTGCCCTAAAACATATGTAGACCAAATAGGGAGGTGCTTTGACAAAACAATAAACGAACATTTTAAAAGTTTTAGTAATAAAAAGACATATTCAAATTATGCAATTCACTTACTAGAAAATAATCATAATTTCAACAACGAATTTGAGATACTACATTCACAAGAAAAAGATTTAAAATTAAATTTACTTGAAGCGTTAGAAATAAATAAGCTAAATACTCAGATGTACTGTTAAATGACCAGACAGATCTAAATAATTCCCCGCTTTTAAACTGGTACCGTTAAAGACGTAGGTAGTTGTTAAGGATTTATTTAGAGTACATTATATAGTCATTACGAGATTTATTGTAATTAGGCAATGAACAAGTGTGTAGAAAATGTGTTGGAAAAATCATAAATTTGTAGAATGTATTTGGTAGTAACGCAATACCTGAAGAAGCTACATCGTAGCGAAACATGTCGTATTTTTTATATAAAGTGTGATTATACTGGAAATTAGTTGTAAATTGTATTTTACTTTAACCCTAATTGAAATGAATACATTTATGGGAGAGTGTGATAGAAATTTGAATGAAAGCAAACTATACACTGTCTAGTTAACCTCTTAAAATGAAAATAAAATTATTACTCATAATAAATAAATAAATTTATATTTAAAAATATTATTTTCCTGGATTGTCTTCGTATGACTATGTCTTCGTCAAGAAAAAAGGTAGCAACTTCCGGTTTTTATGTTTCTCTTTAATTTTTTATGTGCTTCAATATTACGATATTAAAATATATCATTCCATTTAATATTTTAAAGAAAAAACTAGTAATATACATAAATTGAGAACAGTTATTTTTTTGACAACCACGCAATTTCCTATTGAATGCTCTTCCATTCTGTGTAAAATTCTCTATCTCATGAGCCCGGAAACATTAAAATCCGTTGAGGCAAACCGAAATTACACCTACTTTTGTATGCAGACATACCCCCCCTCCACCCGCCCTTCGTATAAAAGTTAGATCAAAAAGTTTCAAATGAAAATTGTATAAAAACGCCTGAAAATGTTGCTAATAAAAATTCTAATCTATCTTAATCTAGAATTTAATGAAAAATTATCGAATTTTTAAGTCATCTTGAGAATTGCGCCCCCTTGCGATCATTTTGGAAACTCAAAAATATTTTTCTGAAATTCCTGTGATCCATTTTACTCTCAAGATTTTTACCACCAGATTATACGATAAACGGTTTGCCGAGATATGGCCGGTGACCGAGCTTAAATAGACACCCGGTATATTTACATATATGTGACAGACAGATATCGAACAAAATTTCAGTCTCAATATAATTGAATACATATTTCTGTTATCGTCGTCTAAAGTGTGTTTTGTATAATGTATAATTTAACATGGGGTTAGAATTTTAAAATTTCATACTGTCGACAACCCAGCAATTATTTTGTAAATATTCCATAGTTTTATATCTTAAATGTTATCATCAAAGTAAAATCTTAGTGTTCTTCTCTATATAATTATCTACTATTAATAAAATAGAGAAAACAGAAACACAAACAATTATATTTTGTAGTGTTAGAAATGTATAAAAACACAAATTCTTATTATTTAAATACTGTCAATTTTATTACAACAACTTCGTCTGAGGCAGGGTCTGAGCAAATCTTTAATCGCGATTTGAATCGTATTAAATAAACAGAACTAATCATCCGCCACGAAAACGAACACTGTGCTTTCAAATCTCACAAGAGACGAAAGTTTAAGAAGAAGATTGGTATTTTACAAAGAGCAACAGAAATTCGCCACAAAAGATTTCGTACAAATAGTATTTCCGTTGTGATTTAATCTTGAAAAATGGAAATACTTTTAAAATATACTAAATTATCGTTATAGTCATAAAATATATAACATAACGATGGATTAATTGAAAATATACAAAGAATGCATTAACCAATTCAAATACAGTAGTAAAATAAATATAAACCATAATATTTAAATGTTTCATAAATAAACTAAAGGAGGATAGGATAAATAGAAATTTTCTTAAAATATAGTATTTGAAGAGACTTATTTAGCAAATAAAATAAATTAGTAGTACATAAAACAGTAAGCAAATAATTGCTATTACATTAGTAAGGTATTTCTCAAATACAGCAGATGCGTATATACGTTTGTTATAAATAGCCAAATCGTAGTTCAATAAAAATAAACCAAATAATTCTTATAAAATCACTCTATATTTTTGCCTCTCATGACTAATAAAAGTATATAAAATGTTTGAAACTTTTAATGTATCTGAGTAAATATTTTCTAAATTTTCAATTACATCCAGTTGATTAAGTAATACAACATTATTTTAAATATTTTTACGAAACTTAAGTTGACTATTCTTTATATATATGTTAAAAAATGTGTTAGTCTAGTACGGATTCCAAGTAAACAATAATTTTCTAGCACGATATAATAGTGATTAATAATTGCCTAGCGAGCATCAATGAATGCATGTTCTTAATGTAAATATAAATTATTTTCTCAAAATGCATGAGCTCAATTGTTTAAATATATGTCTATTGAAAGAATTTATTACGGACTTATTTTTTATCTCCAGTGAAAAAGCTTCCTTAAAGAATTCCGACTATTGCGACATTGTATGCCCAGTTGTTCATTGTTTGTAAGATACATAATCTTGCTATTTTTAACAAACTTATAACAAAACTCCAAAAATACGTTTACAGTCTCTTATACAATACTTAATTCTTTTGTTGAAACCATAAATTAAAACTTAACACTCATATCCACATACATATACGAGGCGTGTTCAAAAAAAGTTTTGTCAGAAAACCTGTATTGCACATTTTACAACATTTTAAGCACTCTCCCTCCCTCCCGCAAAGGAGTCTCCTCTATTGGGAGTGCACCGTTCTCAACCCTTATTTTTGGGAAACTTCCTGGAACGCACCTTATGAAATGGCCAGCAAGTCTCTTGTTGCATTGTCCTAAATCACCTCTATGGTTCGAAAAAGACTTCCTTTCAAAGTGGCTTCAAATTTGGAAAAGAAGGACATTCCTGCTCTTGCTATGTCCGGAGAATAGGATGGATAGGGCACAGCGGATGTCTGATGTTTTGCCAGATATCTATGGATGTGGAGCGACGCGAGAGCCGGTCATCATGATGTAACATCTTTCTGATTCTTCCACAATTCATCTTTTCTTCTCGCGCACAGCATCCCTCAAACGCGCCAACATTTTTAGGTAGGCCTGGTTGTTTACCATTTGACCACGTGGTATAAATTTATGTGACACATTGCCTTTCCAGTGAAAAAGCACAAGCCACGTCACCTAGTTATTTGTCCGAATAATTCGTGCTTTTTCTGGACGAGGTGATTGCAGTGGCAAGTACTGATTTCAACCCGGTTGTGTTCCCGTTTGTCAGCCAATAAATGCGGCAACAATTTTGCACTAAAGTTTGTCAGTATAAATTTGATGGCAAGATCCGATTTCTACATATAACATCATGTACTTTCTCGACATCCTCATCATCTGTTGATATAAAAGGTTGTTCTGGTCTGGAATCCTCACCAACAGACACTGAGCCTTTCTCAAAACGCTTAAACTACACGTAGCACACCGTTCAACTCAAAAGATCTCCCCGTATACTTGGTTAAGCAATTAAAATGTCTCTATACAATTTTGGCTAAGTTTGTAGTTTGGACATAGGTTATTCTTCAACTTCCTTCATTTTCACTTGTCACTAATCCGATGAACAGCTTGTGCACGTGCTCGCTTCAGCGACTATAGCTTGGTGACTACCAGTCATAGTGAAAAGAGGCAAACGGCAGGTAGTTGTCTAAAGCTGTCGTTAGGTACAATTATCAGAGCGCTCTTTGTGCCGATTGGTGCACTGTTCCAAAAGTACAATCTTTTTTTAACACACATTGTATACATATATTTGCACTGTTTCATAAACTCTTTTAATTCAGAAAATACACATGAATGTAAATTAATAGTACATGGAAGCAAAGTATATTTTAGTAAATTGGTTGTATTCCTAGCATGTATTACAAACGCCAGCAATTTTCCATAACGATATTCAACAAATTTAAATTTCTTTTGCATCTGGTAGTAAGTGTATGTACATTAACTAATTTCGGGCTACTGAATTTATTAGAATAATCAGATTTTCTCTGTCACATCTCATTTTATATATACACAGGGGTGATATAAATGTAATATATAAAATATTTATAAATATTATTTATTTTGATACCTGTAAAAAAACAATAAAAGTAATATAATACACAAACTCTAAAATGTTTATATATACAAAGCTCCATATCAATTTGATTTGGAAAAGATGATATTAAATCATTTCTGTGTATGGTACTTCATCAGTCTCCCTAAACGGAAACCAACAGTAATCGTCTATCATTGCGTGGTTCCAGTGACTTTGGTAACGATGCGCGATGCACCATGGTAAGGATGTCTTGGTGAAAACCTTGTTCATCGCGTAAAGCTCCGAATTTGTTTGGAAATAGTCTAGGTGTTAACGCAAAAAGTTAACTTTTATTGACATTCTGTAACCCATATTTTTGTAGTTGTTCTATAAGTCACCACGGCAACATGTTCGTCATCTCTTCTGTTACCCAAAAATTCGTAAAATATAGCTTTGAATGATGAGCATGTAGTTAACTCTAGATTTGTAAGCTTAGCATCTAATATTATGTTTTTTAATAATTTCTTGAATTGTGGTCCAATAAAGATGCCTTCTTTCAAATTTGCGTCTCTCAATTTTGGAAACATTGACCTCAAATGCTAGAAACACAACCTTCCTTTTTTAAGATCTTTGGCGAAGTTCTTTGTCAGATCTAATTTTATATGAAATGGAGTCAAATAAGTTTACTCCACTCAACTAACGGAAAACACATTTTCTCCTCCTGGCATATACTGGCCTGTGATTTCCTCACAAGCCAGTATTAGATTTTGTAGTGGTTCTTGGTATATCGACTATTCCATAACACAAGAAAACGGCAAAATTTCGTGAAAGCAATCTGTAAACCAGTAAGCGTCAGCAGTGTAACAACTTATGAATCACAGGAAATGTGCTTTCCATGGTTTTCATATTTGATTCCTTCCGTCAAGCAAAGCCATGGTTTTATAAGTTGCACGCATGTCCGCTGCATAAGACAAAGGCACTGACGGGAGTTTGTTGCCATTATGCAGTAGCACTGCTTTTAGGCTGGTTTTAGAGGAATGTATAAAAATTCGCGAATCTTGAGGATTATGCTGAATATGTAGCGAACCCATCCAATCATTGACATCTGTACAGAAATCCGCTAAATTTTATGAAATTTCATAAAATCCTGATGAACTCCTATTTCTTATTCTAAATGTGGAAATCTTTATAATTTTATCTAGTACATTTTATTGTTGCAACCTAGAACCTAAAGTTCTGCTTCCTGTTTAGAATGTTTCAAATCACGAACCATTTTCTTTAATTCTTTCTGTTTTATGTGATTCAGGAGTATACTCTCCAACATGTAGTTCATTTCGCTTACACTGTCGTCTGATCTTTATTCAATTGATTTCCACATACAAAGAGGAATAGTTAAACCTTTCCCATACCGCACGGGTTTATGTGCCAATGTTATATTGAAATATTTGATATTATATAACGTTTTACTTGAATACCCAGCATTATTAGTAGGGCGAAACATAATAATTATTTATGTGATCTTTTTGCTCGCACCAAATCATTGGAACAGCAAATGGCATAATTTTACCGTCTTCTTCATCCATTCAGTAAGTGTAGTTGTACTGGTGGATATACACAAAATATGAGGTACTCACCAAAAAATATTCAAAGTAGAATTTAGACCTTTTTAACTGATTTGGTGATTGGCTTTCTTTTTGCTTTTGGAGTAAATTTGCCACACATATAGCAAAAATTTCAGGATGGTTCATGTAAACACGATGTTTCGTGGATGCCATTAGGTTACTTTACTATTTATGCTATACTCACATCAAGCAAGAAATGCTTCAATGTTTCACTAATCCAAGCAAGATAAATAGATAAGACTGAAGAAGGATCTTTATTTCAAACCAGATGCAAAATGCCCGTTGACTAATGTAATTAATATAGTTCTTTTTTGGCAGGTTCAAAACGCACTGTTTGCGCATTGTGTTGAAGAAGTACAATCAATATGTATTTTCAAAGACTTGTGACTAGTGTTATCATCTAAAGACTTGTCTATATAGGTGTTAAAATAAACATGAGTGAAGCTAATACAACGACTGTTTATATAACGAATTTTACAGTGTCGGATGATTACAGTGATCATTTTCTACATAAAAACTATATAGTTATCGCACTCTACGTACCTGTGTTCCTTTTAGCGTTAGTTGCGAACAGTTTGGTAATCGCCGTTGTTATCAAGTACCACTACATGAGAAAGTGAGTATGAACTTTTAATACATATGTATGTATATATATATATATTGCTGCAATACATTATTTAAACAACTTAAATGTTTTAAAGATTATTTCAAACTTATGACATCATATTAGTAATGATATTTAGGTTTTAGATATAAATATTTGGCATTACATGAATGAATATAATTTAGATGTATTTTAAGATTTGTAAATTAGTAAGACATGTTCTGTTATAGTTTAGTAAATATAAAACATGGTTATTTTTAAATTTGGAGAAAAAACGTAATGTTTAGAAATGAATTTAGATAATGCCTTTAAATTATACATGCTGTACTACAAAGATAACCTAGGTGTATATGTGGCAAATAAGCATAAAAATATCACTAGTTACAAGATTGATAAAAAAAACAATGATTATTATAAAAAAAGTAATTGAAAGAGAGACGCTTCTAATTTATGAAAAATACGAGAGGTATTTTGAATTTTGGAGCGCATTAAAAGTAAAAGTAATTGAGTTAACTTATTATTACCAGTAAATAAAATATAGTAAAGTGTAAATTAATAGAAATGAAAAATGTATAAGAAGATTTCAATTCAAAATATATAAAGAAGAGGAGCAGATTATCAGAAAGAAGCTTTCGGTGACTTTTACTGAGGCCATCGACAACAAGGATGCAAGAGATCATTGCGAAGGTGTCGTGAAAATAGCTAATATACCTATCGTCTATTGACATTTAAATAGGAATAACCTATAAAATATAATCATATCAGAATTAATGTTATAATATTTCACTTATGTAAGTTTGTTTTGTAAATCGTGGAAGAAATAGTAATCAAATTAGTAAAGAACATTCATACCTATTTAAAATTTGTTATCATATATGAAGGTATAATTTGTAAATAATCATTCATGTGACGCCTATTTTAAATGTATACTAAATAATCTTAATTGTTAAAATCTAATAGGAAATTGATTTCTATTAGAGTATTATAGATATTTTGAGTATCAAATTTTGTATTTGTTTCAAACCATAATTTTATTAAACACATACCATTTATATTTAAAATCCATTGTTTTATTAGTAGATACATATCTTCACAAGAATATACTATTTGTGTATTAATTTATTCACATATCAAATCACAATCATTTAAAATTCGTACCTTTACACATTCTGAGAGTATAAATACACGAATTTATAAGTTATTAAGCACGTAAGTATAAATTTAATATCATATGAAATCGTTGACATTGTTAGTTGTCAAATAAAATACTTGTCATAAGCTAAAGCCACGGGAAATTTGAATCAATTAAGTATATTTTAAAATTGTTTTGATTTTGTAAAATTTGTATTAATTCTTTAAAAGTAGAGTGTCATATAAACCAGGTATCGGTTTATATTAATATATAGATATGCTTATAATATTGATTTATAACTTCTCTACTTTTCTAGTAATTTAAAATATATGTATAACAATAGAACGTACCGTAATATGGATCGACTTTAGTGATCTCAAATTTTTTTTTGTAATTTTCTTTCAAATTTGTTACAAATATAAAAAAAAACTTGTTATAATCAACAAATTTTAGAGAACGGACTAATGCCACCACTCTTAAAGTATTTTCCGTAATTGTATCAGAAAAAAATCATCCGATAAATTTTACACTTGAAATGGGGCGCGTTTGATCCATGCCCCGAAAGTGCTTTCTACAGTGTGGATACTACTTATGGAATTAATTCAGCAACTTCCAAACTAATGACATTTTCGAAAACGTTGAAACAAGTGATTTTTATTTCTCATAAGGCTTATTGTAAATTGCTTCACTTGTTTATGGGGTCATCCTACCTGTCTGATGTTTCCTGCCTTCAAAGCTTATGTGCTTTGTCAAACTGGTGTTCCAGGTATAAATAATAATAATAATAATAAGGTCTTTATTAATTAATAAAAGGCGAAGTATTAGCCGAAGCTACTTACACGTAACCCTAGTAATAACAAACAATAATAATAAGTACAGAGGAAGCAAAAAGTAATAAATAATAATAATAATAATATAATAATATACTCATGTATTAAATATCTAATATAACACATCCATACAGTAACTGTTTCCTAGCTAAAAAGAAAAACCAATTCCAGAAATCTGCAGCATTAGCTATCAAATAGAGCCCGCTTATAAGCCGTCGCAAAAGCTGAGGTTGGTAACCGTTTGTAATAATCACTCAATCTATTGAAGGTCGTTGAAGCAGCGTAAGTGAACGATCGCTTGAACATAGCTGTGTGATGACTCGGACTAACAAAATGGTACCGGAACCTAGTATTGATCTTATGCAGTTCATACTGCTTCAACAACTTCAAAGACAAGTAAGCTGGAGAGGATGTTCCAGCTACCGAGTGCACAAAAACGGCATAATGCAGTCTGCGGCGTTTCTCCATATTCAGCCACCCAATCAGCTGGAGCTTATTAGATACGTGGTCCCGGAACTTCAAATCAAATATCAACCTCAAACAACTGTTCTGAACCCTCTGTATACGATATCTGTCAAGGGAATCAAGGCAGGGACCATACACAGTATCGCAGTAGTTGAAATGGGACAACACCAAACTATCCGTTAAGAGTTTTCTCAATCTAAAATCAACGCAGTGCTTGTTGGAATAAAGAATTTTTAAAGAGGAATATGCATTTCTCAAAAGCTGAGTGATATGGGGTTTAAATCTCAAGGAAGTATCAAAATAGAGCCCCAAGTTCCTTGCTGAGTCTGCAGGTGTCACCAACACGTTATTAATACTAACATTAAGAGAGCTAGAAAAGGCAAGGGACCTTTTATTACCGAGAATTATCAATGAAGATTTAGTAGCGTTGATGTGTAAATTATGTTTTTTAGCCAGGAGTAACAGTCTCTCCAAATCCTCATTAATTAAACGAGACTCCTCGACCGCACTAATTGATGAAAGAGCTCTGTAGATTTGACTATCATCTGCATAGAACATACAATGACAGTTATGTAGCTGTTTAGCAAAGTCAGCCGTATGCAATATGTACAACAGTGGTCCCAAAAGACTGCCCTGTGGAACGCCTCTACTCACAAGTAGATCCTCAGACTCAGACAGCTCAATTACCACTCTCTGCCTACGATCAGACAGGTATGAGGAAAAAAATGCAGGGCCACTGCATCGAAGCCATAATATTTCAATTTAGATAACATGAGTTGATGATCAATTGTAT
Source organism: Amphimallon solstitiale (assembly GCA_963170755.1). Classification (NCBI taxonomy): domain Eukaryota; kingdom Metazoa; phylum Arthropoda; class Insecta; order Coleoptera; family Scarabaeidae; genus Amphimallon; species Amphimallon solstitiale. The sequence goes on along the minus strand of OY720676.1, from coordinate 61,999,352 downwards.
CAAATGCCTTCGTAAAATCCAACAGCACCAATGCAGTTCCAAAACCCCGATCCCATGACCGAAGGACATCGTCAGTCACCCTGACAAGTGCCGTTGCAGCACTAAATCCTTTGTGAAACCCAGATTGGACATCAGGGATAATGCCAAAAGTCGGGCATACTCCATCACCTGCTTGTGAACGACTTTCTCTAAAATCTTAGATAAAACAGGCAATATGCTAATTGGGCGAAGATCACTGTAACCAGTAGGATTGAGAACCTTGCAAATCGGATGAATTCTTGAATTCTTCCACAGTGTGGGGAAGCAACTGTCCTCTAAGCAAAAGTTCACCAACGACATACGGACATATGTGCGGCATGGATAATTTCAACATTTTAATAGAGATATCATCGCAACCACAAGCAGTGGGCTTAATGGAATCCATTGCCCCAGGCACATCCTCCACAGTAGCAAGAGAAAATGTGAATGTATTGCGATCGAAGCGGTTACTAGAGTAGAAGTTAATTGTCTCAGTACAGTCCTCATCATATTTATTAATGTTACTTATGAAATTGCTATTAATAGCACTAGGATCATGTAGGTGTTGTGGAAGACTACGATGCTTATCCCTCTTTATATGTATTAAGTGAAGTGCATTCCAAGTATTTTTCAAATTATTTCGGGATGTTATTGAAGGCAAGTAGGTTCTTTTTTCAGCCCTAACCGCGGTAAGAGTAGTATTACGAAACTGCTTGTAATAATTCCAATCCCCTGTATCCCTGGTGTGCTTAAACTTCGACAGAGCGCGATCCCTAAGGCGAATCATTGCATCTAAATATAAGTAAATGTTGTCTTATGTCATTTACACGTAATGTAGATCATCATAATTTTACTTACTTCATAGTTAGTATTCTGTTGGAATGGGTAGACTCTTCCTGGAATGTTGGGGTTCTTTTAGATAGCAGATTAACCGTTTTTAGCCATATAAATTATGTTTGTGCATTGGTCTCCAGATCTTTGAGTTCTATTATGCGTTCTTGTAGGTTCTTCAGTAATACGTTAGTTTTCAAGACGTATTTTACTTTTGTGGTCAGCAAGATGGTGTATGCTTCACAGGTTTGGTTTTCGCAGTGTATTACTTGCAGCTTTCCATAGAAAGAAATCAGCAACGATTTCTGAAGTATCTCTCCTTCAACAATACCAGAACGTATCCTCTGCGAGGTATTAACTACGCGTTGCTAGACTCATTGCTTTCAGTCTATGAAGTACCGACGCAATATTCATAGAGTGTACACTGTAAAAAAATTTTGTGTAAAATTACACATACTATAATAGGAAACTATTTCACATGGATTATCACGTTAAATTACATCACTATGTAAAATTGCACACGAGTGTGTAGTAGTATTTTATGAAAAAATACGCACAAAAAAAAATTAAAAAAACACTCGGATTGCCCCCGGGGTCACATTCGGGCCGTAACTTATATTTTTTTTAATTTTTTGTTGATGTATTTTTTCATGAAATACTACTACACACTCGTGTGCAATTTTACATAGTGATGTAATTTTACGTGATAATCCATGTGAAATAGTTTCCTATTATAGCATGTGTAATTTTTACACAATTTTTTTACAGTGAGTTTATAAGAAAGCTGTGCAACGGATGGATGAACTGCCCATTTATTTCCGAAAGTTCTCACTTCCAAATTATTCTCTCGTTCGTTTTCGATATTCCTAGTGCCCTCAAGAACGAAATTACTAATTAAGTAATGGTTTTTCCCTTTTTTATATGTATATATGTACACAGAATACCGCTGTCCTTTAATGTACAGCATTTGAAAAATAAGTAATTATTATTATTACTCTGAAGAAAGCAAACTTTTGTATAAAATTTGTTCCAAATATATATTCTTTTACTGGGCGATAAGTTTCTTTGCCGCATATGAATAAATAGACTACTATTGAATTTATTATAAAGAAAATTAGATAATGTATGTTATGTGATGTATATTAGATATGCCATGGAATTGTAAGGAAGGATATCCTCAGCCACAGTACTGTATCATAGGTAGGTACTTGGTATTTTGGAGTAGACAAAACATAAATTTAGGAAAATTAATGTTTTGTCGAGTGGCGCAAGACACTGGAATTCCGAAATCTGGTGTTTACAGAACGTTGAGAAAAACAAATACCTCCCATATAAATCAACAATTGTGCAGGGTTTTCAGATTTCAAGTTCTATTTGGTTTTAATCTCTGGTGTGGTTTTATTGGTACGAACTTTTATTGACTTCTTTTTTCTTTTTTAATATATTATCAATATCATCTTCACATTTTTATAGATACCACCTGCTAAATTGCAATGATAATGAATATCAGCGAAGATTGCAATTTAGCAGGTGGTATCTCCAAAAATGTGAAGATGATACTGATAATATAATAAAAACAAAATAGAAGTCAATACCAGTACCAATCAAACCACACCAGAGATTAAAACCAAATAGAACTTGAAATCTTCTTTAATTTACCAAATGTGGATTTTCAGTAAACCAGTGATGATAGTTATGCCTATTGAACACTCCGCAGTTGGTGAACCGTGTTTCATTTGTCCAAAGTATTTTCCTAGGAAAATCAGTATCATTTTCACATTTTTGTGCTAAATTGGAATTGTATGGGTGGTATTTGTTTTTTCTCAACGTTCTGTAAACACTAGATTTCGGAATTCCAGTTTCTTGAGCCACTCGACGCACTGCTGTACTTGGATTGTTCATAACATATTGTAAAATATTATTTTGAAGTATATCAGCATTGTTAACTTGATAGATCTTTTTTGTTCGAAGCTTTCACAGTTCACTAAATTTCTGATTATTCTGCTAAAAATTGTCCCATGTGGTTGTGGTCTTTCCGGAAAACGCTGAGCGTAACTTGTGCAAGCATTTTCGGAGATTCTATTTACTTTGAAATAAACTTCCAACATATCAACCGTTACTTCATTTAAATATGTGTGTGCCAATATCAATTCTTATTAATCTCCATGCTTAACGGTAATTACTTACACAAAGTTCTAAATCTGCCATGAATTTCACAGCACTTTTACATGTCAATAATGACAGAGCTTATTTATCATCTGTTTTACACTACCATTTAATTAATTTCATAGCCAACTAATTTCGTATTAGAGTGAAATTTTATTCAAATGTTCATATCTGTCATATAAATAAAGATTTATTAGATATATTGAAAAGCTATTTTTAAGGACTATCTAACTAATTAAAAATCCAATATGGCCCCCGTAGGAAAAACAAAAGATAGCAAATTCAAATCGGCAAATATTGTTTTTTTTAAAATATCACAAAATCGTAAAAACTCCGAATAAATTTGAAATGAAATCTGTTGCGAGCATTGAACTCTACAAAACATTTCCCATTTGACCTTTCCTCTATGTCTTCTAATAACCGATATACCAATGGTGAGCATCGAAATCTGGACACACTGTATTTTTAAACAACACAACAATAGGTAGTTACGTTAAACAATTTAACCCAGTATTATACTAAACGACAATGCATTTTTTTAGGTGTAACTATCTACTCAAGATGTAAATAGGAGATTCATATTAATGACCCTACACTGGATAGTGACGGGATCGTATCAACCTGACAGTAAAAATTCTGCTGTCCAGCTGCTTGTCGGTTTTGGTACTTTTCTGTAGTGGGTATGTTATTCGTAAATTAACAGATATATTCAGACGCTTTGAATGTTAAGTTTTATCTCGTTTACCTTTATCCATTTTTCTATTCGTTTAAGGCGTTCATTTGTAAATTTCATTAGATCCGTTTTAGTGTTAGCATCAGTACTTCTCTTTGTTATTGTTAATGTTTTTTTTTGCTTTGTATAACCTTCTAGTTTCACAGTCTCTATCATTAACGAGATTATTGTCTCCGAGGTAACTGTGCGTCCGACCTTCTAATTATACTTTACCTGTCGCAATGAAACAAAGTATGCTCCAGTCGTATATATCTGGCCACAATAAATGTATTCATCACTATCCTCTTTTTTTATTTCTTCCGAAAGTGCATTTGGTCCAAATTGCCTTCTCTGTCCCTTATTCCCATCTATTTTGGCACTCTGACAAAACATTTTCTTACTTTCTTTTGTTTGGTGTTAAGTATTATTTTGATTTATGGGTCAATTGTATCATGGTAAAGTTTTCTTAGATTATTTTTGGTTCTAATTAGCTGTCTGATGTAATTTGGAAGCTGCTGTTTTCTGTGTTTTACTTATTCTTTTTCTTGGACCTTCTTCCCTGTGGTTATATATACCGGGTCGTCCAAAAGTCTGGATTCACGTGGATTTTGAGTAAACTATTCACTTTTTTGGAAAACTGAATTCTGTATCTTGAATGGGAATAAAATTGCAACTCAATAGTATTTTTTATTTCAAAAAAATTGTTTATAATTTTGAGATAAAGTTAATAACAATGTTTTTTTAAATGGAAACCTACCGTGATTTTTATTTCAGAGAGAGTACTTTCGATAAGAATTGCATTGGCATAGAAATTTTGGCTATAAACCTTACGATTATTGTTTAAATTAATATTAAATTTTCGATCCGAACACTCGTTCGCGCTTGTTCGGAAAATACACGAACGTGTCTTCTCTTACCACGTTTCCAACTGTAGGCATGGGTCCACCCCCTAATAAAGCATTCTATTGAAGGCGTTACGTTTATCTTGAATGAAAGCATTTTTTTTTATAAAATGGAGATCTACCGCTTTTTGTCGCCGTATCCCACCATAATTAGAATTTCTATCCGTTCTCTCTCTACCAGTTCCATATTTACGCAAATTGTTCAAAATCACAGATCACAAAAATAATAGATAAAGTCAATACCAAAACAACACAATTAACAACAAACAAAACGTTCAAGAAAACAGAAAATAAAAATTCAAATTCGCTCCGTAAACGTACACTAGTAATACCAAAAACAGAATGAGATAAGATTTGGACCTTCCAAGTGTCTAAAAACGGAAAAAGACCATAAAATTATTTTTTATTAAACTACGTTGTACTTTCTCATAACGTTTAAATATCGTAATCGCGGTAGATCTCCATTTTATAAAAAAAAAATGCTTTCATTCAAGATAAACGTAACGCCTTCAATAGAATGCTTTATTAGGGGGTGGACCCATGCCTACAGTTGGAAACGTGGTAAGAGAAGACACGTTCGTGTATTTTCCGAACAAGCGCGAACGAGTGTTCGGATCGAAAATTTAATATTAATTTAAACAATAATCGTAAGGTTTATAGCCAAAATTTCTATGCCAATGCAATTCTTATCGAAAGTACTCTCTCTGAAATAAAAATCACGGTAGGTTTCCATTTAAAAAAACATTGTTATTAACTTTATCTCAAAATTATAAACAATTTTTTTGAAATAAAAAATACTATTGAGTTGCAATTTTATTCCCATTCAAGATACAGAATTCAGTTTTCCAAAAAAGTGAATAGTTTACTCAAAATCCACGTGAATCCAGACTTTTGGACGACCCGGTATAGGGACTTTCGTTTAATCTGCGGGTGTAGCTACAGTGATTATTTTTACATCTACAAGAGATGAGACCACTCGCATAAGAATATTTCTTTGCATCCTGTCCACAGTTTTCTTCTATTTCTAGATACAAACTGCTCTACGCAGGGGCCACATACAGTACTATGTTGTGCAACGCACTGCTTAATAAGGCTCTCTTATTGCTCCTTGGACAGTTTAAATTCCGCATTATTCTAGTTTTACTGGCCTTGTTTCCCTCTCTTTTATTTGCTGCCATGTCCACATGCGCCCCGTAGGACCTCTCGTCAATTATAATGCCGAAATACTTGATCGTTTTAGCGGGCTCCAATCCAGCTCACTCTTTCAAGAAGAAAAAAAGATTCTGTTATTTCTCCCGTTATAATGCCTCTATTTTGTCTGGCGTAAGCGCCTGCCTATACTCTCTCATCCAGATTTTCTTTTTTTTGGGTCTTGGCATATGCTGGTATTTTCCCTTATTCACATATATTCAGACTTTTCATCTACCATAGAAGCCAGGTCATCGACTAAACCAACACACAAGTTTTTCCTAGTCGTCTCCAGGTCGAGGACACCCTCGTATAGGATGTTCCATAATACCATGCTCAAAATCCAACCCTGAGAAACACCCCTGCCATTTCTACTCTTTCCTCTTTACCTCCCACGATTTTCCTATCCTCTGGATAGCTAGATATGATTTTATGCAAGAACCCGAATATTCTTCTACCTCACATCTCCTTCATAATAATAATAAGCTGTGGCAAGCTGAATTAAAGGCATTCTTTTCGTCAATGGTTATTAGGACGTACATAAAATTGGTTCTTCTGTTCTTTGGGCGTTTTCATCACTGTTTGAATTTTTTGGATGATGACTTTCCTTTTCTGAATGCATGTTGGTGCTCGTGAAAGTCGCCATAACCAATCTGTTTTTTATGAGCACTGCCGGGAGTTTGCTCAAAGTGATAAGTACACACTGTAAGAGTTTGTCCGCCTTTTAGGATTAGAACAATTTCTGGGGGAACTCTTGTAACTTCAGCAAAACATTCATATCAGCCGCCATCAAGTTTGTTGAACAACTTGCATAGATTTTTATCGCTTAGACGGAATTTTATTAGGTTTAGGGGCCCTATCACCCTTAATGCTTGAGGCTGCACCATTTATTTCTTTTTCTGTTATTATCACTATAGTAGTAATACATGATCATGTTATTATTAGATAATCTACAATTTAATCTGCTTTTTACTTTCTTATACGTAGTATAAGGAAGTATTGTGAAGATGAAAATTTTCGACCTCGAGATTTTTGCAGATGTCCACGTTTTGAGGTCCCCTGATACCAAAACAGTGGTTTTTAAAAAATGTCTGTGTGTGTGTCTGTGTGTCTGTGTGTCTGCGTGTGACCACGATAGCGGCCAAACCGCAACAGATATCAATTCCAAATTTTGTATTTACGAATATAATTTCCCTCTTGAGAACTGGTTAGATTTTGAGCGAAATCGGCGGACCGGAAGTAGTAGTTTACTTCAGTGAAAAACTCGAATTTTGCCAATATTTCGTCAACTACTAAGTTTAGACAAATTTATAAAGAATTCATATATACTTATAATTAAATTTGAGAAGAATTTTATTAAAAAAAATTTTCAAAATTCCTACCGGAAGTAGGTTTTTTACTCTTATCGAAAATCGGTTTTTTGCAAATATGTCGTAAATTATGCATTATATATATATTTATAAAGAGTACAAAAGTATGTAAAGTTGGATTTGGAATTTTTTTTATATAAATGAAATTTCAAAATTCGGACCGGAAGTAACACTTTCATACGTATAAGAAAGTCGTGTGGTGGCCACACCTCATTTTTTGTTTTGCGTCTCCTCCACCGAAGTACAACATACAGTATATTACGAGTTCTGCATTTATACAAAAAATCTGTGTTTGATTTATTGTATAGCCACCAGAAGCTTATTACAATGTAATCTCTTACCGTTAATGTTGTATTAACTCTTATTACTCTTGTTATTATTTCTGTTATCATACTATCATGTTCTACTCATAAAAGACGAAGCACGAGTTTCACCTTATCTTTCTAATTGCCTATTTAAAGTTTCTAGTAAAACTTATACTAGATATGTATTTATGTGCTAATCTCAGAAACTTGTTTCGAAGAAACCTCTTGTAGTTTCACTCGAAAGTAATGCATGAGAAGTAAGTTAATTAATCATGAAAAAAGACATATAACTTACCACTTCCTTATATTAGAATAGTCTATTAATTAGAATAAATCCTCATCATTTCAAACAATCAACATTTGCCAAACTAAATTTGACTGTTTACTGAAATACATAAATATATTCATGCGTGACTGTCGTGTTTATCTTGTTTTAAATTTATTCGCATTTAGTAAACCAAACACAATACTGACAATATTTTATGTGCGTGAACACTGTTGCTTACTTGCAGTAGTGGTCTATCTTCATCTTACTGATGAAAATCATATATTGAACGTGTTTTGAATTGAAATTTTATTTTTATACCAATAATAGGCATCGCTTTCAATTTAATTCATTCTATTGTTGAAAAATACATTTAAAAATAAGTTAGAGTGAGCAACTAAAACTATCAAAAAAAAAAAAGCAAAAAGGAAGGTAAGCAAATATTTAATAAATGTAGAAAATGATAACAAATTTAAGAAACACTAAAAGGTGGAGTGCAGTTTAACAACATTAAAAATATCATATGCTCATCCGCTCGAACTTTGAATAATTAATATTAAAATTGTAAAAGAAAACACAATAACTTTGTGGCGTACTAGTCATTATATTCGAATTAATACCCTGATTAAAAATAATAATAAAACATTGTGATAAGAAGCCTCAAGCTGCTGAACTTGGACATGAAAAACTAGAAGCTACTAGCAACCGAAGAAACATAATGGAAACAGCGAAAAACTAAACAGATTATTCTCTATGTACCTAATGTTTAATAAAATCGTTTTGTTAAATATGAGATAGAAGAAACATCTGAAAAGTTTGGGAATAGCGTTACATATCCGGCAAAGAGTTGGAACGAAGTATTATAGAATATAAAAAAAGCATAACCTTCTATTTTGATTAATAATTATGGATATTTGAAAAACATAAATTCAAATAGAAAGACTATTACACTTCAAGAAGGCATATAGATCACTTTAAGCCTGCAGAAATTGATATAAATATATCCCTACTTGATACTACGAAAATAAGCATTTACAAGACTACGCACAACCTGAAGGAGTAGCTGCCAATTGCTATTGATACTTTAATCCAGACCAGAAAGATTGTTCAGGCTTAAATAATTGTCCAACAATATAAGCAAGGATCCAATCTAGAACCACTTCTTTTTAATTTATTTCTAAATGATTTGCTTGGATCTTTGTCGTGTTCTGTACTTGCGTATGCCGATGATCTCAAAATCTACAATCCTATAAAAATATGTGGATGATGTTTTCTGTCTTCAACAAAAGTTATATACTTTGTCAAACTGGTTTTCCAGGTACAAATTGCATTTAAATATAAGTAAATCCTGTTTTATATCATTTACACGTAAAGTATGCCATCATAATTTTACTTACTTCATAGATGGTGTTTTGTTGGAAAGAGTTGACACTTACCGGGGTCTTGGGGTCCTTTTTAATAGCAGATTAAGTTTTTCTAACCATATTAATCATGTTTGTGCATCGGCCTTAAGATCTTTGGGTTATATAATGCGTTCGTCTAGGTTCTTTAGCAACCCATTAGTTCTGAAGACGTTATATTTTAGTTTTGTGGTCAGTAAGATAGAGTATGCTTCACAAGTGTGGTCTCCGCAATACATTTACTTGCAGCTCTCCATTGAAAAGGGTCAGCGGCGATTTCTGAAGTATATCTCGTTCAGGATGACCGGCACTTATCCTCCGCGAGGTGTTGACTACTTGTTGCTATTGGTCAATGTGTTTGAAGTCTTTGATGCACCGACGCGATATCCATGGAACGCGATTTATAAGAAAGCTGTGCAACGGATGAATGGACTGCCCTGATCTTCTTTCCTCTCTGAACTTTCTCACTCTCTCGTTCCTTTTTTACTTTTCTAATTCCCTTCAAGAGAACGAATTTACTGCAGGGGACTTCGCTCGTGAAGATGTGTCGCTCTTCAAACTTCTTCTACGATAACATTTTCTGCACCAATGGCTAATTATATAGATTTTCTATTTATTTTTTTCTAAATAACATGTAGGTACTTTAATACCGTTGTTCTTTAATTGTAAAGCGTTGGACAAATAAAGTTATTATTATTATTACCAGGCGGCTACACCTATCCCAATTGTATGTTATGACTTTAGCAATAGAATAATGATCAATGAAAAGAGAGAGTATAGTCGGATCCCCTGATGTTTCGTGTCCCATTTTCGACTGGTCGAATTTGAGTGATAAACAGAAGTTTCGTTGATAAAACAAATAATAACAATAACAACAAAATGATAGAAAGTAAACTGACACTTAGAAAATACAGATTACATTACTGATCGAAACTAGTATTGAGTAAATAAAATTCAATATACAAGGAAAAAGAAGAATCTTTTTTTAATTATTTACGACTTTGTTCATGGACTATCTACATTTACCTAAGTTTGAAATACATGCGTCTACGGCTGCATAATACCTAATAGTTCATACTTTCACTTTACACAATTTAATTCGATTTTACTCTATTTTGTCACTCGTGTGTCATTTAGCAGATAAGTCAACATTGTTTGCCATAAGGCGGAATTACATGTCGTTTTTGAATGATAAAGGATCTCTGATGAAACCTACATGAATGCTATTGGTCGCTAAATACCTAAAAATTGACTAACTAACACTTAGATTTTCACTTTTAATTACACATTTTCACGTTTTCATCTTGTTCCTAGGTTGTCATTTAACACACGATTCGAAATGATCTACTTTATAAAGTAAAGTTGGATATCATCGTTGATAAATCAACGACCTTTCTATAAAACTGCACACATACGAGTAATATCTTGCTTTCCTAATTGTCGAAACAAACGAAACAACTTCTAAGTACAAATAAATATATCTGTGAAATATTATAAGTTCCGAATGATGAAAAATTTTCTAAGTCAAAATAATATTTAATTCGGTAAAATTTTCCAAGTCCCGCTTTAATCAAGATTTTTCTAAGTTCAACTAAATATTTCGGCGTAATATTTCAAGTTCCGAATGATGAATTTTTCTAAGTTGAAATAAAATTTAATTTAGTAAAGGTATAAACACCGTATTCTTATTTTATTTTAAGCGGTTCACACCTGCTTCAAAAATCCTTTTATTTTAAGAGCGGTTTGCACCAGCCTCTCTAAATTCTTCATGTGTTCGCTTACATTAATATTTTCTTTCACAAAAAATTACGGTCATATTCGGTACGATTCCGATTCCACCTCTTCAATTACATTTCTACAGTGCTGCACCTCTCGGTAAAGTGGTGTATTACTAGCTTTTAAAAACGTAAACAAACATCCATCTCGATGTCGATTTGTTTACATCCGTAATTGTTAATCGCATGTAGCGTAGAGAATATTATTTCGCCGGACCGATTTGTCAATCGTTCTCGGTCATAATATTTCCTTGCGCTAAAGGTTGCGGGAAACACTTTCTTGTGAATATTCACTTGATATACCAGGTTTATTTTAATATTAGCTTCTTGAATAAAATTTCAATAACATTCTTAGATTATTTTACTTAAATTAATTTAAATTTTCCAAAATTCTAACTTAATAAATATTTATATACACTGATCATGATAAAATAAATAAAATAGTATTTAATCAAATTAAATCTAGAAGTGATCTTGATTATGCTTATTTACAATTCAATACCAGACTAAAAATCACTGCAATATGCATCCAATGATGTTTTAAGAGTGAGATGAAAAAGAAAAATCTGTGAAACGTAAAATTACATTGTTTCCAAGCGTATCCCGCGGAAAGGTTGTAGCATGTGCTGTGTGGCAAGTTGCCCCATCTTGCTGAAAAAAAACTGGGTACCGGAAGTAAGATTCTTGATCTGCAAAACATTCGAAGGCCATTTACAAACAGTGTGAGAACTTTAGTAATATAGCGATCTTGAATAACAATTACAGGACGCCCTATAATTCCTCGAGCTCCAGCTCTACCTTTCCCTTGGTGTAGCACACTTCCAGTTCTTCTAAATTTGGTTATAATGTTCAATACAATAGCTTTACTTGGTGCATGTTTTTGAAATATTCCGAATATTGATCGCGGATGAATTAAATGCTTGAACTATTTTGTCTACTTAAACCATATGAGCAAAAATAGTGTTCAACTAAAAAGACTTTTTCTTCAGTAGATAACATTATTTAAGAACTTGCAAACATATCTAAGCTATTTAAGCTAATTTCTTCCTTCTGTAGAAGCAGCCATGTTCATGGTGGCACTGCTATTTTTGTCCGGAATAATATTGCGTCATTATGTAAAGATGTGGGATTTATAAGGAGTCTTAGCGTGGAAATGGTTGCTGAGTTTTCAGCCATAGTATATAATGGGGAGTTCTGCATTATTAGTGTGTATAGACCACCGAACAGGAACAGTGTAGCGCTTGAGGCGTTCTTTGCTCTGTTGTGCGAGGTGTTCTTGAGAGCTACACAAGCGTTTCCTACTATAATTTTGTGTGGAGATTTGAATATAGACCAATGTAGTAATAGTTTAGAATTTAAAATGTTGCGGGATATATTGAAATCATTCGAACTCACATCTATGGAGGTTGGATACACGCGGATTGTTTCAACATCCTCATATTCTAGCTCCTCGGCGATTGACTATGTTATTACTAATGATCCGGGCATGGTTAATGTGACTAATGTGAACACCGGTTTTTCTGACCATATGGGTCAAATTGTCGGTTTTTCTCCGGGCACCTGCTCTGGCCTGGATTCAAATGTTAAAGAGATCACGCGTATTAACTTAGATATTAATGAATTTAGATTTTTGTTTAAAAAGTATTCGGCTGAACTAGACAGTGGGCCCGATGGCATAGATTCTTTTTTCTCTGCTTTTTTGGGTTTGTTTCTGTGGTGTTTTTCTGCTGCAACAAGAAGGAAACAATGTCAGATAGGAAACAATAACTACTCACATAAACATAACATTATTTTTTCGGTTGACTTGCAGAATCAACTGGATTTGCTAAGGCGCATGGGTTGGCTATGCAAGGGTAGTGACAATAACGAATTAAAAGAAAACTATAGGACAATGAAAAAACAAATCAATCATGCAATTGAAAACGAAAAACAGCACTTTTATCATTGCAAAATTAACGAGTCTGGGAATAAAACGAGAACACTTTGGGAACTGACTAACAGTGTCAGGGGTAAGTCAACTGTTAAAGGAGATACACAAATTTTGCATCATGGTCAGTTAATTACTAATCAGCGTTATGTTTGCGATTTGTTTGGGGAATATCTGTCCACCATCGCTGAGTCGAATCTGCAGCAGCACTTTGGAGATAATTTATCAAACGAATGTACTAATGGACAAATGAATGACAAAACGTTTTATTTCGGACCGGTTATGGTCTTCAGAATAACAAGTCAGCTGGGATTGATGAAATTCCAGTAAAACTCGTCAAGGAGTGTGCCTTGGAGATATCGCCGATGATTGCTGATATTGTTAATCGCTCTGTAATGGAGGGAGTGTTTCCCTCAGCACTAAAATGTGCAGCTATTGTTCCAATTATTAAAAAGGGAGATCCGAAAATGATCGAGAATTATCGACCTATATCTCTTCTAAGTATTTTTTCTAAAATAATAGAGAAGATGGTTAGCAATAAAATTGAAATATTTTTAAATAAACATAACATTTTGACTCGCTCTCAGTATGGGTATAGAAAACGGTATTCGTGTCAAACAGCTGTAATGGAATCCACCCAATACGCGTACGATTGCTTACACAGGGGGGAGTATGTGGCCTTAGTGTCTTTTGATCTTTCAAGGGCTTTCGACTCTGTAAGGAGCGACTTTGTTTCGGACAAAATATATAATATGGGTCTTCGAGGCTCCATTAACAAATGGATAGTCTCTTACTTGAATGATAGAAAAATTGTTATAAAAATGAATCAGACTAAGTCAAATAAATTTGATTTAAACTTGGGAACTCCTCAGGGGAGTGTTTTGGGTCCATTGATATTTTTAGCATATGTGAATGATTTGCCTGACCACATAAGTCACGGTAATGTCTATATGTATGCGGACGACACCAATATAATAGTGTCGGATGCAGATCCTGATATGTTACACTGTAAACTTAGGACTGTGATGGATCAATTTTTTAATTATTGTAACAAAAACGCTTTGGTGGTCAATATTCAAAAGACTGCACTTATGGAGATTCACAACAAACGAAGGTCACCAATTAACATAAATCTTGATTTCAATGGAAGTATGTTGGGTGAGAGCGCGTCGGTGAGGTTTCTGGGCTCAATTATTGACTGCCATCTCTCATGGGAGGAAGAGATAGATCGCATATTCCAAAAGTTGAATAAGGGTTTCTACGCTATTTGTACTTTGAAGCGCATGTTGTGCAGTGAAACGCTGTTACAGGTGTATTATGCCCTCGTTTATTCGGCGATCTCGTTTAATATTACTGTTTGGGGGCAATGTAGTGACGTTGGACGGGTCTTTGTTCTCCAAAAACGTATTATTCGCTTAATATTCAATATAAAACCGAGAGACTCTTGTCGGGATGCATTTCTGACGCGTAAGATCCTAACAGTGACGTCAATTTATATTCTGAAGCTCTTGACATACATTTTCGAACATAAGGATTATTTTCTCAAAAATTCTAATTATCACAATTATAATACTCGTGCAAAAGCGGACATACGTTTGGACAAGGTAAATTATATGTACTATAAGAAATCACCCATAAGTGCTGGATGCCGATTATTTAATCTGCTTCCAGAGAGGTTAAAGTCACTACAAAATGTAAACGTGTTTAAGAGGAGGCTAAAGGATGTATTGCTTACTATAATGTCTTTTACAATATTGAAGAGTTTGAAAATTATTTTAAAAATAACTGACTTTGCTGTGCTCAGCGGACATTTCTATGCTACTCTGTGACAAATGTTTTTAATGTTTGTTTTCCGTCTTGATTTATTATTACCTTAGGTATGAAATGTTATTTATTTACATGTGTGTACCTGTGTGTTTTTTGTATTTACTTTTATAATTGCATACTTAATTATTTGTGACTTGTTCCATATACATTTGATTGTATCCTTAGGAACGAATAAACTATTATTATTATTATTATTATTATTATTATTATTATTATCAGTACATCTAACAAAAACCAAACGTCAATGTTTTTGTCAAATAACAGTGTCAATTGTTAGAGGTTTAATAGCTAGAAAGCCTACCGTTGCAGTACTGCAAATTAAGAGCCACATTGTATTTTAATTTACTTGTTGGTCATACATATTACATACTTTACTTTTTCTATTTCTTTGTGTTTCATGTTTTATATATTCATATTTATATTGACTTTTATACACATATTATAATATGTGATGTGTATGTTACAGTAATAATAAATCCAAAACTGAAGTAAGCATATTTCGGTCAGTAAATATTGGCGATCAGAAAACAGTTTGCGATTTTAGTCAGTCACACAGTCTTCACAATACTGATATGTAGCTGAGTCAGAGCGTTTGGAAATAATAGTTTTCAGTTTGCTTCGACTTCCTGTGAGTTAAACAAATATTTAGATACACTGTAATTAGTAGTATGCATAAAATGTATCTTCGAGCTACATCGCGATAGGAAATTTACATAATATTTTAGGGAGGACGAAAAGAATGACAAGAATTTGTGTTCTCATGTCCTTAAAGTCTAAAATTTATGAATAAATGTTTAAATATTGTTTCGTTTATTATCATAAGATACTTTAAGAACTATATATTCCTATATACTTGGTCATTTATTAATTTGTTTAAGTATGTTTACGAAATCAAAACAGACATTATTTATTCTATTTATCACCTGAACAGGAATTCAACTAAAATATCTGTTTTCTCACAGTATTAATGCTGACACCGGTATGATACCACCCAAATTCTTCTGATTTTATCGCAGTTAGTACAATACTTTTGTAGTAAATGCAGGATAAAATATGAACAAATATTAAGTATAAGACAAATGATCTACAATTGTTCTACAAATATCAAATATATTCATTTAATTGATCGATCTAAATGTGAACACAAAATCAATTAACTCTATAAAATAAATCGGTTGCAATATTACTGTGATGGATACTAAATAAAGCAAACCCTAATCTAACGATAATTGAATTTGTTTTGTAAAAGTGATCCTGTTTGGACCAAAAGTTCGAAATATGTATTTACTGATGGACGACACAATCCTTTGCTTATCATATTTGAATGTTACAATTAATTTGAGCTACTACATTTTCGAAATCTTTTGCTAACTCAAGAATAAAATTATCCGGGACCCTTTCAAAAATATTTTACTTTCTAGCGAACAAAACCTACGTTTGCATTATGTTCGACATTTTCGTTTTGTTTTTATTTTCAAATCAAAGTGTTAACACTGTCATGACATTCATATCGAAAACATATTTTATTGTGATGGTACGTTGCAGTTTCATTTGAAATTATTTTGTAGTAATATGCGCAAAGGTCACACATATTATGTAAAATTAGTATATCGCTCGTATTTTACTACTACGCATCATCAAGTTTTTGATGTTTTTGAGCTTTTTCATTACGCGTATATTATCTGGAGGTTTAGATGTTCTGCACTCCATCGATTCGCGTTAATAACCGGATAATAAATTGGAAAAAATTAAAAACTGTGACAGCACGAAATGTTCACCTAAATTAATGGCTACTTCAATTATTTATTTTCAAATTAGCAGAGGCGCCTAATATAATTGATTACCTTACAGCACTTACAGGGTTGCTCATTAATGCGTCAAAGTCCAATATAGGCGTTATTAAATATTACTGATAAAATTTATTTTATAAAAAGTGGCACAGTAACAAAAAAACACATTTTGAAAATAATTTGAATTATACACGGTGACACGTTAAAATGGCACACATTCAAAATCTTTTTTAAATGAAACACCCTGTATAACTTTTGTTTTTTCTTATCTACTACTAAATTGTGTTTTCATCGATATCTGGGGTTTTAGTTTTGGATGACGCATTATTATATTATTAATGAAAATTATAAAAAAATGGTCGCGACAATGTTTACCATAATAATTCTATACTGTAGTATTACGATTATCTAAGACAAAATTATTTAGTAAGTATGCAGCCAAGGGAAGTGTTGAACCTACAAAATAATCAAACATTAATTTTATTATACAGGCTGTTTGTTTCGATGCAGTCAATTTGGCTATTGTCAAAGAGCGTTTACTGATTTTTTTCAAATGGAACACCCCGTATATTATTAAATTTTTGGAATGATGCGTTAATTGCGCTAAATTTTTGTTAATAATGTCCTATACCCAAACCCAATAATTTCGGAGTTATTTTTAATTTTTCATTACAAACCGCTAAATTATTTGTTTTCGGTTCGATTTAGTGTACTGGGTAAACGATTTGTCAAACAAAAACAAATAAGCGACTACAACTATCAAACTGTAATTTTGTTAGAAGCAATATCTATAATACGTGTTGCAACTTCTCAATGGAAACTGTTTCAAAAGCACGTATTATATGTTGCCTCATATCGTCTCTTGTAGTTGGAGGTCTCTGGTATACAATATTTTTTATGTACACCCATAAAAAAAATCAAGTTTGGTCAAATCTGGCGATCTAGGTGGCCAACTAATGGGACCACCGCGGCCGATCCATCTACCTTAGAATTACTGATTCAAATAGTGTCGGACATCTAGTGCAAAATATGCTGGAGCACCGTCGTGCTGAAGCCACATATTTTCTAAGAACTGGAGGAACGTTTTGCAGAAGCTGAGGCAAGTCATATTGCAAAAAATTCAAATATTGCGCACCATTTAAATATCCATGAAAGAAATGTGGTCCAATTATAAAGTTGCCCATAATCCCAGCCCAAACATTTAGAGTCCATTGCCTCTGCTTATCAATTGCTCTTAATAGTCTTGGGTTGTCTATTGCACAATGATGAAGATTATGACGGTTTGGGCTACCACTCTGAGTAAAGGTCGATTCGTCAGTAAATAATACCTTTTGGAAGAAGTTAGGTGTTATCCTTTCCATTTCTAATCTCCATTCGCAAAACGTCCTTCTAGTCTCTAAATCAAGCCCCAACAGTTCTTGATGAAAGGAAATACTGTAGCGATGATATGTTTTTTTAATCTTGCTAACAGTAGATCGTGGTACATTAGTTTTTGTTGATATTTTGGTCGAACTAGTAGAGAGCTCCTCCACGCTTTTCGTAACTCACATTTCCTGTTCTAATGAATCTTTCCTTAAGTCTTTCCAAACTTGTAACTGACGGTTGTTTCCTGTCAGGATACCTTTGCGCATAAATTCGCTTGGTTAATAGACAATTCTTATGGGCAGATTTCATAATGAAAATCATGTCAACGAGTTCGTTGCTTTCAAACTGCATATTGACTTAACTAAAAGCCGTAACAATTATATGTGGCAAACAACAAATGTACAAGACAACTTCGTACCTACCCACTAATCCAATCAATAAATAATCATAATGCTACCGCATAGAATTATTACGGTAAAGATTGTCGCGACCATTTTTTTATGATTTTCGTTCATAACTCAACAACGAATCATCCAAAACCAAAACCCTGGATATCGATGAAAACAAAATTTAAAGTAGATAAGGAAAAACAAAATATATACAGGGCGTTTCATTTAAAAAAATTCGAATGTGTGCCATTTTAACGCGTCACCGTGTATAATTCAAATTTTTTCAAAATGTGTGTTTTTTGTTACTGTGCTACTTTTTATAAAATAAATTTCTTCAGTACTATTTAATAACACCTGTATTGGACTTTGACGCACTAATGAGCAACCCTGTATAAAAAGGATTTAATGGAAACATATCCCATATAGATTTCTAGAACTAACTACAATTGGAAGTAAATCAATTGATAACTTGATTTTTTAGATTATTACAGTTTTTTTGTTTACCTAATAATACATTTTTTGTATCTCTTTTTATGTTTCCATAATTTTACATAAATTTGGCAGCAATTTCGAGAATACAAGATTTACGTTTATGTGATTTGAATTTAATTTTTCTTATTCTGTTATATTCACGTATAACACATGTGTAATTATGTGAGGTCACAGTATTGTATTTACACTGTGGGAGTCCCGAGGGCTCAGACAAGCTATAACACAGATTGCACGTTTCCGTATTACAAATACGATACCGCAGTGATATAGATTGAAAACATGCCAAATACCTACAGCGTGTTTAAAATTTAGAATTCCCTTAAATTCAGGATAGAAGGTCACCAGTATGATAAGAAATATATCTTATTTACAGTTTTTCTGATTATTTATGAGGAAAGACAACGATTTCAAACCACAAATATTGAGTCAGACGCAAAACTTTTTCGGACAAGTTTTTCTCCAGAATAGAATAATTCCGCCATCGTTCATATTTGACTTAATATTTAATGTAGTAAATGTCCATTTTGTAAAGGATTAGAATGGAAAAACACAGTAATATTACTATCCTCTTTTATTCTTTACAAAGGGTATCAGTTTACTCCGAGTACTAGTTTCAGCACATGGCCATCATCAGCTCAGAATCTAGATAAATCATTATAAAATATTAGAATAGACATCCTCAATTAAAGTATTACCAGTAAAAATCACAATTTAAATTTAGCAAATTAAAGAATACTTACAGTCAAAGAAAATCAAAAAATTCCATATATAATGCGGATGCATATAATATTATATTTGAACCAAGTTGAGATCTCCAAAATAAATAATCCTGTTAACCCCTTTTACAATAAAATTGTAAAATCGATGAGATACGTGGATGATGTATTCTGCATGTGGTCGGGTACTATGGATGAACTACAAAACTTTCTTAAATATATAAATAACTTGCATCAAAATTTGAAATTCACCCTCGAAATAGTAAGAGAAAGAAAATTGAACTTCCTAGATATCACATTAACAAGAGGTATAAATAATATTTCGATAGATATTTACAGAAAACCATCTTCAACTGCGACCATTATTCCATACAAGTCTTACCATTGCACATCACAGAAATTCTCTGCTTTTCATTTTTACTTAAACAGAGCTGTCACATATCCTTTAGACCAAAATTCAAGAAACAAAGAAATCAATTACATATATGATCTGGCTAAGAAATTCCAATTCCCTCTTAACTATTAATAAACTCCTTAAACTAATTATCCTTAAACAAGATCCCCTTTACAAAAAGAAACCTAATTCACCTGACACACAATATAAATCTCTTCCTTACAATAATATCACTACTAAAATAAAACCAATATTTAATAAATATAACATTCAGCTTTCATTTAAAACTAACAGTCAACTATATACCATTTTAAACAATATCAAACCAAAACCCGATATCCTCGAAGAAAGTGGTGTCTACTCTTTGAGGTGTGGTCAATGCACATCAATATATTGAGGTGGTCTTGAGCCTCCTCAATACCACTCAATAATTATTTAGTTACAAGTTAAAAAACACTGATGTTAATTTTTTTATTTATTGTTAGGAACGAGCCCTTGTACTATAGGAAATGTTATATTTAGTATTGAATTAATTAAGTAGATGAGAGTAATGAGGAATATATCATGTTCACAGGATCCACCATACATTCTAGTTAACAAACAGTTACATTGTTGACCATAAATCTTCATTCATACAACACAAATTAAAATACAAAGATGGATGTCAAAAATGAGCATCCATAATTATACCAATTACATTTTAATTCAGTAAAGAAACTAATTCTTGCATATGAACAGAAGTAAACTACAACCTGTTTCAAATTTAGAACATATTAGAATCAGGGCATGAATAATTATACGACTCTAATTTAAGCACAAACATCACATAAAGTATGACGTATAGACCCAGATCACATGTCCTTTTAAAGTGTAAATTTCGTAACAAAATTTAGTCATTGCCTGATATATTAAGTTAAATACTTAAACTGCACATATCACAGCACAGTTAGGATAAGGAATTGTCATGAATTGCACCCTTACAAATGAGTAATTATCGAAAGCATCATTTCTAACTTAGACCAAGTAGCCATCATGAATAAACGTCAAACATCAATATTCAAAATTTAGTAAAACCCTTAAATATAAACATGTTGGGCCAAGTACAGATACGAAGGACATGGATAATTAAGTGCCCTATCAAACTAAAGCCATTAGCAAGAAATTACTACTAAAATCAATATTTAATTTGAAATGTAAAAAACTGAATAAGTGTTGTTACAATTATACCAAAAATGGGTATATAAAAATAATCCTTTGAACTGTTAAATGTGAATGATTTGATAAAATTTCGATAACCAATTGCGCAAGATAAATTATTATTAAATTATAAAAGGAAACTGACTTTGAATTGAAAATTTAAAAAAAACCGCATTAAGCATTTTATTTTTAATGCACAGATTTTAATCAAATAAAAAACAGAAATAAAGTTGAATGTATTTAGTAATTAAGTGAATATGTAAACCAGGTCCACATAAAGTCCAAATATCCTTATTTTTGGATAAAATCCAAAAATTATAAAGTTTCATTATTTTTTTGCACATGACTGTACAATTTATCGAAAAACGACGCTAAAATGTCCATACGCATTACAATTCCTAAAATTAGTATTCAGAGATTTTTACAGACTGAAAATATTTTATTTAGTTATTATAAATATAAAAACTACAGAATAACATCAATTAGCATTGTAAAATAATCAAACATTATTATAATCAATTAAAATATAATCTCGAACGACTTTGGGTTCGAGACTATAAACAATAGGTAACCTTGACCTATAAATAAGGCATACATACTTCGCATGAGGATAGACAGAAAAAGTAGGTCACTGGGCCAGCGTCAGAGTGACGTCACAGTAGTATATAAATCCAGCGCGGGTATTTTCAAACGCCCTCGACAATTCATTCGGCCTGTCAAACACGCCGTCGAATACGAAACCAAGGACGACCGCAAGAACATCTCCGAGTCTAAAATCCTGCGGAATACAGAACATCCAACACCGCCGTCGTAGAACGAGATATCTGCCGGCGTTTCCTGAACTTCGTTCCTGACTATCCATCCCGACGATTCTTCGGAGGATATCCAGCCACAAAGCCCGTCCAGTTCACCATAAGGACCTTCCATAGAGCTAATGAACATTTTGATATGTTTTAATTGAAGGTATTGTGAACAGTTTACAAGTATTTACGACCTCCAAGAAGGTGTCACGCTAACAACAGTATTTATATCAACTCATATGTAATCTGTAGTTTATTATTAAAATTAAAGTCAATCACAGTTCAGTCAAAGTCAGATTAGTATTTAGAGTTAATAGGATTGATTTCACAAACAAACAAATCATTTGGCTTTCTAATTCTCTAGACAGTAAAGGCATTATTGAATCAAACAGTCAGTCACGTTCAAAGAATTCAAACATAACCTATCATGAGAAACAAGCAACTAAATAGGGTTAGAATACAGGCAAAGTAATATAATTTCTTACTTACAGTAATTTTGTGTTCCTCCAGTTACAATCAGTTGTAATTGAAGCTTAATAAGTTCATTGTACATTATTTTGGGACAGTATTGCGGTCCATTACCAATTCACACTTTAACACTCGACAGCTGTTTGTAACTTTGGTGGTCTATGGTACAATTTATGTTGGATCTGTGTATAATCATCCGCTCATGTAGAGTATATTCCTTATAAATGTTGTATTAGTCCCGAATTAAAGACACTCCATCTACAAAATAAATATATAAATGTTAACCTGTTTAAATGAAAATATAGATAATTGTTGTATATACCTGTGTTTGTATTAATTATTGAGGTAGTAAACATGCACCATCGACCTGGATATTGCTCGTCCATTTTTATTTACCACAAGGAAGCGCATTTTATTCTTCCCACAGGTGCCTGCTAGACGAGACGTCGACGTACCACCTCCAGGAAATAAGTCAAGTACAGGTAAATGAGTGATTTAGTAGTGTATGTTTGTCTTACATGAACCCCCTCAACGACCCTGGGAAAGTATATAAACAAACCGTTCACAAGACTAATTGTAAAGGAGAATAATTCACTACAGTTGCAGGAAACAATACGCACCCCATTAAGACGAGTTCATTGGCTCAATTTAGTAATATAGGAAACCAATTGTAGCGCGAAGATTTAAAGATTTTGAAATAGAATATTATCAAATCAGGCACGTTAATTCCTTTAAATTCATTGGACCTACCATCTACAGGGAGCAGTCAGATAATTGTTACCCATAAACTTATTTGTATAGTCTTTTGAATATTCAATTTTATAAATATTTCCATTAAAATTAAATTATGATTCAATTAGTTTTGTGATTATTATAGAGTTTAATCCCACATTGATAGATAGTATACCCCCCCTATCGCAATATATTGGTCAAACAGGTCGTAAATTAAGTAACAGAATATATGAATATAAAAATCAATTTTCTTCTAATATTTATAGACACAGACTTCAAACTGGACATAACATTGATTTTGATAACATTTCAATTCTACATAAACAACCGAAGAGCTTAAAACTCAACCTGCTCGAGACGTTGGAAATTGAAAGACATAAACAGCATTTCAATTTGCTTAACAATCAAATCTACACACATGATAAACCACTTTTTTCATTTCTTGAAACACTGAAATGAATTTTATATTCTTTAGGGTTTGTTCTGTAACGACATGATAGCTTGTACAACGCTGTATTTTTGGTTGCCTAACTACATTATCTATTACACGATTCTCATGTATATTTCCACATATGCTCTGGTTCTTTTATTTTCGTTAAGTTATGTTTTTAGTTAGGGTGTTCGATTTTTAATGTGATTAGATTTGCGATATTCATTCGGTTCTCCCTCTATTTTACAATATACTTTTGGAAACGTCTTTTGTCCTGTCATGTTTTTGTTTTTCAAAAGTATTGAATTTTTAACTTGTAATGTAATATTTGTCTTTGTATTCGTTTTTCAAAGAAATTTTAACGTGCTAATTTTTAAGTAAAATGAGTATTTTATTCTTATAATATCATATGCATCCGCATTATATATGGAATTTTTTGATTTTCTTTGACTGTAAGTATTCTTTAATTTGCTAAATTTAAATTGTGATTTTTACTGGTAATACTTTAATTGAGGATGTCTATTCTAATATTTTATAATGATTTACCTAGATTCTGAGCTGATGATGGCCATGTGCTGAAACTAGTACTCGGAGTAAACTGATACCCTTTGTAAAGAATAAAAGAGGATAGTAATATTACTGTGTTCTTCCATTAATATTTAATACCCATAACTTAACATTTCTCAAAGCAAGTTCACGACTGCATTTTTCTTTAGTGAATTTATTAGTATATTAGTATTATTAGCATAATTTAAAATAAAAGGCTTCAGATTATAAAAAGCTTTCCTCAGAGAAGTGTACCTGGTTCTCTCTTTGCGATGCACCAAATCATCCATGTACAAAAGAAATAATCTTTGTTAAAATCATGTAACCTTATGAAGCCCTTCCATGAAATTTGCTGATGTATAGACATATATATCTATATATTCAGTTTTACCTCCTCAGGATTTTACTGAAACTTACAAAAAAAAAACACTGGTATAATCTTTTAACGTACTGCTTGCATTTGTCCAATTTTTTTAAGTTTTTCTTTTATATAAAAACGTAAAAACATGAAGAAAAAACATTTTCTTAAGATAATACTTACTTTCGTACATTAATATCTGCTATCATCGTTCTTCAAATGTCAAGTAACTGGACGAAACCGGTTAGCCAGGTAGAGTAGCGTAATAACTTTATTTCTTGTCTTTATAGCCCATTTTTGAGATTTTCCAGATTCATTCATATAAAGTTCTTTAAACTTAACATTAATTCAATACATTAAGTGCCAAATAAATATAGAACGACTCACATTGGCAGCCTCAAATATAATTTAAACGCAACGTGTATAAGGTTTGACAGATATACGTACCTGCATATTGAGAATTCTGCAAAATTTTATTTTACATTCTTATGTGTAACATAGGCGCAAAGTCTATTACACAAATGCGGTGCACTCTTTTTCTATTTTGATTCAGTAATTCTTAATTGGTTGGATAAGTAAATTTAAACAATATGGAATCAATTAACAAATTTATTAACATTTTGACTATTTCTTGAAAGTGCATACATTAATGAATAGCAATATTTGAGAATATTTCATATTTCAATAGAAAAGGTAATAGATAGTATGTGCACAGCTATAAGCAGAACCTATAGTGAATATATCTCAGAAGTATTTGTCGCAAAACGTATAGAATAAAACAAAATGCATGAACAATAATGGCAATAAAATACTAGTTTAATAAATTATACATAAGAAATAAAAGCACTGGCCAATGGGTTTGCCAATGTTTTTCACGTCATTCCCACGTCATGAGTAACGCGCGTTATCGAGTTGCGGTAACAGTTAGAGTAAATGTTAATTCTTTTTGGGTGTTGCGGTATGACAGGTCAAGTTAAATTCGCTTGTTATAATCCCTCTCTTCCTGTCCTGTCCTCCTTTTTTTGTATTCTCCATATAATTATTAGATAAAAAGTTATAAGATAGTATAGGTCTAAAATCTAAAGTTTTCGACTTATTGCCGTTTTTCTGACAATTTAATGTTTTTAAGAAAAGTATATTTATTGAAAACAACGTATTAGATGGCCGTAATTTTTGGTAGTGTTGTTTATAATAAAAGGACCTAATACAGACATGTTTTTCTCAATTACAGTTACATGTGCAGAATTGGATTAAACTTACATGACACATTTTCCTTGAATATTCTGTGATTTTCTTAGAATTTGTACATGATCACATTTGTTTAATGTATATTAAAAGTAAGTTATACATATGTTATCGGTACAAACTTAAGTATTTGATGTGTTTACTTACGTTAAGGAATGTTTTAGCTTCATTTTTCTATGTTTTATTTGAGGAGTAATACTACCAAAACGCAACAGATCCACTTTGTTTCAAAAATGACATATGGATGGCGTTCATATGCTATTTTGTCGCTCTATTCAACTCTAAAATGTTACACTATCAAAGCGCAACAGATCCCAGTGAAAATAGATTGTCAATATAAACTGATTTCATCAAAGTGCAACTTATCCAAATTTGTACCACTGTCAAAGCGCAACATATCCATTTGCGGTGAATTAGTTAAGGTGTGTTCAGTGTTGTTCTTTTATTACGCCGTTTTTTCACAATATTATAACAATTCTGGCCTGTGGTTACCTACATATAATAGAATGGATGGTGAGGAAGAAGGTGTTTTTGTACAAGACAACATGGTGGGGCGTGGAACCAGAAAGAGGAAAAATAACATTTCGAGGTTAGGAAAAGAAAAGAAAACCAAGAAATCGTAAGTTCTTCAAATTAGGAAAATTATTTAACTTATAATAATAACTTTCGTGCTTCGTTTTCGTAGGTATGGAGCCAAAGATATTAACTTAATAAATTTTGCCCCGCCTTGTAATCACAAATTCGATAACAATATTAAAAAGTTTCAATGCATAAAAGTACCCAAGGAAACTTTACATAATGTTAAACAATTACTTTACACAAGTGATGACAAAATTTCTCAAGATACTCGTTTGTCTACATTTCTTCGAATTAATCACCCCAAACGGTCTCGTCCAAGCCAAATTTCAGATAAGCGCAAACCGCATGATTTTCACATAACTTATTTGGTAAATTAGCGTAAAATACGTATACTACTTGTTCATTGCATGTAAATTTGTAAAATTGCAGGTAGAGCACGAGAACAAGACATACATCGTGTGCCAGAAATTTTTTGAAAAAGTATTTGAAGTTTCTAAGCGTTGTATATTGTGGATAGAAATATTCGATATCATAAAGATCTAAAAGAAAAGAGGGGAGGAAAAAGGCTCCCTTATAACAAATATGTAGAAAAGAGGGAAAAGGTAAAAGCTTTCATTGGAAAGTTTAAGGGCCGTGAAAGTCATTATAACCGCCAGAGGTCGCGTCGCTTGTATTTGCCAGCGGTCTTCAATATTTTGAAAATGTGGAAAATGTACAACAGTAGTCACGATCAAAAGTATCATGTCAGTTATTCGTATTTTCATAAAATATTTTCTTGTCATTTCAATCTGGGTTTTGGCTCGCCTGCCACACAAAAAATTCATTTCGTTGCTAAAAAGAGGAAAAAAGATGGAAAGTATATAATTGGAAGAAGTTATGGGAGAGCAAGGCATAAGTCAGGACAAGGGGATGGCAGGCATACGGTAATCAGTGGTATCTGGAAGAACAATTTGACTGGTATTTTACCATTTTGAGGGACTTTATAATAAACAACGATAGTAGAGAGGACACTGAATATATCGACTGTGAATGCACAGAAGAGGAACAAGAACCAAGATTATAAAAACAATCACTTTCTTACATAATTACGTTACATTTTGCAAAATTTATTTTCTTTTTTTGGTAAACGTTTTCTGAGTTGCACCATTAATTTTCCTCTTTACAAAGTGAAACATATCCATTTCTCCTATCAAAATGCAACATATCCAAACTTTTTTCGAATTTACAAAAAAATGGAAAAAGAACGATTTCCAGTAATAAGCCTATTAAAATAAATACTGAATTTTAAACCAAACAAAAAAAAAATGTTATTCTGTTTTCTTAAATACCAAAGTAATAGAAAATACCAATTTATTTTATTTTATGTCTGACGGATATGTTGCATTTTGGTAGTATTACTCCTCATTTGCATTTTTGTACTATGAAAATCATTTTTCATAAATGTAAATATTAGATGCCTAGGAACAGCAGACATTTTTAATAGTGGGCGTGGTTAATTTTCATTATAGAAATTTCCAAGGTACCACTACGTGATATTTATAAATTTAGCTAACCTGTACAATATATTCTAGAATCTTCAATTTTTATTCACTTCCGTCCTAGACGGGTAATATTGAGTCTTATGAGGTCAGGCAATTTTTAAAAATTAATTTAGTCTTAACTAATGTGTGATACAACTCACTAAGTTTTAATGTACTGTGTACATTCATAAACAATTTACTGTTTGTATAATTAATTTAACATTTTTATTTTAATATTTTTCATTAAATAGTTAATGGTTCGTGATATAAGGACCTGTGCAAGCAACACACGTTATTGTGTTTGTTGGAGACGACACTTTTGAGCGTGAAAATACACAATCGGATTATCAATACCAGCGCAGGTGAATAGTTACGGGGTTTGTTCATAATTTTAACAGGCAATACAGATAAATCAAATCTCTGTCAAGTGATCTCAAGATAGATTCCAGAGGATGCATATTTGACTGAAATATAAACCTGACCTAAGAATGAACTACATATTCGTGACTGTGTGAACACCATGAATAAGTATAGTATAACTTTGAGAATTATTTTTTTCCTTAATTATTCTTTATTAATAATGTTAACGCGATTTAAATTATACTTGCTGGACTAATTTGTAATATAAGTTTTGATTCAGGATTATTTTAATCATTTAAAGAAAGACATTTAGATTAAGCTATATTACTTTGTAGATATAATATAGTGAGATCAAATTTATCACTATAAGAAAATACTAATAATAATAAATACTTCTCTCGTAAAATGTTAAACTGTTTATAAAGAGGAACATTTTATGTAACAAATTTGTTATTGTTTATATGAGCCATTTGTTTATTTTATTCTTTACCTCATCCATCGATAACTGCATATGATATTAGGGGTTTCGCTGGCGTAGAGTAATTTAAATTATAGAGATGTAAGAAAGATAAAAGAAAGTAAACCACTGTAAACCTACTAATTGCAGAGATATATATAGGTTATCTATTGGATTTATCATGTCAATATGTTATATATATATTACTAAAATTTAACAACCACAGCAACATGCCACATATATTGATTGCACGAGTCTTCATCTTATATATCACTATTTTGATTTATTGGAGGTCTGATGGATAAAACTACCAAATCAACTAGATATCACAATTCATATTGCCAACAACTGTCATAATTTTTGTTTACTTCAAATGTATAATCGAATGAAAGGAAAATGCACTGACCCTCAACATTGAATATGCATTGTTATATTATCTGTTTACTTCGTTTTGATTCTCGATTTTTGTAGTTATGTAATATTATATAATTTATTATTTTGTAATGGAGTTTTATGATAAGCCGGGTAAATAAAACATAGGTGTTTTTTATACAATCTGTCATTAATAATTGGCACGTATATCAAATACACACTATTAATATGTGTGTATTTGATATAAATAAAACATATGTGTTTTTTATACAATCTGTCATTAATAATTGGCACGTATATCAAATACACACATATTAATAGTGTGTATTTGATATACGTGCCAATTATTAATGACAGATTGTATAAAAAACACCTATGTTTTATTTACCCCGCTTATCATAAACTCCATTACAAAATTACTATAAACAATATATTTTTCATAACTTTTTAAATCCTGTCGCAATTATAGTGATTAGTTGCGTTAGCATTAAATGTTTACGAATAAGCTTCACTAATGTTGGTAGTACAATTTTCTAAAATTCTAATTTTGAAATTGTTCCAAAATTTGTAATTTTGAATTATTTCGGAAGAAGCATTATTAACAGAATAACGAATTCTAAAGCGATTCAAAAACTGTTTAGAACGGGGAGGTTCTAAAAAACCTAATGTCCAAACAGACAAATTATCATTCGGTATTTATTTTATTGAGTTTTGTTTAATTCACGTGGAGTAGATAATCAGACACACTATCTATATTTCTATTTCAAAAATCAATTATCTGTTTTAATAAAGATAAATATTGTTTTTTGACAAAGTAGTCTGTTATAGTAGGTACCAGTAACATTACGATAATTACTAGTAGCTGATGTTACTAGTGCTTGCGTAGCCTGAAAACGTCTAACATAACCATAATCTAAATGTATACAATATTAATTTGAGATACCTTTTTATAATTTATATTTTATGGGTTGCTTTTACAGGACGAAACTGTCGTGTAAACGTCTGCAAAATAATAGGATCTGTATTTGTCTAAGACATTTTTAACCATCAAGTTTTAACAATTATTAGTTTACCAAACTGATATTATATAATTTCCTTAAATACAAAATTACCAGAAATTAATCTTCACCATTTTCTTAAATTCTTCACAGCAAGACTGATATGTTATTAAATTTTAATCAATCTCCTTTGTTGTGGGAAAACTATTATATATACATGTATACACTGATATAAGAGCCACAAATGCTGGAACACTTCCTTTTTATTGTTAATTAAAGGTCCATGTCTAAATGTAGAGATTTTTCTTGGTTCATAGTTAGATAAAAAGGTTTATGTTAACGAGCTCTATTGTTGTTTTCCTTTTGTGTCGGAAACGATCCGGTTCATCGTATCTTACCTTTAATGTATCAAATCCTTTTTCCTCTTACAATTTCCCATCCCTTGATTATCTTCCTGTACAAGCACATAAATTTGTTTCTGTTTGCTTGAAATTTATGAATATAATAAAATACGATAGAGATCATTTCATTCATGATAAAAACTATGTTTTCTTTGGTTGAGAGTCGATATTGTTAGATATATAATTACTACAATGTGAATACATGTTCTGATACTGTACATTTTTCCCAGCAGAATCGCCTTCTGTTTTATAATTTTATACATTACATCTTTTAACTAGCAGTTATCGCAATTGTTTTTAAGTACATTTACAAAAAAATTGTTCTCTCTACAGTTTACCTCTGCAGATACTTAAGCCTTTCTAGATCGGAATATTCTTGACTGTCTTTAGCACAGGACAGCTCGTCGCCGCTTTGCCGGAAATTACTATAGACAGATTCAGATTTCATCCCCTACCCACCCACCATAAATAATGATTTAGGAACTGAGATTATAATCTACTAAAACTCGCCAACTTATTTGAGGGTAATTAAAGATAAAAGATTAAAAAAGAAACAGATAGTACAAGAGGGGCAGGATAGAAATAGCATCCTCCAAAAAAGTACGAAAGCTTTCGTGTAGAGAAGTATATACAAAGTATTGCCCTTTAAGGGGGAGTGCTCACTTTCTCAATCAGTTTTTTCCAATTACTGATTTTATTTTTTAGAATATTTAGACAATTATTTTCTTGAATCACTTAAAAAAATAAAAGAAATATCATAGCATAGTCCTTTTTTGGAAAATATATGTAGAAAAAAAATAAAAACTGAAATTAGAAAAATATTCGAAAATTAACGATACTATGATAATTTAAAAAATATTCTGACCACGTCCTTGAAAGAGTTGAAACAAATATTTTCTTAATTAAACTTGTGAGTTGGAAAATAAAATACATACTGCAAGACTAATTGTTGGAGAAATGTTAAAATGAAACATGCAACGGTTTCGGCTAGCAGGCGGCGTTTCGCCGTACGAGATTTGTCGGTTCTGAGAATAACAGAAGATAATAGGTTTGTTCGGGTTCTTGTTTGAACTGTTCTAGAACGGTTCTAGTCATGCGCGTTTATGTTCCCGTCATGCGCATTTACGAAATCTAAAACGATTTTGCAAACGCGCCTGACGGGAACTGTTCTGGAACCGTTCAAAATTAAACCCGAACAAACCTAATGATAATGGTTTTAGGATCCTCATTTATTTGGTGTTTAGAGACCAGATTTTGTGAGGGAGTGAGAGAGAAAATAGGCATTGTCCGATAAACAAGGAAGAACTTATAAACTAAAAAGTATTCGACTGAGAATGAAACGGTAGTTATAAATTTTAATAAATTAAAGTTTTATTTAGAATGTTATTGACTGTTTTGCATTCTCAAAAGCAAACTTTGCTATTATTCTTTCATAAATGTATTCGTTACGTTTTGTTGCAATAGGGATTTAAATATAGCTGACACTTTTATTTTTAAAATATTAAAAGAAATTACTTTGACGTCCAGTATTAGAAATTCACAAAAGAAACTTACAAGATGTAAGACAAGATCAAATGGAAATTCCCTCTACATCTAAATGTTATGAATTATTACATTTTGAATATGAAAATCCTACCGATGAGAGCTTGGATAGAACAAAAAATGAGGTGTGTCCATCACACGAGTTCTTATATGTATTAAATTATAGGAAATTGTTCTTAATATTGTCTTAAATAGTTTTATCTTCTCAGAAAAATAGCCAAATTTTAAGAATTTTTTTATATATAAATTATTCAAAATTCTATTATAATAAATCTCTACAGAATGCATACTTTGCGAGATATTCGAAAGAGAGTGCTACTCCCTAAGAGTAAAAGTGGTACTTCCAGTCCGAATTTTGAAATTTTATTTTTACAAAAGATATTCCAAATCCAGCTCTAAATACGTTTGTACTCTTGATAAATATAACACTTTTTCATTGTTTTCATTAATAACATCTGCTTCAATACCAGTAATTATTATTTTAGGGTTTCTTAATTTCGGTTCAGAAACTACATATTTATTTCCAATTTCATTTATCAGTTTTTCTCTTAATTTTTCTTTGGAATTGCTATCACTACAATTAATAGTGATACCATGTTTTCCAACAGTGTTTATTGTTTCAATTCCAAGTGCTAGTTTACTTGGATCCACTTTATTTTTAATGTCCTTTTTTGTTTCGTGTGATTTTTTTTTTTAGGTTTAACGATTAACACATCATTTTCCTTTTTCAATAGATCGCTATACAATGTCTTCTTTTCTGCCTTATTTTCGGTGTTCGAAATAAACTCTAAAATTTTGTGAATCAGTACATTTTGTTCTGATACTGTTTGGAGACAATCATTAAGTTTCTGGTCCATTTCTTTCATTGTTTGACACACTTTCATTTTACTACAAACATCGCATACATATGTAATGGTGTCACTCAACTTCTTAGCTGTTTTGTCACTAATTGGAGCACATTTACTATGTCTCTCTTCCTCACATACAAAACACTTTACATTTCTTTCTGTTCTTCGTAATTCCACGCGGCAAACAGCACTTATTGTTAGACATATTTTTGTTGTTTTATATACGTTGACCCACTTGACAAATGATTAATCATCCATTTGCTTCATCGATGTATTTCACTAATAGTTTACATCATCACAATTTCTCAATAATAAATAACAATATTTTTCTTTTCCCTCACTCTTTGAACATTAAACTACTTCTTTGAATATTAAACTACTGCAGTATTTCTTATAAACAACATTCATGGTCTTCGTTCAAACCCTTTAAACACTAAGTTGAATTATCTAAATTAAAGGATTCAATTTGCCCTGCTTTCGTTTTTCCAGTCCCAAAATATATTGCTAGACGCGAGCCGTGCTCGTCATTAACGGTTCCCATATTTTCATGACAAAAGCCCAAGTGAGAATGTAGAATATGCATTTTAAACAAAATCTTGCATCCAGCACCGTGAAATGCTTGTATCATGTCCATTATTAAATTGTTATATTATTTCATGCATTTTTGATTTCCAAAAAATAAAGAGAGCTGGCAAATTTTGTACTGTGGACACCCCTCTGATTTTCCCCACATTACTAATTTGGTTTCAATTTATCACTTACTATTCCTCATATCTGAGCTGAAGCAAACTTACCTTCTTCTAGTTTTCCGTTTGTTATTTTTGGTAACTTTTTCCGCAGGCATATAAGACCATCCTTAATTTGGAAAATATTTTACAATGTCTATGCAATGTCATTCTCTTCTACAAATTCGTATGCCATTGCCTAAATCGAGCACGGCTTCTCAGTTCAGGAGTCTGTGACCTATTAGCATCCTCCCAGCAACATCTGGACACTTATAAACTTATTCTGGACTGTCAGTCGGAATTTAGAAGCGGACAAAGTGAAGTACGACCCTTTTAAAGGTAATGATTGTAGCATTGATCCTAGTGACCAAGGTAAACTTAACTTGCTGCTTCTGTAGACTTCAGCAGGGCTTTCGATGTAATAGAGGACAACATGTTATTTGCGATTCTGCGTATCATGTGTTGGGGAACAACGACGATGTGCTGATATTTGGATGATCGTTACCAGGTTGCCCGGCTTTGCTCTTCTTTGCCTTCACAACGACGAGAGCCCCAGGGTTTCATACTGGGTTCTCTACTATTTTCTATTTACACAATCTTATTGCGGAATTATGTCAGTAATCCAATTATATGCAGGCGATACTCAGATTTATCCTCATTTGCTTCTAGTGATATGAATATCGCCGTAGATAAAATTAAAAGTGATTAGATGCAATTATTTGGTTAGCATATATCATTGATTAATTATTAATCCAATAAAGACAAAGGCAATATTATTTGGTGGAGAAAGAGACAAAAGTGGAAGCGAACACCAAATGATGGCATTTATCCCAATCGAAGTTAAAAATTTGTGAATTTGGTCTTGTTATTGGAAATCTAGAATAACTTCAAGTTATCTATCTATTCATATCGGTTTCTAGTACAAAATTGAAAACTGTTTTATACGAAAGTTTTTTCCCCACTTATTTTCCTACGCTTGCTTTATATATTGTCTATGTCTGATGTCGTAATTGCTGGTCGTTTGCAAAATGTTCAGAATGCATACATGCGTTTCATCTTTAGAAAACGAAAGTATATCTTACAAGTTAGATAAACCAGGTGGCTAAACATGAGCAATCGAATGGCCTTTCATTATTTAACATTGTTTCATTCCATCTTTCGCGTTCACATCAAGACTACATATAGGTGTGACATCTACAACATCAATATCAGAAACAAGAACATTATCACTTCTTTAACACGAAAGAACTGTCTATACAAAGTTATTTACTTATAATATTTATTCTCTATAGAATCCATTATCTGATAATTTAAAATAAAATGTAACGGCGTTTATATATGCTGTTTACTTGCTTTTGTTTTCGCGTCAATTTGGAATTTCTGTAGATTGCAATATTTCAAAACTTCTTCCTGCTGTTACGATATCATCAATAAACAGACAAGCCTCTATTTTAAGAGATTGAAGATTTTTACAGCCTCTGGTTAGATTGTTGCTCTGTTAGATTTATAGGTATTATAATTATAGTTTTTTCATTGAATTTAATTAGCTTCAGTGAAAACATATTATAACTAAAGTAAATGTATTATGTAGTGATGAAAAGATTGTATTGATTGAAGAACAAGGCTTGCAGAATAACGTGTTCTCTAAATAGTAGTAGATAGACTATAAAATATTTTAAATTTCCAATTAATAGTGTAACATTAACACTGTTTGAATTGTTTACCTAAATGTATAATAAATACGACCTATTTTCTTTCTGTTTTAAAGGCAAAACATCCTAACCTTGAACAGACTGAAATAAATTTTCTCGAATTAATTTATGGAAAAAGTTTTAAGATTGTCGTTTTATATACATTAAATGAATACTTTGAACCAATTTCCTTAGATTTTATTCTCTTCTAATAAACGTTCTCGAAAATGTACTCGATAATAGTTTAAAGCATTGTACGCTTAACTATATAAAACAACTCTCATTGTTCACTCAAACCGAAATTATTATATGTAATAAGGTCGAAGGGTCAGATCAATTTATAGGTAGCATAGTACCACCCACATACTTCAAAATCATTTAGTGAAATTAATTCTTGCTCCCATTTAAGATGTTGACGTTTCGTTTAATTTCTTTTGAGTCTACAAATTACGTTGATTTTGCAAAATGCGCGCTTATTGGAGACCGTTTTCTGAGTCGGCATGAAATGAAAGGTCTAATTTAAAAAGTATCAAGTGTTGATCCATTATTAATGAGTTATCAAAGCGGTGCACGCTTTAATAAACTTCGTGAAAAAAAGTGTTAATTAAGTTATGATATAGGTATATTGTTCAGCGAAAGTTTAAGAGTCAAATATTACACAAAAATTAAGATGTTTTTAATGAATATTTATATTCTGTATTTAAAACGAGTGGTAGAATAATGAATTGTCCTGATTACGGAGGAACGAGTTTAACTATTAAGAAAGTTAAGTTTTCTTTTATTCATTATTACAAATGGCTTTTCGAGATTACAAAAATTAAAAACAATTTAGTTCAAAGTTGCTCTTTTCAAATATTCATTCTTCATAAACTGGTTCGATTAAACAAATATTTACGTTTATTAAAGCGAATATAGTTAAAAATAATGAGGTGTGGCCACCACACGACCTTCTTATACGTATGAGGGTTTCAAATTATACAAAGTTTTTTAAGTAATCACTGTTGGTGTACATGCGAAGCTTTTGAAATCTGCAAATTCTGACAGTTGCCATACTTAAATTCAAATTATAGGCGCTTATTATTATTTACGTGACATAACCAAGCTATCAACATTATGCGTGTGTGCCTGACTACATGCACTGTCACCAACTATTAGAAAAAGCATGGCCATCTCTAATGAGGAAAGTATTTTAAGTTGCTTCATAAAATACTACATTCGAAATGTCACATGTACGAAAATTTTCGACGCAAGTAGTTACAAACAAATGTTATTATGAAGAAATGGCTTACGTTTTGACCATTCCCGTGACAAGCGATAAAAATCTCTAGAAACGTCAAACTGACATCAAACTGAGTTGTGTCCACAGATTCATTTTAAAGCGTGAAATAGGAGATTTTGAAGGTCGCAAGGGTCCAACAAGACCCGGGGTCTTAAAGAACGGGTTTCTCGGGATCTTTTACATGCTTATTTCGAGTCGACAGACGCACGCAATCAAGGGCACGAGCACTTTCAAATTCATTTGCAGAAGGATTTGGTCAGAAAAATGGCCGAAAACGTCACAGATTCAATGTGCAGTGACATGAATGTATTCCGGACGGGCGAAAAATATCAGATTCATGCGTGCAATGCCAATTAATGTATCCGGTACGGCGAAAGTTCGGCTTCTCAATCACGACGTAATAGTCCCGCTTGACTTAACATTTTTATAGATATACAGGTTGATTGTTCTTTTAATGATTATATATTTGAATTTTAAAATACCATAATTCCAGAACGCGTACGCCCAGTTTCCTTAATGGGGAAAAGGTATTGCTTTTAACATTTATATGCCCTTATGACATAATCTTATTTAAACGATTACGCAAACGTGCACAGTGGGCGAAGCTGGCTGAAACCAATTTCTCTCGCTTCTGATTAAAAGTAAAATTAGGCACTTGGGAGTTTTTACGGTCGCCCATCACTAATTGAAATGTCAAAAGAAAACAAAATGGCCGAAGGATTTTTTTAAAATTGACGTATAAATGTGAAATTTTAGATATGGGGGTGTCTTAGGTCGCAGATCACAAATCCAAAATCAAAATGACAAAAAAAACAAAATGGCGAAAGAATTTTTTGAAAATTGACGTATAAATGTGAAATTATAGATACGGGGTTTTTGGGGTCGCCGATCTGAATTCCAAAGTCAAAATGTCAAAAAAAAAAAAAAATGGCGGAAGAATATTTTGAAAATTGACGTGTGAATGTGAAATTTTAGATACGGGTATTTGTGGGTCGCCGATCACGATTCCAAAGTCAAAATGTCAAAAAAAAACAAAATGGCGGAAGAATTTTTTAAAAATTGACGTATGAATGTGAAATTTTAGATACGGGGGTTTTGGGGGTCGCCGATCACGATTCCAAAGTCAAAATATCAAAAAAAAAATGGCGGAAGATTTTTTTTTTAAAATTGACGTATGAATGTGAAATTTTAGATACGGGGGTGTCTTAGGCCCCTGATCACGAATCCAAAGTAAATATGACAAAAAAAACAAAATGGCGGAAAAGTTTTTTGAAAATTGATGTTATGTTTGTGGAATTTTGGATACGGGGGTGTTTGTGGTCGCTTATTACGTTTTCAATTTGGCGATTCTTCGAAACGTGATTGAACAGGGCTTAAATTTAATACTTCATTTTTTCTTAACGATAGTAGATTCGCATTGTACACTGTCTTACAGTTTCTTTCGATACTTTAACATGACTTATGTTTAACATTGAATTACCTTCCCTGCTCTTGAGTGTGTACCAGTTTGTGTAAAAAACAGTTCGAGAAGAAATTTAAATAAAATATACTATTGGCTTAACAAAATATATGTAGGTGTGCTTAAAATGTTTATAAAAATGGACATTCTAAAAAGCGTCATGCCAGTGATAGCTTTTTACAGAAAAGGCGTTTTAATAGGGCTTCAATTTAAAACTTGGTCTTTTCACTTTTATTATTATTTCGTGCTCCTATATTAAGGATAGTGGGTTTTGAAAAGGTTGACGGGCTTTTACACTTTCACATCAAAATAGTATTGTAAACTGACTTAATGAACATGTTGCGCTTTTTGATCTCATTGTGTCTTTGGATACCTTAACAGGACTTATGTTTAACATTAAATTACCTTTCTCTCTCTCTTGAGTGTGTACCGGTTTGTGTCAAAAACATTTCGAGAAGATTTTTAAATAAAATATCCTATTGGCTTAACAAACTATATGTATATACAGGGGTGTTTCAAAAGTTTATAAAAGTGGATATTCTAAAAAGCGTCATGCCAGTGATCGCCTTTTATAGGAAAGGCGCTTTAATAGGGCTTAAATTTTAAACTTGGGCTTTTTACTTTTATTATTATTTCGTGCTCCTTTATTAACGATAGTGAATTTCGAAAAGGTTGACGGGCTTTTACACTTTCACATCAAAATATTATTGTAAACTGCCTTAATGAACAAGTTGGGCTTTTTGATCTGATTGTGTCTTTGGATACCTTAACATAACTTATGGTTAAAATTAAATTACCATTCTTGCTCTTGAGTGTGTACTGGTTTGTGTTAGAAACAGTTCGAAAAGAATTTTAAATAAAACGTCCTATTGGCTTAACAAAATATATGTATATACAGTGCTTCAAAAGTTTATAAAAGTGGACATTCTAAAAAGCGTTTTTTACAGGAAAGGCGCTTCAATAGGGCCTAAATTTAAAACTTGGGCTTCTTACTTTTATTATTATTTTATGCTTTTTTCTTATCGAGACTAGACTTCGAAAAGGTTGACATGCTTTACCACTATCACATCAAAATAGTATTGTAAACTGTCTTAATGAAAATGTTGCGCTCTTTCAGCTCATTGTTTCTTTGAAAACTTTAACATGAATTATGTTTAACATTAAATTACCTTTCTCGCTCTTGAGTGTGTACAGGTTTGTGTAAAAAACAGTTCGATAGGCATTTTAAATAAAACATACTATTGGCTTCACAAGATATATGTATATACAGGGGTGCTTCAAAAGTTAATAAAATCGGACATTCTAAAAAGCCATGACAGTGACTGCTTTTTACAGGAAACTGTGAAGGAACTGTAAGCGAACGCCAAAAAAGCCATTCAATAGGGCTAAAATTTAAAACTTGGGCTTTTTTAGGATCTTTGAGTAAAATCAATTTTAGGTTCATTTTTATTATTCTTTTGTGCTTCTTCATTAACGATAGTAGAATTCAAAAAGGTTGACATGCTTTTTCAGTGTTACATCAAAATAGTACTGTAAACTGTCTTAATGGAAATGTTGCGCTCTGAGCTCATTGTTTCTTTCGATACTTTAACATGACTTATGTTTAACATTAAATTACCTTTCTCGCTCTTGAGTGTGTACCAGTTTGTGTAAAAAAGAGTTCGAGAAGAATTTTAAATAAAATATACTATTGGCTTAACAAAATATATGTATATACAGGGGTGCTTCAAAGGCGTGTAAAAGTAGACATTCTAAAAAGCGTGATGCCAGTGATCGCTTTTTACAGGAGAAGCGCTTCAATTTAAAACTTTGGCTTTTTACTTTTATTATTATTTTGTGCTCCTTTATTAACGATAGTGGGTTTCGAAAAGGTTGATAGGCTTTTACACTTTCACATCAAAATTGTATTCTACACTGTCTTAATAAAAATGCTGCGCCTTTTGATCTCATTGTGTCTTTGCATACTTTAACACGACTTATGTTCAACAGTAAATTACCTTTCTCGCTTTTGAGTGTGTACCGGCTTGTTTTAAAAACAGTTCGAGAAGAATTTTAAATAAAACGTCTTATTGGCTTAACAAAATATATGTATATACAGGGGTGCTTCAAAGGTGTATAAAAGTGGACATTCTAAAATGCGTCATGCCAGTGATCGCTTTTTACAGGAAAAGCGCTTCAATTTGAAACATGGGCTTTTTACATTTATCATTATTTTGTGCTCCTTTATTAACGATAGTGGATTTCAAAAAGCTTTTCAGGCTTTTACACTTTCACATCAAAATAGTATTGTACACTGTTATAATAAAAATGTTGCGCTTCTTGATCTCATTGTGTCTTTGCATACTTTAACACGACTTATGTTTAACATTAAATTACCTTTCTCGCTCTTGAGTCTGTACAGATTTATGTCCAAAACAGTTCGAGAAGAATTTTAAATAAAATATCCTACTGGCGTAACAAAATATATGTATATACAAGGGTGCTTCAAAAGTTTATAAAAGTGGACATTCTAAAAAGCGTTTTTTTTTACAGGAAAGGCGCTTCAAAAGGGCTTAAATTTAAAACTTGGGCTTTTTACTTTTATTATTATTTTATGCTTTTTTCTTAACGAGAGTAGACTTCGAAAAGGTTGACATGCTTTTCCACTATCACATCAAAATAGTTTTGTAAACTGTCTCGATGAAAATGTTGTGCTCTGTCAGGTCATTGTTTCTTTAAATACTTTAACATGAACTATTTTTAACATTAAATTACCTTTCTCGCTCTTGAGTGTGTACAGGTTTGTGTAAAAAACAGTTCGAGAAGCATTTTAAATAAAACATACTATTGGCTGCACAAGATATATGTATATACAGTCGTGCTTCAAAAGTTAATAAAATCGGACATTCTAAAAAGCCATGACAGTGATTGCTTTTTACAGGAAACTGTGAAGAAACTGTAAGCGGACGCGAAAAAAGCGGTTCAAGCTAAGAGAGATTGACGGACAGCAGTAAGCGGGCGCGAAAAGGCGATTCAAGCTCGAAAAGATTGATGGACAGCTACTTCAAATTATAGACGCTTATTATTATTTACGTGACATAACCAAGCTATCAAAATTATGCGTGTGTGCCTGACTACATGCACTGTCACCAACTATTAGAAAAAGCAGGGCCATCTCTAATGAGGAAAGCATTTCAAGTTGCTTCATAAAATACTACATTCGAAATGTCATATGTACGAAAATTTTCGACACAAGTAGTTACAAACAAATGTTATTATGAACGAATAAAAAAATTGTGACCTTGTAATTAAAGTAGAAAAAAATAGGACTAAGATGGATGGATGATATAGTAAAACCATTTATTATTTATGTTAGAAACAGAAATAGTGAAGGTTTATGCAGCAAATTTTTGTATATTTATAGTAATTGTTGTATATATGAGGTACTTTTACAATCAACCCTGATTGATAAATATCAATAATTTATAATGTATGTATCAACATATTACTTTCATAATAGAAAAAAAAATATTTAATCCTAATTTTGAGTGGATTTTATAGATGTACTTCAAAAAGTAAATTTTATATAATTATTATTTTATTAACATAATTTTTTCACTTATTAGAACAAATAAGAACATTTGAGAATATGTACAAGTTGAGAAACAAACTGTTGTGGCTAAAATGCATACTCAAGTGGTTTATTAACTAACTAGCTCGTACGTACAGTTGCTAAATGTTTCGATATTTTAGTAGATATCGAATTTTTAAGTAAATAGCGAAAAATTTAGCTATTCATATAGCTTAATGTGGCTAGTATAAAAGAAGTTCATCTATAGCAATGTAAAATAACTTGGAGGTGTGGGTTAGTACAATCTTAAATACAAATATGTTAATTGCAATGTCAGATGTTAAATAAGATAGGCCTGTCTGTTGAAAAAAATCGAACAAAGCTGAAATTTAGCATTCACATTTATTTTGAAATAATAAATAATGTCTCAAAAGTTCACAGCTACCTATACAAAGTGTATGTTTTTAGGTACATATTAGTGAGAGTAAAAAACAGGAAATTTTCGACAAATGAGGTTATACTTATCTTTTACGTGCAACTGGCCGTTTTTATGATATATTTTAGAAAAACAATGAACAGAGGTGCAACCTCAGAGGTAGGGTGCAAAGTGTTTTTTCTACATGGTTTCTCATGCAGGCCTAATCCATGTCATTCCGTGTTTTACGTGCGTTCCACAGCTCGCCTTCGTTCTCATCCTCTACATGTTCTTCTTGTTTCTATTTTTCGCTCTTGTTAACTTCTTCATTCTGCTTTTTTTCAGCTTCCGTAATATTTCGTGTGATGAGATCAAAAAGATTACCCTTACATTCCTCATCTTGAATGTTTCCTATTGAGTCTTCAATACCACTATGGACATTTGCGTTGAGACCTCACTGACCGTGATAATGCCTACAAAGTATTGAGCAGGACAGTTCTATTTTACAGCACCCACAATTTGTTCTACATCCTTTATTGCATTGCACTACACGGTATTTAGATGTAGATCTGGTGCATAATAAGTAACGCAACACAAAGGCTATTATAAAAAGTGCTTTCAAATTCCGGACTTTATTGTCTGAGATTAATCTACGGTGAAAATTGTTTCTGGTCTTTCCTTGAGGGAACCACTCGAACAAAAACACAACTAACTATTAGTAGCTTTCTATGAGCTAATGCTATTTTAATGGTTTACGTTACTATATGAGCGTTTCCTATATTAGTTAGTTTAAGCGGGGTTCATAAAGTATTCCAAAATAAAATGCCTGTCCGTTCATTACAGATTACGAAAATTTGGATAAAATAGCCGTAACCTTTATAGGACAAGCCACATCTTTCAAAAATAAAGCTTGGATACGTGTGGTTGATCCCGTGTTTTGTGTTTGTCTGTGTGTGACACAGAACACCGGACCAACCACGCTTAGCCAATCACGAAGGCAGGCTACCCCCACCACAACAGCACGTGTAACAAATAGGACCATCCGCGTCGACAAAGCGCTTTGCGACTCAAACATGCTCCTGAAGAATATGAGAGGGAACTCATTGAAACGTCGAACAACTGAACATATATAAGTATATATATTTAACAATTCTTCTTTGAAATTTAGCGGCTGTAAATGAATTCAAATATAAATGGATAACATATTATTTTATCTAGAATATATCAGTATAGTGAAATTTTATATATTTATATGGATGTATGTTGACCAACACATTAAGATATTAAGTTGGGGAAGATATGCTGCTGCACTTTATAGATTGGAGGAATTAATGTTATATTAGTCATTATTAGCGTCTGGAAACATATATTTTCTGTACTTGTTATTGGCATAAAGTTTTCTGTTGTCCTTATAATCCCCGGAGTATACTGAGATGATACAAGATAAATTGCACCAGAAATACTGAGGTAATAATAGCCTTAATTCATTTGCTTTATCAAATATTGTTTGCAAGTGGTCTGGGATTTTAATCAGGTGATTAGTTTTATATTTTGGCTAGGTTCAAACAGGTTGTAGTAGTAATTTATGTTCGACTGTGATATTTTCCAAGAATTTCTGTCCTTTCTTACAACAGATATACTTTTATTTTTTACCCAATGAATAGAAATGAGAGCAAAACATCAGAAGAGCCGTTCTTTTGTTTATGAAGTGCTGGAAGTAGGAAAAAACTTTAACATTTATGCTATTAAACACCAAATGCTAGCGCAAAAAGTCTGAATGCGTAAATTTCCTAAGTTTCAGCACTAATGACGGGCCCGGTTAATTCATCAATCTGTCCGAACTTCGAGTAAATTGGAAGTTTCGATTTTTAGTGTGCACCAAAGCCACCTTCCTTAAATTATCGACAATATAATATATACTTAATGGTTTTGACTACGGCTTTTGTGAAACTTTTAAAAATATTTAATTACCGAGATGAAGTCGATGCAGGAAGTTCAAAAAATTATTTATATGAATGTAAATATATCAACATAAACAA
The DNA here is from genome assembly GCA_963170755.1 of Amphimallon solstitiale. Classification (NCBI taxonomy): domain Eukaryota; kingdom Metazoa; phylum Arthropoda; class Insecta; order Coleoptera; family Scarabaeidae; genus Amphimallon; species Amphimallon solstitiale. Next base: position 61,955,509 of record OY720676.1, on the reverse strand, counting down.
TAAATTATTAAAGCCTAAAACTATTGCAATAATTTTTTTAATAAGATATGTAGTAGGATATGTAGATGTTATTCGAAATTTTCTTGAAGAGAAATTATATTAGATATTTAGTGTAAATTATTATAAATAGTACATTTACAATGATTTGCAGGTTATATATTAACAAAAGTAGTAATCATAATTAGTTTTACACGCGTTTGTCTTCTGTTTATATAGTTAACTCATAAACAAAATAATTTACTGTTTTAAAGTCGAACATTTTCGAATAATTTAATAATTTATTTGTTTTTTAAATTTACATCATATACAGTTGCACTACTATTTATTTAATATAAAATCAATGACAAAACACCTTAAAGATAACGTTCATTATAAAAAATGTTTTAATATTTATTTGTACAGAAAGCCAGTATATTTTGGCAAGTTACTTTATATAAGTAATAAAATACTGAATTTAAACTCACTGTTATGACCACCAACTTCCAAACAATATCTCAGACTAAATACAAATTTATCATAAAATATCTAAACTGCACATGTAACTTTCTGTGCCAGTAAACATATTAATTTTTTAACTTGATGTTTGTATTTCTTTTATTTAGGCATCGATTTTAACTACTTATGATGAATGTAACGAAGAAGCCTCAATACTTCCATTGTATTTTATTGAACCTAGAGTTTATTATATCCTCTTCGAGTGCCGTGAGCTTTAGCTGTAATAATAAAAAGCAATGGCAAGTTATTATATCGGCAAATATGTTATAATATCATTACGACAACACTACCCAAAGAATAAAACAAAATAAGCATTTACTATTATTTTCATCTGGCGAAGTAGTCCAGAATATATACAAGTTGGATAAAAGCATTTCTGAAACATTATTAACTGAATTATAACTTATTCTATTCTGTGTATTTACTATAATATGTTACACACAGTGAATGTACTTCTCTTTATAACATATTGTCGTAATGCTCCGTAACTAAAGGTAATTGAACTAAAACTTTTGTGTCTTCTCGTACAATCTAGAAGTAATGCTACAGATGTGTCTTTGAGTAATAAATAAATGATTTAAATAGCCAGAATTACGCCCGTCTTCAAGACTGGTGATCGGGTATTTATCAGTAACTATAGACCGAATTGCAATCCTTTCAAATTTTTCAAGAGTTTTTAAACTTTTTATTCATTCAGGTCTTTATCCATTAGTTAGGCAGAATTAATTTGTCACCGTATCAGCATGGTTTTTTGGATGCGATATCCACCGTTACCAATCTCTGCCATGTCACGCAATTCATTACGGATAGCTTGGATAATAGAGGGAAAGTTCATGTGGTGTATATTGATTTCGCCAAGGGCTTCGATCGTCTGGATCACACTATTTTGGCCATGAAACTCAGAGCCTTTGGCCTCAGTGATGCTCTTGTTAACTTTATGCTCTCATATGCAAGCAATCGCTCTCAGTACATTTTTTGCAATGGATTCTCTTCCTTCACTTATACCGCTACTTCTGGGATCCCACAGGGTTCTAATCTAGGCCCCTTAATATTCAATATGTTTATTAATGATATTACTTCCGTGGTCAGTTGTAACGAGCTGCTCTTCGTGGATGATTTTAAAAAAAGTTGTAGTATTTCTTCAATTTCAGATTGTATTCGCATTCAGGCTGCCTAGATAGTATCATTCGTTGGTGTACTATGAATAACTTACCACTAAATGTATCCAAGTGTAAATCTATATATTTCATGCGCTGTGCGGAGCCATGTACTTTTGTCTATAGTTTAAATGGCGTTGATTTGAAGCGTGTTCAGACATCGCGGGACTTGGACGTGATTTTTGACATGGGACTCAGGTTCGTTGATCACATAAACAATGTCACTTTTGCTGCTTTGAGAATGCTGGGATTTATCGTTCGCAATTGCAGATCTTTTACCAATCCTGAATCAATGAAGGCGTTATACTCTTCGTTGGTTAGGTCACATCTTGAGTATACTTGTGTGGTGTGGTATTTACATTATCACTTTCATATGCGGCAGCTTGAACGGGTTCAGCACAAATTTGTTAAATTCTTATGGAGTCGGGTTGACGGAGATTATCTGTGTAGAAATGCTGACCACTGTCTAACCCGTTTCGAATTAACTTCTCTCCATTTTAGGAGTATTGCCTAGAGTATGTACATGCTTTTTGTTTAAATTGCTGCACAACACATGCATTATTTGAGGAAATAAGATTCACTATACCCCGTCCTGCGTTGCGTCATGCCCTTGCTTTCAATTTATCTTTTCCGAAAACTAATGTCGCGGTTAAATCCTCTATTTATCCAATGTGCTCCAATTTTATTAAAATAAGCTTAAATTGTGATACCAACTGTTCCAGCATCGGGTTCGTAACAGCAGTAATCGTTAAACACTTCACTTCAACAGATATTATTGATGTTCGTTGTCATTGCATGCTCTGTTATACTGATTTCTTCTTTTCTGTTGTATAACTATTACTTAATTTACAATATTGACTTTTCTTTGCGTTGTAGAATATACTATGTCTATTTCATATACTGGTTGATTATATACTCGCCTATTATAATATTGTAATAAATTGTTCTATAACTGGCTGTAAACTGTTGTGCAATAAATCTTATTGCTACTATTATCATTAAAATAAAGAGTAATGAATATATCTCTGAGGTACTCCTGATGTTGTAGTGCTGTAATTGGATCAAAAAGCTATTAAATTAAACAAATTCTTAACAATGTAGAGAATATAATTTAAATTGTTTATTAAAATTTTGTGAGATCGCAATTTTTATTCAACAGGACACCAGCAGCTTATATCCTCATAAATGTCTTACCTGTCACCTCCCTTGTACACCAGATGTCAAAAATTGAAGATGCGGGTGCCTCTAACTCAGTCGCGTAGCGTGTAGTTCGTTACACAGGCAGCAGATGGGTTTATTTCAAATTTACGGCGCCACCTTTGTATATTGTAACCGCTCTCCAAGATAATATTTTGACCCCAGAGAATAATCAATTACTATGTGTGAGAGGTAGTTGAAGATAAGACAAAACCCCACAATTCAAAACAATAAGAAAAATGTATTTTTTATACTAGATTAGATGTGCAAATGATACATATACCAGTAATTAATAAGAGAAAATACAAAAAAAAACTAGTTATTTAAAACTCAAAATTCAACAGATTTACAAGACAAAGGAAGTTTGAGTTAATAATTTAGAATGTATAAAATCACCCTGTAAGTAAAGGAATCAAAATATAGGGTTTGAAATCATTAATAATAATAGGTCATTTATGGTTTCGAGATCTCAATGCCTTACACAAAACACATATAGTGAGCTATCGGTTAACAATTATCTGTTAACAATTAGATACGACTAACGTAAAATTCTTTTACACTAGTTGAAATTAAGAAACGTAATGACAAGATTAATTTTAGACAATATAAATGGCCTCGTAACCGTGAGGACTTCGGCAAGAGCAATTTAATGGCCACTCGTAAGCAAGAATTAAATTTATATGAGTGGTCCCTGTATATAAAAGGAAATATAAATTTAATTATGATAAAAATTATTACTAAATTTAGGTAAAGCAAATAACAATCAATTCAATTATGCGAAACTAGATCAAACAAATAATTAACTTAAAATTCTACTAACATAAAGCACACAAAGCAGAGCACAAAAAAAGTGTATTTACATTGAAAGTATTATATAGATGCTATAATATTTTACGTAAATTAAACAAGAATTTATAAAAAAAAAACAGTCTGAAAAGATCAAATTTTCCAAATTATTGTCAAAATTTACGAAAGCTCATCGGAATAATAAATAAAAGAACGATAACTGGTCACTTCACAACATTCACTTAAATATACAACGGCAGCAGCAAATTCTTTTCTAGGGTTGTACCTCCAAATTTAAAATGGCGGGTCCACGTGGTTGTATAAAAATAGATTTTTTTTATCAATTCAATGGTTGGAAAAATAACGGAGCCCTAATTAGCATCCGAAATTTAAGTTTCAGGGTTTAATGATCGTAACTAGAAGCTAACGAGAGAGAAAGGCATGAATAGATAATAATTTAGCAAAGGAAAAATTGCGAAGGAAAACTTACCATTCAATATGTCTTCCTTAAATATTAAACGTCTCACGACTAATTATTGACAAAAATACAGAATATCTGCTCTTCGAAATCCCACATCAGAGCGGAAATTAAATAACTCAAACGGCATTTATAATTACTAACTAATTGCAAAAAACAGATGACAACAACAAGACTATCGAAGAACAAAAATAGATCGATAAAAAAAAAATAAACCAGCAAATCTTGATCCACGCATGTCCGATTACAAAACCAGTATACAAGTAATGAGATAGAGGGCAGTACTAATAACAAAAATGAATTAAAATTTAACTTGATTATTTCCTTTTGAAAAGAAACAATAATAAGATCCTTATTTGTTGCGCTTCAAAAAACAATAAAAGTGAAGTAAACGCCAAAATATTTTCCTCAAGCCGTCAAAGCTAAAAATAATTAAAAGTATTACGTCGAATAACGACTGCGCTATATACAGGGTCGGCCAAACGACAACACAAACTACCCGAAATGAATGTTAATTAATTCAGCGATCAATAAGAAAGTATAACACAGAGCCGGTCAATTAACGTAGCAACCGGTCAAGAGCTTTATATAAATCAATGTACAACACATAAGTCTAGCAACCATTACCAATGCCAGTCACATTAAACAGGGTAACAGAGAAAACGTTAGTGACTGTTAAGCAGCCTTTTCACGTAGTTTGACAAAAGGTTGGGCGATAGGTGCAAATGCACCCCCGTTCACCTAAGATGTTTGCAATGATAAGTTGAAGAAAGTTGTAAGAGGAACTGTAAAAAACTGAAACCCAACTTTTCTACGATGTAATTATGGAAATAATATACAGGTCATTATGTAATATTTCTCAACAAATAGTTTTGAATAAGGTAAAATAGAAATAGAAAGGCGTACTTTTATGCATTCATTATGTTGATAAATTGTGTAAAGGATTCTATAAAAGTCGTTTATTCTTATATGAAAAAAATATTAAATTTGGCAAATATAATTAAATTTAATATTGGCCACAACGAGCAGAATGTAAAATTCCCTAAATTTTGTCAATGGTTATTCGCAAATCAAAAATTTTCACAGATATCAATAGCTGCTAGAACACAATAACAGAAAAATTGTTTATCTATATAACAAACTTAATATCATCATAGAGCAAAATAAAATAAAACATTATGTTAAATTAAAACATTAAATTACTGTCACTTTCATTTACATAAAAGAGTTTCTTTTCTTATTATGATTTTCGTAAATAATGGCTTCTCATTCACCTTCACATTACACCAGTGCCATTTGCCAAACGACTCTCTTTCGTCGTCAGTCCACATTCTCATTCCGCATTCTCTCCAGTACATCTTCCGCTTCTGATCTTCTCTAAAAAAACAAGCGCACATTCTTACGTCCTCTTTCATTGAATATCGATTACCCTCCTCTTCACTTCCGTACCTAAATCATTCAATCATCCGTTATTTTCTAGTTTTATGTGCATTCCTTAAATATGTTGATAATACTTTTGTACCTTTTATTATACATTGGCTTTCTATTTGATTCGTACTCATCCTCATTTATACTTATTTTTTATTCATACTTCTCCAATTCTGTACTAAACAGACCCACGCTTTCAAAACTTTTTTGCAATCGCTTTACTTTCTGTGTTGCTCATTGCCCACACCTTATTTAGAGATGAAAAGTATTTAAGACTCCCAAAATGAAATTTGCCTGCCAATTACTGTCTATGAAAATAAATGGTCTCCAGATACACATGTGACACTTTCAAAGATGTATAGTTTTCATTGTAAATGTCAAGTACCTAGTGTACTGGTAGTGTGACAATGTCAGGGACGCTATTGGTACAAGAAGTATCAGCGAAGCAAAAGCACTCAACAGAAAAAAATTAAGTTGTGTGTCGACATATAAAATATATCGTTTTAAACCCAAGTAAGTCGTCTGTTTGGAGAAGGCCTTATAAATATTGCCGCTCATTAGCCCTTTTTAAATTTATTTTAAGTTATACAAAGAGTGCCATTGGTTGGTAGCTGATCATACTACTACATAGTTTTTTTTTTTAAATAGAAGACCATATATATTATTTTATTTTTGTTTTCCTTGTACAATTTTTAGTCAGAAATTAAATTTCTCAAAAATTAGTGTTAGATGGATTTTATACTGAATGGATAGCATATTAGACTTTTTTTTCAGTTACTAATAGGTTGTTCAGGAAACTGAATTAGACTTTAAATTAATCAGTTTTTATTTTTCAATACTTATTGAATTTTAAACCAAAAAGTAGAGGGTGTTATTACAATAAAAGTGGCAATTTCTGAGCTATTGTCGTTGATTGATATAATTTTTTTAACTTTATGTTTTTTAATAATCGAATGATTTTCTGAAACAAGAGCTTACGGAGACTATGATTGTACTTGGGGAATGCCAAAGAATGGAAGGTATTTTAACATTACACTTAACATTACAATTATACTGAATTTTGAAAAATAATGTTCAATAAACAATAAATTTACGACTTAGTGTAAATGCGAATATCTACATTAGCAATCATCAACAATGCGATACTCACAATTTTATTGCCCACCAATCGAATATAACGTTTGTTTTGATCATGAAGGAGGTAAATTCCAAGCGACACTAGGAAATTAGTTCATTCAACTGCCTGATAGGTGTTGTATTGGACGCATTTACGTCATTCTTACACCAAGCGATGCAAAATATTTGTCCTCATATCGTGGGATACAAGGGCCGGTTTTGATCTTCTTTTTGCAGCCACGTCCTTAATTAATTCTCTGAGGACCAAGAATGGGTACGAATGAATTGTTTTTGCAGTACTTCAAGAAGTACAGTCAACATTTTAGTGACTTCCTCACGTCAATAATTGGTGGCGACAAACTTGTTGCCATTATTGCAGGAATCCATACTGAACCCTATCCTGCTTTTGCTATATATGAATAATCTTCCAGCACAGCTGGAGGATTTTAAAGTGCCCAAAAATAGTTGGCTTTCCATTTCCATAACTTTGGGTCACTCGATGGTAGCTTTATAAAGTAACGGCTTTTAGTTGGACGCTGAAGTACAAAGCGCTATAAAGGAATTCTTGAGCCAGCAGCGAATTCTATGAGCATTATAGATATTGATTAGTGGAACAATGGGGTATGTGCCATACTTGTGGTATTAATTCTTTTTTCGCTACATCATGCAAGTACTCGTCATTATTCGTTAAAAGATATGATATTCCTCTGCACAATCACGGTATAAAAGAGTTAAAAACAATAAATATAAAGAAATATGTAATACAGGGTGGGGCAGGGAAACACCCCTAATTTCAGATGGGCATTGCGACGAAGAGACAGGTCCTACAAGGGTGGGGATACGATTAAGCGACACAGTAGTTAGGGAAGTTTCGGTCAGTAGGCTTCTTAGTCGCAAACTTGGTGTGGTTGATGAAGGTATGCGCTCTTGCCGTCGAAACGTACTTTTCCCGAAACAAATCTATAGCCGGTGAAGCGTGCGATGCGTACTCGCTACCAAATCCCTCCCGATCGGAAATTCTTTCTGTTATGGGTGAAAAACTTCCATAGATGTGGGAATGTTGTGAAAAAGAGAGTTGGTACACAGAGCACAAGTCGAACACCGAACAACATAAAGCGAATAAAACAGTCAGTTGCGTTAATAAACAGAACATGCATTATGGGAGTGGTGTAAACCCTAGGCAGATTTAAGAGAGGCTCTTACATATAGTGCCAGGGTAACACTTTGGTGTTCAGTCAATAATGAAGACGTCGTCGAACACTACTTTTTTGAAGAACATGATCGTGTGGTTACCATAACATCTGTACGGGATGAGAGCATGAGCCAAGATTTTTTTACACCATATCTTGAAGAAGTGCATATAGGACGTGTCTAGTTTCAAAAGGAGAGGGTCACGGCCCACACAGCCCGTAATTAAATGCCTGTTGTGAGAGAAATGTTCCCCGGTCGCTTGATCTCCAGGTTCGGTGACATTTCATGGCCCGCGCTCTAGCTGGATTTAACTCTGTGCGACTATTTCCTATGGGGCTGCCTCAAAATTGAGGTCTTGAAAGTTGAGGTCTTCAAACATCATCCTAACAACCTACAATCTTTGAAAAACGTAGTACGCCAGGTAATAGGTCACATACCGCGAGACATGCTTCACAGATTGATGCGGAACTTCAATATCCGATTGCAACAGTTTATTGATGATGAGGGCCATCATTTGCAGAATATTTTATTGTAAAACGTCATGAAATAAACTTCCAATGTTGCTATTTTGAAACAAAAAGATAAATTTTTTCAACCTTTTCTAGTTTCTTTTATTCACCCTCTAATGTTTCCCTGTCCCACCCTGTACAATGTAATAAAAATTTATAAGATAATGGAATTTATTTTTGCAACAGAAGAATTGTTTTGCTCCTCATACAAATATAATGTCACGGTAAATTGTAAACTGAATAATAGTAAGTTTTTGAACAAAAATTCATATAATGTAAATTGTAAAATTAAAAAAAAAAATGCTTTGAGTCATCCAGATTTTTTCGGTTTTCTAAGTGACTTCTTTGGAAACAGAAACATTACAATGTATCAGATTTCTCATTTAAATATGAGCACGTGTAACGACCATACTTTTTTTTATATAAATACATTACAGAATATCGAATTATAAAGAGTGCTACAATCATTAAAAATGTTATTCCTTCACGTTTTTTTTTTCTACGTCTGTCGATTATAAACTGCTTGTCAAGTAGCCAACAATTTGTCTAGTATATTGTCTAAACCACGAAGCCATAGTTCCAGTCATTTTATTGCTTTACTTTGAGGTGATACCGACTGTATACATACATACTAGTGATAGATAAAGTATGTGCAAAATAAAAATTACAAATAAACACTTTGGAAATAGGTGGTTTTAATATCTGTACGTCTATATATAAACCTTAAATTTAATTGAAGGTTATGCCTTGTACACATTTGGGTATCTTATTTTAAATTAAACACACTTTTGATGTTCTTGTTATTAACTTAAGGCGAATCGGGACGGCCAAGTGTGCGAGAGGGATGCAGATGTCGGAAAAGTAATTAGCGATTTCTGAAGAAACGGTACAACCGATTTTCAAATTTTAAACTGCATACTTCTTAAAATATTATTTGAAAATGCGCCAACGTTTTAGTTTTTTAATTTTTGGTTTGATGAAAAAAATAAAAAAAATATTTTTGTAATAAAAAAAAAAATTAAAAATCGGCCCAACGGCATATGAAGACCAATTTTTTAATGACAAAACTTTTTTTTTTTTTAATTTCGGCAAATAATAACGCCCGAAACGGAAAAATGCATTTTCCTTTGACAGTCATTATACCGACAGTCCGCTGGATCCTTTTATACAAAAAAAGTTTAGGTGGGACGTAAGATATTCTGTATTTTATTGATAGTAACGGGGTCAACGGAAGAGCGTGGAAATTTTGAAATCTCCATCCTCTAATTTGGTACTTATCCACACCATTTCTTATTGTAATTCAGAAAACGTAAGTTGATATTCAGAAATCGTCAATTGTAATTTAAATTAATCGTTATTCAGGTATCAAATGTAATTCAGAAATCATCAGTTTTAATTTCGAACGCATAATTTTGGCAATGAATAATATGCGAGTAGGAATATAAGTGTTGATTTTGTTAATAATAAAACTACCCTAGGTTGACCTTTTTGTATATTTTTATCGTTTGTACTGTGTGTTGAAATAAAATCCTGCATAATCTCTTTTAAATTACATTTGATGATATTCTCTGAATAACAATTAATTGATGATTTCTGAAATACAGTTTACTCTATCTGAATTTCAATTGGCTATTCTAATTACAATTCTTTTGTCCTGAATTTCATTTAACTAATCGGAATTACAAGTATTAGTTTCACAGTAAAAATGTCGTTTACATGACACTAGTGTCAAATGTCCCTCACTTTTAACGTTGGTGGCTTAAAGTTACATTACAACAAATCCTCTCTGAGACAGGGTTTTTACCATTTTTCGAATTATATATAATGGCTGCCCTGGCACCTTTGACTAGGCGTTTGATGATCGGACGCGTAAGAATATTTCTAACACTTCTAGAAACGCCTTGAACTTTCATCAAAGCTTTAGTGTAATATTTCATCACATGGTTTGTACATTCAATTTTCTCAGTTTTTCTACCGTACGAAACCATTTCTTGTAATTCTTTGTGCACACTAGAATCACCATCCCCAATGAAGCATCGATAATCCAGTCCATGTAGAGTCTTACTCTGATTAAAAGCCTGAATGAGCATATCCGATTCCATTCCACGGGAAGTACCGGTCCAATATTTAAAACAATGGTCGTGCACTTCATCTTTTCCGCTTGTTTTAAGATAAAGGCACATGGCACAATATTCATTTCTCACATCCAGATGCAGCAACTTTTTTGTTTTTACACCAATAACACAAGCTACACCAGAATTAGAAGAATATCTGTGACCATGGCTTCGATGTAACCAGCCTCCATTCACAACTACTGTGATAAATGGAGTCCCATCCTCCCTTATATGACCATTATTTACAGCTAAAGCTTGCCTGCTTCAATCATGGATTCTTATAAAATTTCTTGCCAAACCTTTGTAAAACCACAAGTTACCAGTAAACTCTAGATGAAAATATTAACCTCTGCCTACCTCTCCTAGTTTCATTTCTATCTTTTGAAATGACTTGCTGCCTATTGGTTTAACTCCCAAGGTAGAGAACAATTCTTCCATGCTCGAATGTCCACCACCAATAGACATTACTCCCCATACAGCACTATCAGCCACCGTAAGTTCTAATTTAGGAGTTGATATCCTTGGAGGTGTTCTCTCTCTATTTGTTTTAGACTCCGGGTGGAATCTATGTTTACAGACATGAGGTTTTCTTGCATAGTAATTGGTAACTATCAGAAACTGTACGACGCATGCGTATTTTATGATCAATGTTCGGAGAGTAGAATAACAAATTCGATTCGTTTCCAACTACTAGTTTAGTGTTCGAACTAATACAAATTTGCAATTGTAAACGATTTTCAAACTATCACAAGAGTTAGGTGTTTTATCTCTGACAAAAGTTCGCAATATTTCAAGTAGATTTTTTTAAATTTCGTTGTGGTTGGTAGGGTCAATTGCGTCGAGCTGTTATCGATCACGATTCCTTTATTGTTGTATATAATAGAAATACATAACCTCCGTGTATATTCACTTTTGTATATAAAAGACAACTAGGTATTGGAAGTATACAAACAAAGAGATTCTATAAAAGATCATCTTTAAAAATAGAAACGATTATTTACAAAGAAGTGTATAAAAACAGACATAATTTCTATAAATATTAATAATTTTGTATTATCGTGGGTCCATAATGTACATTCATTTTCAACAGATTGCCCCTCTAAAAAGCGTTCGTACTATCAAAATCTCAAACAAGTTTGATTTATATTAAATTTTGACTGGCGCATGCCCATTAGAAAAGTCGGAGACTGTCGAATAACTATCAGAAAAACTCTCTACGAACAAACCTATGATGTCATTGGAATTCCCGCAATTGCAAGTTCCACAGTGGCACTGTGTTTTGAATATCGTGTTTAGTAGATATAAGAATCAAATTTGTGGGTGAGTAGGGTGGCTTGTTTGATTTTTTATCGCCGTACGTGCAAAAAGTCAGTTCTCGGAAAGAATTAGGTACCCGTTCTACTTTTAAATGTATCAATAAGTAGTATGAACATAGTATAATATTTTTTCAATTTTATATTAATAGTTTTGTTCATAAAGTAAGTAAATAATAGTATAATTTATTGAATTGTTGCAGAAAATACGTAGGTACCTAAGCTACTATGAACCCGTAGGCCGTAAACATTCTTAACAGGCTAGCCCTTTTATTTCCAGTATCATTAACATAATTATTTATTATCTTAAATCAGTAAATTCAATTGTTTTAACTATGCATGCTACTTCGCAGGACACTGGCAATGTCTTGAAAAGATCCTTCAGCTCGAATATAGGTATAATTTGTATGGCGCAGTCAATTAGACGCGTGGCAAAAAGATCGTCCGCATTTACGGTGCGGCGAGATCAAAGGGGAAAACGTATATTACTGTTTCGGACGCTATTTTCTGGCAAAAAAATAAAATAAAAATTGATTAAACATTAGTAGATATAGCTTGAACGTCGCTCTTGGCCACTTTTTCTATTTTCTTCTTTTTTCTTAAGTTATTACAAAAAAAAAAATTTTAGAAAAAGAAAATTGAAAAACTGAAACGTTAGCGCATTTTTGATTATTGCTTTCAAAACATTTCTTCTTTCAAATTAAAAATATTTTGCTTGGTTTTTCTTAAAACAGCTAAATAATTTCAGCGCCATCTACCGCATCGGAAACACACTAAATGGTCGTCCTGGTTCGCCTTAACCTACATTTATACTAGAAGTGATTTTGTTATAATGTATTTAAATGTTTTACTACAACGAATAAAAAAGTGGATTATAGATTATTGTATTGAACACACGGACATATTAAATTAGTAGAGTTGAATCTCTTTCGGAGACACCAAGCTGTGCAAGCGAATCGCTCGACATGAATTGTGATTTGTTGAAAACAATACTATACTATATTCACCGAACCAATAGAGTAGCAAAAAACGCGTGAACAACACATGATTTTTAATACTGCCTTTCTATTGGCTCTGAGAGTTACATGCAAATCCTAAAACACATGATATAAATCATCTGCTTTCTGTGATTATGTCACATGATTGTGACTATACCAATGCAGCAAAATCACAATTTTAGAGAAGGATGAAAATACGTATTTGCTAATGTAGAACAAGTGAGCATATAGTGTGCTAGTAGGGATAAATAACATTGTCTGTTATTTTGAAATATATGTTATATATGTATACTTTTTGCTTTTTCTATATAGTATTTTGAATTGTTCCTTGTGTTTGGGCTTTTTGTATTTGTTTAAGTTGTTATTATTATTAATCTCAGTATTTTTAAAGATGATTAAAGATTTATTGAAGGTAAGATCTATAAATCGTAAACAAAGCAAATGCTTTATAGGTTAATTATGTTTCAGCTTTCCAGAAGTGTTGAATTTAAGTTACTGTTTTTACCTGTTTATACTGTGCAAAATGCAACCAGAACTGAAGAAACGAGTAAAGAGACATTTTACAGTGCTAGAAAAAGAGACTGTACTGAATATATTTACCAAACGGCAACAAGAAAGCCCAGCTGACTCTAAGACAAGAATTGTTGACTTTACAGCCGAAGCTGCAGGTATCTGCTCTGCAAGTGTTTTTAATATTTTATGAGAACACAATGCACAAGATGCGAAACCTCCAAAGACGTATACAAGAGGACGATCTGTCCTGGATAATATTGATGATGATATGCGCAATATTATTAGACGTATAGTACACTCATTTTTCTATAAAAATGAGGTGCCGAGAGTGGATAAGATTTTATTGAAAATAAATGAAGATGAGAACTTGCCAAACCTCAAACGTACAACAGTGTGGAAGTGAATTTCTCTTTCAAAAAAAGAGCTCGTAATAGTTTTTTAAAGGAAAAATGTGAAAGACTACCATCACATCATTGCGAACTGAAGCCGATTGAATTAATATGGGCCCAAGTTAAAGGAAAAATTGCAAGGAAAAACACTACATTTAAATTAAGGAACTCAAAGAGCTGTTACACACATAATTGAACAATGTTACAAAATAGAAATGGTTAAATTCCATCAAACATGTTAAGGAAGTAGTGAAGAATATGTGGGAGTTAGACGTAATTGTTGAAAATTTACAAGAGAGTTTCATAATTAATTTGGAAAGTTCTGAAAGTAGTGAATGTGACAGTGACATTCAGGAATAATTTTAATTGTCAACACAGACAAATTTAAAATATATGATTACATTCATAGTTTCTTTCGCTCTTTCTTCTATATATTTTTTGAAAATAAAGTATATTGTGTATGCATTTAATTTATATATGTTTACTATGTATGTCCTCTATCTATACACGTATAAAATACCTTATAAATTCACAATAAAGTAACTACCTATGCCCTATTTAAACTTGTAATTTATATTATATACACATGTGAATAAAGTTTTTAATATATTTGCTTCATTTTTAAATACTTATATTGGTTTTGTATTATGTGTTAAAATGCCTGATATTGAATTTTACAAATGCATATTAAATTATCTTAAATTGTTTACAAAATGCGCATTTGTGTATATTTTTGTTAAGTCAATTAATATTTATCCACTTATTAAGTGATGGATTTTAAGCAATTTACAAAGGTTATGTTTGAGATTTACGTATTTTAGTTATCTGAAAAGACAAAACATGCATTTTCTGTAAATTTAAATCGGGTCGGTATTTTATATAAACTAATAAGTTGTTGTTTTTGAAAATTTAAATATGTAATCAAAAGATTTTATAACAGCTTATTGTTAATATAAGTTTTCTATTGTAAATTGAGCTGTGCACGTGAAACAGTCGTGAACAGCTCGTGATTACTCTATATGTTCAGTGAATGGAGTATAGTATACGTATGGAAGAGTTGCTAGAGATCACAACATGAATATTCTATAGCGTTTATTTCATATACAGGGGGAGTCATTAGTAGCCGCTTCTTCGATTGCTCTTTTGTGTTGTAAATAAAAGAAAAAGCAATTAGTGGAAGGTAAATGGTTGCTTGTAGCGCATATTATAAAAGTACTTTAAGCTCTGACGCACTTCCGGTGTCACCGGAAATGCACGGAACTTTTTTGAAATGACTCACCCTATATATTTTTGGATTCTCTTGTACTGCTTTAAATTGCCTATTCAACTGTTTTTTTTTCTAAATTGAGCCAATAGTTTTTGTGTTACTAAGTTTTTTTGAAAATATTTGACCAAAACACGTGTTAAGACAAAAAAAATATTTTGACATTGTTTTTAACCCAGATGTGCCCATCGTCCTTTTTTAAGTACATTTGTAAGTTCATTTTTCAAGAGAGCTGTAATAGTGGTTCCACGTAGTATCGATAGATGTAGCCACACTACATTATTTGTGAAATCTCGGTTTGTCATATTAGTTAGTTACTTTTACCGGTTCTGTGGAAATAAACTTCCAGTGAATTTTCAAAGTGCAGCGTGGAATTTAAAATGGCGTGTCCTATCGACTTGAAACCTGTGGGGTGAGTTTTTTCTTAGTCAAGACAATTATTTATTTATGGTTAGGTTAAAATTTACTTCTAAAATGTTCAATGAAAACATTGCAATGTTAAAAACGGAATTTGTTTTTAACTGTCGCACTTTGCATAACTTACTTTTTAAGTGTCCTTTTAGAAGGACGATGGGTATTTGAATAAAGTTTTTAAAATGTTACAGGGGGCTAACGTTAAATGAAATCTTACAAGCTCTTGAAGAAGATGATACTCTGCCGAACGATAGCGAGGTTGAAGTTACACTCTTCCCCCCCAAAAATGCGTGTGCTGACTTCACCGACGAAGACTCCGGAGAAGAGGATGATTTCTGCATGGATAATTTTCCGGCTTCTCAACTCTTGTCTACAGACGAACTTTTCATAAAGAATCGACGTAGCGACGATGAAGACGAGAAGACTGAAGAAACTACTCTACTAGTAAACAATGAGACTGAAAAGGAGAAAAGTGAAAGCGAGGATAGTGATCCTGAGTTCAACATTCGTTTATCCTTGCTTCAAAAAAAGAGAAAAAAGTTCCAAAAAAAGAAATACAGCTGGAAAAAGGAAGATCGAATCGTTGATAATTTTGAGTGGCCAAATATGCAAAGTGTGTTACAACAACGCACACCATACGATTTATTCAAAATCTTCTTAGACGAAGAGATAATAGGAATGATATCAACTTACACTAACTTATATGCCACTCAACATAACCGACAAGGCAACGTGACTCCGGAAGAAATAGAAATTGTTATTGGTGTGTTGATACTTAGTGGGTACAACTCGTTGCCTCGTAGGCGTATGTATTGGGAAAATAGTCCAGACACCTATAACCCCTTAGTATCAAACGCAATATCCCGGAATCGCTTCGAGTATGTGATGGCAAATTTCCATTGCTGCAATAATGAAGATCTTGATCAGAAAGACAAATTCGCAAAGCTGAGACCACTTTTTGATCTTATCAATACAAAATTTTTGGAAAATGCTCCTTATTCAGAATTTCACAGTGTTGACGAAGCGATGGTGCCATATTTTGGGAGGCACTCGTGCAAACAATTTATAAAGGGCAAACCGATAAGATATGGATTTAAATTTTGGGTTGGCGCTACGGACCAAGGGTATACTGTTTGGTTTGAACCATACCAAGGCATTGGGAGTAAAATAAATGAAGATTATAAAGAATTAGGTTTAGGTGCTTCAGTTGTGTTACAATACGCAAACATCCTCCTCAGGAAAGACAAGTTTTCTTTTCATCTAGTTTTTGACAACTTTTTTACCAGCGTCCAATTATTGGACGAACTGGCCAAAATTGGTATTCGGGGGACAGGAACAATTCGCGAAAACCGGATGGGCACAACTGGGATGACTCCCAGAAAACTCTTGAAAAAGAAGGATCGTGGCTATTACGAATATCGATGCACATCTGATAATCAAATAGTTGTTGTGAACTGGAACGACAACAATATTGTCGGTATCGCTTCGAACGCAGAAAATGCTTTACCAATAAAGAAAGTCACACGTTACTCCCAAAAAGAAAAAAAGAAAGTTTTAATTGATCAACCAGCTTTATTTTCTACATACAATTCCCATATGGGTGGGGTGGACAGAGGCGATCAAAACATTAGTCTTTATCGTATCGGGATAAGAGGAAAAAAGTGGTATTGGTGTCTTATTTGCCAAGTAATTGACATGAGTGTTCACAACAGTTGGCAGTTGCACCGTAAAGAAGGTGGGAAATTAGATCACCTCACCTTCAGGAGACACATTGTGATTTCCATTTTACAGAAAAATGCAAAACAAACACCCAAACAAAGTAGCCGCCCTTCACAACTAGAAAATCTTGGAACGCGGTATGACCAGATAGCCCATTATATTGCTTCTCAAGGTAAACAAACCCGATGCCGTCTGTGCCACAAAAAAGTGTCTTACAAGTGCATCAAGTGTGATGTGGCATTGCATATTGAATGCTTCGTCCCTTATCACACACAATAAATTTGAATTATAATAATTATATATCTTGTAAGTTGTTTCTTTAAAAAGTGTTCTTACATAAAACTTATTTATTATTTTATCATTTATTGTCCCATCGTCCTTTTAAAAGGACATACCCTAGAGGACCCCTAGGTCACGCTGATTTTTTTTGAACATTTTTCTACGTCTACTGAAGCCTTTAAAGTATTAAAAATAAAAGCAGATTTTAAAAAATTAAAAAAAAAAATATCGGGCATATCTGGGTTAAAAGTAATACATTAACTTTGGCGGTGCTTGTAGCCAAGAAAATTCTGCATTATTTGGTATAAGTTACACTCGACAACATCTCAAAAAACTTTGTTTTTTCAAAGCATACTTCCCGAAATTTTCGCATACCAAACACTTTTTTTTTTAGATAAAACATAGTATTTTATTGAGGGATTTTGCTCCTTTTTTTATTCTCTTTCATTTTTGTTAACAATGTCATCTACCTACCTTTTATAATTTCTGAGATAATCACTATAGGAGCAATTAGCAGTCAATTAAAGAACTACGAGCGCTGTTGTTCTATGCACCAACATATTCGTTCAACCAATAGAAGGCAGGAATGGGACCCGAGTTCCTTAGTGAACTGTCAAATAAAGTAAGGGTTAAATCCAACTATACCAAACGGAATAATTTTACAGAATGAAGAAATGATGAAATATTCGTCCAATAAAGGCTGGAATGCGGCCGACTGGCCGAGTCAACTGTTAAAGAAAGTCGGTAAACATTTATTTCAAATTTATAAAATCTTCGCTATTAGTTATCTCCAAATGAATAATTCTTATGAAGAGTTAGTAGATATGATGGACGTTTTGGGTGAATTTGGAAGAAACTCTTTGCTAGCATCCAGACTTTATACACAGCGATCCCTGGTAGAAGTCAACCGAAGCCAGAAACCTTCGAAAGTATAAAGGAACAGAAAGTATTGGATATGAAAAAAGAACGGAAGAAATCAATAATTGGTGGGGATAAGATATTTATGGTACCTGCGAGTGTAGTCAAACACCCCCATACTAGTACAGCGAAAATTAGTCGGCAGTTAGATATAGGTCAAATTTGAGAACCCAGAATAATTGGGAAATATGTAATTCATCAGTAACATATTCATGCACAGGGTTAGATGAACGACATTTTCAGAATCGGTTACATTTTTGTCAATGGGCAGCAGATAAATTATCCTGGCTTTCTCAATTTTTTGTTGTTTACTGACGAAGCCACCTTCTATTAAAGTGGATACGTTCATCGTCACAATTTTCATTATTATAACACATAAGAGCCCTCACTTTCTCACACCTGCAAACATTCAAAATCGTTGGTCATTAAATGTGTGGGGAGGAAAAGTGGGTAGTTACATAATTGGACTTTATTTATTTGATGAAAATGTTAATGGAGAAGAGTATCTTCGTTTTTTACGGATGGATTTTCAAAACTTTTTGAAGCCATGAACATTAAGATCAGAAAAGCGTTCACAAGAATATGTCGAAACGTTTTACTTAACGTTAGTACTTCTTTGGAAAACAGAATAAATATATTTGTGGTTATGTTGAACATATTCTTTAATGATACCTGTTTTTCTTACTTTTGATTGTTGTTACGTTGCTCAATAGTTTTAGGTTATTTAAATTGCTTTATTTGGTAGCTAATTTTTTTCTATCAAAGTTTTAGGACACCAAATTTTTTAATTTTGAAAAACTACAGCCAACTCTTATGAAGAGCTTTAACAATGAAGGAATAAGAGCAATTAGGCAAATTAAATTGAAGGTAGCAGCATTGCTTCGTGCGCCTTTTAGTGGGGCGGCATCTTCAAATATGTCAGTAAATATAACCTTTATTTTATTTCATTGTTAACCAATAGTACAAAAAATGAAATACTGCAACTAGACATTAACGGAATTAAAAAATTTAAATGCGATGTTCTTTATTTTTTATAATTATTACTTTTGGGATAGTTGGATTTAACCCTTACTTTGTTTGACAGTTGACTAAGAAAGTCGAGCTCCATTCCTGCCTTCCATTGGTTGAAGGAATATTTTGGTGCATAGAACATCAGCAGTCGTAGATCTTTAATTGACAGCTAATTGCTCCTATAATGATTATCTCAGAAATTACAAAAGATAGGTATAGGACATTGTTACAAAAATGAAAGGGACTAAAAAACGGAACAAAATCGCTCAATAATATACTAGGTGTTCCATTTAAAAAAAATAAGTTTTTGGTATGTGAAAATTTCGGGAAGTAGGCTTTGAAAAAACAAAATTTGTTTAGGTATTGTCGAGTGTAGCTTATACCAAATGATGCAGAATTTTCTGGCTACAAGCATCACCAATGTTAATGTTATTACTTTAAAAAAACAATGCGAAAATGATTTTTTTTTAAAGCGTGTTTTGGTCAAATATTTTAAAAAAACTTAATAACTCAAAAACTATTGGCACAATTTTGAAAAAGAAGAAACATAAGCAACCATTAATCTTCCATTAACTGTTTTTTCTTTTATTTAAAACACAAAAGAGCAATCGAAGAAGCGGCTACTAATGACTCACCACGTACAAAGGTCATATTTACCAGCAGGTCCAGGATGCACCCAAGGGACTTTTCATTTCGCTAGCAATAATAAATATAGTGATGAACACAATCACACATTCGTGGCGACGGCTTTCGATTTCGATTTCAATTTCATATCTGTTTTATTCCAAACATTAAAATAGATAACACATAAATATAAATTGCATACACACGATACTTAGGTCCATGATTGATCTGAAACTACATGAAATTTCAAATAAATCTTATATTGGTTATATATAATTAACTTAAATAACAGAAATAATATATTCGCGGATTTACAATTCATTTTGTTTGGTTTTATCGTTCATTTTTGCGAAAAATTTTAACAATTAATTACTACGCACTTCCAATCATATAATGTGTACCAGTTAAGAAGTATACGTAATAACTAGGAAATGCAAGTGTATTTTATTCATTTTACTTTCTTATACGTAGTATAAGGAAGCATTGGGATGACGAAAATTTTCGACCTCGAGATTTTTGCAGATGTATACGTTTGGATGTCCCCTGATACCAAAAAAGTGGTTTTTAAAAAATGTCTCTCTCTCTCTCTCTCTCTCTCTCTGTGTGTTTCTGACCACGATAGCGGTCAAACCGCTGTAGATATTATTTCCAAATTTTGTATTTACGAATATAATCTCCCTCTTGAGATCTTATTAGATTTTCAGTAAAATCGCCAGACCGGAAGTAGAAGTTTACTTCAGTGAAAAAATTGAATTTTGCCAATACTTCGTCAACTACTAAGTTTAAACAAATTTATAAAGAATCCACATGTACTCAAAATTAAATTTGAAAAAAAATTTATTATAAAAGTTTTTTGAAATTCCTACCGGAAGTGGGTTTTTTACTCTTATGGAAGATCAGCTTTTTGCAAATATTTCGCATGTCATGCTATTTAGACGGATACATTACGAGTATGAAAGTATATATAACTTAATTTTCAATATCTTTTTTATAATAGAAATTTCAAAATTCGGACCGGAAGTAACACTTTTACTCTTACCGAATAGCGCTTTTTTGCAAATACGTCATAAATTATGCATTCAGTATATATTTAACAAGAGTACAAAAGTATTTAGAGCGAGATTTGCAATGTTTTTTGTATAAATGAAATTTCAAAATTCGGATCGGAAGTAGCACTTTTACTCTTAGCGAGTAGCACTTTCTTTCGAATATCTTGCCAAATATGCATTTTATAGAGATTTATTAAGAGAATAGAAGTACCTAGAACTAAGTAAAAATCATCGATGCGAAATTTATACTGCTTGTTTAGCTGGCTTTCACTCAGGCTAAATTTCCGGCTACAGGCTGTTGAGCCTGGATAAAAGTAGTTGTATTTTATATTTCTTGAACATAACTAATATAAAGAATTGCACTAATATTTATATGTATAAGCATTATTATAAAATTAACTTGTAACCCAATTGTAATCACAGAAGGTGCTTTCGTTCGTCACAATCACAAATTCAGAAATATATGTTAATGTGATCCATCTTTACAAGAACCTTCCGACGTACGTAAATAAAAAGGATAGAATACTTAATACTGACAACTATATTCTTATATTCACAACTTTTTATGAATATTCTACCGTTCATTTAATTTTTCAATGAAGTAACTACCTCAAAATATTTTAACTCAAGTAATATTCTATTATTAACAAAAAAATGTACTTAATCTTGGATACAATAAAATAATGAAATGATACTACTCCTTATTTAATTTTTATAGAATTGCTGTCAACTTTTTTGTCTTCAATAGCATTCCCTTTTTTTGCAATTTGTAATCTGTCTTGATGCTGCTTTTCTTTCAATTCCAAATATTTATTTCTATATCTTAATAATTACCAAATAGCTTTTTTTGCCTTTTTTGGTGTAGTATTTCTGTCACTGAGAGAATTGTCATCGAATTTATCTGATTCTCAATTTGTAAATTGTATTGATTGATGTCGAATCTATTATTTGTCTGATCCTCGTTATTGCTGCTTTCTATATCATATTCTTTATCATCAATAAATGAAGATTCTCCTGCATCCATAACAAATGTATTTTCATTATTCAAAGGACATTCGCTTAAAATTTCATCCAATTCTTCAAAATATTTATAAAAACTTCTTCCTCGACCAGGCTTCTTTGTACTTGTGTTATCTTTTACTGAATTATAGACTCTATTTAGATTTATCCATTTTCTTTGACATTTTCTAGTGTTTTATGAGCCCCTTCAGCACATATTTTTTCTCCAATAATAGACAAAATTTGTTTCTTTCTTTCAGCATGTTTACTATATTAATCAATCAATAGTTTCGTTTTCTCTTTTCTCGATGTTTCAAATTTTGTATCTTTCGTGTTTATATCTTCAACATGATACACTTCTCCTTCAGAGATAATTTTAACTCCATTAATTATGCCTTTTTGTCTCATAGTGTCATATTTTTTAATTAATTCTTGAAAAAATAGGGGCAAGGCGATTTCTAAATAAGATTCAAAGTTTTGGAGTGGGAGAAAATAGGATCACAACGACAGAAGAGAAACATAATTGAACATGTTCCCTATGTTCACGAAACATTGTGACGAACGAAAGTAGCTAGTATTTTGTTATTTTTAACTAAAACCACTGTAGGCTATTCTCTCGTTTGAGAATATGATAGTTCGCATATAAAGTACTTTTTGTTTTGGAATTTATTTAATTTCTTTAAAAATCAAATCTTTTTTAATAACTCTAAAAATATAATACTTTGAATATTGTCTATTTCCATTCATAATCATTCATTACGTATTAACTGATTGTTAACATTGTCATATTAGTATTTGGTATCTATTAAGGGCACCGTTTATTTATCTGACGGCAAAATCAGCTATAACTATAAAAAAATTTAAATCTTATAAAGTCCATATGGAATCTCATTTTTTTTTTATTTAATGTTGTAAAGTATACGTAACTTTACAACATTAAATAAAAAAAAAATTATATATATTCTTGAATTTTTACCTTCAAATGCATGGAGTGTCGTATAAAGGCTGGATCAGATCAAACAATTTGGCAAATACGGGTACTTTCTCATCTACCGCAGAGCGCTGGCATTCCATTGTCGTATTACAATTTATATGAACATTAAATGCAGGTCTTCCACTCTAAAGTTTCACCGACGAACAAGTAAAGACCTTTTTCAGCGGACCAAGTTCCAGCAAAATTAGAAATTTAAGAGAATGCACGTAGGAATTTAATACGCTGCAAGTAGGATCGAAGACTGCTCGAATTATATGAGCTGCACGTATGGTTATTTTAGAAGCTTAAAAATGAGGTGTGGACATCACACGACTTTCTTATACGTATGCGCGTTTCGAAATGTGTATACAGAAGTTGTTACAAATTAAACATTAAATTCGGTATTCCTTAATAAATAAATCTCTGAGAAAAAGTATTACATCCGATCCGAATTAAAAAAAAAATTTTCAGAAATTATACCTTTTATACTTTTATCCTCTCAATAAATCTGTATAGAAACATAATTTACGAAGTATTTCCAAAAAACTGCTATTTGATAAAAGTATAAGTATTACTTCCGGTCCGAATTTTGAAATTTTTTATATATAAAAATTTTCCAAGTCTAACTATAAATATTTTTGGGATATTAAATGTGTATAGAATGCAAAATGTGTGAGATATTTGCAAAAAACTGCTTTTCGATAAGGGTATAAGTATTACTTCCGGCCCGAATTTTGAAATTTTTTGTATATACAAATTTTCCAACTCTAGCACTAAACATTTTGGGATAATAAATATGTATAGAATGCTATATGTGCGAGATATTTGCAAAAAACTGCTTTTCGATAAGAGTATAAGTATTACTTCCGGTCCGAATTTTGACATTTTTTGTATATAAAAATTTTCCAACCCTAGTACTAAAAACTTTTGGGATAATAAATCTGCATAGAATGCATAATTTGCAAGATATTCACAAAAACCAGCTATTCGATAAGAGTAAAAGTGTTACTTCCGGTCCAAATTATAGAATTTCTTTTATAGAGAGATCATTCTAAATCTATCTAAATACTTTCGCAGTTATAGTAAGTCTGTATAGAATGCATGATTTGTGAGATATTTTCAAGAAACCGTTTTTTGATAAGACAAAAAGGCCTACTTCTTGTAGGAATTTAGAAAAACGTTTTTTATAAAATCTTTCTAAAATTCACTTCTAAATACATTTGTATTCTTTAGAAATTTGTATAAACTTAGTAGTTGACTAGATACATATTTAAATTTTGATTTTTTTGCCGAAGTAAACTACTACTTCCGATCTATCAATTTTATTGAAAACCGAATTGTATTTCTAGAGGAGGATTATGCTCATAAATAAAAAGTTTGGTATTGGTACCTGTATCAGTATGCCCGCTATCATGGTTACACAGTGACACACACAGAGAGGGACAGAAAGAGAAAGACTATTTTAAAAACCATTTTTTCGGTATCAAGGGACTTCAAAACGTGAACATTTGCAAAAATCTCGAAGACAAAAATTGTCATCATCACAATACTTCCTCATACTACATATAAGAAAGTAAAATGATAAATTGTATGCCATAATATAAAAACTTTTAAATATGTCGTTTGAAAGGAGGAATTCAAATATCGGAAAAGATAATTCATTTATATTAAATGTTTTGCTTTGTATTTGACATCAAAACATATTCTCCACTTTATATTAATTATCTATCGTTACTTAAAAAAATTACATACGATATTTATTGGATGTACGAGGGAGCATTTTTAAATTCGCGAAATGGAGGGGTTGGATGGTAGTGCTAGAGCTCTTTCGTGTCCTAACTTGTTCAATGTTTCATTATCATTAAATATAAGTTTTAACTTCTGTATTCCCCTGAAATATGTTTTAACTTAGTAGTTCAAGAGATATTGCTAAAATGTAATTGTTTCTCTGAAGTAAACTACTACTTTCGGTCTACCGATGAAAATCCAAAAATCTAATCAGATCTCTTGAA
Organism: Amphimallon solstitiale; assembly: GCA_963170755.1. Classification (NCBI taxonomy): domain Eukaryota; kingdom Metazoa; phylum Arthropoda; class Insecta; order Coleoptera; family Scarabaeidae; genus Amphimallon; species Amphimallon solstitiale. The sequence goes on along the minus strand of OY720676.1, from coordinate 61,930,563 downwards.
AAAGATAATATGGGTATTATAGGATTTGGTATTGCTATCATTTACCGTTTCGCCGCTATCGTGGTCACAGACACACACATACACACAGAGACAGAGACAGAGACAGAGAGTGAGAGACACACAGAGAGCGAGAATGAGAAAGAGTGAAAGAGAGAGAGAGAGAGAGAGAAAGAGAGAGAGAGAGAGCGAGAGAGAGAGAGAGAGCGAGAGAGAGAGAGCGAGAGAGAGAGAGAGAGCGAGAGAGAGAGAGAGAGAGCGAGAGAGAGAGAGAGAGAGCGAGAGAGAGAGAGAGAGAGAGCTTAAGAACTACTTTTTAGTATCAGCGTATTTTAAATGCGGTTATCTGTAAAAATCTCAAGAGAAACGTATTTTATCGCCAACCGTCAATAAAGCGATGCATTACCACAGCGTTTTACAGTAGTAAATACTTTATTGTACTGTAAAATAAAACACTTTACCTGCCGCTAATATCTAATATCATAACCATGACCGTATAATATTAAACATAAATCGTTTGTCGCTCTCATAAAAAGTGACATGTCATTTATTTTTTGAATTAAAAATTTTTGGCGGTTGGCGATAAAATTTTGTATGCTCCGCGTGAGTGCCTTTGGAGTACTTTTATTAGCATAAGTTTTGGTTACTTTTACATTGTTTAGAATTTCGAATTTTGAAAATTTTCTTCCACAAAAATTCTTACAAGTTAAGTTTTAAATATTTTCATACTTACACACACAGTAAATCTGTGTTAAATGTACAATCTAATCGCAAAAAACTCTCTCAGCGATGATATTGATATCTTTGGGCGATTGGTTGTAACTGCGTTCACACACAAACACAGAGATAAAGTATGATGCTCAAATCATTCTTTCGTTATCAGCGAACTTCAAACCGTGTACACCTCCAAAAATTACTCATGCTACGTATAAGAGACTGAAAGGGGAAAGCATTTTAAACTTATATACGCGTATACACATCCAGGAATTTTGAAATTGAGTACTGAACTTTCCTAAACTATACACATCTTACAATACTTGGATACACAAAATTTAAATTAGTTTGTTTAATTTTCAGTTATTCCAGAAACGTTCAGTCTAATGATTAGTGAGAAACGCTAAATGCTTATTGCGGAAACTGAATATCGGAAACATATATTTTCTAATTTAATTTAACCGTATCCTGTTTCTGTAATTATGTGTCCAAATTCCTGTTTATAATAAATTTAAAAATTTACTCTCTAGAATAAATATGAAGTAACGGAACAAAATGAACCTAATAAGAAAAATATCAAAAGATGAAATAGCTTGATCTTCTGATGTATTCTATTTTATGTATTTTTTATATACAGTTTACATATGTAGAACATACTTTATCGTGTGAGTTATTTATTTATTTAAAAATGTTCAATTTAAATTCCTTACATTCTTCAGTGTGTTTGAATACATTTTACATTCAATCGATCTTTGAAATCCTTGAAATGGAATACATTTCCGCTAAATTCCGTTCCTAAACTTACTCTAAGAAAACAAACATTGGAAGTTGCCTTAAATATATTAGAAATTTGAAATATAGGTTACTAAAGTAGTACATATACAATGCAAATTTTGTTTATAGAATTGATGTAACAAATTTTCATTATTAAAAGTAATGTGTTCCAAAAAATATCTTTATTATTAAATTGTTTGCACGACTTTTAAGTGTGCAATAAAGGTGCTTAATGATTTTCTCAGTATTTTAAAATACTGAAAGTAAGCTAATTTCTATGAATGATATGGACGAATAAACATAAATATTTGGATATGAATATGTTTCTTCATTTCTAATGGAACAAGTGGAAATTGTAATGGAAAGAGTTTTTCTCTCTTAAAGCATTTCTCAATAGAACCTTCATAGGTCTTTGCATATTCAAGCATCGCACACAATTATACACATACATACAATGTGCGCAAAAACGAGCAACTGCTCAACTGTTATAAAAAATAGCAGTAATAAAAATACTACCTACCTGCATTTTCCTTGAGATAAAGAAACAAATAAGGGATAAGCAAAATGAAATATTAAGTAATGGCAATATCGAAATAGTAGTAATATGTAAATAAAGCGAATACATTTTCTGGAAACACTTGCATTTACGCTTAAAATGCGACGACCCTGCTAGTCGCATACTATGGCGCATTTAGATGCGGTAAAACAAAAAAAAATTGAACGTTACTAAAAAAAATGAGGTGTGGCCACCACACGACTTTCTTATACGTATAAGCGTTTCAAATTATAGAATTTTAAGAATTTTTTTTACAAAAAGTATTCAAAATCCTATTCTAAGTACTTCTATTCTCTTAATAAATCTCTATTGAATGCATACTTTGCAAGATATTATCAGAAAAGTGCTCCTCGCTAAGAGTAAAAGTGCTACTTCCGGTCCGAATTTTAAAATTTCATATATACAAAAAATATTGCAAATCCAGTTCTAAATACTTTTGTACTCTTGATAAATATATATAGAATGCATAACTTACGACATATTTGCAAAAAATAGCTATTCGATAAGAGTAAAAGTGGCACTTCCAGTCTGAATTTTGAAATTTTCTTTATACAAAAGATATTGAAAATTATGTTTTAAATACTTTTATACCCCTAACGTACTTGTCTAAAAAGCATTATTTGCAAAATAGTCGCAAGAAACTGATTTTCGATTAGAGTAAAAGACCTACTTCCGGTAGGAATTTCGAAAAACTTTTTAAATAAAATTATTCTCAATTTTAATTTTAAGTATATATGAATTCTTTATAAATTTGTTTAAATTTAGTAGTTGACGAAATATTGGCAAAATTCGATTTTTTCGCTGAAGTAAACTGCTACTTCCGGTCTACCGATTTTACTGAAAAACTAATCAGATCTCAAGAGGGAGATTATACACGTAAATACAAAATTTGGAATTGATACCTACAGCGGTTTGACCGCTATCGTGGTCACACACACAGACACACAGACACACACAGACACACAGACAGACACACACACACACACACACAGACACACAGACATTTTTTAAAAACAACTTTTTCGGTATCAGGGGACTTCAAAACGTGGACATCTGCAAAAATCTCGAGGTCGAAAATTTTCATCATCACAATACTTCCTTATACTACGTATAAGAAAGTAAAATGGAGAATGGGAATTCTTTTTGGCTTACGTATCTGTGACTTCCCTATTACGCTCACAGCCGCTGGAGAGATGGCCGGGGTTCCAAAACGAGTGTGAGGTCAATCGTGGTAAGATCACTGGATGTCAAATTAGATAGGGCTGTAGGGTCAGATATTTTATGATTGGAATAACACCAAAAAACATTAATTTCATTCATATTTCGAATAATAGCTACACGTTTAATTAAAACTCATCAACCTACCAAGTACTTTGTAAAAAAATGAGGTGTGGCCACCACACGACTTTCTTATACGTATGAGCGTTTCAAACTATACAATTTTAAGATTTTTTTTATACAAAACTTATTCAAAATTCTATTCTAAGTACTTTCATTCTCTTAATAAATCTCTATAGAATGCATACTTTGCAAGATATTCGACAAAAAGTGCTACTCGCTAAGAGTAAAAGTGCTACTTCCAGTCCGAATTTTGAAATTTCATGTATACAAAAAATATTGAAAATCTAACTCTAAATACTTTTGTACTCTTAATAAATATATATAGAATGAATAATTTACGACATATTTGCAAAGAATCGCTATTCGGTAAGAGTAAAACTGTTACTTCCGGTCCGAATTTTGAAATTTTTTTTATACAAAAGATATTGAAAACTATGTTCTAAATACTTCTATACCCGTAACGTACCTGTCTAAAAAGCTTCACTTGCGAAATATTCGCAAAAAACCGATTTTTGATAAGAGTAAAAGACCTACTTCCGGTAGGAATTTCGAAAAACTTTTTAAATAAAATTGTTCCCAATTTTAATTTTAAGTACATATGGATTCTTTATAAATTTGTTTAAACTTAGTATTTGACGAAATATTGGCAAAATTCGATTTTTTCACTGAAGTAAACTGCTACTTCCGGTCTACCGATTTTACTGAAAAACTAATCAGATCTCAAGAGGGAGATTATACACGTAAATACAAAATTTGGAATTGATATCTACAGCGGTTTGACCGCTATCGTGGTCACACACACACACAGAGACACACACACACACACACACACAGAGAGAGAGAGAGAGAGAGACATTTTTTAAAAACCACTTCTTCGGTATCAGGGGACTTCAAAACGTGGACATCTGCAAAAATCTCGAGGTCGAAAATTTTCGACATCACAATACTTCCTTATACTACGTATAAGAAAGTAAAAAATGAGGAGTGGCCACCACACGACTTTCTTATACGTATGAAAGTGTTACTTCCGGTCCGAATTTTGAAATTTCATTTATACAAAAAATATTCCAAATCCAACTCTAAATACTTTTGTACTCTTCATAAATGTATATAGAATGCATAATTTACGACATATTTGCAAAAAATCGTTATTCGGTAAGAGTAAAAGTGATACTTCCGATCCGAATTTTGAAATTTTTTTTATATAAAAGATATTGGAAATTGAGTTCTAAATACTTATAAATTCTTCATAAATTAGGCTAAACTTAGTAATTGACGAAATATTTGCAAATTTCGATTTTTTCACCGAAGTAAACTACTACTTCCGGTCTGCCGATTTTGCTCAAAATCTAATCAGTTCTCAAGAGGGAGATTATATTCGTAAATACAAAATTTGGAATTGATATCTCCAGCGGTTTGACCGCTATCGTGGTCACACACACACACACAGACAGACAGACAGACACACAGACACACAGACACACAGACACACAGACATTTTTTTAAAAACCACTTTTTTGGTATCAGGGGACTTCAAAACGTGGACATCTGCAAAAATCTCGAGGTCGAAAATTTTCATCATCACAATACTTCCTTATACTACGTATAAGAAAGTAAAAATGAGGTGTGGCCACCACACGACTTTCTTATACGTATGAGCGTTTCAAACTATACAATTTTAAGATTTTTTTATACAAAACTTATGCAAAATTCTATTTTAAGTACTTTCATTCGCTTAATAAATCGCTATATAATGCATACTTTGCAAGATATTCGAAAAAAAGTGCTGCTCGCTAAGAGTAAAAGTGCTACTTCCGGTTCGAATTTTGAAATTTCATAGAAAATATTGCAAATCTAGTTCTAAATACTTTTGTGCTCTTGATAAATATATATAGAATGCATAAATTACGACATATTTGCAAAAAATCGCTATTCGATAGGAGTAAAAGTGGTACTTCCGGTCTGAATTCTGAATTTTTTTTATACAAAAGGTATTGAAAATTATGTTTTAAATATTTTATATATTATAACGTACTTGTCTAAAAAGCATGACTTGCGAGGTATTCGCAAAAAATTGATTATCGATAAGAGTAAAAGACCTACTTCCGGTTGGAATTTCGAAAAACTTTTTTAAGATAATTTGTTTCAAACCTAATTTTAAGTACATATGAATTCTTTATAAATTTGTTTAAACTTAGTAGTTGACGAAATATTGGCAAAATTCGATTTTTTCACTGAAGTAAACTGCTACTTCCGACAGACAGACAGACAGACATTTTTTAAAAACAACTTTTTCGGTATCAGGGGACTTCAATATGCGAACATCTGCAAAAATCTCGAGGTCGAAAATTTTCATCATCACTACGTATAAGAAAGTAATAGCAGTAATATAAAGAAAACAAATGTTAATATTGACTTACAAGAACAAAAAAAGAATTGTAAATTATATCTCATCACGTTAGCTTGAATGGTAAGATATATATCTGTTCGGTAATGAAGATATATTATTATTATTATTATTATTATTATTATTATTATTATTATTATTATTATTATTATTATTATTATTATTATTATTATTATTATCATTTTATTTCAATGTCGGAAAAAAACAAGAAATGGTGTTTAAAAAATAGTAGGCAGAGAATTTGAAAACATTTAGAAGGGGAATCTAACGTAACATATGCAATGAATTAAAAAGTCGGTGAGAAATGAATACATTTATGGAAAAGTATGATGAAAATTCAAGTGAAAGCGAACTATACACTGTCTGGTGACCCTCTTAAAATTAAAATAAAATTACTCCCGCTTTTCATGATTCTCTTCAATTTTTTATGTACTTCAATATTACGATATTAGAAATATACGTTCCGTTTAACATTTTAAAGAAAAAACAAGTAATTGACATAAATAGAGAACAGCGCCCCTGATATTTTTTTTGACAACCACGTAATTTCGTACATATACCCATCAATTCTTTGTAAGATTCTCTATCTAATGAGCCCAGAAACATTAAAATCCGTTTAGACAAACCAAAATTATACCTACTTTTGTACGCAAAAATACCCCCTCCGCCCTTCACTTCGTATGGGAGTTTCAAATGAAAATTGTATAAAAACGTCTGAAAATGTTGCAAGTAAAAATTTTAATCTATCTTAATCTAGAATGCAATGAAAAATTATCGAATTTTTAATTGATCTTAAAAATTACGCCCCCTTGCGATCATTTTGGAAACTTAAAAATATTTTCGTGGAAATTCCCGTCATTAAGTTTACTATCAAGATTTTTTCCGCCATGTTGTACGATAAACGGTTGCCGAAATATGGCGTGTGGCCGAGCTTAAACAGACACCTGGTATATATATCAAACCATAGATATGAAAGAAAGAAGAGCTAATTATCTAACGGAGATAAGCCTACTAACGAATAATAATAATAATAATAATAATAATAATAATAATAATAATTATCTTTATTTCAAAGCTATATACAGTATTATAAATAATAAAGGTATATGCTAGAAACATGTCAAAGGTGAGTACATGATAAAATCATGCCAGAATTATATAATACAAGTAGTAATAACTAAGCAGTCCTTATTCACTAATTACATTGTAGGTTTGCTGAGCAAGCCACTTATGAATACCCTTTCAACATAACATAACCAAATCCTTAGGATGAATAATTCAGATAGTCATCTATAGAGTAGCAGTTTATTGCCAGTAAGTGGCTTTTACAGCACCTCTGAAAAGCTTCAAACTCAGTGACTGTTTGATTTGTGAGGGCAGCTTATTAAAAAGTTTGCATTTTATAAATAGCATATTTCTCTGAAAAAATGTTGTTCTGTGAGCATGTGGTAAAAGATAGTCTTGATTTCTCGTACTATACTGATGAGAGACACCAGCAGCAAACCCCGATCTAAATCTATAGACCAAGCTTAGCAGTTCTAAAATGTATGCGTCGTAAAACGTTAACAGTCTTTGATCAGCAAATAAGTTTCTACATGAATCACGGAAATTGAGGTCAAAAACAATGCGAAGTGCCCGCTTTTGCATTAAAAAAAAATAATTAGGTTACTCATAATTGAAAACAAAATGAGCTAAAAACAGAAAAGCGATTCTAATGCACATAAGTGCAGAAAAAGGTATACAGGTGGGCAGACAGTCTGAATTTAGCTGTAACAATAAACTTAAAATTGTCAATATTGTTATCATATATTTGCAAAATTTCAATAAAATTTCTTCATGTTGCTGAAAGAGATGCCCTAAAGAAAATGGTGACTCTAGCTGCATAAACAAACAATTACTTTCATATCATTTCTTTACAAGATAGGTACTTATTTATGTCACAAAATTATAATTAAAAATAAACATGAAAACGTACTAAACTGCAACAGTTTATGTAGATCAATACTGTAGTCACTAAATTACAAAAAAAAAGTAGAATATAGAAAACAATATGAAATAACATTATGGAAAGCACACATTTGGAATAACAAATCAAACACGTGCAGTAAATTTGTTTTTCTTTTGTTTTCTTTAACCACTATATCTATTATGCTTGACGTGTGATGGGGACAGGTTTTGGGTAATACAAAGCCAAGAGATAACCTCGTGCTGTTAGTTTGGTTTGCGTAATCTGATATGTATGTCTATATTGTAGGTGCATAATGTTGTTTTTCTATGTAAATTTATAGATACGTCGTTAATAAAAGTTATAAATAACAGAAGCCTAGTAAAGTACATTTTGGCTCGAAAAAGTGCCACAAACACGAACAAACGATATGTAAGCTCTCTATTAGTGTCAATGCGCGTTAGCTCGATATGTGTATATTGTTAATACATTGTTGACGTTGGGATAGATAAGGAATAAATTGTGTCAATATTGCTTCCCAAACAATCTAATTTAATGAATGATAAACGGTGATCAATCAGTCCATATATCATTTCACGCTTGCGATTGATGTAATTAACGGATTACAAGAACTGTTATATAATATAATCAAAGTAACTAATAGCCATAAATAAAAAAACGATTATTTTGTACAAATAATACAAATGAAAAATTATAGAGTGAGCACGCGCGGGTTGGAATAAATTCACTTAAAATTTTTGGTTTCGTTTTATGGAAAAACGCTCGGAAAGTTCGATTTTTATTGTTAGCTGCGGTTTTTTTATGGTAAATTGATGTACAAAGGTGGTTAAAAAATAAGTTACGACCATCAATTTTTTTTTCAAATGGAAACATATATTTTTATTTAATTTATTAATTCTGCATCGAATTCTAAGTATGTTTCATGTACCATGTCGTATACCCAAATTCAACAGTTATCGAGAAATTTACAATTGAACATATCAATAACTGCAGTTATTGGTATAGGAGATACTTATAATAGAATTTTAAATAATTCTTTTTTTAAATTTGGACTTGAATTAACACACTTACAAGTTTATTTTTCTAAGAAGATAAAAGTATTTAAGACAATTTAGAACACTTTTGTATAATTTAAAACGCTCATACGTATAAGAAAGTTGTGTGGTGGTATAGTGAGTTCTTCATATACCTATAATCTCGTTTATATCTATTGTTACAACATGTTGATTATTTTTCATCCCTCGTAATTCGTTCACTTTCTTTCTTCGCATGCTTTTTTCCTCCCTAAAATTTCCTTAAATCTCCTTTGTAATTGTTATTTAGTTTCTATCCAAATCTTCCAAGCTTAATTTCTTTGCTTTTTTCATTTCTAATGTGGCTTCTTTTTTTATTACAATGTAGTCCATTTTATTTTCGACACTTTTGGTGTTGTTATATTTCTTCTGTATGTATTTCTTGTGAAGACGTTCTCAGATGGACAAATAGCTTTTCGTACTCACTGCCTGTAAAGCGATATTTGGCGCACGTGTAGCTCGACTGGGAAATACGTTTTCCCGGTTGAGGCGACTGTAAAAATTGAAAAAAACACTGGCACTTTGGGACATTTAAAAAAAAATTTACTTGGTAGTAATAAAATTTAGTCTATAAAATACTACTTCCCTCCACTATTTTTCACTAAAGGTTGGGGAAATAGGAGTAATAATTAAAAATTCTTCCAAAAAAATTGTGGCGCCATCTATTTGAGGATATTTTAAGCGACATCTTAAGCAAGATTCAAGCGCCATCTATTTGAACCACATCGACATTCATATTGGCAGTTCGGAATTGTTTGTATTTAAACCAAAAAACGCAATAAATGTACTATAAATTTATAAATATTAGAATAAATACCACATGTTTGCCATGTGTAAGAATATAATAACTTAATTTTAGGGAAAGGTGAGTAATAGTTACGTACATGAAATGCTTAAATTAATTAGGTAATCTATCTTAGGTTAGGTATGATACCAATGACATTAATCAATAATGTTTTTTTAATTTAATGTTCGTACAAAAAATATTGTACAAACCACTTGCGTGAAGACATCTTCCACGCATTCGCGCAATTAAAAGCACTCGCTTCCTGCGGTCGCTCGTGCTTACAATGTGCGCTCATGCGGGAAAATAGTCTTGCCGCACTTGGTTCGTAAATAACTATTTTGGGCTCGAGATTCTAAATTTCCGACAACCTTGGGAGGGAATCTTACATCTAGATGAAGCAGAACACCTAACCATATGTCGTCCTCGTCGACAAACTTTAGCAAAATTAATTTTTGTACTCACATGACATAACATACAGTTTTACGCATTCATATGGGTGCGGGAAATTCTATTTCCCGCACTCGTGCGGGAAGTAAAGTTGGTACTAACTGTAACTTGATAACATTTTAAAACCATAAACCCCTAATCTTACCAATACGCTGCCCAGTTTGTTGTTTTGATATGACAGTAATAAAACACAATGTAATAGAAATTGTTATATTTCAAAGGTATGTAATTAAATGTCAGAACGGCAACAAATATTGTATAAATTACCATTATTAACTCTTTTCAGAAATTGAAACGGAACAATTATTAAAAATTTTGATAGCACAATTTTCACAACCAGATATTAATACTCCAGGGATTAGCTGATTCGTTTCAATTGATCTCGATTGTGAGGGTAAGGTAACATTAATAGTATTATTAGATAATCCTTGTTGTATTTCAGACGTCGAACAAGTTGCAGGAGGAATCAACATCTCTGACTGGGTCATTTTTTTAGCCAATTGAATTCTGCTATGAAGAGAATTTTCGACATATCTTTCTGCAACCATAGATGATTTCCATCCACCATGTCTTTTAATTGAAAGCAAGTCAGCTCCTTGGTTTGCCAACAATGTTGCTGAACTCCTTCGGAAACAGTGACCTGTGAAGCTACTTACGCTATCAAGCTGAAGGTACTCAGCTATTCGCATTGGAATTTTACCAATTGTATTAAGACCAACAGGTGAAGAAACACACTTGCCATTGCGATATGTTAAGAAGAATCGTTGGTTGTTGTCTGGTCTTAAATTTGCATATTGCCGAATTAATGCAATCCATTCTGGCTTAATGATTGCAAAGTTTTTGTTTGTGGAATTGTTACAATAATTAAATTATTTTTAAATTCTATGTCTCGCAATGACATTTTGCAAAGTTCTACACGTCGACATGCTCCAGAAATACCCATTATTAATACAGCCTATAAATACATATAGTAATGTATGAATTTAAAATATACAAAAATGACTACCTTCACTAGTAGGAACAAGGAATCTGGTGCTTCAACTATAAATTTAGTGATTTGTTCTTCGCTTAATACTGCCGATTTTTTAGGCTGAAGGTGTTTCGTTGCCTGTTTTAAGTATGCTATGAGTTTTGCATATTTAGATATATCCGTATTATCATATATTATTAAGCATGATTTTAGCATAGAATAAGTAGACCATAATGATTTATTTGATTGTAAACTTTGAAAATAAACTAATAAACAATTTTCTGAGTAAGTTTTTATATTTTTAGATCTAGCCCAAGTTATGAATTTACCATAAATGGTGTTGTATCTGTCTTTTGATTTTGTAGGTAATAAAGTATCGATTGCAGTATTGGCAGCTTCACGAATTTCAGGAGGTGTACATTGTATTTCTTCATCAGAATGCATGTTTTAGAGGAGATTTTAATTTTGTATTCAATGTTTGGAATTTGACTAATTTTAAATTAAATGTCAATTCAAATAATAAGTACTGCCAACTCAAAATTTTTTAATTAATATGAACAAATTTGTAGTGTGTCATAAATGATAACGTATTTAACAGTAGGTATTATTTAATTATTCGTACAAAAAATATTGTACAAACTTCGTGCGTGAAACATTTCGCGAATTCGTGTCCATAAAGCGCTCGCCTTTCGGCTCGCGCTTTAAAAATGGCCACTCATTCGCGAAATATGCTTTCCCGCACTTGGTTCGTAAATAACTATTTTGTACTCGCTTATCAAAATATGTTATTTCGCGCATGCATTTGAGTGTGGGAAATTGACTTTCCCGCACTTAAAAATGGCATTAAAGAAATAAATCATTATTACAGTAATAAAGTATAATTGTGAAAATGTCCATTTCCACTAAACTTCGTGTATGACAACTTGTAAAGTTAATAAAATTAATTAAAAACTACAAAAAAATCAATGGCTCCATCTATTACAAACCTATATTATCAATTGCTAATTACTCCGCCAAGAAAATAGTACCTACGTAAATCTAGTATTTACAAAGTTTCGTTTTTGCACAAGTATTATGCGGAAATATTTTGCAGAAATATATTAAAATAGTACGTATGCAAATTATTTAATACAACTTGTCAATGACAGTTCGGCGTCCTTTTTTGTATTACTTCACAAAAAAGTAGTACCGATATAATTTATATTAATAAAATTATTGACATTTCGCTCGTTACAAAAAATATTGTACAAAGTTTGTGCGTGAAACATTCGTACACTTGGTTCGTAATTTCCACTTAATGGAAATGTGAGTAATTGGTACGTACATGAAATGCTTAAATAAATTAGGTATGTAATGTATTTTAGGTTAGGTATGATACTAATTCCTTTAATCAATATTTTTTGACTTAATGCTCGTACAAAAAATATTGTACAAACCACCTGCGTGAAGACATTTTCCACGCATTCGCGCAATTAAAAGCACTCGCTTCCTTTGGTCGCTCGTGCTTTCAAAGTGCGCTCATGCGGGAAAATAGTCTTCCCGCACATGGTTCGTAAATAACTATAAGATACCGGACACTCTCAAGTTGTGATGCCACACATGTACTAGAGAAGACAAGTATCCTGTCCCAATCCTTGGGTATTGACTTTTGATTCCATGGTTGCTTTTTTGAACATCCATCTTTTTTCATCATCTCCGGTCCATTTTAGCATTTCTGGGTTGACCTCGTCGCTAAGTCCTGCTTTTCCTCGCTTTGATATTGCCTCTTCAAAATGTTTCCATCATTACTTTCTCCATATAATTCTACTTTGTCTATGTTCTTCTTCAGTAAATGTTTGGCATAGTGAGTTCTACATATATCTATTGTTACACTACAACTTCATTATTTTTCATCTTCCTTAATTCTTTCATTTTCCTTCTTTACGTGCTTTTTATTTATGGTCGACATTATTGCCGGTTATCTCTCAAATTGTCCCTTTGCAGTTCCTCTTTTGCATAATTAATTAAGATGCCGTTCATTCCCAGAGTTGAGATGCCACACATGTACTCCACATCATGTTCAAAGTCAATCGTTTTCCTATTACTGACGGAAGAAGTTAAATTAAAAATTGATGTCTCCAAAGATGCATCAACTACACGAAATGCTGTTTCTGCAACTGCTCCATTGGCAAGTGCCCAAATACAAATGCGTTTTTGTGAAATTCGTGAAATGAAGAATGACAGCTCTGTAATCAAATGACATTTAGTAATTTCATGCAGTAAAACACTGCTTGCAGCTACTCATTTGATAAGTACTTCGCTTTCACCTCAACATGTCTAAAAGAAGTAGTACCTATAAAATTAAAGAAAGCAAAAAAGGTTACGGCTGCTAGAGAATTTAAAGTTTTTTTGAGTAATACTCGTTTCTTTCTTATATAATATAAATAAGAGTTTTGGAAATAGATTTTGCCTATTTCGCAAGGTGATATCAATATATTTCAGTAATTTTTGATGAGGTGTTTGAGGACCTAGGAAAACCTTGTAAAAATTACCCACTAATACATTTAATAACGTAACTGGTTAATTCATTTACATTAATAAGCTACAGCTACTGAAGATATCGTTACTATATGTACTTTCTACGTAATAATTGGATCTGCTGGTTTCTTACAAAACAAGATCCTAACAAGGTATAGACAAAAGGTGTACTTACGTAAATAGAAGTGGGAAACCACTTACTTAACTTGATATTGTCATACAAAGGAATGCTTTATTAGCATACGACACCCTTATTAATTAAAAGGAATTTACTATACCTACGTAGTAAATTTAACTAAAATTTATGTACAGGCTGACTATTGCATGACAATATTTATATCGCAGAAATAGAATATAATTTTAAAATGAAGTGTGACAAACATTATCATGTGCGTATTTGCGCTTCTAAATTTATTTCTACAAAAGTTGTTCCAAATTAAGTTTCAAACTCTTAATAAATATGAGCCGAATGTGTAATTTAGAAGATATTAACAAAAAACTACTTTTAAGTAAGAGTTAGATTGTGTTAGTGCGTACAATATATTTATTATAGCATGTAAATAGATAAATAATGTAGTTCTGTTTTTAGTTTTACAAGAGCTCAGGATGATAATGATAAAGTAAAAAATAATGCGTATTTTAGAATAATACATGTAAAGAATTTCCTGGGGTACTTCCGCTGAAAATGCAACTGCAGACACGTGTTTCGTACTACTTGGTTATCGTCAGTGTGTTGTAGCCAAGGAATAAAATGGGATAACGTTGGAGATGAAAAGCATCAATCAGAGACACATACAGGAGACAGACTACCAATTGAGGCTTCAGACAGAATGTCCTCTGTATTGAGGATTCATCTAAATGCAGACCTTGTCTACCTACGTCCCATCTAAACCCATAGGATATTAAATAAAGAAAAAACAATGCAGATGTTAGAATAATACATGTAAAGAATTTCATTGACTAATTTAAAATTACCCCAAGTAGTCTGTCTCCTGTATGTGTCTCTGATGATGGTTTTCGTTTCCAAGGTTATCCCATCTTATTCATTGGCGACACTGGACTGACGAGAACCAAAGTTCGAAACACGTGTCTGCAGTTGCATTTTCAGCGGAAATACTCTATGAAATTCTTTACATATATATATAGTCATTCTTGATTAACAAGAAATAAGTAATTACTCTCCTAATGTGACATTTATTTTCTATTGTCAAGGTTGCAGAGAGATGCGTATGTTCTCGACAAATTTAAATAAGTTTTTAGAATACATTTTTAATACCAAAAGTAAATTCCTAACTCATCTGAATTTCCGTAATTATAATACTAGAAATAAGATATGTAATGCAGTATAAACCCAATAATTCCTTCTATAAAATTTTGATATTCATAATTCTGTTCCATTAGAAATTAAAACGTCGTCTATCATAATCTGCACGTTTATATTAAACAATACTTAATAAAATTAAATTGTTGTAATATGGCTGAGTATAATTTCTTGACTGTTTCAAGATAATGTATTAATATATCAACTATCAGATTGAATGTATATATATTTTAGTTAGACTGTTAAATTTTTGTTTCAATCGTCGTCTTTCGATATCTGTACAGTCATAATGTATACGCTACTTTATGCTGAATTGGCAGACCCCATATGCATGTTTAACAAAGGTTAAAAAATGGATTTGAATTTGTTACTTGATGTCGAGAGTTTGAAATTTTTTTTATACCAGAATTCTTACAAATCTAGCTATAAATAAGTTTAATAAATCCGTGTAAATTGTATAATTATGTATATATTTGCAAGGAAAATCCTGTTTGATAAGAGTAAAACTGCTACTTGCGGTCAGAATTTGCGAGATATTGGCAGAAAATTGCTTTTCAATAAAGAAATAGTGCTACGTTCGCTCTGAATTTTAAGTTTTTTCATATACATTTTGTTCCAAACTAAGTTTAAATATCTTCGTGTTTTTAGTATATCTGTGTCAAAAGTAATACTTGTAAGATATTACCATAAAACTACTTTGTGCTAAAAAAAAATGATAAAAGTTATTTACATCAGCTTCTCAATACTTTTGTATTTATTGGGAACTTGTCTGAATTTGGTAGTTGAGGAGGAAAAATTTGATTTTATCACTGAAATATTATATAGTACTACTTCCAGTCTATTGATTTGACTGAAAATTTATTCAGATCTCAGGAGGCTTAATATTGATAGTTTAAACCGTGCGACCGTTATCGTGGTCACAGATAGTCAGCCAAACAGATATGTTTGCAAAAACCAGTTTTTCATTATCTGGGGACTTCAAACGTGGATATCTACAAATCCCTCGAGGTCGAATGTTTCCATCATCGCAGTACTTCTTCATAGGGAAGTAAAGATGATATAAATATTCTAACAGAACGTTTAATAAATATTTGATAACTAAACCGTCACTAACTAATGCAGTGATAAATGAATATGTGTCAACAACAGATAAAACGCATTCACTTTGAAATTTAATCGATTTTACTCGGCATGGAGTTAATGCGGCGTTAAAACAGCTTGCGGCGGCATTATTGTTTTCGCTGCTTTATGGTGGGTTTAAAAGAGAAAATCTCCTATATAATGTTATTGTTCAATGATTTGTCACTTTTCTTATATTTATTACTAAAAACTACATAATACTATATTACTATTTGTATTGAACATATTTATAATTCAGTACCTACCAACTAACATTATGATTAGTTATTTTTAGGCAAAAGCAAAAATTAAATAATAAGAGCAATTTATTTAAATATTAAGTTACGTGTTTTTGGGTCCATACTAGCGTATAATTCATGTACGGCTAGATTAGCTTCTAATACCTAATTACTTATGAATTTATTAGCAAATCTAACTAGTTTGGGCTCCAGCGCCAGAAAATTACATTCAATGTAAAACTATATACAACCGGTAAAATACTTACATCATGGCAGGAAAAATATTAGATGCATAAACATAAAAAATAATAACTAATATATTATATAATATATAAATGAAAATAAAATATCTGAAATATCATTTTATTAATTGTATTTGTAATACTTTAGTGAATATATATTTCGGTATCCTCGTATCATTTTCGAAGCTACACTAAAGGTATCTAAATGTTCTATGAAGGTGTTTTAGATGGTTCTGTTTCTGGTCTTTTTATAACTGTATTTATTATTGGTGTGTGTTTGTTACGCTTTTTTGTTCTTGTATCGCTTTGTTAATTTCTAATATTTCTTACATATTTGTTGGCTTGCCCTAGCTTACGTTATGTTTACAGCCATTCATATCGGGGAAGTGCAGATTGTCAATACAATGTTCTGCAAAACCTGCGTTCGTAATATTAATAAATATTGATCTATTATTTTTATTGACTAACATAGCAATTAGCTGTTTTTATTGGCAATAATTATTTTGATTCTTATTGTTACGGTCTTAAAGATTTTCCTGTATATATGTACATTGTACATTTTTCATAACCATTAGTACTGTTAGAAGAGCGTTTCCGTAGTTTTTGGCTCTTTTAATTTTTTATACATATTATAAGGAAGTATTGTAATGATGAAAATTTTCGACCTTGAGATTTTTGCAATGTCCACGTTTTGAAGTCCCCTGATACCGAAGAAGCGTTTCTTTTGCAAATATGTCGTAAATTATGCATTCTATATATATTTATCAAGAGTACAAAAGTATATAGAACTGGATTTGGAATATTTTTTGTATAAAAGAAAGTTTCAAAATTCGGACCGGAAGTAATACTTTTACTCTTAGCGAGAAGCACTTTCCTCGGAATATCTGGCCAATTATGCATTCTATAGAGATTTATTAAGAAAATTGAAGTACTTATAATAGGATTTTGAATAATTTTTATATTAAAAAAAAGTCAAAATTTGGCTTATTTTTCTAAGAAGATAAAATTGCTAAAAACAATTTAGAACAATTTTGTATTTGAAACGCTCACACGTATAAGAAAGTCCTGTGGTAGCAACACCTCATTATTTATTTTGAATTCTGGGTTATATTTTTCCGCAAACTTTTAGATAGTGTGTGTATAATTGGCTATCGAATTTACTTTCTTCATAATATAGTTCTTTATTTGTAAATATGGAATTGTTTTCTTATATATTATAGTTAGATTAATCAATTCTTGGTCGTAATTTGGCAACACTTTAATGGTGCATATTCTTTAACTTAGTTACCGTGTTTGAATTAATCGTAATTAAATTACTTTTAAGTTTACCTAGCACCACCTGTGGGTACGCTGCCTAGTTATTCGACGTTTCAAACTTACTTAAGCTCGCTTTTCGCGGGACATTTAATTGATTTCTCGTCTCTAATAATTCTAAATTGAACTTACTGTACTTTTTATTATATTTCACAGTTTAATTCATCTACTTGTAATAGTTATTTACGAACCAAGTGCGGGAAGACTATTTTCCCCATTAGCACTTTGAAAGCACGAGACCGAAGGGAAGAGGCACAACCTATTCATCAGCTAAAACTGGCAGATAATTTATACCTGAAGCTGTTGGTTTGGAACCACGTAGTATACGATCTTCCTTTTGATTCACGAGCTAAGTGTTAACATACGTTTTTTGAATTTGTTAATCCTTAATTGCTGCTAATTTGCAAGCCAGTTATCGTACTTTCTTTTAAACTGTAAATGCAGACGATACAGTTTGACCGCAACTATTTCTTTTCTTGGTACCGCTCAGGTAATTGTATCAATATCGTAAATGTAGAATACACATACTTTATTGGTTATTATGTAAAGTTTTACTTTAGTAACCACGTAAATAGTAAAACAAATTCTCAAATTTGGTTTACGATCGATGTGAATCAAAAAGCTTGATCAAGTGCTTGGAATTTTCAGGAATTATTTCTATTTGTATGTTACGTCATTATGTCTCTCCAGCTAGCATAGAGTAATTGCCTTTCAAAAGTAACTTCTTTATTTTAGTATTATTTTTTGCATATATTCCGGGAGTTTGACATATAGACTGTGTCACTGTAGGGGACTTTACAGGCTTTGGTGTGTAATTTCTGGGTTGTTACCTTCCTGTAGGTTTTTATAGTTACTTGCATTCAATCAGTTATGAATATAACTTTCAACTTCTAATTTTGCTTCATCGAATTAGTATTTGCATTAGTGTTAAGAAACAAATTATATATTAGTTCAGCCTTATTTTTTGCAACTAGCTAACACTTCTTTATTTTCTTTCTCTTTTTCTTAGTTATAATATTATCAATTCTTTCTTTTTTTTTAATTACTGCATTGATTTTATTATTGAAGAGTTCTAAATAAAACCTACTTGCTTGAAATTTTTATTGGATTCGATTTTTTTTGGTATTGTTTTATTTATTAAATGTCTTTCTTCTGACCCTACTTCCCTACTTCAATTGCTATCTAGCAGTCTAACACACGCGTGATTTTAACGGACTTTAATCATGTGTGTGGTGCTCACTAATTTCATTGGTTTTCTGAATTTCGACCATCTCTAGCTGAGCTGGCGGCGGTCGGCGTTATAAGAAAGAACTGAACGTTAAAAGAGTTATGAATGTAAGCACAGAAACTATCCTTTGATTGTCTCTAATATCACTCGTATAATCATATAAGAGATAAACTTAAACAGGATCAACAAGTAAAATTTAAAATATCAGGTACGAGCACCACGGTTTGAATTTTCTGCACCAAAGATGTTGCAAATTAAGTTATAACTACACTTATTCTTTTACTAAATCTATGCAGAATACATTATTTGCAAAATATTTGCAAGAAACTGCTTTTTGATAAAAGTGAAATTGGTAATTCAAGTAGGAAATATTGGTGTTCAAAACTTATTCTAAATTAAGGTCCAAATACTTTTAGAATCTTAACAAATGTGTATAGAATTCATAATTTGCGAGATTTGCGAAGAAATGCTGTACGAGTAGAGTAAAAGGTTACTTGTGGTCCGAATTTTCAATTTTCTTTTTTGTAAAAAAATTATTTCAAATTAAGTTCTACATATTTTCAGACTCTATTTTTTTTTTTATAAAATTCTTCTCATACTTATATTTTCAGTGCTTTTGTACTTCTTATAAATTTTTCTAAACTTAGTAGTTGATGAGATGGGTATAACTCTGAAATAATTACTTTCTGTATACCGATTTGACTCAAAATCTAATCAGCTCTCAAGAAAAATTGTTTACTAAACTCTCGCTCCGCTACGCTTCGCCCGTGTTTAATAACATTCGTGACTAAAATGTGGTTTATAAAACTTGATACATAATATACTAACACTATTTAATTTCAATTTATAACTTTCCGATTTATTGAAAAAAAAATCTTTGTAGGATCTTCCTCTCAAATGTAGAGAGTGAATATAATGGGAACTTTATAATCACTTTGCGTATTGCTTTATTCTGTTTAGTGTGTGTACGTACTATGATATATGTATTTTAATTCATGCGTTGAGGATTTATGGTCTGCCTTATTGTTACGCAACTAGGCATATCCATACATATATCTTGCAGATTACATAAGATCATAAATTTCATTTCATTGTAGTCTCTTGCATAGTAAATTCATGAACACTGTTTGGTTTTGTCTCAAATATAGGATTTCAAAACCAGAAAAGAAGGAAACATTTTGAAAAGGATATTTTCGTATATTAAATTATTTTAAAAGATAGAAAGGTATTGTAAGCACATTTACATTTAAAATGTAATAAAACATTAAATAAATATACATAAATAAGTATTTAATAAAAATCTTTTATACACAGTAATGCCATGATTTTTTTTTTACCAAAACTGAAGTTGGCGGAATGAATGAGTTAAATAACATCGTTGACTAATAAATAGGCTAATAGCATAACACTGCTGAAATGAATGGTTCAGAGTGAGTTTATTTATTTCAGATAAGTAACCTCATGTCATTGTAGGCATTCCATAAATATTCAGGTGTAGAAGCCTCACAAATACTTCGGATAGCATCGATTTGTAAATATTCTATTTTTAGATTTCAGTAAATAAAATCCATGATTGGCAAATCTAGATATAGTTGCAGTGAATCAGCTATGCAACTGTTAAAGCATGTATGCAATAATTCCATGGTTTGTTTTATCTCATGGGGTGTTTTATTATCAATTTATATATATGATAGGATGCTGCATTAGAGAAGTCAAAAAATTCATCTCGGTTATTGTATTGGAATAGAGAAGTTGTCTCATCTACTGCTTCCGAAGATATGCCCAATATCCTTCCCAACATGTTTCAGCAAAGGGTGAACGACGAATTTCATCCTCATTCAACGGAACCATTGGGCTTTCGCACTAAACCCAATAAAAACCCGGGATAGTAACAATACTACCTCCACTGCTCTCGGGAATCCCTCGTTCACACTGATCTCGACCATAATATACAGGCTGCATTCAACTGAAGAATTAAACATAATATAAGGCAGTCTCCTGTCAATAAGTATATTTTAAAACAGCTAATCCCAGCATCAACAGCAGTTAAGAAGATATGACCTAGAATATCAACCCAGAAACCAAGAAGTACCCAAATGAAAACCGGAGAAACCTGCGACTTAGAACGCCATTATTATTAATCTCATGTAGAAGCTTTTATGAAAATTAGTGGGAAGAATTGACTGGATTAGTTAATCTTTATCTGTTGTGTAATGCAATTTAAGAGGAAGTCTATTAAATACAAAAATATGAGGCGGAACCTTGTATACTTTTTTTTTAAATATTCATACTCGTTTTCTTCAGGGCAGAAATTCTCTTTCTTTAAAATCTTTTTCTATTTCTATTTGGTGGAATAAGTAAATTAAACCATATATATATATTGCAACGGTATATCTTTATAATATAATTAAAATACCAATACTGCCCCAAAGTTGGGCAACATAATGTAAAGGAACACCCCAATTTGCCGACTATAACTCAATTTCTCTCAGGGCGGTTTGGGTTTATCAGAAATGCTTAATAAAGGGGGTTCCTAAACATTAATTAAAATTAATAAAAAGAAAAATACCATTGAAACTTTAAATAATACTTATATTAAAATCAATGAATCACACATATAATTTTAACAGATAACGAACAATCTCATACAAACATAAAAGAGATCAAATTTATTTAAAAGACAATTTGAATACAATTTTATAAATGCCAAACAGATATAAATCTTTTTGTCTATTATTCAATATAGTCAGATATCAACAACGGATGCCAGAATTTACTACGTATGCTTTATACACGTTTTGTGTATTATTATTATATACATACAACGCTGCTAATACAGATTAAATTACATTCTCCTTATTAGAACGGAGATGATATTTATTTGATAACTTTATTATATTAACATCAATTTAAGATTTAATTTATAATCTTTTAAAAAATACCTTATAACAAAGTTTCTTTCTTCGCTCTTCAGTGATGTCTGTCTTCCGTAAAATCTTCTTTTTCTTGCGATGTTTTCATCGGCATCATTTGTGAGTGGTCACGATCCTATGGTGACGAATCCCCTTGCTCTGCTTAGTGGAGCACAATATATTCTTTTATTACACTTTTAACACCGTGCACATTTACTCTTTAAGTGCTACTTTAATCACTATTTTTGTAATAACAATTCTTATTATTGTTATCCAATTAGTTATAGGAGTGTAGGTTCTCCTTCTTATTTTTATAACATTTAACAAATATTACTTGACGATCTATTAGTCGTGAATTCGATGACTTCTTTATCAAGTCTCTCAGTCGAATTTCTGCCGACTTGGGAGTTCACTGTCCGACTTGAATAAAATCTAGCGGTTGACTCCTTTAGTTGCCAGCGCGTGTTTTCATTTTATGTTGAACCGCCGGTGGTTCCCCGTTTTTCCATATAGTTCGGTTGTTCCCACTTAAGTTTCTCACACACACTCTTTTATGTCGGCGAATGTTTATCACAACTGTAGCGTTTATTTCACTGTTGTAAACATTCGGCGCCACAATTCTTAGAACTAAACACATACTACACTTATGACTAATATTTACTTAATAATACCCTAACATATTCATTGATTTTAATTATTATTTTTCTTCAAAATATTAAATCCTTAAAATTAAAGTTTATAAAATTAATAAATGAAATAGTATGTACCATTACAATATTGTATTCATTTATAAAAATTGATTGTCTTTTAATATATACAAAATTTCACAATGTATAAATTTGGAATAAAAATTATCTACAAACATAAAATACATACTTATAAGGTGAATTAAATACAGAAACAAGACCAGTATGTATAAAATATACAACATATTTTAGAGAATAAAAATAATATAGATATACAGTAATGATAACAAATAGATCTATGATCTGTTTCTACTTGAAAAAACTCGCAGTAATGTATATATTGTCCACCTATAATATATCCTGAGCATTTTCAAGTCAAGAGGCAATACTTCCCTGTTCAAACTTCATACAAATTAATTAAACAAGTCTCTGTTCTCTGAATGTGCCTTTTGAATCATTTTAGACGTACCAGATCAATAATAATTACATGCTAAGAAACACACTCAAAGTACTCGAGCATTAACTACAATGATTACTATTAGGTATTGATAATTTACTTAAAGAAATTTTTAATACCTGCTGTGAATAAATAAATCAAAGTAAATGTTACTATTCCTACTAGCAGTAGTGCTTATGTACATATAAATTGCCTTAGTTCTTCATACGTCGCTTTAAACAGTTCAAAATTTATTGTTAAATAAATAAAATTTTATTTTCAGAATGCATAATTAAATCAATAAATCTTTATTAAATTGTAATATTTAAATTCCAAAACTACAGAAATATACATACAATGAACAAAAAAATTCATTTGAATCGAATTGTTCTGTCTGTAAAAATAAAATGAAATTAAGATTATTTTAGTATAAATAAAATAAGTATTTTACAGTACCTCATTAAAATGCAATTTTAGACTCATTGTCATTCAATCTGGTAAGTTTGTTAATTTAAAACGAAAATGAAAAGTGTTAACACATGGATGTTAAAACTAACATCAAGCAGTAAATAAATACTGTGACTTACATATATTCATTTATACGTAAAACGTATATGTATATATGCATGTGTTCGAGATACACACATACATTAAGTGCCATTGCCAACAATCGAACGCACAGACACCGGTGTTTCGACCTTTGAGGTCTCGTCAGTGTACGTGGAGACTGTCGACAATGGCTTTAAGACTTAAAACGCTACTTATGTCATTTTTGCGTGTTAAATGCAGTGAGAGTATCACTGCGACATCTAACACCCAAAAGATGACACAGAAAAAGCGATGGCTTCTGACGGCATATTCTGCTATACAGAGGCGTGTATGTTAATAGTGCATCCCGTGTAATAGAGTTTAATTGTATATACATATATATATATATATATATATATATATATTTGTATATACAATTAAACTCTAACTGACGGCATATTCTGCTATATAGAGGCGTGTATGTTAATAGTGTATGCCGTGTAATAGAGTTTAATTGTATATACATATATATATATATATATTTGTATATACAATTAAACTCTATTACACGGCATACACTATTAACATACACGCCTCTATATAGCAGAATATGCCGTCAGATGCCATCGCTTTTTCTGTGTCATCTTTTGGGTGTTAGACGTCGCAGTGATACTCTCACTGCATTTAAGACGCAAAAATGACATAAGTAGCGTTTTAAGTCTTAAAGCCATTGTCGACAGTCTCCACGTACACTGACGAGACCTCAAAGGTCGAAACACGGGTGTCTGTGCGTTCGATTGTTGGCAATGGCACTTAATGTATGTGTGTATCTCAAAAACATGCATATATACATATACGTTTTACGTATATATGTAAGTCACAGTATTTGTTTGTTAATTTGTTTTAATTTAAGATTTTACCGGTTATGCATCAATAAGAAACTATGAAATGAGAGCATTAAACTGGTCTGCATATTGAGTCTCTGAACAAATAAATTGAAGCCTGATGAGTTGTGGGGATGGTAAAAATATTCCACGGGTTGCATACGCGTTAAGTGCTCATATCATTGATCTTATGATACTGATAATGAATGGAGAGATATGATGGTGACAACGTTGAAAGGGAGATAGATTAATTTTTGCCTTTGGTCAGCTGACAGATAAAGCTAAAATGTCAAAACATAACCGCGTGTATAGTTTTGTGCGATTATTAAAATTTTCTTTTATTAGATATTATTAATTTAAGTTTAGTGATATAAGTTTATATAGTAATATAGCAACATGTATGCGCGTTTTTAGTGTGTAGGACGTTTTATAATTTTTTTTGAGGTTATAATTTTTTTTAAATATTTTCATTGATAAATACACCTTGTTCGTGTGCAATTTGTTTATTAAAAAATTTAACCAATTTTAAAAGGGTTTCTTCCTGTTTCAGTTGAAGTTGCAGAAACCGATATAAGAAAGGAAAGCAGTATGTCTTTCCATTGCGAGTTAAAATTAATATGTTATTACATATTATATAAAGCAAATACTGACCGTAGGTATTAAAGCAAAAAATAAAATATCAGGATTGTCGGTCCGTGTAATATTATTAAATAAGACCCATTTCGTTCAGTTAATATTTCGCCAATGTTTATTGGCTTCTTCAGGAGTAAACTATGAGTTTGCACTGACAAAATATATCAATCAGCAATCTCAGCGGCACACTTTACTAAATCACTCAATAAAACATGTCAGGCTTAGTAAATTTTTTTTTACAAGAATGAGTATTGTATAAAAAATAAAATGCAGTTTAACATAGAAAGTTTGTAATTTACAATAATCAATAATAAAATACGAAATAATGAATACAAAGTAATGACCAGCCAATGACAGATGTAAACTACTCCTTGTACCTTCATGTTTTACCGAGAATGATCTCACCGGTATCTTCTTTGAACCGATCTTATTTTCTGTCCATTATTCCGGCTTCTACATCACATGGACTCACAAAAATGTCGCACGAGAAAGAAAACAAGCTGCAAAATTACATCAGCATGTTCATCAGTCATGCTCTCTTGTTTCTATCGTGCGTTACAATTCCATGTTTGTTTAAATATGCCGAGATCAATATTTTAAAATTTAATTTTCAGATTTTAATAAAAATTTCAATATAACACAATTTTCATTTAATAATTAATTCTTATTAATTAAGTCTAGGTTCACAGCAATATATTATTATTTTTATTATATATGTACTCTAAGTTATCTCTTTTGTCGGTCTGCCATCACTTCGTTTTTGAGTTACGGACTCTTATTCATTGTATTTCACAACAGGTTGTTAAATCATTTCTCGCACACTTAATTCCAAAATTGGGTATACTGACCGAAATTATTTTATACGTGTTCACAATTAGAATGACCACACCTGATTGTATCAAAATGTCAATAAAGCAACACAATACGAACAATACCAATTGATGTTTTTGTCGCTTTTAAATGTGGTATCACTTCGAATGTTTTGGATGACTGAATTGTATTGCCCCATCCTAAGAATCAAAATTAATTACTACTGTTACTAAGGCACTTTAAAGCTGAAGTTGATACTAATTGATGATAAAGTACAAACATCAAACTAAACGACGGAGAATAAATGTAGTTCTTGTAAACGCTATGGTCAATTCCTAGCTGCAAATTTTATTAGTTACTAAATATGTACAGTGCCTTCAAATACTTTACTCATTAGAGTAGGCTGTTTTTTAAGTTTTTTTAAGTAATCAATGTTGGTGCACATGCTAAGCTTTTGAAAACTTCAAATTCTGACAGTTGTCATACTTAAATTTAAATTAGGTATAGACGCCTATTATTATTTACATGACATAACCAAACTATTAAAATTATGCACTGTTACCAACCATTAAAAAGAAGCACGACCATCTCTAATGAGGAAAGTATTTGAAGGCACGGTATAAATAGATAAAGTTTAAATCATCATATTTATGATTATTTTACAATAGTAATTGAATCGCTTATTATTAAAAGGAACTAAGTCATTTTAACAGGTTTTGAGAAAAAGAGAAAAAACATCCCAAGTTAAAAAAAAAATTTTTTTCGTTGAATTCAGTTACTGTTTCATTATTTAATTGGCTAATAAGTATTGTTTTAAATTTTGTTAGTATATATGTTTTTTGTTTTCTAGCTAAAAATTATGTTTTAGTAAGCTGACTTAGTCCCATTTAATAATAAAAAACAAAATAGTCGATATTTTGCGTAATATATTTATTAAATGTGTTTGAAACATGCGTAAATATTGTTGTTTGACTCGGAAAATATAACAAATTTCAAAATTATGTGTTTTTATGGGTCTTCATTTACTCCGCTTTTATCCTTTCTAGACTTCCTATAAATTCTGGTAAAATGGAATATTATATTCATCCACCCACTTAATCAGCTGCTTAAGGTGTTTAATTTTGGTGTCCAGTATTCGAATTTTATTTTCGGTGTAGGCTTTCCGTGAAGGCATGGATATGTTGTACTTTTTATTTGGTAGTGCTAAATCGAAATGATGAACAGTAAGCCCATTAATGAAATCGAGAGCTTCAACAATTCCAGGCATGTTCTTGTTGTGTAAAATATGGTGATATTTGGAAATTGTAAAGCTTACTTTCTGATTCCTAGGTATAATTAAGGAATCATTTGATATACCTGTCTTTTTATAGTAAGTCGGACACCATTTTTTCCAATCTAAAATGTCATTTGTTAGCACCTCTTTTACAACAAATTTGCTGCTTTGACTGGAATGAATGATTTTTTTCAGTATATTCGTGTACTGAATATATTCTGTCGTATTTTCTTAAATGTCTTTTTATGACAGCGAAATCCCTGTCGCAGAGAAGAAAAGAGTGTCCCCGAATTGGAAAAAATTGTTGTACTTTTTCAAATCTTCCTGTCTGAATGAGTGCCATACAGAACCGTACCATAGTATGGTTTTTGTTCTGGCCGGGGCAATTGTCTGAAAAAAGCCTAAATTCTTTTGAACCTGGATCTACGTAGTTGTCAAGGTAGTCCATCAAAAATGAATATACTTCGTCTGGTGTCTTCGCAGCTATACCTTCATGATAAACGTAATAGTAAACTTTTCCAGTTTTCAAGTCGTGGATTCCAAAAAGACTAACGCTTAGTTGAGTTAAATAGAAAGAGTCTTGAACAGGAACGAGTGGCAGTTGCAGATTCTGCATAAAATCAAATACTACAGCAGTGATCCTATCCGTTTCTTTTAGTTCAGCAATAGTATTTTTCAATGAAGTGTAAAATTTTATAGCTCTACGTTGATGTATTATTTTTTCGGCAACGGCCACCCGTTTTGCAGCTTCACCTAACGATGGACTTTTAATTTTAAGAGAGAGCTCTTCACGTTGACAACATGTGTCAATTTGGGGACGACCTAAGTGCAAAGCAAAATTTTCATTAAAAAATTTTATGTAGTAACTATATTTAACATTGCTGCTAGGGTATTTTTCTTTAAACATGTTGTACATTATTTTGACATTCAGTCTGCTATCGAGATAGTGATAGTCTTTTCCAGAGTAATGTGTCTCTTTGACAGGAAAAGAAGATACATGTAGACGAACTAACATGTTTTCTGCATCGGGTATGGCATGAGTTTTTAAACATTTTCCTCGTTTATCACGAGGAGTGGATTTATTTATCAACAATGCTTTTAGTCTTTTAAGTCTTTTAACACTAATCCCATGCAGACTTGCATTCAGACGTACATTTACTTTGTCATTGTCAGACTGTGGAGCAAAATGAATAAAAGACCTTTCTCTATCTTTCCCGCGTTTTAAAGGTTTTCGTCGCTTGGCAACGTCAGTGACTACAATAAGTGATTGTAAGTATATATCCTGTTCATCTTTATTTATGAAATGAGTATAAAACTTTTCGAATATGTACTTTCGTTGAGCGTCACTGAATTTTTCAAAGCACTTCATTGCGCATAACAGTAAGTATATACATATTTACATTATTTATTGTGTTGCCATTCGTGATACTGCAAACCGCAAATCTCTAGAACTCAAGGTTTCCATACAATTAACGTTTGAAAATCTATTGGTACCATTACTTTATTTGAAATCACATCTATACCATGAAATATTTTATCAATAATTTTCGTACTGTTTATTATTAATGCAAATGAATGCAATGCATTGGTGATTTCTTTAATTAAATTAAATATTTTTAAGCTGACATACATGTATTTACGGTAATTTTCTAAGAGCAAATTTATACAAAAGTTTGGAATTATTATTCTCCTTAGTTCCATGACACAATATTTTAAAATATTAGAAACCTGACCTGCTTAGCATTATCTTACTTTCTAATACACATGTCAGGTAATGCACTCAAAAAAAACGACATTGAATTTCTCAGAGGGATAGATATAAACGTATATCTACCGATAAGCGTGAGTTTTACGACTAAAACTCCAGTAGCAGACGTAGAATTCAAGCATTCTAAATTTTGTTTACTTCTTTCTATTCTTAGCAGCGAAAATACGTACCTATCTACCTAAGAAGGTATTATATCTTTCATCCTACATGAAATGACGTAGAGTATCCGCTTCTGAAGGAGTACGATTTCTTCAAGGGATTAAATAGCACAATACTTTATAATAAGGATTGGAATATTTTAATTCTCCAAATGGGCTTTCTTTTATACAGTGCGTAAAAGCGTGTTTTTCCGTAATCATTTCTAAAATAAATAATAAAAATATATGCTTTACTGGTCACTTTAGACTTGAAGAGTGGTAATGCAATTATACCAGTTTTCTTGAATTAGTAGAAACAGTTGTTTTATTTTTTTTTTTTTCATTTCAAAAATATTTATAAAAGCTGAAGTTTTGTAATTTATCAATCAGTCTTGTCTTGAAGCAATTCGACTTTTAGAAATTAACTGGTAGGGATATGTGTAACCAGCACTAGAAATTTATTAGTTAGCATATTAAGCACTTTTAAATATGATTTTATTTTTAAATTTGCAATAACATTTAAGTTAAGTGCTAATAATGTATATAATATTTAAGATGTATACATGCCAGTTCATAGAATATAGATATTCAAGAATTTAATGAATTATACGAGAATTTAACGGAATTGTCTTATTAATTTAATAATAAATTATTTTATTTAGATGGATAGAATAATTATTTACGGAAGAATAATTGGCTTGAATATTTCGATAGTTTAAATTTATTTCATACCAATTTATGTATATCCGAATGTATATTGTATTAGTAAATAGCTATTAACACATAAGTTCTTTGGGCAAATACTTCTTCAATCCATCAAAAGAATGATATGTAAGGTGAGGGTTTGTGCAATCAATATGTCTGATATCGTTAATCGATAGTGAGAAGCACGCTTATGGAATCAATGTCAGGATACATTAATAGCTTCGCATAGAGACATTAGTATTGGCAAGTGACTATATAAATTAAGCACGTAGTTCCTGAATTCAAGACAGAATACGGTAGGTGCCTAGTTGGTCAATGGGCTTGAACGGTGCTTTTATTCCTTTTGTGTAATTGATATTACATTATTGTCATTATTGTCCATGCGTTCTAGTCTATATGTATTCTATAATATTGAAAACTTAACTTTTGAGATGTATTTTTCTTAGTAACAATAATAATCTTCATTGCCCAACAGATATCTCCAATTACACTACAAATTAGATTCCGTTACCAATTAAGAAACGAATGCAAAACTGTTCACGATGTGTTACCAAAGACTCCATCCCAAAAAAGTTCTAATAAAGGATCGTGAAAAAAACCTCGGGCAGAATAGGAATCATTCATTTTACAGATATTTTAGGAACCGTCTTTGCTCCATTTCCACTGATCGAGTCTGATTAATAGAAATAGGGGACCAAACAAGAGACGCATATTCGAGGTTAGAACGCCCAAGCTTATAATAAATTTGTAAAATGGCACCTGGGAATGTAAAGTTCTTGTAATTCTTATCCCAAATCTTAGTATTTTCAATGCAGATGAAGTAATCTCTTAAATGTGATTCCAAAATGTAAGCCTTAATCAAAAGCTCATAGATCCCTTACAGAATCGCATCTTATTAGTGGCAGGTCACAAAATCGGTATTCGTAATATAATGGATTATGTTTTCTTGTAAACTTCAAGTTCTGACATCTGAGTATATTTATGTGCAGCTTATTACTCTTACACCAATATTATATAGTATGAACATGTGACTGAAGAGTGGCAATCGTCGATGGAGTGAACTCTCAAGAAAACTTTTCAATCGTCTGCGAACAAAGCAATTTTTCAAACTTTAACTGACCACACACATCATTATAAACATTAATAAAGTGAGGGGTCCAAGGTAGTTCCCTGAAGGACGCCGAAAAACGGCACAGATATGTTCGAGTCATGCTCTAAATAAGAAACACAGTTCATACGATTCGTGAGATATGATTTTAAAAATCTTACTAGTTTGACTACAAAGCCAATTGTAGAGAGTTTAGTAAACACCAAGTGATGATCAATCTTATCGAAAAGCTTGGAGAAGTATAATGGGCTTATAATTGTCGATAACCTCCCTGACTCCCCTTTTTATAAACAAGCGTTAATATAGTTATTCTTCAGCAGTTAGAGACTGCAGAGGTACTCATTGCCAAATTAAATAAAAAGTGCAGTGGATCAGCAAAAAAATTGACGCAATCCCTCTAGATAGCTTAGGTTCTTCCTTGTGTACATACTACCTATCTATTATCCTTATATAGAAATATCAAATATTCTTAAATATTGCTATTCATTCATGTATGTACTATCAAAACATCGTAAAACTGTTAGTGTTAAATTTAATATTGTTTAATTTTACGTATTCAAACAACTGGGGACTTATGAATCAAAAGAGAAAAAGCGAATGAAGGACGGAAGATCGCAGATGTGGGAAAACTAGAGGAAATAAAGATACAAAATTACATTTTTATATCTTCCAATTCGCCTGTGTAGAGCTTCATAAAAAAATGTTTTATCTTCGTCTGGAATATAGACCGAAGCAGCGTCTTTACTTCTTCATCGCTCGTAAATTTCTTCTCACACAGCTCTTTTTTCATATTAGAGATCAGGTACAAATAGCTAGGAGCCAGGTCTGGATTATAAAGTGGGTGAATCAAAATTTCGAAGGTTATTTATGGAGGTCAGTTAGCCCTACACGACTTTTGTGGCTAGGAGTACTGTCTTACAAGACCAGAACATGTTTCATCTACTTTCCTCTTTATTTTTCTTTAATGACTTCTTTTAACCCCCTGTAGCATATTGCAGTTATGGTAGTTATGAAATTAATTAAAAGGGTTTCTTCTGGGTCCCAAAGAATAGTAGTCATGAGTATTCCGATCGACTGTAACACCTTGAATTTCTAGGGTGGTGGTGTGCCGCACTGCATGGAGTCTTGCTTGGAGTCAGGTTCATAACGATGAACCCAAGTTTCATCCACAGTGACAATTCAACTCACATCATCATCTCTATCTTCATTACAAAGGTCGAAAATTGCACGGGCACATTCCATGCCATGTTGTTTTTGCGGCAGCTTGAGCATTCTCTACACTCAACCTGCGCTGATCTTAGTCATACCAAGATGATCATCAAGAATTTTAAAAATGATTGTCTGAGATACTCCAGTCATTCCTGGGAGCTGTGTTTTCTTTAACCGAGCATGTTCCATTATTAATTTTTCGCCTTTTTTTCTGAATTGGTGCCTTCGATACTCGCCCCCCCCCCTCCCTGCCGTATATACTATACAAAAGACTCAAAAATTCCTCCCTGCACAGCAAGAGATGACCCTAGACGGTCGTAGAAGTTTACTCTTACGTTTTCTAACATGTGAGCAGTTATTGAATTAGCAGCCTCATTTTTTTCTCTCAAGGCAACTATTTTTTCTGCTCTACCAGCATCATGGGTATAAACAATATTTTTTAGATATCACCACAAAAAAATCATTTGGAGATAGATCAGGAGATCGCGGAGGCCATTTGATGTTTCCCGTTCCAGTAATAAGACGGCGAGGGAAAGTATTCCCTAAAAATTCCTTTACCCTGACTGCATGATGTGCTGAACAGCTATCATGTTGAAACCAAACGATTTCCTGATTTATTCCAGTATTTTGAATGGCGGGAAGTATTTTATTTTGCAATAATTCGGGGTACTTGTCGGCTTTTAATATACTTACCATCAATTAAAAAAAACGGTCCTATCAAATGGTCACCTAAAATACCTGCCCAAACGATTACTTTTTGAGGATATTGGGTGCGGTTTGCAAAGTGCCGGTGTTCATTTTCCGTAGCCTAATATTGAAGAACAAAAGGATTGTGCTTTCCGTGCAATGGAAAAGTTGACTCATCGGTGAAGCAAATACTTCTAACGAAATTGTCGTATCGATGTATC
This sequence comes from Amphimallon solstitiale, assembly GCA_963170755.1. Lineage (NCBI taxonomy): Eukaryota > Metazoa > Arthropoda > Insecta > Coleoptera > Scarabaeidae > Amphimallon > Amphimallon solstitiale. Next base: position 61,897,554 of record OY720676.1, on the reverse strand, counting down.
TTATCCATAACGGATTGACAAAACTCCATTCTTCGAAAATGGCCCTCCGGAAATATTTCTTAGGTTTTCGAATACTTAAAACATTTCAAACCATTACGTTTCCAAATACTTGAAACATTTTTGTTACGTATACCCAAATTCTCGGTAGCACTTCTAGTTGATACAGTGTTGTCTATTTCCACAATATTACAAACTAATACATATTGCCGTTCACTTTCTTCAATTTTTTGTGGGGATATCTCTCTTGGTTTGCATTTCGTGCAGTTATTCAGACAGAAAAATTTTTCAAATGTATTAATAATATTATAAATTGTTTGTTTGCAAGGTACAGGACGGTCTGCAAAAGTCAGCGTAAACATATTTACACACGTTGTTGCAGAGTTATTACCATAGAACCATTTTACTATCTGAAGCTTTTCAGCGGGTTATAGAGACTCATTATAAATTAATTTTACTGAAGTCTTTATTGCACACTGCAACGTGTTTGCAGCTAAACATTGAATGTAAAATCTGGGTGGGAGTAGTGGGAAGAATGAGGATCGGAGAAAATCGATGTGGTGTCGGTTGTTGCCGACATTGGTGACGGACAGTAGGGGTACCACGTTGCCACGTATTACATGCATACGTATAGATCGCACGTAAACATTGAATCTATATGCCTACTGGTATTTGACACATGCTGTATACGTGTTCAGGGTACTTACTAAACATGTGGCAAAAATTCAGATGTTTATTCTATTGCCTGTTTTAAGATATTTTTTTATCCTTAGAGAGACGCTTTTTGTGTTGAAGATAAAATTGTGAAAAGAAAACCATACTTTGTTACTAATCCATGTACACATTCATTATGTATCTAAACTGCTGAAAAGGACTACTACCAGCTAGAATGCACATATCCAATCATCACCAAATTCAATGCCAAACTATTCTAAAAACATCAAGGTTGATTTCGTTGCATATAACTTATCAATTATCCGATTTCTCTAATCATTTTCATTTTCCTCCAGAATAGTGTAATATCAAATGTGCAATCGCCTAGCCTCGACCGAATTTCTATCGGCATGTCCCATTCATAAAATGCATGTTATGTCGACGCTTGTATAGTTATTAATCCAAAATAACTTCGATAATAATAGATTAATGTTAAAAGAAAACACGAAACGCGGACGATTTTGACAACTTTCATTGAAAGAAAATGACATTTCACAAGTTCAAGTTTCTGTACGGTTAAGTTAAGCTAATGGTGTTTCCATTATCTGGAGTAACCTCATGTGATTACAAATAATATCAGTTTTTGTCTAATCGGAATATGTGAAGAACATTAAGAATATACAGCTCTTTCTCACCATGAAACAAAGCTTCCTTCTCAAAGTCATCGGAAAACATCTTAATATAGCTTGAAGAATAATCCCCATATTTTATGTCGCGTCTTTAGGAACAGTGTGTATATTAAGTTATAATTTCTATAAACCTTATTATGAAATATTTAAAGCATTGTTAATTGAGCGGCACTAAACCGGACAGGTCCATATAAGTAACAGTTCAAACAAAGCAGAAAACATTTATCTCGAGGGAGGAATTTGATAACAAAATCTTTTGAGGAAGATATTATTGTTTGGAGTATGGAATGAAACATCGTATTAAAACTAAAAATATTATTCCCGATATTATCGACTTAGTCTACATTAAAGGTTCTTCAATTCGATTACGTAAAGGTTTCATTAATTTTTTCAGCGTTAACGAAACGTTTTTTGTATATATCGACGTATCGAATTTTACATCTAGGCAACTGATATATTCAATCAGTATTAAGTTTCCCTCGCAGGAATCGCCTTCAAATGCCAACTCTAGCTTAGGGCTGACCTTTACGTGAATCCCTGAATTACGTACGATAGATTTACATGGATAGTCGGACCATGCTCGGGCTTGCAATTGATTTGTCGTACACGTTGGTAGTGTAATTGCTATACAATTACTATCGATTCAAACAGTGAATTCTATCCACATGCGACGAAAAAGCTTTAAACAGAATTGATCATCTTAATAATTTTCGGGATAATTGAAACTTTGATGAAGTTTAAATTACATTACTCCTGACTGCAACTGAGGAGACTGGTATCTAAACATACTTGTATGTTGAATGTAAATGTTGCTGATATCAACCAAAAATGTGAAAATCAAGATAATAATGCATCTGCAAAGCACAAATAAGGAATTAATCACAAACGATCTTTTAGAAGGAAATACTTGGATATTCTATTTTCATAGGAAAATAGTTTATATAGTTTAAATAAAATTGTTTTGTGCAATCTATTAAAATAAATAACAATATTGGATATACAAAGAAACTTCTTTCCCAAAATCAAAACTATTGTGATGATACCGAAAAAGTGGTTTCTAAAAATGTCTGTATGTCAGTGTGAGTGCGTGTGACCACAATAGCGGTCAAACAGCTCATGGTATCAATTCCTATTTTTATATTTAAAAGTATAATCACCCTCTTGAGATCTGATTAGATTTTCAGTAAAATCGGTAGACCGGAAGTAGTAGTTTACTTCAGTCTACGCAAGTCATGCTTTTTAGGCAAATACTTTAAGACTATAAAAAGATTTAGAAGTTGATTTTCGATACTTTTTATATAGAAATTTTTTCAAAATTCCGACCGGAAGTAGTACCTTTATCAAATAGCGATTTTTTGCAAATATTTCATAAAGTATACATTCTATATAGATTTATCAAGCGTACAAAAGTATTTAGAGCTAGATTTGGAATAATTTTTGTATAAAAGAAATTTCAAAATTCGGAGCGGAAGGAACACTTTGCTCTTATCGAACAGCACTTTTTTGCAAATATCTCGCAAAATATGCATTCTGTAGAAATTTAGTAAGAGACTAGAATTACTTAGAATAAGACTTTGGTTAATTTTTGTATAACCAACATTTCAAAATTGATACTTGAAGTAACACATTTACTCACAGGTTTATTTTCTTAAGAAGATAAAATTATTTAAAACTTAATTTAGCATAATTTTTGTATAATTTGGAAGGCATATACGTATAAGAAGTTGTGTGGTGCCCACACCTCATTCTCTATTTTCAATAGTAATAAATTATAACAAAGTTTAAAATTAAGTGACCTTAAAAATAATATTAGACAAGTGTTGAACGTTTCCATTAATACATACATTATTGTAGGTGATTTTTAATGTGCCTGCTGACATCGTCTATCATATCAACCAATATGTTCGTTTTCTTGTTACAAATAATTCTTGTTTAAGGGTCTCTATCAGTACCTAAAATGTATACGCGAAAGCACCAATTCTTTACGCGTAAATAACATCTTCAATTTTCAATTCTACAGGGAGATCCATATTTCTATAGGATAACAAAGTTGTTTCTAGGTCGGACTAAATTAATTATTTTCTAATTTTGTTCCTAACACTTTTTATGGTCGAATAATTGAAAAATTGTAAACACGTTTTTCTCCAAGACTATACATTTGAAATTCTTCAGACTTACACCAAAATGACGAGCATGCTGAGAGCTGGGGCGAACCAGATTTATTATTTTAATAAATGTCTAATTCTCTGTTTAAAAAAAAATAATATGCAACCAACATAACTTTTGCATCCAAAAAGTTTTCTTGGAGACGTGATTTATGAGCCCTCATAATTTCTCTTGTCCCCCTGAAGAGAGGTCGGACTCGTTAATCCATCAAGCAGGTACCGACACGCTAATTTGTCTGTCGATTTTACCTACAAATAGTTACCTACTTAGGCAACGTATTATTAAATTTAAATAAATGATATTTAATGAACCCCAATGAATCTGAAGGCATTTGTTGCTTGTAATTTGTTTTTATTATTTTCAACTTTTATATTTAAAAAGGGCACAATTTAATAGATTATTATTAAGTACTTTATAAATATTTGTTATTATAAATTTGTTTAATGTAAAAAAAATGCATTCCGGGCCTAATATGTACGTGATTAATTTACTAGTTGTACAGTAAAACAGAAATTATTTTATTATTAGATGGTAATTGTTCACTGATTAAAGAAAAATAGCATATTATTCCGCATATGAAAGGTAACTATCACGTTTTCCCAAATTGTTCTTGGAATTTCTCCCTAATTAGTCGGACCATAATAACCTGCTCCTGGATTTTCCGCAAAGCTAAAGGATCATTCCTGATTAGACATACAGTTGTTCATTAGAGTTAGAGGTGCAATAGAAATATGCTTTATTTGTTTTACTTCAACTTAGTTTGTATGCGTCCATAGTGATTATAAGTTGACTTGAAGTAACGTTCTAAAAATGGGTATCCATGGCAAGAATAAGATTTCTGGAATTAATCGCCGGAAAAGCATAAAAAGAAGAATGAAAGCATTGCGTAATAAGAGGTAAATATAATGATTATATTTTTTTCTATATGACTGACAATATTTGTCTTACCTTTGTAACTAGTATAAAATGATGTACGGTAGGAAGCACCAAACAATCCACCTTCGTCATCAATCCATAATGTAATAGTTGTAGCACGTCAATGTTAGTATTGTGATCGACGAATAAAATTTACGATTTCTAAGTTTACTTTGAGGTTATAGTTACATCAAAATTAACCAAATTTTCTGAATGTAAATTAAGTACTTTTTGCTAAAATAAAACAGTATATTTTGTGAGTATAATGAAATAAAAACTGCATCTTGAACTCACCATTTCATTTAATGAATAGTGGAAATAAAAAATCAAACTCTTCGTACTTTTATTCTCTGTAATTATTTCTTAATACTGAAGACTTAAACAATGGTTGTATAAAGTGTATATTTTAGGGAACAAGTTCTTTCAACAACTTTCTATTATTTAAAATATCTCTTTAAACTTTACTTTAATATATATTAATGTCATATTTTACAATTAACTTGTTTTAAAGTATTAAGCTTAACACAAATTAACTCGTCACTTATCCAAACTTAGAACATATACAAATACAACAAAAAGAAAGTTACAAATCTTACAAGCAAGTAATGAAATGTAGATATTTATTTTTAAATTTAGTGTTTTTTCTTATAATTCATATAATATTGAGTACAAAATTTAAATCAGCAAACATTTTTAAAATCAGTATATCTAGCCCTAAACTAAAATTCTCTAAGTTGTAATAAAATATACTCAAAATATCTACATATTATTATACATTTACAGATATTTTTTTATAATATATTTTATTGAAATTGTTTGTATCTAATAATAATAATTATTCCATTGTGTCTTTCTTTAATTTTGATGTAATTTAATATTAGGTATTTTATTAAAACTGTATTGAATAAAGCTTCTTTGTCGCTTTTCCTGTCCATGAAACAAATTTTATCTAAGTACATTTTAGCATTCCCTAAAATATTAAACACCGGCATCAGGGGGACTCTCTGTACAGTGTCTAGTAATAACCGTAGAATTATGGGTCAAGTAAAATCCCAGCGAGTGATACACTAATCTCTTAATTGTCAGCTGTTAATTTTACCTGAGTGCGTTTTGTATGGTTGGTTGTATAGTTACGAAAAGATATTTTTTCTATTCCGGTGCTATAAAGTTCACTTTACGACACCCGTTTTGATTGCATAAAGTATTACTTTATCGCACGCTAATTTTATTTTTTTGAAGTTGGTAACAAAAAAAAATGGAACCAAATCATATTTAAATGTCAAAATATAAATCTTTAATCTAACAAACATGTGTACGAAGTTGTACAGAGAATAAAAAACACAGTTACGAACATTTTCTTTACGTTAATTAACAATATAAAGGGGATGATAAGCTTTTTGATGCTTCTATTGAAATTTACTTCCCATGTTGAATAGTACAACTGTTATAAACGTTTACTGTAACACTAGAAGATTCGTGTGTATTAATAGAGATTCCAGGCAGATTTTGCGAACACACTATGTTTTGTGTACATTCCTGTTGATTCATATTGACTGACACATTACTGCCAATTGTATCAGAAGTCGATGGATTGTGAATGATTTTAGTGGATGTATTAGGTACACTAGACAGTATTTGAGCAACCTCAACTTTTTTCATGGTGGAATTATCAATGTAACCTTCGGCCACTGCTGAGGATTTCCATCCTCCATGGCGCTTAATTGTTATTAAGTCACCTCCACTATTAGCCAAGTGTGTCACACTGGAACGTCTAAAAGTCTAAAGCAATGTCCAGTGAAGAGCTCAGGATTAGGTAAATTTAAGTAAGTAGCAATATTTTTTGGTACTTTTCCTATGGTATTAATACCAATTGGACTATTCACGCAAGATCCATTTCTATATTGCAGGAAGAACCGTTTATGTGTAACATGGCTGGGACGAAGTGAATAATATTTTTTAACCAATTCAATCCATAATCTTTGTGTTATAATAAATTGTCTTGGAACATAAGTTTTAGTTTTTGGCACTGCAACCATTATGACATCATTTTAAAACTGTATATCATCCAAAGTCATGTTCGTTATTTCTTCACGACGACAAGCTCCATTATAGCCCATTATAAGGATAATCTAACAGAATCTTAATATGACTATTATAATAAAATAATGTAGAAAATTAGTAAAATCATCATTGTAGTTGAATGATGTTCTTATTACTTACTTTCATCGCTAAATATGTTTTATTATCAGCTTCTATTATAAACTGGTTAATATGATCGATTTCTAAAATCTTGGATTTCTTAGGCTCGTAGCCCTCAGATATTCTTTTTAAAAATGCAAGTAGCCTAGAAAATTTTGAGATATCTATACTTTTATAAATATTTAAACAACAACGTAGCATTGAATATGTAGACCACAAGGACGATGGCTGTTTTATCTTTCTTTCTTTGTCAAAGTAAGCAATTACTACATTTTCCGTAATATTCACAATATTATTTTCTTTACACCACTTTAGAAAGAGGTGGTATTGCTTTTCATAAATATGTCGAGACTTTGTTGGCAAAAAATTTTCTAAATTGGATTCTGCTATTTTGCGAATCTCTGGAGGCGTGCAGTTATTTATTTCTTCCATTTCTTTGATAATTTGAAATAATTTATTGGGTAAATCAGACTAAATTTTAAACAAAATGACAAGTCCGCCGATATTCAAATATTTAAATTGTTTTACTTAAAAATCAGAGTAACCAACTTCAAAAAAACAAAATTTCTAAAATGTTCGAACAAAACATGTCTCTCATTTTAATCTTTTTTGAATTTTCAATAACCGAAATAGAAAAAATAGTATAAAATACACGTTTCATAAGACATTTTTGCGCACTTGTTCTTTAGAAAACTCGCCTTGCGGCTCGTTTTCTAAACTTGAATGCGTGCGCAAAAATCGTGTCTTATGAAACTTGTATCTTAATATACTATTATTTGACTGATGGGCACCCTTAACGTCTTCATGATTGCGAGACGGTTGTTGCAGACAATAGATTTGTGATAGCCCCGCAGGAAAAAATTGAAGGATGCTAAATCTGACAAACGGAATGGCTTGGAGAACAGCTGCCCGGGGAATGTTTTGCTCAAAAGTATTGGAATTTGTCATAATGGGCCATGACTCCATCATGTTAAAACACTGTATTTGGAACAGACGACAATAGAAAGTTTTCGATAATTCTCAACATTTAACTCTTGCACTGCCTCTAAATTTGCTGACATTTTACGATCCATATCACTCCTTGTTCTTGGTGTGGCACATTTCCAGTTTTCCTTGAAGGCCCCCCACTTACAACAAAATTGATCATCACCAGGAAAGATAATGTTGTAAACGTAAACGAAATGTACGCTGATTATAACGGTTGAATGATTTTGCGAACAGATTCTACTGCAAGCGTACATTATTATATTAATCAAAGTATATTGATGAGTAACGAGAGCTCAGTGGAAACGCTCTTGGTTAAAGTCATCCACGTTCTACAACTGCCTCCAGTAGCTATGCCACCCCAGATTGAAAAGTTTCGTATCACATCCAGTGTAAACTGTAATGAAGGAATTAAGTCCAGTGAATTTAATCTTTACATTGGTAATGCAAAATAATGTATGTGTAATACTTTACATCTCTTAAGTCTGCCATTAGCAATTTAAGCTATAAAAAAATATTCAATTTAGCTAAACAGTATAAAATATAGAAAACAAATATAGAAAACAGACTCTAATTTTCAAATTACCTCATATCTGAAAATCATAAAGGAAGCCAGAAAATTTCCAGACAAGCAATATGGCGAATTTAAAATTTAATGTCAAATAAAGAATAACAAACTTTTTCTTTGGGCGTTACATCAACTGATGATAGACAGTATAATACTGGTGTGTTTAATTATTGTTTCATTACTTTTGTTGTTTTATGTATTTTCTCTTATTTTGCTTACTTTCTGAGTAAGCTAAGCAAGGACATGGACTCTACCACATGGCATGCATCGTAAGTACTTCATCTCAAAGCGTCATGGATGCTCCTAAAATATTCACATCAAATTGTCCAAAATTTGCATTGATACCAATTTTAGGTCTGCTAGATATTATTATATTATATTTGTTATTATTTTCTTTGTACACCGATAATCAAACTGATTTGTAATAAAAAGAAATAAAAACGTGAAAAATGTATGCTGTATACGTAAAATACGTAGATATAATTATAAAGTACAATGTGGTAACAAAAGGTTTGAAACTACTTTCTTCAAAGAACGTGGTAATAGAAAAATGATTAGTTTAGTGTTGCATTCCCACAATGGGCACGAAGCCATTCTGTGCAAGAGATAAGCGATTTTTAAGATGTTATAAACTTGTTTGTAAGTATATATATCCAATATCTTAACAAAGTTGTATGAATTCGTGATCGATAAACATTAATCTACGTTCGTTTCTACGATATTGTATAACCTTTCTCTAAATAGTTCTCGATTTTTAAAGTTGTGGAAACAATCCAAATTTACATTTTAATAAGGGCAGACGTGATTTTATTAGTAAGCAAAGGTTATTTAACACAGTCAAAACTAAATTATAATCACTGAAAGTAAAATATTGAACACCTTCAGGGCCTGCAGATGCATTGATTGGCTACATCATTACTAATAAATAAATTAATGCTAAGTATTTTACTTACTGTAAATAATATTTATATAATGGAATAATCTAAAAAAAATCTAATACAGAGATTCTTAAGAGCAAGAGTTAATATCAATAATACATACTTATGAAAAAAATACTGGTAAAATTAATAATTCATTTTTACTCTGATTCACTGTCAGACTCAGGTTTTCTGTTTTTTGTAGCAAGCAGGTTTCTAAAGCATTCATGATATTGAGGGCCGATGACAAGTTTATTATACAAAAATTGCATATGATCAATTTTTTTCTTTGTTAGTAGAATCGCCTTAGAATATAAAACATTCAAACAGTTGGTATTTACAGTATTCGTGGCCTGCATTTGTCTTCTGCCTTTTTGAATTAAATTAATTTTATCAAAAAAAATGATTGTAGTCTCAAATAATGAAGTGTGGCCACCACACGACTTTCTTATACGTATGAGCGTTTTAAATTATAGAATTTTAAGATTTTTTTTTACAATAATTATTCAAAACCCTATTCCAAGCACTTCTTTTCTCTTAATAAATCTCTATTGAGTGCATACTTTGCGATGTATTCGAAAAAAAATGCTATTCACTAAGAGTAAAAGTGTTACTTCCGGTCCGAATTTTGAAATTTAATTTATACAAAAAATATTCCAAATCTAGCTCTAAATACTTTTGAACTCCGGATAAATATACATATATAGAATGCATAATTTACGACATATTTGCAAAAAATCGCTATACGATACGAGTAAAAATGTTACTTCCGGTCCAAATTTTGAATTTTTTTTATACAAAAGGTAGCGAAAATTAAGTTCTAAATACTTTTATACTCGTAGCGTACCTGTCTAAAAAGCAGCACTTGCGAAATATTCGCAAAAAACTGATTTTCGATAAGAGTAAAGGACCTATTTCCGGTAGAAATATCGAAAAACCTTTTTAATAAATTTCTTCTCAAATTTAATTTTGAGTACATATGAATTCTTTATAATTTTTTTAAAATTTAGTAGTTGACGAAATATTGGCAAAATTCGATTTTTTCGCTTAAGTAAACTACTACTTCTGATCTGTCGATTTTACTGAAAATCTAATCAGATCTCAAGAGGGAGATTATATTCGTAAATACAAAATTTAGAATTGATACCTATAGCGGTTTGACCGCTATCGTGGTCACACACACACACACACATACCCTGGTGTTTACAGTATATTTTAATTCTGTTGTCTTTTAAAAAATAACTTTTATTATGTTACTTACAATACTTTTGCACCTAATGCAAGCTTGAGTCAAAGAACACATAGGCTACAAAAACCCTTTTTGCTAAAAAATTGGACATCCCTAGTTCTGCTGTAAGGGGGCGATATCTAATGTACAATAATTCCCAATCTACATACTGCTATGTTTTTTTCATAATCTATGGAAAATCTAAGATATATATTAATTGTTTGTCAAATTCATATTTCTGTGTGATGAATATTTTGGATCAACCGGTATCTCATTTTCTGTTATATTATTTTGAAGGTATAATAATTTTTGGAAGGCTGTGTATATTATTATTTATTTTATTGACTGTTAATTAAAAGTATAAGATGCCGAAAGATTATTTATGTTTGTTTATTAGAAATTTAAAGTTGTTTAAATGTATGAATTTTTATATCGATCGGGTTATTGGGAAGGCGATTGTGACCTTCCTAGGCCTAGCGTTCGATATAGATAGGCATTAAATCTTGGCCTCCGGTATAATAATGATGTTGTTTAAGAAATATATTTTTGATAATTTTATTGAATAGTAATGTTAATTTGTAAGAATTCATTTGATATTGGAGCTGAGGTTTAATCAAGTTTTAGTGATTTTGTTTTAATTCCATAAATACAAGCTAAGTATATAGTTGTAAGAGAAAGAATGCATTCTGGTAATAAAAAGAGAAGACAAAATTTGAATATGTAAAAATTTTACTCGTTTTCTTCATTTTGTTTTGCACATGCTTTAAAAGAAATTTTATATTTTATATAGAATCTATTGATTTATATTATTTTCATTACATTATTAGATTATTTCTTCTTGATAAATTTTTGAGTTAAGATAATCATATATATAAAATTATAGGTTATCAATTAATTTAATTTAAGTATTTATACTTGATAGATATTGTGTGTAAGTTTCAGTGATTATTTTAGGGATTTGAATAGTTGCTTAAATTATTTTGTTTTATAAGGTAATTTGTCGTGTTGGTCATTGCAAGTTTTTTCATCCTACTTTGTCAGCTAGAGGGTAGGGGTTTTCTTGTTAATTTGTTATTGTTTTTTTTTTTGAAAATACATATATAATTATTTATAAATATATATTTCAGATTGTTCAAATTTGATAAAAACTAATTTGATTAAAGAAAAATATGTTTTCTTTATTGGGTAATTTGTTTTTTTTTTATTATTTCCTAAGATCACGATTCCTGACGTGAAGATTGTTCAGTATTTCTTTTCTAAGGGAACCTGAGTTAAAGAATCCTGTTCTCAGAGCTAGTTTTGGCACCATAATAAAAAAATTAAATATGCTAATATCATAGCAATACGTATATTTGAAAGTTTTTAAAATCCGTAAACTATTTATATTCATAATTTTCGTAACACATTAGCCTATTAAAAGATTGTGGAGGTTTCCGGATATTATATTTCGTTATTAATAGTCTGTATTAAAATGTTTTAAATTTCCGGCCAAAAATATTATTATAAACATATGTATTTACATATGGACGAGCAATATGATTTCAATTTTTACTTCATATGTTTTATATATATATACAAAATTATTATGCCTCATCATAAAATGTCTCAATAACAAACAATTATTTTACGGCAAAATAATATCACTCGTGTGTACTCATATATCATGTAGATCGTAAACTTTTGACAGTGTTTGTATGTATCCGTCACGTATTACAATTAGAGAAGTGTGTACATAGGTTTGGAATTCCTAAATAGCCAGTAGTGAGCCAATCCATCATTTTTGCGATCGATATTTGCGGATATAGTAAAGAAATAACTGGTCAACTGTAAATAAGAGGGATAATGTTAATATCCTCTCGAAAACTGATTCGTTCAAGTTAATAGCAACCTTAAATAGGCATTGTTTTCTTGTCTAACACACAGTTTTTATCAGAATTAAATTAGTACCAATTACAAAAAGAATATTTTCCTTTTTAAAATCTTGTCTAGATTTTATTTTAAATTGGCGTGTTATACATGCACATATAGTGTGAGTACATTACATTACTAACAAATGTTGGTAAATACTGCGGACATGTTAAGGATACAAGGAGTTTCTAACACTTTCCACTATACATACCAGTCAATCAACATACTGTCTTAGCTATACACTACTATACAGTACTAATGAGGATTAACAAGTCTAAAACATATTTCCTTGTAATTATCTCACTAAGGTGTATGTAGGTACAGGTATAATGTTGCACTGCATTTAAGATAGAGACTGCACATTGTAAGGTATCTAATAAGCCATCTTATAATAAAGGGGTATTATTGGTTGAAGGGAAAACACATCTGGAGAGTAAAAATCAATTTTAGAATGAGCTACATGTAATACATGAAAATAAAAGGCAGTTTAACAAAGAAGAATTATAACATTGTCAAAGAAATTATTTATCACCCCAAAGAGTTGACCAGCAGCGTTACCCTGAGAAAAGATGCCTTTAGAAGAGTAATGGATGCTTTCATTACTAATGGTAGTGTTGGTAATTCAAAACTAAGGAAACCTAAATATGTGATTAATGATAAAAATCAATTAAGAATTCCCATGGCAACAATAGACAATACACATGTCAATATCCATGAAAGGTGTCGTTTATTGGATATTAGCCAAACCGTCGTTGCAATAACCCTAAAATGGAATAAATATTGAGGTACACACCCATCATTTAAAAGCTAGAAGAGTGCTCTGCCAATGGGTAGTAATTGAAATTAATGCCCGGGCAATTCTTTTTGATAATGTGTTATTTGCGAATGAATTTGGTTTCCATAGAATCGAAACAGTTAACAAAAACAAATTTCATTACTATTCAAATAAAAACCCTTACTTCACTAATAAAAAGATCATCAACAATAGTTGGAGCATAAATTTATGTGAAGGAATTCGTAGTAATTGGATGATAGAACCGCATTTATTTGACGGCAGTATTAACGGAGAAATTATTGCGTACTTTCTGTCAAGCAATTAGTGGAATTATTGGAAAATGTTCCTCTAAATTTACGAAGAGATGTAGTTGCAATAAGACGGCGAATTCCCACATTCTATGCTACAGACACGAAATATTTTAATGAAATGTTTCTAGCGAAATGGCTAGCCCGTGGAGGGCGTATTGACTAGCCTGCTGAGTTTTCGGACATTATAAAATTAGTTTCTCTTTACAGGGATCCCTAAAAGAGCAAATATACAGTATACCTGTAACCACAAAAGAAGTTACGAGAGAACATATTCGACAAATATATAGAAATATAAGTACTCAGTGCCTTATTAATGTTGATTTATCATATCGGAAGCATGTTCAGAAATTTTTAAAAGTGAATTTGAACACTTAATTCCTTATTTCTGTGTGGTATCTCTATTTTTAATCTATTTGCCTAGATATGTTGCAATAAATGCGTGTGTTTGTTTACATTTATATATGAGTGTATGGGGATGTGTACATACAAGTGTTACTACAGCTAATGCTGATTATGCTGCTTATTAATTATTAGTACTAATCGAATGTATATACCTGTTATTGGGCTTTGCCTGTTGGTTAATAAAGATTTATTATTATTATTATTATTATTATTATTACCTACTTTAATGTTTATATTCTCATCGGAATTTAAAACCATCACCATCTTGATCCAGAGTCTCAACAAAATTTACCATGCTATCTACTTTTACGTGCAGAAGTCGTATTATGATCGATTACTTTCTCACTAAAAGCTGATGTCTTACCTTATCTTTTCCTGTTATAAATTTCTGTTGTAATAATCAATTCTGCTTAATGTAATAGCTTTTCCCCTGTCTCAAAGCCATAAGGAGCAACAGTATTTGACGTAACCTGATTGCATACCCCAAATATACGGCATGTGTTATTCTCTCATTGAAGTAGAGCAACCAATCAGGTTAGAATAATAATGCAGACTTTTCTTTCGTTCAGTGAACGAGTCACATCAAGTCTGAATAACTCTCAACCTGCATTTTCTCTGTAACTGGAGCTATGCCAATACTTGGCGCTTTTACATTAATTTATACATTACGTATGCTGTTTAATGTAGTCAGCGTCTGACTGAGAGTAAAGACTGTTTGCTGTTATAAATTCTTAATTTTAAAGTCTCTACTCAGAGACTCTTATTTTAAATAGAAACAACCATTTTTACATACCCCGCAGAAAATCGATTTCAAAACGAATTAGTACAAGTATTTGAATATAATTTAAGCCTGTGTACTCTTAATATCTAATATGTTTCTGAAATAATGTTGTAATTCCACCACATTTTAAATGATAAGCATATAAAATTTCGAATTGACATCTTATAAACTAAAATACTTGATGCACATAAAAACCGAAAACAAACAAAACGAAATGAATTTTTTATTCAACTTCTTTGCATAATAAATATATTTATCGAAGCCTTCGTAAATTACCCTCTTCAAAGAGGCCTTAAGAACTCTAACTTTTTTCGCAGACTGTTTTTGTTTTGGACCGTGCCAATATATAAAAAATCAATAAAAAAAGTAAAGAAATAAAATAACTTCAAGTACTTGAGTCCCTTTGCGGAATATAGCTACTCAATAGACTTAATTTTTCGCGGAAGAGCTCTCCTACTGCCATCCAACCCCGGATGGCAGTAGGAGAGCTCTTTCTGTTGAAATGTTTTCAGTGACTCACTATTAGTACAAATATAAAGTTTTGTTGCAATCGCATTAGTAGTCTTTAAACTATCGTCGACCAAGTAACTTAATCAAAAAGAAAGTGGAAATATTTACCTAGATAAACGAGTATCGCTCCCTTACAAATTCCTTACACAAAATAAAGAAAGTTCATACCATACTAGTAGAGATGCTATCGGCTTACGAAGATCCTTGCCAGGCATAAACTTTAAACAGTTAAATAACAAACAACTCCATCAATAGGAATATATCAGCACAATTCTTATATTTAAAAACTCATTCTTCAATGTTTTTTGATACTCAATTTTCTATATGCATATGTAACAACCTACACCTGTGGAATCGGAGAATATTGTTTTCGCTGCCACCAAATGTAAACTATTGTTACATTAATTAGATATAATAATTATATTATTTTTTTTCCACTCAGGTGGCACGTGCTGTTGAGTAACGCGTCGAGCTGGTCAAGTAACTATGATCTCTTCGAGCGTGGGGTGTTATGGGATTGAGATAAAGAAAACATGTATTTTTTAATAAAACTAAATATTTAATAGTGCTAAGGTACTTGTCTTATAATACAATAACATTACAGAATGCGATAAAACATAAAGCAAATAAACAAAACTAAAAGAATGTACTTGGCGCTATCTCGTCCTATGAAATCTTATTCACTCAAAGCTATATTCATCCCGCTGATGATTTTCCGTAAATTTAAGCCCAAATTTAACATTAACCACAACAAAACAAAACAAAATATACTAACGACTTACCGACCTTATTGTTATCCAGCCTATCGTCTACACCACCACAAATTAACCAAACTCACAAATCAAATATCACTCACTGGTGAATTTAATTATTTATTACAATAGCTTGAACGTAATTTATATAACGCAGAAAAGAGAAACACATACAAAAAATTATAAAACACAATTTTACAAAAAAGAATTAAACTGGTTACACAATTATAGACAGTTCATACTCTATTAGACCGACTTCTTAACACACAACTTAAACCTGCGATTGTTTGATAGGATGACTCAAGTCGAGGTTGAGATCCTGTCGAACTGTTGGACTTCTGCCGGAACAGTCGGGACTTCGAAACTCTCGGAACGGTCGGAGCCCCGCCGGGCCCCGGCCGGAACTCCGCCGAAACTCTCTTTATTTTTCTTCTGCACCTAGTTTTATCAGTTCTTGGTCTAATTCTTTCACGCCCTATAATATTTTTTCAGTAGACGTGAGAATGTCTAAAACACACTTGACTAAAGGTTGCTGCGCACACATGTTCTTCTTCGAGTGTGGTCTGTGCTCTGTTACAACTCAGAATTCTACATACTTTCAGCATTACCAATTACTATTGACATATTTATGCAACTTTAACAATAGAGTTTCCAAACCACCCCATAATAAACTACTTGAAACTCATGTAAAGGATATCTACTGACCGTCTGCTTTAAAGTGGCTGGTGCCAACAGTGGCGTATGTCACTCATACGTAACAGCTTTATTTCGCACACTTATACTTTCCCTTAACAAATATTTATGCATTCTTTTAAAGGTACTTGTATATTCATTTCTCTTGACAGACTTAGAACTAATATATTGCTTTTAAACAATATGTATAAATTTCTCATTGGTCCATGTATATAGACGATAGGTGTGGTTTTAGTTTATAAGATTTCTTATGCCGCCCTTTTTAATTTAAGGAGAGGGGTTTTACGAAATATTGACCGGAATAATATAAAAAAAAATAGAAAATAATTAAACAAATGCATGAAACAAAAATATAAAATTTTAACTAATAAATCGCGTAGCCGATTTATTACACATAGCTAATATGATAAAATTATTACTTGGAGTTACTGTAGAAAATAGAGTATCAAAAAACATTGAACGTTTTTAAACATAGGGAATCCCTTGAAGTCGGGGCGGCCACAGTGATTCAAACTCGCATATTTGCGGCAAAAATTCTATACGCATCTTCAGATGTCACTTTTTCAGAAAGAAACAAGAAGGAGTAACTGGCATTTGCAGGGTTAATAATAGAAGTTATGGGGAACACATATTCGAAATATGAACTTATAGATACTTGCCGATGGATACTTAAAACTGTGTGAATTTTATATACGTTTTATTGCATGTATTAGGTATAATTATTTTCGTATAAAACAATATATTTTTATAAACTTTGCTTATTCAAATACACTTATTTGCTGCAAATACTTAGCAAAATTCTCCTTTTACCTAAAACCGACTTTATGTCGGTCCTGAACCACTGTGAGGCCTATAAAGATGACTATTATAGAACTTGCTAAAACAGTTGAAAAATTGATAATCGAAAATACTCGACCAAGGAAGACAAACCTGCAGGAATGACTGGAGTATCTGATACAACAATTTTCAAGTTTCTTAATAATCATCTTGGCATGACTAAGGTCAGCGCAAAATGGGTGCCGAGAATGCTCACGCCGCAGCAAAACAACAGCGCTTGAAAAGTTCCCGTGCGTTCATAGACTCTGTAATGAAGGTAGGGATGATGTAGTGAGTCGAATTGTTACTGATGTTAAAGTTTGGGTTTATTATTATAGCTTGTATCCAAGCAAGGCTCCATGCAGTGGCATACAAAACGCACACCACCACCCAAGAAGTTTAAAAGGTGTCCCGGTCGACCGAAAAACTCATACTCACTGATTTTCGGGACTCAGAAGGAATCCTGTTGATTAATTATAAAGTTTAAAGGCATTTTCATAACAGAAGAATACGCTTCAATCTTAAAGTGGTTTGAAGACATCATTAAAGAAAAAAGGACAGATATGACGACAGTTGTCCTGTTTCTATACGACAATACTCCCGTTCGTATTTTCAGATTTGTTTTATTGCCAGCTTTTGAAGATATTTTTAAAGAAATCAGAATAGGCCAAATGTTCGATTATACATATCTTCCTAATCATTGAAAATATATAAAACTGAAAATACTATTTGGTACTAATTTTTACGTAGAATTTAATAATTTTAATCAAAAATTCATGAGTTACTTAATTATCGAGATATACCATAAACTTATGTTTTTTTAAAGGGCAACCACAGTTGACCATGACAACATTAAAATGTTTATTTTTGTTTTGTTTTACAGATATAAGTTTTGCTATAGTTATCTTTTTAAGGCTTTTATTATAGCAGAAGTAATTTAATTACTATTCCTTTTTTAGGAAATAGTGGACAACTAGGTTTGGAAATATCACTTTTAAAGAAAAAAATATAAAAGAAAAAGCAGGACGGTACCTGTATTTCTAATCCAGTTAAGAAGACAATAGATATGTAGGAACAATATCATTCCAGTTAGAAAAATAAACAACTACAGTTGTCAAATAAGTTGAATTTCTATCATGTAGTTTACTGTAGAACAGCTATTGTGGGTAGAATTTTTTCGTTTCAATTCACAACTGAGTATGAGAAAGATGGATTATTGTTTGTTTCTTCCAAAAACCGACGAGCAAAAAGCTACTTCTTTTTAACATTATATTTTTTAAGTAGTCTGTATTTATTATAATTGTACCTGGAAGAAAGCACCGTATTTTTTCCACAAAAGTAGTTTATTAACCAAATGTTCGTGTACGCATCAGTAGTATCTGATTAAACGTTACGAGTTTGTATATAATTTTAATCAAATTAACTAGATAAAAGCAAGCAAACACCTCTACCACACTAAAACATAGAAAACTAAATACGAGTTGTTCTGTATACGCTACGCTGTACAAACAAGCGGGTTTCAATCAGTGCTACTGAAGATGACAACATAGTTGGCGAAATACGTATTTAGTGTTTGGTGCTTTAATGTGGTAAAAGTGTTTTAGTGTTTTTGTTTAGTATCAAGCCACAGATTCTAAGTTAGTTTCTCAAATTAACAAGGTATATAGAAACAAGTACATCTACTAGATAGAGGTAGGGAGTAATATAGCAATAATTACATGGAATAACCTAACAGTATAAATTGATCAATTTGCCTTAAAATTAGGTATTGCATATCGTCGGCTTAATTTGCAAAGTACGTAACTCAATTTTTCTAAATTTTACAGGAGAGACAAAAAACTACCTATTTTATAATCTAGTGCAAAAAAAAACATGTTTTGTACACCACATCCATTTAAATGGTTTTATGGTATGAAAATTTCATTCTAAAACGAATTCTGACCTCTGCTGATTGAAGTATTTACATTTAAAGAGGAAAACTGGACTTACGCATTTTTCTAAAATAAAAATGAGTAGTGTACTTAGGAGAGTTCTGGAACACCTCCTCCCCCTCTCACCCCCCTCCCCCTCACCCCCCTCGCCCTAGTGGCGCCCTCTGCCAACCCAACTGATGTGGCGCCCCCTCGCGGTCGCCAACCCAACTAAAAATTGCAGATTTCATCATTACCAACCCAACTAAAAATGGCAGATTTCATCATTACCAACCCAACTAAAAATTGCAGATTTCATCATTACCAACCCAACTAAAAATTGCAGATTTCATCATTACCAACCCAACTAAAAATGGCAGATTTCATCATTACCAACCCAACTGATGTGGCGCCCCCTCGTGGTCGCCAGCCCAAAATGGCAGATTTCATCATTACCAACCCAAATACCATGACGCCCTCTCACAGCCACTAACCAAGAAATGGCATCTCTCATGATTACCAACCTAACTAATGCAGCATCCTCTCACGGTCACTAGCCAAACTAAGGTGACGTCAGATAAATGGCGGACCATCAAGATGGTCTTTGTTTCTAGAGAATTCCTGAATAAATTACCAGGCTTGCTATCGCGCTTCTCAATGTACTTCAAACAGGTCTAAACATGTTTCCAGCGGAAACCGCAACGGCTGTCTGCTTCTGTGATAGCCGCATGCATGAAATGTATATCTTACTTATAAAATAAAATAAAACAAACAATATATTTTTTTAAGAAAACAATTTATTTATTATTATTTATAAATTAACAATATTATTTTAAATTAACAATATCTCCAAGCTTCATGAGCTCAAAGTCATAGTAAAGCGAATTACCTATAACTAATATGTAGCACTTCCATCATAAGGAAAGCGTTAAATGAATTACAATGATCAACAAGTAATTTTGATACATTCGTATATAAATCTCCAGTTAATGCCATGCAGGCGGTTAAGATCATTTTATAAAATGTTATGAAATTACTATTTACTAAAAATTCTAATTTACTCTTAATGAGCAGTCGCAAATTAAACAAATTGCTATAGGTATCAGAGGACAATACTAGCTGCTGATTGCGACTGCTTAATACAATTACGCTAGTATCTCTAAATGTTGACGTTCGAATTTGATGATTCGGACTGCAACCTGCCGTCTTACAAAATTCTTCCCACTCGTCCAATGTGAAGAATACACAGCTTGCAGGCGATCGAATCTGGATGATGGGCACGAATCCAGCCGCTGGACTAAGGCCGATATTCACCCATTTCGAACCGCATTTGTTGAGGAAGTATGATGACTGCCCAATCAGTTGTTTTTCCTTAACGATATTATCATCAATCATTTTAAGCGAATCACCAATAAATTCATTATAAGTTTCTGAAAATAATTAAAAAATATATATAGATATAAGTTTATGTACATAATAATTTTGTATTCTTACTAGCTTCCATTTTAATCTTAGAGGTTAAAGAATATGTGTGAACTCGAATGCAAACAAACTAATACTGATTTAGTGGGAGAAAATTACAGTGAGAAGCAAACAAAAAAAGGGTGGGGGTACTTACCCAATTTGAGGCGGTAGAGCAGCTGCACCCGAGGCATGTGCAGCGACCATCTAAGGAGCTGGTGAGTCGATTTTATAATGCCCCCAGGCGAGAGTATGAACGCCATCCTCATTAACCCTGCGTTTATCATCGTGAGGTGATAGGCTCAATTTATTTTGCTTGACGGTATAAATCTCATGTAGTTTGATTTGAAAAAGATTTTGCTCTCTTAATAAATTATCATTATTCAATAAACAGTGTTTGTAATCTGCCAGACTAATCTCATCCCGCACAACGTTCTTTTTAACACCCTTAACCTTTTTAATCTCCCTACCCTCAACCTCTAAGGCATACATTTTTGCGCGCAATCCGACAAATTCACTCATTATATTACCCGCATTTTCGTCTTTAAATAAACCTAAAACAGCCTTGTTTTGAGGTGCTATGTTGTAGACATTATTTGCCGAAAAGTTCGATGTATCGAATTTTGATATATTTTTTTTCATGTCGCTGTATATATCGTCTGTTTCTACTTTTAAGATAAAACTATCCGTATCCATATAACACAGACGGACCTTTTCTGCATACACGCGTCTCAAAAAATTGTGGAAAAAGTCATACATCAGGTGCTTTGATAGCTCCAAGACGGAGAAGCCGATATAAATAGGTTTATTATATACGACTTTCAGCTTCCCCATCTGGACAGCCACAAAGTTTTCGGAAAAAATACTAACACTTTTAAAATTCGGTTTCGCGATTAAACTACCAGCCCCGCGACTTTTGCCATGGTCCTCCCAACGTGTGACCAATTTGACTTCTACTCGCTTATCAACATTCTCCATGGTTTTACCATATACGGAGTTGTTCATAAGCTTGTAGAAGTCCTTTTCAAAATCGTTCCTAGCATGCTGACGTAGGCTGGTGTTTAGGTCGATATAAGTTTGAAGCCAGTTTGACTGGTTGAATTTTAAAACGCGGTGAATTTTGGTGATTTTAAGGCCGAAATGTAATGCTTGCTTTAACGTTTGATAGTGTATGACATATTTCTCTTTGTTCTGTAAATTCGCGATCAACTTTTTATACTGAAATTTAGACGTGGAAGGCACCATGTTTTCGGGCAGAAAAGGAAGGTCGTTATGTTCATCATGCAAAGTTACAGGATACGTGACATCTACCTCCAAAAAATAGCCAATCGGCGAATCATCAGCGACCCCAGATATATTTAGATAGTCAATTTCATCCTGACTAGCCCAACTGAACCCACCGAATGGTAGATACTGCGACATTGCCCACCCGTACAAATTGTTCGCGTCCCAATAAGCTAAATACGAGCTAGGAGCACTCGCATCATAATTAGGCATATATTTATTATTTGCTGTAGCGTGCCGCAATGATACCTGACACAACCCACCCCTGATACTCTGCTTAACAAAATGATGCATGTCGATGTCTATGAGTAGCTCCAGCTCAATTTTGGTATGCTTCAACATAGCATCCCAAGACAAGCCCGGGCTGGTGTAATATTGAGCCGGATCCAGACTGTATGTATCCCGACAAATCTTCCTGAAATTTTCAAAAATATCGGCCAAAAGTAAAACGTCTGATTTTAAATATAAGTTTGAGTACTCTAATAAATTTTGACATCCAAACGTATTCCATACAGTTTGCGCATGTTGATATTCAACATCCGAAATATCAACATTCGTTAATGAATTAAAAAAATCGCGTTTTGCCGGTAAGGTCGATTCGTTCAATCGCCCAAAGGTATCTATGTATTGATAGGGGAATACACCCTTCTTTCTAATTAAATGGAAATGTAAATCTAGTGGAAACGCCCGCCTAACATTGACAAAGTCTTGCGGGCTCAAATTTTGTGCAAGCTTATCGATAGAAGACGCCATGAATCGAAAACTATCTAAAAACCGTAGTTTTATATAAACATTTTTTTCTCGCCCGATTTTTTATCTGTGTAGTCACCAACCAAAACTTTCGCGCTGAAACTGATATATCTCTCTTTATTAATAGGAATTACGTCAATATCTAAATTTTGTTGTGCCAAATCTCTTAAAAATAGATGGCTATCATACCCGCTCAAATTGTGAAAATAGATAGAGACAAATTTCGGAATTTTGAAGTTTAGATTACAATTAGAATGAGCGGCCCCTCGAAACGCTCCCGTAATGTGGCAGTGATCTCTCACTCTATCTCCGTTGAGAGACAGCTCACAAATGTGGCAAATCACGGCATCATTATATAATTTTCGCTCGCTATTATTTAAAGTTTTCATCGGCACGATAGTCTTTAAATAGTTTTCATAGATTAGCTTAACATCTTCTATCAATTTTTGGACAAACACCGTTGAGCAATCTAAACCGGCATACGTGACAAATTTATTCAACTTTGCATCAAACGAACATACAATTTGATATGCAAAACTATATGGAACGTGTTTGAATGTTTTATTCGTATACGAACTAGCTGGATCACGGCTGCATGTGTGAATCGGTTGGAGAATACTTTCAAAATCCGCATAAACGACGAACGGAACGGACATTTTCTTATGGTGACTATCGAAACGTAAAATGTTTTCGGGTAGCATATCTCCAAATTTTGTTTTACGCGCGTCGGTTGAGGGTAGTACCGTATACACATGGTTGCAATCGTGTTGTTGATGGGCACTTAATTTTTCTGATGTTCTGAAATTAATTAAACATCCATCGCAGATGTATAGCTCACCATTGTGGTTATTGATTTGAGATGAGACTAGCCTGGACAGATTTTTAATTAAAACATAATGTGATCTTTTTCCATCATCAATTAGGAGTAAATTGATGTGGATATCTTTTCTGTTTTTCGTGAAATGAATTGGCCCCACCACCTCATGATTTTTTGTTTCATCATTAATAGCCAAACCGTAAACGTTAATACTTAAATTGTTCATATTCTCAATTTTTGAAATATCTTTTATTTTAACCGGGAATTGAATACCCTCTAAATTTAGGACGCTGGAGTAATGAGGATAACTACTAACTCTATGTACAGCCATGTTTGCCGGGTGGAGTGCTGCTACAATCGACCAACACAAGCAAGCATCGTCCGAGTTCTTAATATTGATGCATGCTTTCTTGTTTCGAATAGAGGGTGGTAGTTCCAAATAAGATGATCCCCCAAGAGGTTGGTAGCTGTTGATGTTAACCTCTAAATGCGAGACCATCTTAAGTGTCCAATTGCTCCCCCTATCCGAAATCTCTTCAGCTTTCGATTTTATGATGGCAGCAGCCTGATCAAAAACATCCTCTAAGTCTGAAGACTCGGTGACAATGACGTACCGAGTATTGAAGGACTTTAAGTCGACTATTTCCTCATCAGCTACGGTTTTAGCATAATGAGCAAATAGCTCTAACTGCACCTTAATACCCGATACAACCTTGGCCAGAACATTGTTAATCAGGCTGCACACTTTAGTTCTCAATTTCGATAAAAAATTTGTGATGTCAGCACTTTCATCACCTAAAATTTTATAACTCGCGACCCGGCTTTTAAATGATGAATTAATTTTGAACACTCCATCCGGCAGCATAAATGTATTGTTATTCAAATGCTGCTGTGTGCGAAGATGCCCCCTATATAGAGAATTATTAGGGAACATCAACCCACAACAGCTTCTCTGAGGCGCATCTCGACTGGTAGATGGCGCAGCATCCACAGGTCTATTAGAACTTGTGGATGGTGTAACATCTACTTTGGCCACCTTCTTAGGTGGTCCCGCAACATGCTCACATGTATCCACACCCCCACCGCAAATACCGCAAACAAAATTGCGGTGGAGGGTATTCACATGCCGCTTCATGTTGTCACGCCGGGTGAAGGACTTGCCACATATGATGCAATTCATTCTATGCAAAAGCGAATTAAAAATAATTAATATAATAAATTTAAAGAATAAAAAGGTATTGAAGCCTAATTTTTAATATATCTAAATTGCTAATTTATTTGACTGATTCGCTAGCCTTATAATTGAGAAAAACAATTTTTAAAAGTTCTATAAAATTTTAGAGTGGTAGAAAAACTATGATCCGCGTATATTTAACTAAAAATACCTGTATTATTGAGAATTTATTGATAAAACCCTTTAAAACCTTATAAAATAATCAATTTAATAATATAAATTTACGCACCTAAAAATTAAAAAAAAAAAAAAAACAATATAAAGAAGCTACTAAATACAAATAAAATACTTTGAAGCACCCCTGGATTAATTGTATATAAAAATAATATTCAATAAAATATTAATAAAATATACACCATTAAATTATTAAAAACAGCCTTGTAATTGATAAAAACAAATTTTAAAAAGTCCTATAAAATTTTAGAGTGGTAGAAAAACTAATGAAAACTATGATCCGCGTATATTTAACTAAAAATACTTGTATTATTGAGAATTTATTGATAAAACCCTTTAAAACCTTATAAAATAATCAAGTTAATAATATAAATTTACGCACCTAAAAATTTAAAAAAAAGAAGCTACTAAATACAAATAAAATACTTTGAAGCACCCTGGATTAATTGTATATAAAAATAATATTCAATAAAATATTCAATAAAATTTACACCATTAAAGTATTAAAAATAACCTTATAATTGATAAAAACAATTTTCAAAAAGTCCTATAAAATTTTAGAGTGGTAGAAAAACTAATGAAAACTATGATCCGCATATATTTAACTAAAAATACTTGTATTATTGAAAATTTATTGATAAAACCCTTTAAAACCTTATAAAATAATCAATTTAATAATATAAATTTACGCACCTAAAAATTTAAAAAAAAGAAAAAAACAATATAAAGAAGCTACTAAATGCAAATAAAATACTTTGAAGCACCCTGGATTAATTGTATATAAAAATAATATTCAATAAAATATACACCATTAAATTATTTAAAAAATAACCTTATAATTGGAAAAAACAATTTTTAAAAAGTCCTATAAAATTTTAAAACTAATGAAAAATATTATATAAATTAGGCTTTCTAAATACCTTGTAGTAAAACACAAACAAGCACTAAAAAAACCGATGTTGACTCTTCGAAGATACTGATTATAATGAAATTAAAGATGCCGATCTACGTATATATAGATACTCATCCGTGACGTATACATCCATCTGCGTCAGGTTCCCACACCAATTGATATGTTAATCAATTAGAGAAAACCCTTTTTTACCACACGCATGCATATATGCGTGTGAACGGAGGCAATTAAGCGCGGCTGCATTCCGTTCCCATGGGTGACTGTGTGTGGTCTATGTACAGCTGCGACGACCCTTTTTTTCCCACACGCATACATATATCCGTGTGAACGGAGATAATTAAGAGTTGCTGCATAAGAACTAACAAGCGGAGAACTAAAGTCGAGATATTATTTTGATTAAAAATTAAAGCAAATCAATTAGATACAAATTTTAAAAACAAAGTGAACTATGTACTATACAAAAGCAATTAAAACCCGGTATTTAATATTAAATCGTCGTTTACCATCACAGAAAAATAGTGTATTATATAAAGAAAAAAGTATTAGATTTTAGCTCGAGGCAAATTTATATTAATATTGTACCATTAAGCATTCAATTAATATATTTTAGGTAAATTTCAGCATTATTTTTATACTTAATTTATTCTTCAAGTCTTAAGTTTTATGAGCAATGCTATAAATTTATGGAATTTTGCTTATAAATTAATAGAATTTTGTCCCTGCTTAAGTAGGTGCAATTTGTACCGTGTTTTGTTATATGAGGTTTCATCATGAACGAGGGCAATAACAATCAAGACTAAACACCTAGAATTAAATGCTAATTATGTAAAAATGCTTAAAATATTATTGTTATACTTGAAGAAATAGAATTTTTGAATGACGTATCCCTAATAACCAATAAATAGGTAGCATATGCAGGGAAAAATAACAACACATGTGGAAAAAGATTGAACAGACAACTTAAGAACTAACAAGCGGAGAACTAAAGTCGAGATATTATTTCGATTAAAAATTAAAGCAAAACAATTAGATACAAATTTTTAAAAACAAAGTGAACTATGTACTATACAAAAGCAATTAAAACCCGGTATTTAATATTAAATCGTCGTTTACCATCACAGAAAAATAGTGCATTATATAAAGAAAAAAGTATTAGATTTTAGCTCGAGGCAAATTTGTATTAATATTGCACCATTAAGCATTCAATTAATATATTTTAGGTAAATTTCAGCATTATTTTTATACTTAATTTATTCTTCAAGTCTTAAGTTTTATGAGCAATGCTATAAATTTATGGAATTTTGCTTATAAATTAATAGAATTTTGTCCCTGCTTAAGTAGGTGCAATTTGTACCGTGTTTTGTTATATGTGGTTTCATCATGAACGAGGGCAATAACAATCAAGACTAAACACCTAGAATTAAATGCTAATTATGTAAAAATGCTTAAAATATTATTGTTATACTTGAAGAAATAGAATTTTTGAATGACGTATCCCTAATAACCAATAAATAGGTAGCATATGCAGGGAAAAATAACAACACATGTGGAAAAAGATTGAACAGACAACTTAAGAACTAACAAGCGGAGAACTAAAGTCGAGATATTATTTTGATTAAAAATTAAAGCAAAACAATTAGATACAAATTTTAAAAACAAAGTGAACTATATACTATACAAAAGCAATTAAAACCCGGTATTTAATATTAAATCATCGTTTACCATCACAGAAAAATAGTGTATTATACAGGGAAAAAATTAGATTTTAGCTCGAGGTAATTTATTGCCTCGAGCTAAAATCTAATACTTTTTTCTTTATATAATACACTATTTTTCTGTGATGGTAAACGACGATTTAATATTAAATACCGGGTTTTAATTGCTTTTGTATAGTATATAGTTCACTTTGTTTTTAAAATTTGTATCTAATTGTTTTGCTTTAATTTTTAATCAAAATAATATCTCGACTTTAGTTCTCCGCTTGTTAGTTCTTAAGTTGTCTGTTCAATCTTTTTCCACATGTGTTGTTATTTTTCCCTGCATATGCTACCTATTTATTGGTTATTAGGGATACGTCATTCAAAAATTCTATTTCTTCAAGTATAACAATAATATTTTAAGCATTTTTACATAATTAGCATTTAATTCTAGGTGTTTAGTCTTGATTGTTATTGCCCTCGTTCATGATGAAACCACATATAACAAAACACGGTACAAATTGCACCTACTTAAGCAGGGACAAAATTCTATTAATTCATAAGCAAAATTCCATAAATTTATAGCATTGCTCATAAAACTTAAGACTTGAAGAATAAATTAAGTATAAAAATAATGCTGAAATTTACCTAAAATATATTAATTGAATGCTTAATGGTGCAATATTAATACAAATTTGCCTCGAGCTAAAATCTAATACTTTTTTCTTTATATAATGCACTATTTTTCTGTGATGGTAAACGACGATTTAATATTAAATACCGGGTTTTAATTGCTTTTGTATAGTACATAGTTCACTTTGTTTTTAAAAATTTGTATCTAATTGTTTTGCTTTAATTTTTAATCGAAATAATATCTCGACTTTAGTTCTCCGCTTGTTAGTTCTTAAATTGTCTGTTCAATCTTTTTCCACATGTGTTGTTATTTTTCCCTGCATATGCTACCTATTTATTGGTTATTAGGGATACGTCATTCAAAAATTCTATTTCTTCAAGTATAACAATAATATTTTAAGCATTTTTACATAATTAGCATTTAATTCTAGGTGTTTAGTCTTGATTGTTATTGCCCTCGTTCATGATGAAACCACATATAACAAAACACGGTACAAATTGCACCTACTTAAGCAGGGACAAAATTCTATTAATTTATAAGCAAAATTCCATAAATTTATAGCATTGCTCATAAAACTTAAGACTTGAAGAATAAATTAAGTATAAAAATAATGCTGAAATTTACCTAAAATATATTAATTGAATGCTTAATGGTGCAATATTAATACAAATTTGCCTCGAGCTAAAATCTAATACTTTTTTCTTTATATAATACACTATTTTTCTGTGATGGTAAACGATGATTTAATATTAAATACCGGGTTTTAATTGCTTTTGTATAGTACATAGTTCACTTTGTTTTTAAAATTTGTATCTAATTGTTTTGCTTTAATTTTTAATCAAAATAATATCTCGACTTTAGTTCTCCGCTTGTTAGTTCTTATGCAGCAACTCTTAATTATCTCCGTTCACACGGATATATGTATGCGTGTGGGAAAAAAAGGGTCGTCGCAGCTGTACATAGACCACACACAGTCACCCATGGGAACGGAATGCAGCCGCGCTTAATTGCCTCCGTTCACACGCATATATGCATGCGTGTGGTAAAAAAGGGTTTTCTCTAATTGATTAACATATCAATTGGTGTGGGAACCTGACGCAGATGGATGTATACGTCACGGATGAGTATCTATATATACGTAGATCGGCATCTTTAATTTCATTATAATCAGTATCTTCGAAGAGTCAACATCGGTTTTTTTAGTGCTTGTTTGTGTTTTACTACAAGGTATTTAGAAAGCCTAATTTATATAATATTTTTCATTAGTTTTAAAATTTTATAGGACTTTTTAAAAATTGTTTTTTCCAATTATAAGGTTATTTTTTAAATAATTTAATGGTGTATATTTTATTGAATATTATTTTTATATACAATTAATCCAGGGTGCTTCAAAGTATTTTATTTGCATTTAGTAGCTTCTTTATATTGTTTTTTTCTTTTTTTTAAATTTTTAGGTGCGTAAATTTATATTATTAAATTGATTATTTTATAAGGTTTTAAAGGGTTTTATCAATAAATTTTCAATAATACAAGTATTTTTGGTTAAATATATGCGGATCATAGTTTTCATTAGTTTTTCTACCACTCTAAAATTTTATAGGACTTTTTGAAAATTGTTTTTATCAATTATAAGGTTATTTTTAATAATTTAATGGTGTAAATTTTATTGAATATTTTATTGAATATTATTTTTATATACAATTAATCCAGGGTGCTTCAAAGTATTTTATTTGTATTTAGTAGCTTCTTTTTTTTAAATTTTTAGGTGCGTAAATTTATATTATTAAATTGATTATTTTATAAGGTTTTAAAGGGTTTTATCAATAAATTCTCAATAATACAAGTATTTTTAGTTAAATATACGCGGATCATAGTTTTCATTAGTTTTTCTACCACTCTAAAATTTTATAGGACTTTTTAAAAATTGTTTTTATCAATTATAAGGTTATTTTTAATAATTTAATGGTGTAAATTTTATTGAATATTTTATTGAATATTATTTTTATATACAATTAATCCAGGGTGCTTCAAAGTATTTTATTTGTATTTAGTAGCTTCTTTTTTTTAAATTTTTAGGTGCGTAAATTTATATTATTAAATTGATTATTTTATAAGGTTTTAAAGGGTTTTATCAATAAATTCTCAATAATACAAGTATTTTTAGTTAAATATACGCGGATCATAGTTTTCATTAGTTTTTCTACCACTCTAAAATTTTATAGGACTTTTTAAAATTTGTTTTTATCAATTACAAGGCTGTTTTTAATAATTTAATGGTGTATATTTTATTAATATTTTATTGAATATTATTTTTATATACAATTAATCCAGGGGTGCTTCAAAGTATTTTATTTGTATTTAGTAGCTTCTTTATATTGTTTTTTTTTTTTTTTAAATTTTTAGGTGCGTAAATTTATATTATTAAATTGATTATTTTATAAGGTTTTAAAGGGTTTTATCAATAAACTAGCTGTCCATCAATCTCTTCGAGCTTGAATCGCCTTTTCGCGTCCGCTTAAGCTGTCCGTCAATCTCTCTTAGCTTGAACCGCTTTTTTCGCGTCCGCTTACAGTTTCTTTACAGTTTCCTGTAAAAAGCAATCACTGTCAAGGCCTTTTAGAATGTCCGATTTTATTAACTTTTGAAGCACCCCTGTATATACATATATCTTGTGAAGCCAATAGTATGTTTTATTTAAAATGCTTCTCGAACTGTTTTATTACACAAACCTGTACACACTCAAGAGCGAGAAAGGAAATTTAATGTTAAACATAGTTCATGTTAAAGTATTTAAAGAAACAATGAGCTGAAAGAGCACAACATTTTCATCGAGGCAGTTTACAATACTATTTTGATGTGATAGTGGAAAAGCATGTCAACCTTTTCGAAGTCTACTCCCGTTAAGAAAACAGCACAAAATAATAATAAAAGTAAAAAGCCCAAGTTTTAAATTTAAGCCCTTTTGAAGCGCCTTTCTTGTAAAAAACGCTTTTTAGAATGTCCACTTTTATAAACTTTTGAAGCACCCCTGTATATACATATATTTTGTTAGGCCAATAGGATATTTTATTTAAAATTCTTCTCGAACTGTTTTTGACATAAATCTGTACATACTCAAGAGCGAGAAAGGTAATTTAATGTTAAACATAAGTCATGTTAAAGTATCGAAAGAAACAATGAGCTCAGAGCGCAACATTTACATTAAGACAGTTTACAGTACTATTTTGATGTAACAGTGAAAAAGCATGTCAACCTTTTTGAATTCTAATATCGTTAATGAAGAAACACAAAAGAGTAATAAAAATGAACCTAAAATTCATTTTACTCAAAGATCCAAAAAAAAACCCAAGTTTTAAATTTTAGACCTACTGAATGGCTTTTTTCGCGTTCCTTAACTTTTGAAGCACCCCGGTATATACATATATCTTGTGAAGCCAATAGTATATTTTATTTAAAATGCTTCTCGGACTGTTTTCTTACACAAACCTGTACGCACTCAAGAGCGAGAAAGGTAATTTAATGTTAAACATAGTTTATGTTAAAGTATTTAAAGAAACATGAGCGGAAAGAGCACAACATTTTTATCGAGGCAGTTTACAATACTATTTTGATGTGATAGTGGTAAAGCATGTCAACCTTTTCGAAGTCTACTCTCGTTAAGAAAAAAGCACAAAATAATAATAAAAGTCAAAAGGCCAAGTTTTAAATTTAAGCCCTATTGAAGCGCCTTTCCTGTAAAAAACGCTTTTTACAATGTCGACTTTGATAAACTTTTGAAGCACCCCTGTATAAACATATATTTTGTTAGGCCAATAGGATATTTTATTTAAAATTCTTCTCGAACTGTTTTTAACACAAACCTGTACACACTCAAGAGCGAGAAAGGTAATTTAATGTTAAACATGTCATATTAAAATATCCAGAGAGACAATGAGCTCTCAAAAAGCGCAACATTTTCATTAAGACAGTTTACAATACTATTTTGATGTGAAAGTGTAAAAGCCTGTCAATCTTTTCGAAGTCTACTCTCGTTAATAAAGGAGCACGAAATAATAATAAAAGTAAAAAGCCCAAATTTTAAATTGAAGCCCTATTAAAGCGCCTTTCCTGTAAAAAAACGCTTTTTAGAATGTCCACTTTTATAAACTTTTGAAGCACCCCTGTAGATACATATATTTTGTTAAGCCAATAGGATATTTTATTTAAAATTCTTCTCGAACTGTTTTTGACGTAAACCGGTACACACTCAAGAGCGAGGAAGGTAATTTAATGGTAAACATAAGTCGTGTTAAAGTATCCAAAGACACAATGAGATCAAAAAGCGCAACATTTTTATTAAGACAGTGTACAATACTATGTTGATGTAAAGTGTGACCTTTTTGAAATCCACTATCGTTAATAAAGGAGCACAAAATAAAAGTAAAAGTAAAAAGTCGAAGTTTTAAATTGAAGCGCCTTTCCTGTAAAAAGCGAGTACTGGCATGACGCTTTTTAGAATGTCCGGTTTTATAAACTCTTAAGGCATCCCGGTATATACATATATTTTGTGAAGCCAAGAGTATATTTTATTTAAAAATTTTCTCGAATTGTTTTTTACACAAACGGGTACACACTCAAGAGTGAGAAAGATAATTTAATGTTAAACATAAGTCATGTTAAAATATCCAAAGAAACAATGAGCTCTCAAAAAGCGCAACATTTTCATTAAGACAGTTTATAATACTATTTAGATGTGAACGTGTAGAAGCCTGTCAATCTTTTCGAAGTCTACTCTCGTTAAGAAAAAAGCACAAAATAATAATAAAAGTAAGAAGCACTCCTGTATATACATATATTTTGTTAAGCCAATAGGACGTTTTATTTAAAATTTTTCTCGAACTGTTCTTGACACAAACCGGTACACACTCAAGAGCGAAAAATGTAATTTAATAATAATCATAATTCATGTTAAAGTATCCAAAGAAACAATGAGCTCAGAGCGCAACATTTCCATTAAGACAGTTTACAGTATTATTTTGATGTAACAGTGAAAAAATCATGTCAACGTTTTTGAATTCTACTATCATTAATGAAGAAACACAAAGGAATAATAAAAATGTACTTAAAATTCATTTTACTCAAAAATCCAAAAAAATGCCCAAGTTTTAAATTTTAGCCCTATTGAATGGCTTTTTTCGCGTCCGCTTACAGTTTCTTCACAGTTTCCTGCAAAAAGCAATCACTGTCATGGCTTTTTAGAATGTCCGTTTTTATTAACTTTGTTTTATTTAAAATGCTTCTCGAACTGTTTTTTACACAAATCTGTACACACTCAAGAGCGAGAAAGGTAATGTAATGTTAAACATAAGTCGTGTTAAAGTATGCAAATACACAATGAGATCATGAAGCGCAACATTTTTATTAAGACAGTGTACAATACTATTTTGATGTGAAAGTGTAAAAGCCTGTCAACCTTTTCGAAGTCTACTCGTTAAGAAAAAAGCACAAAATAATAATAAAAGTAAAAAGCCCAAGTTTTAAATTTAAGTCCTATTGAAGCGCCTTTCCTGTAAAAAACGCTTTTTAGAATGTCGACTTTGATAAACTTTTGAAGCACCCCTGTATAAACATATATTTTGTTAGGCCAATAGGATATTTTATTTAAAATTCTTCTCGAACTGTTTTTAACACAAACCTGTACACACTCAAGAGCGAGAAAGGTAATTTAATGTTAAACATAAGTCATGTTAAAGTATTGAAAGAGACAATGAGCTCAATGAGCGCAACATTTCCATTGAGACAGTGTACAATAAGATTCTGATGTTTGCGAATCTACTATCGTTAAGAAAAAATGAAGTATTAAATTTAAGCCCTGTTCAATCACGTTTCGAAGAATCGCCAAATTGAAGACGTAATAAGCGACCACAAACAACCCCGTATCTAAAATTTCACATTCACACGTCAATTTTCAAAAAAATCTTCCGCCATTTTGTTGTTTTTGACATTTTGGCTTTGGAATCGTGATCAGCGACCTCCAAAACCCCCGTATATAAAATTTCACTTTCATACGTCAATTTTCAAAAAAATCTCCCGCCATTTTGTTTTTTTTTTGACATTTTGACTTTGGAATCGTGATCGGCGACCCCCAAAACCCCCGTATCTAAAATTTCACAATCATACGTCAATTTTCAAAAAAATCTTCCGCCATTTTATTTTTTTTGACATTTTGACTTTGGAATCGTGATCGGCGACCCCCAAAACCCCCGTATCTAAAATTTCACATTCAAACGTTAATTTTCAAAAAAATCTCCCGCCATTTTGTTTTTTTTGACATTTTGACTTTGGAATCGTGATCGGCGACCCCCAAAACCCCCGTATCTAAAATTTCACGTTCATACGTCAATTTTCAAAAAATCTTCCGCCATTTTGTTTTTTTGACATTTTGACTTTGGAATCGTGATAGGCGACCCCCAAAACCCCTGTATCTAAAATTTCACGTTCATACGTTCATTTTCAAAAAATCTCCCGCCATTTTGTTTTTTTTGGACATTTTGATTATGGATTCGTGATCGGTGACCTAAGACATCCCCGTATCTAAAATTTCACATTTATACGTCAATTTTCAAAAAATCCTTCGGCCATTTTTTTTTTTTTTTGACATTTCGACTTTGGATACGTGATCAATGACACCACAAAAACTCCCAAGTGCCGAATTTTACTTTAATCGGAAGAGAGAAATTAATTTCAGCTAGCTCCGCCCACTCTGCATGTATGCGTAATCGATTAAATAAAATTATTACATAAGGGCACATCGATGTTAAAAGCAATCCTTTTCTCCATTAAGGAAACGGGGCATACGCGTTCTGGAATTAACGTATTTTAATTCAAATCATTATTAAAATACTAATCGACCCCTGTATATAGATAAAAATATTAAATCAAGCGGGACCGTTATGTATTGTGTGGAGATATGGAGATGCCGAACATTCACCGGACCGTAATACATTGATCGGCAGTGCACATGAGAATCTGATTATATTTTTCGCCCGTCCGAAATACATTGATATTACTGCACATTGAATCGGCCATTTTTCTGACCAAATGCTTCTGCAAAAGAATTTGAAAGTGCTCGTGCCCTTGGTTGCGTGCGTCTGTCGACTCGAAATAAGCACGTAAAAGGTCCAGAGAAGGCCGTTCTTTAACACCTCGGGTCTTGTTGGACCCTCGCAACCTTCAAAATTTCTTATTTCACGCTTAAAAATGAATCTGTGGACACAACTCAGTTTGATGTCAGTTTGACGTTTCCCGAGATTTTTATCGCTTGTCACGGGAATGGTCAAAACGTAAGCCATTTTTTCGTTACAAAATGGAATGCACGCTCCCCTTTGAAACCCCATATCTCTGCACACGCTCCACTTAGAAGGAAAAACTCGCCGGCGAGGAACCCTTTAGAGTCCACGTAACACGCACGCCAAAGGACAGCTTTCAATTCCGCGTATCCAGAGAGGAGTTCAACCTGGCGTTTTGTCGACTTTTTCTATTTTGATAGTTTCGAAAATGCTCGGTTAAGCTCTTTCAACTAAGGCGATTAACAACAGAGGTCTGTGCGCTATTATTATATATAACTAGCTCTAACGTCCGCTTACAGCGGGTCCTCCGCTTACAACGGGTCCTCCGCTTACAGCGGGTCCTCCGCTTACAGCGGGTCCTCCGCTTACAGCGGGTCCGTCAATCTCTTTTAGTTGGAATCGCTTTTTTCGCGTCCGCTTACAGCTTTTTCATAGTTTCCTGTAAAAAGCAATCACTGTCATGACGCCTTTTAGAATGTACGATTTTATTAACTTTTGACGCACGCCTGTATATACATATATTTCGTGAAGCCAATAGTACATTTTCTTTAAAATTCTTCTCGAACGGTTTTTTACACAAACCGGTACACACTCAAGAGCAAGAAAGGTAAATTTATGTTAAACATAAGTCATGTTAATGTATCCAAAGAAACAATGAACTCAAAGAGCACAACATTTTCATCGAGACAGTTTACAATACTATTTTGATGTGATAGTGGAAAAGCATGTCAACCTTTTCGAAGTCTACTGTCGTTAAGAAAAAACACAAAATAATAATAAAAGTAAGAATCCCAAGTTTTAAATTTAAGCCATATTGAAGCGCCTTTCCTGTAAAAAACGCTTTTTAGAATGTCCACTTTTATAAACTTTTGAAGCACCCCTGTATATACATATATTTTGTTAATCCAATAGAATATTTTATTTAAAATTCTTTTCGAACTGTTTTTGACACAAATCGGTACACACTCAAGAGCGAGAAAGGTAATTTAATGTTAAACA
This sequence comes from Amphimallon solstitiale, assembly GCA_963170755.1. Taxonomy (NCBI): domain Eukaryota; kingdom Metazoa; phylum Arthropoda; class Insecta; order Coleoptera; family Scarabaeidae; genus Amphimallon; species Amphimallon solstitiale. Next base: position 61,861,088 of record OY720676.1, on the reverse strand, counting down.
TAAGTCATGTTAAAGTATCCAAAGACACATTGAGATCAAAAAGCGCAACATCTTTATTAAGACAGTGTACAATACTATTTTGATGTGAAAGTGTGAAAGCCTGTCAACCTTTTTGAAATCCACTATCGTTAATAAAGGAGCACAAAATAATAATAAAAGTAAAAAGCCCAAGTTTTAAATGTAAGCCCTATTGAAGCACTTTCCTGTAAAAAGAGGCTTTTTAGAATGTCTATTTCTATAAACTTTTGAAGCACCCCTATATATACATATATTTTGTTAAACCAATAGGATATTTAATTTAAAATTCTTCTCGAACTGTTTTTGACATAAATCGGTACACACTCAAGAGCGAGAATGGTAATTTAATGTTAAACATAGGTCATGTTAAAGTATCCAAAGAGACAATACTATTTTGATGTGATAGTCTAAAAGCTTGTCAATCTGTTTGAAATCCACTATCGTTAATAAAGGAGTACAAAATAATAATAAAAGTAAAAAGCAAAGTATTAAATTGAAGCGCCTGTCCTGTAAAAAGCCATCACTGGCATGACGCTTGTTAGAATGTCCACTTTTATACACCTTTGAAGTACCCCTGTATATACATATATTTTGTTAAGCCAATAGGACGTTTTATTTAAAATTCTTCTCGAACTGTTTTTAACACAAACCGGTACACACTCAAGAGCGAGAAAAGTAATTTAATGTTAAACATAAGCCATGTTAGGGTATCCAAAGACACAATGAGATCAAAAAGCCTAACATGTTCATTAAGACAGTTTACAATACTATTTTGATGTGAAAATATAAATGCCTGTCAACCTTTTCAAAATCCACAAAATAATAATGAAAGTAAAAAGCCCAAGTTTTAAATGTAAGCCCTATTGAAGCGCCTTTCCTGTAAAAGGCGATCACTGGCATAACGCTTTTTAGAATGTCCACTTTTATAAACTTTTGAAACACCGCTGTATACACATATATTTTGTTAAACCAATAGGATATTTTACTTAAAATTCTTCTCGAACTGTTTTTGACACAAACCGGTACACACTCAAGAGCGAGAAAGGTAATTTAATGTTACAACGACACAATAAGATAAAAAAGCCCAACATTTTTATTAAGATAGTTTACAATACTATTTTGATCCGAAAGTGTAAAATCCTGTCAACGTTTTCGAAATCCACTATCGTTAATAAAAGAGCACAAAACAATAATGAAAGTAGAAAGCCCAAGTTTTAAATTTGAAGCACTATTGAAGCGCCTTTCCTGTAAAAAGCGATCACTGACATGACGATCTTTAGAATGTCCACTTTTATAAACTTTTGAAGCACCCCTGATCATAGATTAGTTTTGTGAAGCCAATTGTATAATTTATTTAAAATTCTTCTCGAACTGCTTTTTACACAAACCGGTACACACTCAAGAGCGAGAAAGTTAGTTTATGTTAAAATATCCAAAGACACAATAAGATCAAAAAGCGCAACATTTTTATTAAGACAGTTTACAATACTATTGTGATGCGAAAGTGTAAGAGCCTTTCAAACTTTTCGAAATCCACTATCGTTAATACAAAGCACAAAACAATAATAAAAGGAGAAGGCCCAAGTTTTAAATGTAAGCCCTATTAAAGCGCCTCGCCTGTAAAAGGTGATGGCATGACGCTTTTTAGAATGTCCACTTTTATAAACTTTTGAAACACCCCTGTACATACATAAATTTTGTGAAGCCAATTGAATATTTTATTTAAAATTCTTCTCGAATTGTTTTTTACACAAACCGGTACACACTCAAGTGCGAGAAAGGTAATTTAATGTTAAAGTATTGAAAGACAAAATAAGATCAAAAAGGTCAACATTTGTATCAAGACAGTTTACAATACTATTTTGATGTGAAAGTGTAAACGTCTGTCAAACTTTTCGAAATCTACTATCGTTAATAAAAGAGCACAAAACATTAATAAAAGTAGAAAGACCAAGTTCTAATATAAGCCAAAGCGCCTTTCCTGTAAAGGGCGATCAATGGGATGACGCATTTTAGAATATCCACTTTTACAAACTTTTGAAACACCCCTGTATATACATATATTTTGTTAAGCCAATAGGATATTTTTTTTTAAATTCTTCTCGAATTGCTTTTGACACTAACCGGTACACACTTAAGAGCGAGAAAGGTAATTTAATGTTAAACATAAGTCATGTTAAAGTATCGAAAGAAACAATGAGCTCAAAGAGCGCAACATTTTCATTGAGACAGTGTACAATACTATTCTATGTTGTCGAATCTAATATCGTTAGGAAAAAATGTAGTAATGAATTTAAGCCCTGTTCAATTAGGTTTAGAAGAATCGCCAAATTAAAGACGTAATAAGCGACTACAAACACCCCCGTATCCAAAATTTAACAAACATTCATCAATTTTCGAGAAACTCTTCCGCTATTTATAAACTTTTGAGCATCACTGTATATACATATATTTTGTTAAGCCAATTAGATATTTTATTTAAAATTCTTCTCGAAGTGTTTTTAACACAAACCGGTACACACTCAAGAGGGAGAAAGGTAATTTAATGTTAAAGTATTGAAAGACACAATAAGATAAAAAATGAGGTGTGGCCACCACACGACTTTCTTATACGTATGAAAGTGTTACTTCCGGTCCGAATTTTGAAATTTCATTTATACAAAAATATTCCAAATCCAACTCTAAATACTTTTGTACTCTTCATAAATATTTATAGAATGCATAATTTACGACATATTTGCAAAAAATCGTTATTCGGTAAGAGTAAAAGTGTTACTTCCGGTCCGAATTTTGAACATTTTTTTATACGAAAGATATTAGAAATTAAGTTTTAAATACTTTTATATTCGTAGAGTACCTGTCTAAAAAGCATGACTTGCAAAATATTTGCAAGAAACTGATTTTCGATAAGAGTAAAAGACCTACTTTCGATAGGAATTTCGAAAAAGCTTTTTAATAAAATTGTTCACAATTTCAATTTTAAGTACATATGAATTCTTTATAAATTTGTTTAAACTTAGTAATTCACGAAATATTTGCAAAATTCGATTTTTTCACTGAAGTAAATTACTACTTCCGGTCTGCTGATTTTGCTCAAAATCTAATCAGTTCTCAAGAGGAAGATTATATTCCTAAATACAAAATTTGGAATTGATATCTGCAGCGGTTTGACCGCTATCGTGGTCACACACACACAGGCAGACAGACACACACAGACACAATCAGAGAGACACAGACATTTTTTAAAAACCACTTTCTTGGTATCAGGAGACTTCAAAACGTGGACATCTGCAACAATCTCGAGGTCGAAAATTTTCATCATCACAATACTTCCTTATACTACGTATAAGAAAGTAAAAAATGAGGTGTGGCCACCACACGACTTTCTTATACGTATGAGCATTTCAAACTATACAATTTTAAGCATTTTTTTACAAAAAAATTATTCAAAATCCTATTCTAAGCACTTCTATTCTCTTAATAAATCGCTATAGAATACATACCTTGCAAGATATTCGAAAAAAAGTGCTACTCCCTAAGTGTAAAAGTGTTACTTCCGGTCCGAATTTTGAAATTTCATTTATACAAAAAATATTCCATATCCAACTCTAAATACTTTTGTACTGTTGATAAATATATATAGAATGCATAACTTACGACATATTTGCAAAAAATCGCTATTCGATAGGAGTAAAAGTGGTACTTCCGGTCTGAATTTTGAAATTTTTTTTATATAAAAGATATTGAAAATTATGTTTTAAATACTTTTATTCTCGTAACGTACTTGTCTTAAAAGCATGACTTGCGAGATATTCGCAAAAAACTGATTTTCGATAAGAGTAAAAGACCTACTTCCGGTAGGAATTTCGAAAAACTTCTTTAAGACAATTTGTTTCAAACTTAATTCTAAGTACATATGAATTCTTTATAAATTTGTTTAAACTTAGTAATTGACGAAATATTTGCAAATTTCGATTTCTTCACTGAAGTAAACTACTACTTCCGGTCTGCCGATTTTGCTCAAAATCTAATCAGTTCTCAAGAGGCAGATTACACACGTAAATACAAAATTTGGAATTGATATCTACAGCGGTTTGACCGCTATCGTGGTCACACACAGACACACACACAGACACACAGACACACAGACATTTTTTAAAAACCACTTTTTTGGTATCAGGGGACCTCAAAACGTGGACATCTGCAAAAATCTCGAGGTCGAAAATTTTCATCATCACAATACTTCCTTATACTACGTATAAGAAAGTAAAAGGTCAACATTCGTATCAAGACAGTTTACAATACTATTTTGATGCGAAAGTTTAAACGTCTGTCAATCTTTTCGAAATCCACTATCGTTAATAAAAGAGCACAAAACATTAATAAAAGTAGAAAGCCCAAGTTTTAAAGTGAAGCCCTATTGAAACGACTTTCCTGTAAAAAGCGATCACTGGCATGACGCTTTTTAGAATGTCCACTTTTATAAACTTTTGAAACAACCCTGTACATACATAAATTTTGTGAAGCCAATAGTATATTAAAATTCTTCTCGAACTGTTTTTGATACAAACCGGTACACACTCAAGAGCGAGAAAGGTAATTTAATGTTAAAGTATTGAAAGACACAATAAGATTAAAAAGTCAACATTTGTATCAAGACAGTTTACAATACTATTTTGATGTGAAAGTTTAAACGTCTGTCAAACTTTTCTTTTTCAATACTATTCTGATGTTTTCGAATCTAATATCGTTGAGAAAAAATGAAGTAATTTAAGCCCTGTTCAATTAGGTTTAGAAGAATCGCCAAATTGAAGACGTAATAAGCGACCACAAACACCCCAGTATCCAAAATTTAACAAACTTTCATCAATTTTCGAAAAACTCTTCCTCCATTTATAAGTTTTTGAAGCACCCCTGTATATAAATATATTTTGTTAAGCCAATTGGATATTTTATTTAAAAATCTTCTCGAAGTGTTTTTAACACAAACCGGTACACACTCAAGAGCGAGAAAGGTAATTTAATTTTAAACATAAGCCATGTTAAGGTATCCAAAGACACAATGAGATCAAAAAGTCCAACATATTCATTAAGACAGTTTACAATACTATTTTGATGTGAAAGTGTAAAAGTCTCTCAACTTTTTCGAAATCCACTATCGTTAATAAAAGAGCACAAAACAATAATAAAGTAGAAAACCCAAGTTTTAAATGTAAGCCATATTAAAACGCCTTTCCTGTAAAAGGCGATCACTGGCATGACGCTTTTTAGAATGTCCACTTTTATAAACTTTTGAAGCACCCTACAAATATTTTGTTAAGCTAATAGGACGTTTTATTAAAAATTCTTCCCGAACTGTTTTTTTTACACAAACTGGTACACACTCAAGAGCGATAAAGATAATTTAATGTTTAACATAAGTCATGATAAAGTATCGAAAGAAACAATGAGCTCAAAGAGCGCAACATTTTCATTGAGACAGTGTACAATACTATTCCGATGCTTTCGAATATACTATCGTTAAGAAAAGATGAAGTATTAAATTTAAGCCATGTTCAATCACGTTTCGAAAAATCGCCAAATTGAAGACGTAATAAGCGACCACAAATACCACCGTATCCAAAATTTATCAAACATTCATCAATTTTCAAAAAACTCTTCCGCCATTTATAAACTTTTGAAGCACCGCTGTATATACATATATTTTGTTAGGCCAATTGAATATTTTATTTAAAATTCTTCTCGAACTGTTTTTGACACAAACCGGTACACACTCAAGAGCGAGAAATGTAATTTAATGTTAAGGTATCCAAAGACGCAATGAGATCAAAAAGCCCAACATGTTCATTAAGACAGTTTACAATAGTATTTTGATGCGAAAGTGTGAAAGTCTGGCAATCTTTTCGAAATCCACTATCGTTAATAAAAGAGCACAAAACATTAATAAAAGTAGAAAGTCCAAGTTTTAAATGTAAGGCAAAGCTGTAAAAGGCGATCACTGGGATGACGCTTTTTAGAATATCCACTTTTATAAACATTTGAAACACCCCTGTATATAGATATATTTTGTTAAGCCAATGGGATATTTTATTTAAAATTCTTCTCGAACTGTTTTTGGAACAAAGCGGTACACACTCAAGAGCGAGAAAGGTAATTTAAAGTTATATATGTCATGTTAAAGTATCGAAAGAAACGATATCAAAAAGCGCAACATTTTCATTGAGACACTGTACAATACTATTCTGATGTATTCGAATCTACTATCGTTAAGAAAAAATGAAGTATTGAATTTAAGCCCTGTTCAATCACGTTTCGAAGAATCGCCAAATTGAAGACGTAATAAGCGACCACAAACACCCCCGTATGCAAAATTCAACAAACATTCATCAATTTTCAAAAAACTCTTCCGCCATTTATAAACTTTTGAAGCACCACTGTACATACATATATTTTGTTAAGCCAATTGGATATTTTATTTAAAATTCTTCTCGGACTGTTTTCAACATATACCGGTACACACTCAAGAGCAAGAAAGGTAATTTAATTTTAAACATAAGTCATGTTAAGTTATCCAAAGACACAATAAGATCAAAAAGCCCAACATGTTCATAAAGACAGGTTACAATACTATTTTGATATGAAAGTGTAAAAGCCTGTCAACCTTTTCGAAATCCAGTATCGTTAATAAAGGAGCACAAAATAATAATAAGAGTAAAAAGCCCAAGTTTAAAAGTGAAGCCCCATTGAAGCACCTTTCCTGTAAAAAGCGATCACTGGCATGACGCTTTTTAAAATGTCCACTTTTATAAACTTTAGAAACACCCCTGTACATACATAAATTTTGTGAAGACAATAGTATATTAAAATTCTTCTCGAACTGTTTTTGCCACAAACCGGTACACACACAAGAGCGAGAAAGGTAATTTAATGTTAAAGTATTGAAAGACACAATAAGATCAAAAAGGTCAACATTTGTATCAAGACAATTTACAATACTATTTTGATGTGAAATTGCAAGCGTCTGTCAATCTCTTCGAAATCCACTATCGTTAATAAATGAGCACGGAATAATAATAAAAGTCAGAAGCCCAAGTTTTAAATGAAGCCCTACTGAAGAGCCTTTTCTGTAAAAAGCAATCACTGTGATGACGCTTTTTAGAATGTCTACTTTTATACACCTTTGGAGCACCCCTTTATATACATATATGTATTTTGCTAAGCCAATAGGACGTTTTATTTAAAAAAATTTTCGAACTGTTTTTAACACAAACCGCTACACACCCAAGAGCGAGAGAGGTAATTTAATTTTAAACATAAGTCATGTTAAACTATCCAAAGACTGAGTGAGCTCAAAAAGCGCAACACTTTTATTAAGACAGTTTACAATACCATTTTGATGTGAAAGTGTAAAAGCCTGTCAACCTTTTCGAAATCCACTATCGTTAATAAAGGAGCACAAAATAATAATAAAAGTAAGAAGCCCAAGTTTTAAATTGAAGCCCTATTGAGGAGCCTTTTCTGTAAAATGCAATCACTGTCATGACGCTTTTTAGAATGTCTACTTTTATACACCTTTGAAGCACCCCTGTATATACATATATTTTGTTAAGCCAATAGGACGTTTTATTTAAAATTCTTCTCGGACTGTTTTTAACACAAACCGATATACACTCAAGAGCGAGAAAGGTAATTTAATGTTAAATATAAATCATGTTAAAGTATCGAAAGAAACAATGATCTCAAAGAGCGCAACATTTTCACTGAGACAGTGTACAATACTATTCTCATGTTTTCAAATCTACTATCGTTAAGAAAAAATGAAGTATTGAATTTAAGCCCTGTTCAATCACGTTTCGCAGAATCGCCAAATTGTAGACGTAATAAGCGACCACAAACACCCGTATCCAAAATTTAACAAACAATCATCAATTTTCAAAAAACTCTTCCGTCATTTATAAACTTTTGAAGCACCACTGTATATACATATATTTTGTTAAGCCAATTGAAATTCTTCTCGAACTGTTTTTAACACAAACCGGTACACACTCAAGAGCGAAAAAGGTAATTTAATTTTAAACATAAGTCATGTGAAGGTATCCAAAGACCCAATGAGATCATAAAGCCCAACATGTTCATTAAGACACTTTACAATACTATTTTGATGTGAAAGTGTAAAAGTCTGTCAACCTTTTCGAAATCCACTATCGTTAATAAAAAAGCACAAAACAATAATAAAAGTAGAAAGCCCAAATTTTAAATGTAAGCTATATTAAAGCGCCTTTCCTGTGAAAGGCGATCACTGGCATGACGCTTTTTAGAATTTCTACTTTTATAAACTTTTGAAGCACCCCTGTATATACATATATTTTGTTAAGCCAATAGGACGTTTTATTTAAAATTCTTCTCGAACTGTTTTTAACACAAACCGATATACACTCAAGAGCGAGAAAGGTAATTTAATGTTAAATATAAATCATGTTAAAGTATCGAAAGAAACAATGATCTCAAAGAGCGCAACATTTTCACTGAGACAGTGTACAATACTATTCTCATGTTTTCAAATCTACTATCGTTAAGAAAAAATGAAGTATTGAATTTAAGCCCTGTTCAATCACGTTTCGCAGAATCGCCAAATTGTAGACGTAATAAGCGACCACAAACACACCCGTATCCAAAATTTAACAAACAATCATAAATTTTCAAAAAACTCTTCCGTCATTTATAAACTTTTGAAGCACCACTGTATATACATATATTTTGTTAAGCCAATTGGATATTTTATTTAAAATTCTTCTCGAACTGTTTTTAACACAAACCGGTACACACTCAAGAGCGAAAAAGGTAATTTAATTTTAAACATAAGTCATGTGAAGGTATCCAAAGACACAATGAGATCATAAAGCCCAACATGTTCATTAAGACAGTTTACAATACTATTTTGATGTGAAAGTGTAAAAGTCTGTCAACCTTTTCGAAATCCACTATCGTTAATAAAAAAGCACAAAACAATAATAAAAGTAGAAAGCCCAAGTTTTAAATGTAAGCTATATTAAAGCGCCTTTCCTGTAAAAGGCGATCACTGGCATGACGCTTTTTAGAATTTCTACTTTTATAAACTTTTGAAACACCCCTGTATATACACATATTTCGTTAAACCAATAGGATATTTAATTTAAAATTCTTCTCGAATTGCTTTTGACACTAACCGGTACACACTCAAGTGCGAGAAAGGTAATTTAATGTTAAACATAAGTCATGTTAAAGTATCGAAAGAAACAATGAGCTCAAAGAGTGCAACATTTTCATACAATACTATTTTGATGTTTTCGAATCTAATATCGTTAAGAAAAATTGAAGTAATGATTTAAGCCCTGTTCAATTAGGTTTAGAAGAATCGCCAAATTGAAGACGTAATAAGCGACCACAAACACCCCCGTATCGAAAATTTAACAAACATTCATTAATTCGATATTTTATTTAAAATTCTTGTCGAAGTGTTTTTAACATAAACTGGTACACACTCAAGAGCGAGAAAGGTAATTTAATGTTAAATATAAGTCATGTTAAAGTATCGAAAGATGCAATGAGCTCAAAGGATGCAACATTTTCATTGAGAGAGTGTACAATACTATTCTGATGTTTTCGAATCTACATCATTAAGAAAAAATGAAGTACTAAATTTAAGCCCTGTTCAATCACGTTCCGAAGAATCACCAAATTGAAGACGTGATAAGTGACCACAAACACCCCCGTATCCAAAATTTAACAAACATTCATCAATTTTCGAAAAACTCTTCCGCTATTTATAAACTTTTGAAGCACCGCTGTATATACATATATTTTGTTAAGGCAATTGGATATTTTATTTAAAATTCTTCTCGAACTGTTTTTAACACAAACTCAAGAGCGAGAAAGGTAATTTAATTTTAAACAGAGGTGATGTTAAGGTATCCAATGGCACAATGAGATCGAAAATCCCAACATTTTTATTAAGACAGTCTACAATAATATGTTGATGTGAAAGTGATGTCAACCTTTTTGAAATCCACTATCGTTAATAAAGGAGAACAAAATAATAATAAAAGTAAAAAGCCCAAGTTTGAATGCTAAGCCCTATTGAAGCGCCTTTCCTGTAAAAAACGCTTTTTGGAATGTCCACTTTTATAAACTTTTGAAGCACCCCCCTATATACACATATTTTGTTAAGCCAATAGGACGTTTTATTTAAAATTCTTCTAGAACTGTTTTTGGCACAAACCGGTACGCACTCAAGAGCGAGAAAGGTAATTTAATGTTAAATATAAGTCATGTTAAAGTATCGAAAGAAACAATGATCTCAAAGAGCGCAGCATTTTCATTGAGACAGTGTACAATACTATTCTCATGTTTTCGAAACTACTATCGTTAAGAAAAAATGAAGTATTGAATTTAAACCCTGTTCAATCACGTTTTGCAGAATCGCCAAATTGAAGACGTAATAAGCGACCACAAATACCCCCGTATCCAAAATTTAACAAACACTCATCAATTTTCAAAGAACTCTTCCGCCATTTATAAACTTTTGAAGCACCACTGTATATACATATATTTTGTTAAGCCAATATTTTATTTAAAGTTCTTCTCGAACTGTTTTTAACACAAACCAGTACACACTCAAGAGCGAGAAAGGTAATTTAATGTTAAGGTATTGAAAGACACAATAAAATCAAAAAGGCCAACATTTGTATCAAGACAGTTTACAATACTATTTTGATGTGAAAGTGTAAAAGTCTGTCAATCTTTTCGAAATCCACTATCGTTAATAAAAGAGCACAAAACATTAATAAAAGTAGAAAGCCCAAGTTTTAAAGTGAAACCCTATTGAAACGCCTTTTCTGTAAAAAGATGTCACTGGCATGACGCTTTTTAGAATATCCACTTTTATAAACTTTTGAAGCACCCCTATATATATTTTGTTAAGCCAATAGTATATTTTATTTAAAATTCTTCTCGAACTGTTTTTTACAGAAACTGGTAGACACTCAAGAGCGAGAAAGGTAATTTAAAGTTAAACATAAGTCATGTTAAAGTATCGAAAGAAACAATGAGCTCAATGAGCGCAACATTTTCATCCAGACAGTGTACAATACTATTCTGATGTTTTCGGATCTACATCGTTAAGAAAAAATGAAGTGTTAAATTGAAACCCTGTTCAATCACGTTTCGAAGAATCGTCAAATTGAAGACGTAATAAGCGACCACAAACACCCTGGTATCCAAAATATCACTAACATTCATAAATTTTCAAAAAACTCTTCCTCCATTTTCTCTTTTTTGACATTTTGACTTTGGAGTCGTGATCGGCGACCTAAGACACCCCCGTATCTAAAATTTCACATTCATACGTTAATGTTCAAAAAATTCTTCCGCCATTTTTTTTTTGACATTTTGATTTTGGATTCGTGATCGGCGACCTGAGACACCCCCGTAGCTAAAATTTCACATTCATACGTCAATGTTCAAAAAATTCTTCCGCCATTTTGTTTTTTTTTGACATTTTGACGTTGGATTTGTCATCGTCGTCCACATATACCCCCGTATCTAAAATTTGACATTCCTACGTCAATTTTCAAAAAACTCTTCCGCCATTTTGGTTTTTTGACATTTTGACTATGGATTCGTGATCGGCGACCAAAGAGACCCCCGTATCTAAAATTTCACATTCATACGTCAATTTTCAAAAAATTCGTCTGCCATTTTGTTTTTTTTTTGACATTTTGACTATGGATTTGTAATCGGCGTCCACATATACCCCCGCATCTAAAATTTTACATTCATACGTCAATTCTCAAAAAACCCGTCCGTCATTCTATTTTTTTTGACATTTTGAGTTTGGATTTGTGATCGGCGACCTAAGACACCCCCGTATCTAAAATTTCGCATTCATACGTCAATGTTCAAAAAATTCTTCCGCCATTTTGTTTTTTTTGACATTTTGACGTTGGATTTGTCATCGGCGTCCACATATACCCCCGTATCTAAAATTTGACATTCCTACGTCAATTTTCAAAAAAATCTTCCGCCATTTTGGTTTTTTGACATTTTGACTATGGATTCGTGATCGGCGACCAAAGAGACCCCCGTATCTAAAATTTCACATTCATACGTCAATTTTCAAAAAATTCGTCTGCCATTTTGTTTTTTTTTTGACATTTTGACTATGGATTTGTAATCGGCGTCCACATATACCCCCGTATCTAAAATTTTACATTCATACGTCAATTCTCAAAAAACCCGTCCGTCATTCTATTTTTTTTGACATTTTGAGTTTGGATTTGTGATCGGCGTCCGAGCACCCCCATATCTAAAATTTCACATTCATACGTCAATTTTAAAAAGATTCTTCCGCCATTTTTTTTTTGACATTTAGATTAGTGATGGGCGACTTCGAAAAGCCCCGAAAACAACATTTTACAAACGCACATCAATTTTCGAGCAACCTTTAACATTTATAATACTTAAAAGAAAACCCAGTCTGTATATAAGAATTTATTTCGAGCGACCGGGACCATCATGTCGAGAAACCGTCGTTTTGTCGTATTAAATGTCCGTAAATATTCATATTTGAAATCAGTCGTATTCGAAAAAAAAAAGTACTTGTCCCTGCCTAAATTTGAACCCGAGCAATCAGAGTTGCTGTATTGGGAAGCGTTGACTTTACCATTAGACCACCAAGGTATTTACATAGAACATGTTGTTTTGGGTATTTATATATATGCTTGCGGGCTACACTGGGAGATGATAATTTTTTTAATATTCGCCAGAAAATATATGTACCTACGTGCAATCGTAAAAAGAATATAAAAAATTTATTAATTGCGTCCCGATAATTCATTTAGTGCCTTATGTTTGTCGCAAAACTAAATATATCATGTGTATATATTTGCCACATGAATTTAATCTGACTTTTATATAAATAAAGATGGCCGATATTGGCAAGCATTTTTCTAACATATTCGTCTGCAACCGCACTTTTAATCGCCCGTACCTTTGTCTCTATACCACTATAAACTGGGAATAGGCACTTAAGAGGTCCCCAAAGGACAGTACTTTACTATTCTGAATCTTGTTGCGCCCCCGAAAGCTTTAAAATTTGGAATTTCAGGCTTAAAAGTAAAAGTTTGGATACATTTCGAATCTCCTGTCACTTTGACGTTTGTCGGGATTTTCAGTATAAAAGGCTCCAGAGCAATTTTTGTTTCCCACGTCCTCCTTATGGGCGAAAAAATTGATGCAGCGCTTTTCTCTACAAGTGCTAAAATTTTAAAAAAATTCTTTTCGCCGCCTTACCACCGTTTCGAAGCGATAAAAATACGCCTATACAAAGTAGAATTGTACATCCGACGATATAAAGCTCTAAAATCTCCCCTAAAATGCCTCAATTCGTCAAACACTCAAAGGTCGTTTTCCCATTTTCACCCGCATTTTCCCTCCTCTACTAAATCCGTGAGAGCGGTAAAGGGTCCTGTGCGCTTTTAGTATATATAATTCTCAATAATACAGGTATTTTTAGTTAAGTATACGCGGATCATAGTTTTTCTACCACTCTAAAATTTTATAGAACTTTTAAAAATTGTTTTTCTCAATTATAAGGCTAGCGAATCAGTCAAATAAATTAGCAATTTAGATATATTAAAAATTAGGCTTCAATACCTTTTTATTCTTTAAATTTATTATATTAATTATTTTTAATTCGCTTTTTCATAGAATGAATTGCATCATATGTGGCAAGTCCTTCACCCGGCGTGACAACATGAAGCGGCATGTGAATACCCTCCACCGCAATTTTGTTTGCGGTATTTGCGGTGGGGGTGTGGATACATGTGAGCATGTTGCGGGACCACCTAAGAAGGTGGCCAAAGTAGATGTTACACCATCCACAAGTTCTAATAGACCTGTGGATGCTGCGCCATCTACCAGTCGAGATGCGCCTCAGAGAAGCTGTTGTGGGTTGATGTTCCCTAATAATTCTCTATATAGGGGGCATCTTCGCACACAGCAGCATTTGAATAACAATACATTTATGCTGCCGGATGGAGTGTTCAAAATTAATTCATCATTTAAAAGCCGGGTCGCGAGTTATAAAATTTTAGGTGATGAAAGTGCTGACATCACAAATTTTTTATCGAAATTGAGAACTAAAGTGTGCAGCCTGATTAACAATGTTCTGGCCAAGGTTGTATCGGGTATTAAGGTGCAGTTAGAGCTATTTGCTCATTATGCTAAAACCGTAGCTGATGAGGAAATAGTCGACTTAAAGTCCTTCAATACTCGGTACGTCATTGTCACCGAGTCTTCAGACTTAGAGGATGTTTTTGATCAGGCTGCTGCCATCATAAAATCGAAAGCTGAAGAGATTTCGGATAGAGGGAGCAATTGGACACTTAAGATGGTCTCGCATTTAGAGGTTAATATCAACAGCTACCAACCTCTTGGGGGATCATCTTATTTGGAACTACAACCCTCTATTCGAAACAAGAAAGCATGCATCAATATTAAGAACTCGGACGATGCTTGCTTGTGTTGGTCGATTGTAGCAGCACTCCACCCGGCAAACATGGCTGTACATAGAGTTAGTAGTTATCCTCATTACTCCAGCGTCCTAAATTTAGAGGGTATTCAATTACCGGTTAAAATTAAATATATTTCAAAAATTGAGAATATGAACAATTTAAGTATTAACGTTTACGGTTTGGCTATTAATGATGAAACAAAAAATCATGAGGTGGTGGGGCCAATTCATTTCACGAAAAACAGAAAAGATATCCACATCAATTTACTCCTAATTGATGATGGAAAAAGATCACATTATGTTTTAATTAAAAATCTGTCCAGGCTAGTCCCATCTCAAATCAATAACCACAATGGTGAGCTATACATCTGCGATGGGTGTTTAATTAATTTCAGAACATCAGAAAAATTAAGTGCCCATCAACAACACGATTGCAACCATGTGTATACGGTACTACCCTCAACCGACGCGCGTAAAACAAAATTTGGAGATATGCTACCCGAAAACATTTTACGTTTCGATAGTCACCATAAGAAAATGTCCGTTCCGTTCGTCGTTTATGCGGATTTTGAAAGTATTCTCCAACCGATTCACACATGCAGCCGTGATCCAGCTAGTTCGTATACGAATAAAACATTCAAACACGTTCCATATAGTTTTGCATATCAAATTGTATGTTCGTTTGATGCAAAGTTGAATAAATTTGTCACGTATGCCGGTTTAGATTGCTCAACGGTGTTTGTCCAAAAATTGATAGAAGATGTTAAGCTAATCTATGAAAACTATTTAAAGACTATCGTGCCGATGAAAACTTTAAATAATAGCGAGCGAAAATTATATAATGATGCCGTGATTTGCCACATTTGTGAGCTGTCTCTCAACGGAGATAGAGTGAGAGATCACTGCCACATTACGGGAGCGTTTCGAGGGGCCGCTCATTCTAATTGTAATCTAAACTTCAAAATTCCGAAATTTGTCCCTATCTATTTTCACAATTTGAGCGGGTATGATAGCCATCTATTTTTAAGAGATTTGGCACAACAAAATTTAGATATTGACGTAATTCCTATTAATAAAGAGAGATATATCAGTTTCAGCGCGAAAGTTTTGGTTGGTGACTACACAGATAAAAAATCGGGCGAGAAAAAAAATGTTTATATAAAACTACGGTTTTTAGATAGTTTTCGATTCATGGCGTCTTCTATCGATAAGCTTGCACAAAATTTGAGCCCGCAAGACTTTGTCAATGTTAGGCGGGCGTTTCCACTAGATTCACATTTCCATTTAATTAGAAAGAAGGGTGTATTCCCCTATCAATACATAGATACCTTTGGGCGATTGAACGAATCGACCTTACCGGCAAAACGCGATTTTTTTAATTCATTAACGAATGTTGATATTTCGGATGTTGAATATCAACATGCGCAAACTGTATGGAATACGTTTGGATGTCAAAATTTATTAGAGTACTCAAACTTATATTTAAAATCAGACGTTTTACTTTTGGCCGATATTTTTGAAAATGTCAGGAAGATTTGTCGGGATACATACAGTCTGGATCCGGCTCAATATTACACCAGCCCGGGCTTGTCTTGGGATGCTATGTTGAAGCATACCAAAATTGAGCTGGAGCTACTCATAGACATCGACATGCATCATTTTGTTAAGCAGAGTATCAGGGGTGGGTTGTGTCAGGTATCATTGCGGCACGCTACAGCAAATAATAAATATATGCCTAATTATGATGCGAGTGCTCCTAGCGCGTATTTAGCTTATTGGGACGCGAACAATTTGTACGGGTGGGCAATGTCGCAGTATCTACCATTCGGTGGGTTCAGTTGGGCTAGTCAGGATGAAATTGACTATCTAAATATATCTGGGGTCGCTGATGATTCGCCGATTGGCTATTTTTTGGAGGTAGATGTCACGTATCCTGTAACTTTGCATGATGAGCATAACGACCTTCCTTTTCTGCCCGAAAACATGGTGCCTTCCACGTCTAAATTTCAGTATAAAAAGTTGATCGCGAATTTACAGAACAAAGAGAAATATGTCATACACTATCAAACGTTAAAGCAAGCATTACATTTCGGCCTTAAAATCACCAAAATTCACCGCGTTTTAAAATTCAACCAGTCAAACTGGCTTCAAACTTATATCGACCTAAACACCAGCCTACGTCAGCATGCTAGGAACGATTTTGAAAAGGACTTCTACAAGCTTATGAACAACTCCGTATATGGTAAAACCATGGAGAATGTTGATAAGCGAGTAGAAGTCAAATTGGTCACACGTTGGGAGGACCATGGCAAAAGTCGCGGGGCTGGTAGTTTAATCGCGAAACCGAATTTTAAAAGTGTTAGTATTTTTTCCGAAAACTTTGTGGCTGTCCAGATGGGGAAGCTGAAAGTCGTATATAATAAACCTATTTATATCAGCTTCTCCGTCTTGGAGCTATCAAAGCACCTGATGTATGACTTTTTCCACAATTTTTTGAGACGCGTGTATGCAGAAAAGGTCCGTCTGTGTTATATGGATACGGATAGTTTTATCTTAAAAGTAGAAACAGACGATATATACAGCGACATGAAAAAAAATATATCAAAATTCGATACATCGAACTTTTCGGCAAATAATGTCTACAACATAGCACCTCAAAACAAGGCTGTTTTAGGTTTATTTAAAGACGAAAATGCGGGTAATATAATGAGTGAATTTGTCGGATTGCGCGCAAAAATGTATGCCTTAGAGGTTGAGGGTAGGGAGATTAAAAAGGTTAAGGGTGTTAAAAAGAACGTTGTGCGGGATGAGATTAGTCTGGCAGATTACAAACACTGTTTATTGAATAATGATATTTTATTAAGAGAGCAAAATCTTTTTCAAATCAAACTACATGAGATTTATACCGTCAAGCAAAATAAATTGAGCCTATCACCTCACGATGATAAACGCAGGGTTAATGAGGATGGCGTTCATACTCTCGCCTGGGGGCATTATAAAATCGACTCACCAGCTCCTTAGATGGTCGCTGCACATGCCTCGGGTGCAGCTGCTCTACCGCCTCAAATTGGGTAAGTACCCCCACCCTTTTTTTGTTTGCTTCTCACTGTAATTTTCTCCCACTAAATCAGTATTAGTTTGTTTGCATTCGAGTTCACACATATTCTTTCACCTCTAAGATTAAAATGGAAGCTAGTAAGAATACAAAATTATTATGTACATAAACTTATAAAAATAGGAGAAAGAATATCGGGTTAATCCGCTGTAGTGCAACCGCAGACACGTGTTTCAGACTCGTTGGTCATCGTCAGTACGGTGTAGCCAAGGAATAAGGTGGGATATCCTTGGAGATAGAAACAAAAGGAAGACCATCGGGAAGACACCTTATTCCTTGGCTACACCGTACTGACGATGACCAACGAGTCTGAAACACGTGTCTGCGGTTGCACTACAGCGGATTAACCCGATATTCTTTCTCCTATTTTTATTATGTATCCGTG
Organism: Amphimallon solstitiale; assembly: GCA_963170755.1. NCBI lineage: Eukaryota > Metazoa > Arthropoda > Insecta > Coleoptera > Scarabaeidae > Amphimallon > Amphimallon solstitiale. The sequence continues at coordinate 61,843,019 of OY720676.1, read as the reverse complement.
ATATTTCCTTTATTGATTTATCATAAACTTATATCTATATATATTTTTTAATTATTTTCAGAAACTTATAATGAATTTATTGGTGATTCGCTTAAAATGATTGATGATAATATCGTTAAGGAAAAACAACTGATTGGGCAGTCATCATACTTCCTCAACAAATGCGGTTCGAAATGGGTGAATATCGGCCTTAGTCCAGCGGCTGGATTCGTGCCCATCATCCAGATTCGATCGCCTGCAAGCTGTGTATTCTTCACATTGGACGAGTGGGAAGAATTTTGTAAGACGGCAGGTTGCAGTCCGAATCATCAAATTCGAACGTCAACATTTAGAGATACTAGCGTAATTGTATTAAGCAGTCGCAATCATCAGCTGGTATTGTCCTCTGATACCTATAGCAATTTGTTTAATTTGCGACTGCTCATTAAGAGTAAATTAGAATTTTTAGTAAATAGTAATTTCATAACATTTTATAAAATGATCTTAACCGCCTGCATGGCATTAACTGGAGATTTATATACGAATGTATCAAAATTACTTGTTGATCATTGTAATTCATTTAACGCTTTCCTTATGATGGAAGTGCTACATATTAGTTATAGGTAATTCGCTTTACTATGACTTTGAGCTCATGAAGCTTGGAGATATTGTTAATTTAAAATAATATTGTTAATTTATAAATAATAATAAATAAATTGTTTTCTTAAAAAAATATATTGTTTGTTTTATTTTATTTTATAAGTAAGATATACATTTCATGCATGCGGCTATCACAGAAGCAGACAGCCGTTGCGGTTTCCGCTGGAAACATGTTTAGACCTGTTTGAAGTACATTGAGAAGCGCGATAGCAAGCCTGGTAATTTATTCAGGAATTCTCTAGAAACAAAGACCATCTTGATGGTCCGCCATTTATCTGACGTCACCTTAGTTTGGCTAGTGACCGTGAGAGGATGCTGCATTAGTTAGGTTGGTAATCATGAGAGATGCCATTTCTTGGTTAGTGGCTGTGAGAGGGCGTCATGGTATTTGGGTTGGTAATGATGAAATCTGCCATTTTGGGCTGGCGACCACGAGGGGGCGCCACATCAGTTGGGTTGGTAATGATGAAATCTGCCATTTTTAGTTGGGTTGGTAATGATGAAATCTGCAATTTTTAGTTGGGTTGGTAATGATGAAATCTGCAATTTTTAGTTGGGTTGGTAATGATGAAATCTGCCATTTTCAGTTGGGTTGGTAATGATGAAATCTGCAATTTTTAGTTGGGTTGGCGACCGCGAGGGGGCGCCACATCAGTTGGGTTGGCGACCGCGAGGGGGCGCCACATCAGTTGGGTTGGCAGAGGGCGCCACTAGGGCGAGGGGGGTGAGGGGGAGCTGGGTGAGAGGGGGAGGAGGTGTTCCAGAACTCTCCTAAGTACACTACTAAAATGATAAAAAAAAGGAGTTACTTGAAAAAAAACAATATTTTTAATAAACACTGGTTTTAATACACTTTTGTGTCATAAATAAAACAAAATATGTATGTATACATTCTTAAAAAAAAAATGAGGTGTGGCCACCACACGACTTTCTTATACGTATGAAAGTGTTACTTCCGGTCCGAATTTTGAAATTTCATTTATACAAAAAATATTCCAAATCTAACTCTAAATACTTTTGTACTCTTCATAAATATATATAGAATGCACAATTTACGACATATTTGCAAAAAATCGTTATTCGGTAAGAGTAAAAGTGATACTTCCGGTCCGAATTTTGAATTTTTTTTATACAAAAGATATTGAAAATTAGGTTCCAAATACTTTTATACCCATAATGTACTTGTCTAAAAAGCATGACTTGCGAAATATTCGCAAAAAACTGATTTTCGATAAGAGTAAAAGACCTACTTCCGGTAGGAATTTCGAAAAACTTTTTAAATAAAATTATTCTTAATTTTAATTTTAAGTATATATGAATTCTTTATAAATTTGTTTAAACTTAGTAGTTGACGAAATATTGGCAAATTCGATTTTTTCGCTGAAGTAAACTGCTACTTCCGGTCTGCCGATTTTACTGAAAAACTAATCAGATCTCAAGAGCGATATTATACACGTAAATACAAAATTTGGAATTGATATCTACAGCGGTTTGAACGCTATCGTGGTCACACACACACACAGAGAGAGAGAGAGAGAGAGAGAGAGAGAGAGAGAGAGAGAGAGAGAGAGAGAGAGAGAGAGAGAGAGAGAGAGAGATTTTTTTAAAACCACTTTTTCGGTATCAGGGGACTTCAAAACGCGGACATCTGCAAAAATCTCAAGGTCGAAAATTTTCATCATCACAATACTTCCTTATACTACGTATAAGAAAGTAAAAGATTCTAAAATACTGCAAACTGAAATGAAATGATAGTAAAATAATAGTAATAAAAAAATCAGTCATGGGGCAGGTTATGAAAAAAATTGTGGTAGTCTGCTTCCATACTTGTTTTTAATTGTTGAAGGTGCTGATATTTTTCTTTTTTGATTTTCAACCTACTTTTATGTAATTGTGGTAGGGTTAAAAAATTTACTGGCTCAATGCTATTCATGTTCAGTCTGACTGGCAAAGTTTGCCAATCTTCTGGGTGTCGAAGCTTGTAAAAAACGCCACTGTTTGAATATTGTAGTGCTTTTAGATCGTTTACCACTGGTGAACCGATTGATCTTCCTGGTCTTATAGACTTGAAAAACTTTATATTGTCACATAGTTTGAAAAAATGATGGAGCAAGTACTCAACTTTGTAAGGCTTTTTCTGGCATGCTGTCGCACAAATTTGAACGTAGTCTGCTGGTGTGTTAATCTTCTTGTTCCGTATTTTTCGTTCAATTACCGAATGGACACTATCGACCTCCATTTGGGTATGACCCTTTTGTAAATATTTCTGAGTAATTACTATCTGTTTGTCCATTGCGAGATTAAATAGTGCATTTGATAACGTTGCATTCCTGTTTTGGTAGCCACAACCGTCGCTGTATAGAATTATCTCTCTGTTGTCGGTTATAGGGTATACTTGAAGGTGGTTTTCTATGAAATGAATAATTATAGTTGTAAACTCATTGCTAGTAAGCCCACCTTCAGACTCATTCCAGAGGTAGCAATATCCCTGCTGGCGTTTAATATCATAAACTGTAAAATTATGCACGATAAGTTTCGTCTTGTAATATAAAGACGATACATTTGATTTCGGACATAATAATACCGACTGCAGATCCATAGTAAATACGTCATTAATAGACTCCTTGTCTTTTGATTTTTCCTCCCTTGCTTCCTTTTTCATTTGGATGTGTTCGTTATACTTTTCTTCTGTTAAGTTACCAGTTTCAAACGCCACGCAGGTGTCGCACAAATCTTTTTTAGGTTTATACAGTGATAGTCTCTTTTTATCGAACTCTTTGTGGAACGTTGCAATTGACAAAGGACTGCTATTTTGATTCGCACAAAAGTCTTTACAATAAATTTTATATAAATGGGCTTTGGAGTTCCAAATGGGCTCTAAATATAATTTTGATGTTGAGGACCTGCAATAATGCGATTCTAACTTCGGCAAGGAATCAAAAAAATCATGAAGCAATTTAATACGTGCCTCGGAAGTGCTAACAGAATTTGTATCCCGTGAGATTTGTTTCATGATTGGTAAATCATCTTTGGCCCATTTCCTTATAACCCAATCTTTGACCGCTAGAGTATTGAGAAACATTTCCTTACAGACTCTGAGTTTATAATTGCCCAAATAAAATGTGTTTGAGTTTGCTCGCCTAGAATTTTCTTGTTCTCCTCGTTTTCTAGCTTTTGCTTTGACACAAACGTGACTTTTAACAAAGACCTTCTTCTCCTTCCAAGTAAATTCCCAAAATTGTTTAAATATTTGCGTTCTTTCTTCTTCTTTCACGTGTCTACATTTCAGTGTAGATTTTTCATTTCTGCTAAACTTGCAGTTACAAGCTGGTCGCACTGCTTTGGGCTTTTTCAAAAAATCGTACTTCCATTCCCCATTTTCTTTCTTCTTTCCATAATACGATTTTCCTTTTTCCCTGTTCAAACGATTTTCGTTTGCGTTCCAAACTTTCGAGTTAACCATGTATTTTGTAGAACGTGTTCTCTTTGGTGCCTCATCCTCCAAATCTTCTTGTTGAACCAGCTCATCTTCGAGTTCAACGTTTGTAGATTCGTCTAATTCATTTTCTACTACAACTTGTTCCTCTGGCATAGGAGTCTCTGATATTACATTTTCGTTTTCTATCAATTCTACATCAGAAGGAGGGTTGGGTTCTTCGTTATTCATAATATTCTGGATATTATTTATTTGATCTACAAAGCTGATTTCTGCAAACTCATCAACTGTGTTAAACTCCATTGTGTCATTACTTGTCAAATTAGAGATGTCATTCAGAAAAATTACTTCTGCCTTTTGAATCATTGAAACTGCATCCAAAGTATTTTCGCTATCTGCATAATCTGTTCTACAATAATTATCATTACTTTCAGCAACCTCGTCGACAATGAATTGCTCTGAACCATTATTTCCTTTGTGATTTTCTGGCTCAACTGTATCTATTGTAGAATTTTCATGTTGTAAACAAGTTTTCTGCTGCGCTAACGCATGAAATATTTTCTGGATTCGAGTCGACATTTTCCTGAAACAATTATACACGACATGACAAATGAGTACGAAAAGTACGTATCTCAATACTAAACAATTAAACTTCCACACACATAATTCTATGAAAAGTACGTAACTCCATGTAGTCATGAAAACCGATGAAACTGGTTCTAATTGCAGCACATTGTGTGTTGATTTGTAGCTAAAATGTAAATGATCCTTTTCTTACCTGATAAATATCGAGTTCAAATAAGATTTCACTAAAATTCACTTGCCTTCACTGAACAAAACTAAGCACGTGAGATACTGTAGCTGTGACCATGCTATTGCCATTGGAAACTGATGGAGTTACGCCTTTTTCCCACTGATTTGGCGGGAAGGAGTTAAGCAGTTTTCTAATAACACAATAAACGGAGAAACAATTTTTTCATGGATGTAGGGATTTTTCCGTACAATTGTGAGCAAATTCGACATCAGATGGCGCTAAAACCCCAATTTCGGCCAAGAATGGAGTTACGTAGTTTGCAAATTAAGCCGACGATATTTCTAAGATAGAACTATTTGGGAATAACAACCATATATGAAGGTGGAAACATAGTTCATCTACAGAGCGGCGTTCTAAAGATAAATGAAGTTATTTTTATACTTTTTATATATAGAACTTACCACGTGTCTAAATCTCTACTAAGTAGGTACTACCTTTGTAACAAATTTTACTTTTTCTAAAGTTATGGCCTATATCTATATGATGTAGATCTAATGCTGATTTGTGGACGTTGTGAAGCCTTACATGAGCCGTGTGTTTACTGTACCGAGTTTCAACATTTCTACTCGCATGACCAATGTATAATTTAGGACAAGAATTGCAACCTGTTTTGTGAATACCTGATTCTTTAAATGGGTCTGTGTTAACTCTTTTGGTTTTCAGACAATTTCGCAAAGTATTCTTGCTTACAAATGCCAGGACTAAATTGTATATCTTTTGAAATAGTTTAGTTACACTGGACAACTTTTGTGAAACAATATTCTACGGTACTTTTTTGGGTTATTCGATGTGTCTGCTGCGGTGACAGTGCGGTTTTTAAAAGTGTACACCTTTTCTCTTCTAGGTTGTTTTTAATTTTCGCTTGAAACCATTTTATTATTTTAATTCTTAAATATGTGGTCTAGTTCTGTATTAAAATGTATTGGTGATAGAGGCATTGACAGTAATTTGTAAATATCAAATTCAAATTTATTGTTTGAAATAGGAATTCTTCGCCTCGTTAATAAATATATTTGTTTGCATTCTGTGATACAGATTTAAACGCTCATTAATAAATAAAACTAAGTTATGTTTATGACCGTTACGACAATGGTGGAATTTTTATGTGATATAGTAATATGCCTCAGACCTGTGGAAATCGACAAAACAAATACGCCAATCCGCCGTGTCTGCACAAAACACTGCTTTTGCCGACCGACACCTTACCATATTCGTAAAGATTCCGTCCGCAAGAAACTCATAGTTTATAGGGACAAAACAGTTGGCGACATTTAGCGACAGTGTATTTTAAGACCAACATTATGAAGCATGTGTTTATAACACAATCGAACATAATAGTACGTTGAGGTTCCAGAACGTTAGGGGTGTTTTAGCGGTAGTAGGAACTGTTTCGTTTCGCTCTGTCTCAAATCTACGGGTAAAATCCTTCATGTTGGAGTTTTGCGCAGTACTAACTTTGTTATTAAATTAACGTGAGTTGCTTACGTACTCGTATGTAATATATACACATGTGCAACATATTATATAGGAACTATAATCAGACGTGCATCTTTATATTTCATGTCTGCCTCTTTACATATTGGCATATTGATACATTTCATATTTTTGAAGTAGGTAATAAATCATTTTAAACATATCCCATACATAACAGAGGACGTCTTTCTCATACATTCTTGCAATATAAAAGCAACATAAGAGATATAGCCCCTGGCTTAAAATAACTTAATTTAGCTTTGCTCATAAACTGCTATGGGTGATATATTCTAAACATTTATGCAAATAAAAGCGATGCTAATTTCGACATGACGAAAGGGAATATTAAATGTTAATATATCGAAACGTTCACAACAAGCATTTGACAGAAGTTTAATGCCTATACATAGGTACATAAAATACATACGAATATATCTTGGGAAATATGAGAGTGCGTCTTCTGAAATAATTATAGGAAGTGCTTTTCTCTGAATGTACTCTGTCTTTGACGATAATCGTAACCAGTAGTAGGTATAATGGCATTTCATTTTGGGTAATGTTTCTCCATTGAAATTAATGTTTATTGAAAGGATCGAAGTTGCTAATGGAAATTTTTGTTCATTAATGTATATTACTTTAATCCTAAACAGGGCAAAATTTTATATTTAACAAGAAACAATTATTAATTTCATACATCTTTAATCAGGTAAGTATTAAGGGAAATAATATCAAAGCAAAAGATATAGATTTGTGGACAACAAAGTAGGTTTGAGAATAAAAATGGGAAATTATCAGATTATTCACCATTTTATTTTGCTAGAAATTGTCTTCAACTTAGAGTAATATTTAGTTAGTATTACAGTCATACTTGCTTAGATTTAACACTTTCATCAGGTTTCAGTCATAAAAGCTCTTTATTCTTTGACATTACAATCCATATATTTATATACTGCACACCGAATATTTCTAATGTATTATTTACTTTTATATTTATTTACTTGAATAACAGAATAGATATTAATATATAATATAGAAAAATATTCAATAATAAGAAATAACTTTTCCAAGCGGTGGCCTTGCTATTAACATTAAGAGTCTTATCACTGTCGCTTCTTGTGAAGTATGGTTCTGACTATTGCTGTGGGGGTTGGATATAGGTCGCAGACATGTTATTACAATCATTTTATTAATGAATTGGATGACGGTTTGTCTATATTTCTACCCGAATCTGATTCTGTGATTCTGTCGGGTAATTTTAATAATGACTTGCTCTCTTGATGCGATACCCGCTATAAACCTTCAAGATGCACTTAGCTCGTTTAATCTGGCACAAATAATTAAGACAATTATTACCTCTATTGAAGATAGTCTCATTGACGTATATTTATTTCTGATGCAGACTTACTATTGACTACTGGTTTTGTACGTGTGCCTCATTGTCCGATCATGAGTTGGTTTTCGCTACCTTCAAGTTCGAGCACGGCTCAACGTTCCTATGTTTGCTTGATTTTACCAAGATACTTTCGTCTCATGTTGGTTTGATGGAAAACTGGTGGAATACCAGTTGAAGCAATTTATGTTAGACAATGACATTTTGCTACATGAGCAGTCGGGATTTAAAAAGAATTTCAGTTGTAATACAGCATTACTGAATATCACAGATAGTATAATCAGAGAGCATTATAAGAACAACTTAACCTTCCTATATTTGCTTGATTTTACCAAGACACTTTCGTCTTATGTTGGTTTGGTAGAAAACTCTGCAAATTTACTATATAACTTCTTCATGGAAGAAGAAAATGCATGGTGGTCGATAATCATGTCTCTGGTTTGGGTTTACAAGTTCTCGGTGTTCAGCAAGGTGCCATTCTTGAGCCACTACTTTTCTCAATTTATACTTCGGTAATGGCCAGATGTTTTACCTTTTGCTAGTATCATCTTTATGTGGACTGGGTTAGCACTCTTTCCCGTTATTCTAATCTGATATAGCATTACAACGTCTAAATGTAGAGCTGGCTCGAGTAAGTACATTTGCCTAAGTTATTCATTGTATCTGAATAGACAGGAAACCAATCTAATACTTTTTGAGACAAAGAGAAGCAGATGTGATGATGTTTTTGCGCTAACATTAATATTTCTGTTGAGGGCGAGAGGGATGGGATCGAGAATAGTGTCAAGAGCTGCGGTGTTTACTGAACTTTGAGTTTAGGGATCACATCAAAGTTTGCTCACAGATGTTTGTTAAATGCAAAACTAAAAGTTTACAATGCAAAACACTTCCTTCCTTATATCTGACAGCGCTATCGATTGAGTATGCTGGGAATTGACAAAAACTGCAAAATTCGTACATGAAGTTATAGGATAAGAGGTCAGGATCGTGCGACGCATAAGTTGTATGACTTGCGTGGTTGAACATTGAAGAGTCAGCGTTTACTGCACACTGCTACATTATTTCATGTTATTTATTTTTTTCTTATATGTTAGAAAATACAGACGCCATTATTAGTGATGGACGAGATAGGGGAACATTAGTACTATTTCAATGCAACTAGACAGACAGTGTTTTGTCAAATCACCGTGTCGTGTCTACTGGTTTCTCCGAGAATTGTCAAAAGACGAATCTGTCTATTCTCATTGAAAAACTATCTTGACTATCACTCACGCCTGGTTTCATAATACATATGCCAAAGTCCCTTTAACCAAAGTGTACTTTGAGTTAAAGCTCACTTCAAGGTGGACTTAAAGTAAAAGCGGTTCATAATGATATGAGGATGTAACTTTAACTAAAGTTAATTTCATTGTAATGTTTCTGTGTTGGTTGCATTGCATTATAATTTCTTTTTCAATTTTACAAATGTATGTTGGTTTTCCTAACAGTTTTACGCGCCTTTTATGTTTGACAATGTGGTCTAACTAGAGATGCGCTTTCGATATTGATAGTGACAGTTTATTGTTAAATATATTGTGCAAAATGTGTGACTACAAAGAAAAGGGAAAGAAGAAGAATAGAGGAGCTAATTTTAGTAATGAGGAAGAATTGTTGCTTGTGCAGAGAGTGGAAAAAGAAAAACTTTATAGAGTGCAAATGTTTTTATTCTACAAATTTCTTTTCAAAGAATTGAGTGCCACTTGTCATCATACTACTTATACATACTTTCAATACAAGTTTCATGCTGTGGATTTAGCAAACAAACTTTTTAAGTATTCCAGTGAGATAGAAATGTTAGTTTCATATAACTTACGAGTAGTATGAAGAAGAAAAATTATATGTACATATTACAAGTTATTAAAATGTTCATTGATTAACAAACGCCTCATTCCTAATCCCCCATTATCATTATTAACAACTGCCTCTATGTAAAATTTTTCAGTCAATCTACCCATTTCAACATTCTTACGAGGCATGTAGATATAATCTGGCAGTAATACATAAATATATAACATTGGATACCCGTTTGATTATCCTACAAGATGAGGCCAACAAAATCTCCAACTTCAATAAGCATAATGCCAGTGGCATAAATCCTTAATGTTAACAATAACTCTGTGAGCGGCTGTATGCATCCTCCACTAAAATATAGGGAGTATCATTTATTAGTAGTGATACAATAATTTCATAACACCTACCGATTTGTTGGAAGTGAAATTAAATGTACGAGTCTTTCTAACAGAGCAACGACTGTCTCTTTTGTTAGTTTGAATCTATCAAAAAATTCATTGTCATTGAATTTATTCAAACCGTTCTCCATATTTCTATAAACTTTTCATCGTCAACCTCATCCTGATGAGGAACTAGAATTCGTTTGGAATATATATTGGATCATTTTATTAGATAGTATTCGAAATAAATACCATAGTATCTGTTTCCAAATTTAACAATGTAATCGTCAACACAGAAAATCCTGACTTTGGCTTAAAGTGAATTTGTAGCTGACTTTAAAATTAAAGTGATATTATGAAACCAAATTCAGGGTTGAGGGTCCTATATAGTGGTTCGGAAATGTAATATTGGTTGCGTAGCACATAATTTAATAAGCCAAGGATGCCCGAGTACTTATTACACATAGGGAATATATAATAAATATTTGAAATAATAGCTCAATACCTAAGCGAATAAAAATGCATTTATGACCAAATATTCACACATTTCTAACCGCGGGAAAGATTTTTACTAGAATAACAATTCATTGTAATGTGGGTTGCCTAATTTTAATTTATTTTATATTCATTTAAAACAAAGTAAAGAATAGATGAACGAAAAACAAGTGTAGAGCGGAGTAGCTTTTTATTCAATTTATAACGTGACCCAAGCAAACAAATCTCCTCCGAAGGATTTTTGAGAAAACTTGTTTTTAATATTTTGACATATTAATTAATTTTCTTTAATCCGATAATTTTTTTCTAAATTTGATTCTTCAGCGGTGTAGAAATTCTTCATAAGTTGACGTTGAAAAGTTTTCTCCAAATTTAAAATCAACAAAAATATCTTGCATCTAAAATCTGCTATTCTTCCCTTGTTGACAGTTCCACTATATAGGACCCAAAGTCAACTTTGAAATTAAAAGTCACTTTAACTTGATTATGAAACCAGCCGTTAGTATTATTATTTTCTCTTTAATTAAAACGATTCTTATTATCTCTCTTTATTTATAAATTAAATAGAATTATTTATTTGCCACTATATTTTATATTGACAATTGACTCTCAACTTCTATCAACAACCTTAAGTCAATTAAATCCCTGTATAAGAGTATAATCCAATGGTGTACATAAACGAAGAAAGTTCAACGACTATACCGGAACAATGTTTTAAACTATTTGGATAAGTGGGAACGCTCCAGTATTTTAGGCTCTATCTATGTATCGTTTGAAAACGCAGACTACAGATACTTTTATGCTCGTCTTATTTATTAAAAGCTCCACCAGGAGTGATAAGTTCAAGTACTATAATATTAATTAATATAAGACTATTTGAAATATAATAAAATAAGTAAAATTAAGTAGCTTTGAGTTCACCATAATGCAGTTTCTTAATATGTATGTATGTATATCTATATAGTAAATCATTCTTGTTCGGTATTTGTCACGTCTCGCGAGGCGAAGACGTGCTGTGCTTGTTTATCACTAATCACACTTCACAATATTTATAAATATACCTGTATATAAACATATATATGTTCAGGTTTTAACAGGTCTTTTTGAACTAGTTAACTTCTCGTTCAGTGACAAGATATATATTAAAAGTTTGTTGTACAAACTAACTAATTTTCGTAATGTTTCATGGAACATGAATGCATTAAATATGCTTAAAACAGGTATAGTCTGCAAAATAAATAATTAAAAAATGATATAAATATAAAATAGCCGTAACAATCAAATTACCTTGAACAAACTGACTATATAGTACTATGCCTTCAAATACTTTCCTCATTAGTGACAGCCATGCTTTTTTCTAATGGTTGGTGACAGTGCAGATAATAAGACACAAACACATAATTTTGATAGTTTGGTTATATCATGTAAATAATAATAAGCGTCAATAATTTCACATAAAGTATGATAACTGTCAGAATTTAAAGTTTTCAAAAGCTTCGCATGTACACAAACATTGATTACTTAATTACTTAAAAAAACAACCTACTCTAATGAGGAGAATATTTGAAGGCACGGTATAACAAATTCAAATTTATATTTATCAGTTGTAATAGATTAACAAAATTATATAAATATAAGTATGTCGAAATATATATTAGTTGTTGCCTTTGAAATGTATAATATAAAAGAGAAATAATAAAGAATAATTATCTGTAGTTCTAGTAAGTACAGCATAGTTATTAACCATATAAAATAGGGTATAGTAGTGGATTCGTTATATTTATATAGGATTATGTAAAATCTATAGAATGAAATAGCAATATTAATAATGTAATGTCAGTGAATTTCAAACCAATCATTACATTTTAACAATTGTGAGAAGTTGTATGATTTGAGATAGCCGATATCAATGTCATCACTGGCCGATAGCGATTTCTGTGAGCAAGATCATTAGCTATAAAAAGGAGGCTGGTACGCCACGCTATAAAGAAGGCGAGTTAAAAAAGGATAAAATTATATATAACGAATAAAATATTCCATAAAAAAATCGAAATGAATATATACTTAAAACCAAAGTATTTTTGTGCAAATTAGACACATATTAGTTATTCAAGATAAATTGTATCCGGAAAATTAATGCTAAACATTGTAATGTTCGTTTACTAGGCCATTTTCAAATGTGTTTAAAGTTTTTGTTTTTATAAATTGTTAAATTCTTAAGTTAAATTTGAATAAATTCTTGCATTGAAGTCCGTCTACAGCAATGGAACCTTATAGAAAATGATGTAAGGTAGGAAAAGATAAGCCACTGCAATGGAAGGTGTTAGGAGGGTTGGCTTACCATATATACCTAGTCAATATTGGCTATTTATAGATTCGTCTAAAAAAGTTTGAAAGCGGCTTTTTAATTGCAAGGAATATCCATCAATTCCTATAACTTACTCAGCAAATATGAAAGAAATATATGACAGCCTTAAGTTACTACTTAGGTCTATAAAGTAGGAAGATCACAAAAGGAGCATATGTGCAAATTTAGAAGTGTTAGCGTTATTGACAGGACTGCAATCAGGATATATACAGCCGTGCAAGAAATAAACATAAAATTAAACATTGGCCACCACGCAAAACAACTGAGCTAGATGTTAAAAACCTGAAACGATAAGCATTAGTTCAGAAGGAAACATATATTTACCCTCACTACATATTAAACTAGGTCTCATCAAATATATGTCAGCACTTAATAGAGAAGTAGCTTTCTGATATTTAAAATAGAAGTTTCCATTTATGACTGAGACAAAGATCAAACAGCAAATTTTTGTTGGATCGCAACTTAGACAAATGTCTCGAAATGCCAACTTTAGGACAAACTTTAAATGACATTGAAAGACAAGCGTGGAATGCGTTTGAAAACACTTGCAACTATTTTGTTGGGAATAATAAATTAGCAAACTACCAGCAACACGTGAAAGAAATATTTTTGGTCTACGACACATAGAATTCAATAAATACGTCGCTAAAACTCCATTCTATCCATTTTCGTCAGAATTTTCTTCCTGAGAATTTTGGAATTGTATCAGACGACCATGCATAAAGATGTCACCAAGATATTGCATCGTTCGAGAAAAGGTATACCGGAAAATGGAGCTCAAATATCTTGGCCAACTATTGCTGGACTGTAAGATCCACCGGGGGGGGGGGGGGGGGGTCTTACTAAAGAAAGATGATAAGCAAGTATTCAAAAATTTAAGGTGTGCATACTGTTCTTAAGTTTATTGTTAATAAAATGTATGATACGTTTTCGATAGTTTAGGACAAATAAGTTGGTTAGAAATGCCGTTTTCATTAATAACACAATATTTCTACCTCCCTTATTGTGGGCTAGTTTTGAAATTATGAGGTCATGGATGGATTTAGCTTACCAAAATACATATACACGTTGGACAACCCAGGTTCTCGGCATGATCTAATTATGGTATAGGAATTAGTCGTGCGGTGTTGCCATCGCAATTTTTATATTCACCCGTCCCGTGTTTAATATTTCTAATATTTCAGTACGGATCGAGACGCTGTGGAGTATGTTGTTGCCGATTAAGTAAATATTACGTAAATGCTAATCAATAATAATGCATGAAGCGATATTTCTCATATTAATAAAATATTGGTGTAGATATTTATAATATGTAATACTGACAAAGTGTTTTCATATTTTAAAAAATTAAAGATCGTTTTGTCATATAATAAAGTGTATTCTAAAGAAAATAAATACAAGCTAAACTCTAAACAGTAAACAAAAGAAATGGATTCTAAATAATGTGAAAAATTAATACAAAATTCTAATATTATTTAATAAAGCGCTCAAAAATCCCTCCATTTTCCGCTTCACAGAAACCTAGCCAATCATAAAATTCTCGACGTACATTATTTAGAGTTTGGGGTGGAATGCTGTTGCATATTTGTGTAATTCGCATTCTTAATTCTGGTAATGTTTTAGGCCTTTCTTGTTGATGTCCGTAGATTATTTGTTGTAAAAATCCCCACAGAAAAAAATCGTTGGGTGTTAAGTCAGGAGATCTAGGTGGCCAGCGTATATTGCCTCTGGTGCAAATGAGGCGTTGAGGAAAATTTAAATTAAGAAATTCCAAAACTATTCTGGCGTTATGGGCCGGACACCCGTCTTGTTGGAACCAAATTTCCTCAAGATTACCAGTCACATTTCCTACAGCAGGTATAATATCCTGATGCAGTAATTGCAAGTATGTCTGGGCGTTTTAAGTGCGATTTATGAAAAATGGTCCTATAATATGTTTACCCAGAATTCCTGCCCAGACATTTAGCTTCTGTGGGCACTGCGTTTTTGCTGTTAAATTGATATGTTTATTTTCCCGAGACCAATATCGGACGATGGACGAATTGTGGCGACCATAAAGCGAAAAAGAGGATTCATCCGTGAACAAGATATTTCGGACAAAATTATCATCCTTGTCGTATTTTCCCCTCATAGCCTCACAAAAGTCAAGGCGATTAATTTGATCATGTTGGAAAGTTTCCTGACTCTTTTGTGTCTTAAAGCACTTATATTTATGTCGCTTCAAAATATTCCTAACTGTAGTTCTTGGAATGTTCACGTTTTCGGATATTTGAAGGCTCGAACACGGTTCATTTGCTTCAACAAATGCACATACTTGCACCTCCCGCTCCATTCTTTCGTCAGAAAAAGGACGTTCCTGCCGATCGCTATTGTTGCATTTAGAACAGCCAGTAATACAACCGGACTTTTCGAAACGATGGACGATATTTAAAACTGTTTGACGGTTTGGAACTGGTCGATCGGGATACGAAAACACCAAACGCCCAACGACTGCTTCTGCACTTGGAGAAGAATAATACCATTTAATGATACTTATTCGCTCCTCTGTTGTATAAGTAGGCATCACAAAGAAATGTGAAACTCAATATGTATTTTAAATTGTTACGTGTAATAGCCCGTCTGACACGATCATTTTTAATGTACATTTATCTGTCAATTATTGAAGTAATGACAAATTGACAGAAAAATGTACATAAACACTTTGTCAGTATTACACATTCTAAATATCTACACCAATATTTTATTAATATGAGAAATGTCGCTTCATGCATTATTATTGATTAGCATTTACGTAATATTTACTTAATCGGCAACAACATACTCCACAGCATCTCGATCCGAACTGAAATATTAGAAATATTAAACACGGGGCGGGTGAATTAAGAACTGCGACGGCAACACCGCACGACTATTTCCTATACCATTTCATATACGATATTTAGATCATGCCGAGAACCTGGGTTGTCCAACGTGTATATGAAACAGCCAATAATATTCCAGCGACGAATAAACAAAATCAGTGTATACTAATCTGTAATTAGTTGTAAGAAAAGATAAGATAAAATAATTTATTTGTCACAATTTAATGTATATTTGTCAAAATATATTCACATATAAAAATTACAAGTGTGAAACCATTTTCCATCAACATCTGTCTGACAGGGCATTTGAAAAGTCAATAATTTTTGCTTCTTATATCTTTGGGAAGAAGAATTTGACAGCGTAATACTTGATAGCCAGCTGAAGCCTTTTCAAGCTATGGAACGGAATAACGCAGTCGCCGTGATGTCAATTCTGCTAGTTCTGTATGTCTGCGTGTTTCCGTACACCTTGGTGAACATGCACCAAGAAAACCAGGATGAAAACACTTGGACATGTTAGAATATTATATTTTTCAAACAGAGTTCTAGACGAGGATACTTCGCTCAGTGCCCGTACCGCTTGGTTGTGAAGACGCGGGCGACGCACCCCACGCTTAAATCCCGTATACGGCTCGGGAGCGAGAGTTTGCAAAATATGTTTTTTTGAGTTTTACCATTGTTTAATTCTAGACTATTACTCCTAACCATTCTCCAGTTCCCACAATGGCGTCATCCATTTCTACATCCAATCTGTCATGATTTTTATCTCTCAGCAGGAAGGTTGTATTATCCGCATACATTGTCAGTATTGCTTTAAAAATGTTGCTAAAAAAATTATTTACATAGACTAGAACAAATAGGGACCCTAAAATAGAACATTGTGGTCACCTCTAGTGACATGGACCAATCCCGAAACATGTCCTTTCCATAACACCATTTGCCAACGATCTTAAGGTAGGATTCTATCAAATTATTCGCTACTCTTTTAGTACCATATGAGTATGACATCAGTTTTTTTTAAAAGCGTCGCTCGTTCCACGCAGTTAAATGTCTTCCCCAGATCCAAACAGGATATCATCACCTCCTCTCCATCATCAAAAGCACCCGCCACATATTCCAAAACCTTGACATTAGATTGATTACAATTAAGTTTACATTCTGAACAGTCACGTAACGCCAATAACAAAAGCTCAATGAAGCAATAATGCTTTTTAAAATAATTTAATTACAGTGTTAGTTACATTCAATTTATGATAAATGTATTCCGTGCACAATTGTTCTCAATTTCTATCATTATTCCTTTACCCTTCTTGACTTGCTCTGGTCACCTTTCATGAAAGAGAAGACGATGCTGTCATTAATTTTCGAATTTCTTGTGAAAAAAAAATTCGATTTTATCATTCTTAAGAATAATGCTACTTACAGACGTCTAAAATGGTATCGTTAAATCCGTATTTAGATTTGAAATCTTTAAGATGACTCACTTCTTTCCATGATTAAGATAATACTTTCGGAAATAGTTAAATCATGCATCCTCCAAGGAACGATGAATGTGCCATCTTTCTTTCATAAACTTATTATTTAGTCACAAAACATCGCTAAACTGTTTTATGTGGGCACACTGTGTATATTTATACCTCAATAAATCTGACATAAAAAACGTTTCACTTAATTAGTGTCTGTATTCACGACATTTTAATAACAATGTTAAATAGAACATGCAAAAATTCAAATGCGGTTTATTTGATCTTTGTTTTCAAGTCGAATTAGCTGCCCACCTCGGATGTTTATAACAACATAATCAAGTACGATACTAATCCACTTAAGTATTAAGTGTGCATTTAAATCCCTGAAATATTTTAGTGTTCTCTGCGTGTTTGTTTATCACTACGTGCCAAATTTTTCCAGTGTTTATAAATCTTCAACGGTTTACAAGTGTTCGACAGATCTTAATAAAAATACTACTCGTGTAACTTATGTGTACTGCGTTTGAAATATGCGCAGTATGTAGGTTATATTAAATTATGCAGTCGTAAACCATGTACACATTAATTATAATTCTTAAAAATTCAACAAACAAATCTACAACGATTTGTATGGATAGTGCATTTTTGTGAACACAACACCCAGTTAAGAATTTATCAAAGTGTATTAACGGCAATAATTTAAACTTTCATTCCAAATTGTTTTGATTAGCTTGTTTTGTTATGATGTCTTATGTCCGTACTTTTCTTACGCATTTTCTTTTATAAACCCACAAATAGAATAGTGGATGTAATCTCGGAAATACAAGGTCATAGAGCTACAAAATTTTATTGCCCCAAAGTATGTAAACATCCGGGGATTAAAGATTTATCTATCCGTAGTACTATTTTTTACACACACAGACACAAGAAGGTAGTATTGTCGTATAATAAAAGAAACCGCTCTGTCCAAATTTCAAAAGTATTAAAAAGTGAATTTTAAAAAAAGTTTTTCCGAATTGCTACTGGAAGTAGATGCTTTTGTCAGTTTTTTGCAAATATCTCCCAAATTATTCCAATGCCAGGGGTTTTCAACTTAATATTTGCGAACCAATTTTCAATCACACCCACCCCATACAATAATTTTTACTGAAATCGTGTTGTAGATTTAATATTAGTTTCTATTTAATTTAATTGTACACTAGGACCTTAATAACGAACCTAAAAATTACTTACAAATTAGTTTTGTACTGGAATCTATTGCAATAAACTAAGAGCAAGCATACAAAATTTTCTAATTTTTTCGTCAATTATCATATCAATTCTACTTATCAATATTCAAAATACGTAAATGCATAGCAATAATGATGCTCATTTAATAGCCTATGTTCAATTTTGTGATCGTATGTCAGCAGTTGATGAACTACTATTCTGCAAACCAATAGATCTCAAAGCAAGAGCACTTGCGTTGTTTGCTATCTCAAGTGATTTTCTAAACAACGCAAATACAGAGTAGAAAAGTTGAGTAGAAATGTGCTCCGATGGTCTTTGTACAATGTAAGGAAGATTCCAAAGTGTCTAAGCACTTCTGAAACAAAAATTCCACAGTGTATCTGGACACATTGCATGATCCACAGAGAAGCTCTGGCTTCCAAAGAAAAGAGTCCTGGTCTGAATATTGTGCTCGTGACTGTGGTAACCGTAGTAAATTATATAAAAATAAAACCCCTAAAATAAAGAATCTTTTCTGCACTTTGTGGGTGCAGTACATTTAGCGTAACTATTTTATTGCGAGGCAAGATGGTTATCACGTGGGAAATTTTTATAACTTTTTTATGAAATAAGAGATGAAATCGCCATTTTTCTAGAAGAGGAAAACCGACCAGAAGCCGGGAAATTTCAAATGATGAAATTGGGCTACTTGGTCGACATATTTAAGAAATTAAATGTCCTGAATCTTCAATTCCAATGAGGAAACACATATATCGGTTACGAGTTAATTCTTTTTGTAGAAAACTGGAATTGTGAAGAAGAAATGTAAAGCGAAAGAACATAGACATGTCTGCAAATGTGGATAAATGTGTTAAAACTTACAAAGCTGAAGAACAACATGAGGAAGTTGTTTTTGTAACCATTAAAAATCATTTAACCATACTTAAGAAACTAAACTTGGAGTCTGTGTCTTGAAACTACACAAAAACACTAACAGAACAATACACAGTGTTGTTCTGTTACGCTACGGTGTGTAGACAGCGAGATTTTTAATCAGTGCTACTGACGATGACAACTTAGTTGTTGAAATACGTATTTAGCCTTTTTTGTGCTTTAGTGTGGTGAAGGTGTTTTAGTGTTTTTGTGTATTTAACCATACTGACAAGTAATTTTAAAAATTATTTTCTTACTGACTTCAACTTGATACCAAGTTACGAATGGGTAAGAGACCCATTTCAAAATACTCTCGAAGGTCTTTAAACTGCCGAAGAATAATTACGGCAAGTCTCGAAATAAAAAAACAATTTAGTAATAAATCGCTCTTTGAATTTTGGGCAGGGTTGGATGATGAGTTTTCTGCACTGAAAACAAGAGCATTTCATATACATTTTCCACCTTCAATATCCTACCTTTGCAAAACCGGATTTTCTGCGGTGACTGTTTTGAAGACAAAATATAGATCTCAGTTAAATTTAGAAAAAGAGCTTAAAGTGTCAATTTCTAATATTAAACCTTCTTTTTAATCTAATTATTAATCTTGTTTTCAATGAGTTAATTATTAAATACATTATGTACTACACGCTGGGATCAATCCTATTTATAAGTATATTATATCAGTGTAAACGTGTATTTTATTTTTTGTTATGTCAGAATGTTTTTTATTGCTTTTTTCAGTAAAATGAATAAATTTTTTAATAATATTTTTTGTCGATATACCCCCCCCCCATTTTGTTTTATCACGCCCTCCACAAACGCTGTTCTGAACAAATTTATCTGGAATACAAATTTCAAAATTCCGACCGGAATAACACTTTTGCTCTAATCGAATAGCAGTTTTTTTCGGAGGCCCCACGCCAGTTTGCTCAAAATGATTTCGCGTTCGAATGATCCAAAGGTTTCCGTAGGATTATAATAACTCCAGCACTGTTGCACTAAATATTTTACTACAAAACTACATAAAACTACACCTTACACGTTTATTATAAACAGTGACTACTTATTTACAATTAATAGACACTTGTACTGATTTTATTTACACCCGAGATATAACTCCGATTAGAACTATCATTGTGAATTGTATATGAGCTGTTTGATTATGACATCTAATTGATTAACTTTACATCTTAGATAGAACTGTTTGATTTAAACATTAGAGCGAACTGATTCTTCCTTTGCGTCCTATACTGCAAGAAGAATTTAATAATAATAAATTTTCCCAAACCAAACATTATTGGCGGGCAAACTAGTGGTTTACGTAAATTTACAAGTACATAATTTATTTTAAGGCAATATCCAACTACACATAGCTGGTTGGATACTCCAAAAGATTTATCTCATATTGCATTCGCCATATAAACAGTTATGTCTAAATCCAAATCGAGAAATACGATCTCTTATTAAAATGAAACAAGTTGGGTACAATATCATTCCAATGAAGATAAAAGAATTTGAAACTCACCAAAACGATTACAGTAAAAACTAAAATTAATATAGTTAAAACCTCTTTGTTAGAAAATATGTAATCGTGCAGCAAAGAATAAAACAGAGTAAATATGACTGAACGAATCGACCAATTTTCCTTGCATTGAGGTCGTTATAAACGCAATCTTCCACAGGTAAATTTAAAGGTAGCTTAAACTAAATACGGAGATATCTACGCAATGAAAAATGATAACGATATTTGAAATTATGTTTTGCTAACATTAAATATTAACAACAAATTGGCTTTGTGATAACCGAAATATGCATTCTATATAGATTTATTAATAGAGTAAATGTACTTTGAGCTGGATTTGGAATAATTTATTTATAAAAGAAATTTCAAAATTTATATCGGAGGTAACACTTATGCTCAGATGTTAGTTTATTACGGAGATACAGAATTTAAAACTTAATTCGGAACAACTTTTGTATATACATTTCGGGACGCACATACGTATAAGAAAGGCGTGTCGTGCCTATACCTCATTTTTCTGTACTACCTTTGATAGCATTTAAAATTTTAACGTTCAAACATAACTTCTATATAACATAACTTAAAATACATTACATTTTATATTAATCTTATAGAGTTTGCTTTGTCCACGTGACACTAAAGAAAAGAAGTGTCGTTGTTATGCAGCCGTTATGATATAAGATGGTGACAGTATGTGTCTAATTATAAGAATAAGCGAGGTGTTAAGAAGGCCACCCCACGCTAATTATCCATATTTTTATACCTATCAGCGAGGATACCCAGGTTGTCGTTAAAGAAAAAAACAAAATCAAAACTATAAAAACAACAGATTTATTTGTCTAAATGTTTAAAAGGGCTTGCCATGGTCCAGATTCATAAAAGAATATTTACATCAAGCATAAAATGGTTCCAGAATCTTACGAGATCCAAATTAATACGAAAATTAATAGATCAAATATGCCTGGGAGATTAATAAAGGCTAAAGGCTTGATACAAATTAAGTAAGCAGTTGAAAACCATATTGCATACAAACGCTCTACGTACTTGTAAAATGTAAAAGCCCATGTGCAATACATTATACCATTTCGTATATAATCGCACAGTACATTAAATACACGGAGTCGACTTGTCACCAAAATGAAAATTACTACCTGCTCATGTGAAAGGTCGTGACTCTGTCGTGACTGAATTATCTCCTGGACATAGATCGGCTTGTCACCCACAATCAGCTCATCTTAAGTATTAGTATTAGCATAATTGTATGTAATGAATTGTAATCCCTTTGTGTTACGCATCTACGATGGTAATTGCTCATGTAGGTTGACTTTGTCAGGGAGTCTAGTACATCTTGGCTTATTAGTAGGGCACGGATACGAACGGTTGATGACTCATCGCCCATGGGTGCACTATTGAAATGTATTTTTAAAGAAGTTTTAATTTTATTTATATAATTGGACAAGTGGCTGGTGATCTATAAAATACAAAATACCTTATTATTTGTTCATTTTTTCTTCTGTAAGACTTGTTCTCTTTGAATTAAGTACATCCTTGTAGACAGAAAACGTCCTTTCTACATCGCAACTGGTTATAGGTGCGTACTGAAAATACTCTTTTATTTCAGGGTATTTAGCATACACAATTGCCGCGATGTTATTAAATCTGGATTTCTATTAAAAACTGTGTCTAACTTTTGCCGAAGGCCACATCCGAAGTCATTTCTAATGTGGTTAATCCATCTTTTGATTTGAGATTTCGATTTTCAAAATATGTGATTAGTTTAGGCAAATTTCCAAAGTGTTCCTGAAGGAATTTTTTTAAATTTGGTATTTGTGTTAGTTCCTTGCACTCAGAAATACTTCGAGCATCGTCATTTAAACATGTAACGAAATTTTGTAAACTATCGAAATTCTCAGCATAAAAACTATTTATGTGTATGTTTTAGCAAAGCTAAGTGACGAACGTGCGATATTTTGGCATTCTGTAACGATATTTTACAGACTTTGTAATGAATTTCGGAATCACTGAAAATTCATTTTCATATCAGAAAAAGTAACATAAACAACGTTCTAGATCTAAATAAATGATAACTAAAAATGTACGCGTATGTTATTGAAACTAAACGAAATCCAGTGCACACTTACGTCTAGATAATTGAGAGAAGTCGATTCAATAAACCGGTATTAAACAGACTATTACAAAAATGACGAAGTACGTAATTAACAGTCAAAACAATGAAAAAACGAAATTAACGTAAGCATGAATAAAAATTTTATTTCTCTTGCGAAATATAAGGTAAGTATAATAAATTTAAAACGCCTCACGCTCCTACCTACGCCGATGAAAAAAGGATTTTACTCATAAATTCCTTATTTCATGGGCATTTTTTGCTCTTATTCTCGGGCACTTCTCGAGCGTAAAAAGATGTTGCAGTTCACCATAGGAATTAGTGTAATTCAGTAAGCGTGTGTTGTTTATATTATTTCTTTGCTCCGTTGTAACTTCGTCGTAGTTTTAAACCGGTCATGTACGCGTCCTATTAATGTCCAGATAATAAGAACTTTTTCGACTCGAGTTTGTCAACGTGATGCCTTGCCTTCAATAAAATGTTAACAACTTACGATATGTATATATAGAAGCAGATGCATCTCTTGCGGCGAATGTAGGGCACTTGGAAGGGCGGGCTTTTACGCCAAAAGTATTTTAGTTAAATCATAAGATCTGTGTAAAGCGGGCGATTCTATTGTTTACTTTTATTAGTTACATGAGTTTTATTGCGTAAATATGTCTCGTCCACATCCATCGCGAGATACTGCTAAAATATGGACGAGAGATTTGTCTGCTCAGAATGAGTGATATTAAATTTCGATACAAAATTTGCAATGCATTACTTTTGTGGCAACTGAAAACCTGCATAGTAATACATGTGTCGTCGGATGCACATAAAGTACGTATTGCTGGTTTGCTACTTCTTATGAACGCGAGAAAGCATTTAATTCGGATCTACGTAGTGTTAGTAACGTGTAATATTCCATAGAGTACGGTGAATTATACCGAGTTTCCTCGTTTTCTATAAAATTTTGTTAACGGTAAATGTTCTTCGCTTGTGTCCGAGGAATCCATCTTGAGAAAATATTATTTGCCGCCAAAATTAGGGAGGGGCGCAGTAAAATAAAGTTTTTCTTTTGATATAAGTGAATTAACCCCGACAGGTGTTGCTAAAGCTGTGGCATTGATTTAATGTTGTCATACTTACAGCGCAAGGCCTAAAGCCCTTGTAACATAAAAGTCGATCATTAATTTCAATGCTTTGCGGTATAGAGATGATGGTTCCTATGTCAGAAGATGAGGACAATGCAGAAAACGGTCAACCAAAGACAAAGATGATCGTTTGATAGTGTTGCAAATTTTGAGAAACAGACGTCGAACAGCAGGGCAGACCGGAAATGTTTTGAGAGAAATCCGGGGAGTGGAAATAAGTGAACGAACACTCAGAAGAAGGATCACGCAATTCAAACTAGGCTCATAGGTATCGGCAAAAGCTCGTAACTGTGAGGTTCGTCATCGAGTAGCACGACCTGCTTCTGCTCATGAACATGAGAATTGGAATATTGACTAATGAAGTTAAGTTTTGTTCACCGGCGTAAGCCGTTTTTGTGTAAATACAATCGACTAGAGGGAAAGAATATGGCGACGTCGAGGAGAATGATAGTCCAAATACAATTTCTCTCCATGAGTACCATTTGTTAAAGGCACTGATATGGAACATTTTTGGGAGTGTACACAGAGGTAGTGATGGGTACATAACAAACATTTGACAAGATTGCAGAGTACCTTTTGCCCCAATTGAGAGCGAAACGGCAATGTCTATACATCTACTCGCATTTAAGAGACTCTAAAGAACTAATGCAGAATCCATATCATACAACGTATCATCGAGTTTAAAATCGCTATGGGGTTGAAAACGCAATAAAAATAAAGAAAAAGCGTTGTTATTTGTAACAGATGCAACTACTTATATGAGAACGGCTGGTCGGTTCTTGCAACAAACATAGAGTAGTATGAAGCATATTACATGCTTAGCATGTGAATTTCTTCCCCAATCATCTGGTACTGCTGCTGATAACGTCAAACAAAAACTTGAATCAGTTCTAAGTAACATTAAAAAACTGTATATACTTTAAACATGCCCCTATTACAACGCTTGATGTTGAACGGCCGTTTTCAATCTATAAATGTATTTACGGTGACAGACGATTATTAACACCTGAACATATGAAACAATTAATGGTGATTTACTATCATTTGAACTCTCAACGTGAACAGTGAACTGTCAGCATATGTGATATATTTTATAAACCTTGGAATATTGCTTCTATTTACTTTTGTCTAATGTTTTATGTATAGGTACATTAGGTACTAGTGTATAGAGAAACATATTTTTAATTTTTTGTATTTTCCTTTGAATGTTGACAAAATTTGTATATATTTTTCTCTTATCTTTCAATAAATTGTTATATTTATATGTCTGATATATTTCTTTCACGTATAAGTTTATATTACTAAGATTACTTTTAATCAGTTCCTTAACTTCTGCAATCTGCAATGTTTAGGAGGCAACGCGATCCATCGTGGAAGACAACTCGTTCATCAAAAAAAGATATGTACTTATCTTGAAACACAACTTCTACCGCATCTCACAGTATGTTAATATTATTGTATTTATAAGTATATATTATATTATCCTCAATTTAAGTGTCATCTGGAGAAAGTGGAAAGCTTAGCTTAATTGGTTATTTATAAACTAATTCATGTTCCACTATGTTCAATGAAAAAAAACCATGTTTATTTGAAATAGAATATAAACACAACAACACTTAAAATTCTAGTACAGTCTGTACTTTTTGCTAGCAACAGTGTTTCTTCCATCTCAAAGTAAAGTGGCAATATGAATTTAAACTCGTGATATAATTTCAAATAGGAAATCATATTAATTCTAATTTTAAGATTTGGTAAAATGTAAAGTTAAAATTCCTATCCATAATTAAATATTAAGTTTATTAATCGAAGTAGTTTGAGATTATAACGAAATTTCTGTGATTGGTAGATATTTTATGACAATGACATACTTCGCCATTTCGTTTTAAATCGTAAAATAGTTAACAACTTTAGAAAAAATTGTAATTGATTTTGTATATGCTAATATAATGTCCATGTTCCTATTTTTGATGATCGTAACAACCAGATTATTAATCGAATGTTAATTTTATGTAAGTTTATCAAATATTACACATTCTATATAGAAATTCGTAAATATCCTAGCTATCAGATCTTCGAGTTATGTCAATATCGTAGTAATATAATCAGATCAAACAAAATTTATTGCTCTTTAATATCGTAATTTACTATTCAATCCACAGTCATTATAATATAATCTTAATTTTGAAATAATGTAGCTGGACTATATCATTTAATACAATATTAGATTTTTGATTTATCTTATTGTTCTGTACTTATTTCGTAATTTCATCATAATGGACACCATCTGTTTCCGTCATCTAAAAGAACAAAGCAAATGAAAGGGAGTATTTCTATTGAATAAATATTTATTCAAACAAAAAATAAAACGAAGTATGTAATTATACTAAGATACTAGCTTATATACCTTCTCATGGTGTTAATACTGCGTGTCTGGAAATGTTTGTACGCCAATTAAGTTGGTAGGATGGATTTTATTTTTCTAAAGTTAGTGAAATCCAAGCACTAAAACACAGTGAGGTTATATTGTACAGACGTGTTAATAGATACATTAAAAACGCTATTATTAAATGAAAATAGCACTGATAAGTAGAAAATAAGTTTGTTTATAAAAATTCTTGAAAATGTTCTTCATTTGCTTATAAACACAACATTGTAGGTCGTTTCCTGTTTTCAAATACATGGCAAAGCTGTTCTTGTGTTATGTTTTGAATTTCATGCCTAATCGCTTGTTGAAGTTCATGCAAACTCTGCAAACAGTTTTTATAGACATTTTTCTTTACATGCCCAAAAAGAAAATAATTTGGTGATGTTTAATCTGAACTCTTCCGTGACCACAGCCCTTGGCTTATAATACGGTTTCCATAATATTGTTGCAAATAATCTGGTGATCCGTGCAGTATGAGCAATGGCTCCGTCTTGTTGGAAACAGCACCTTGTTATTTCATCATCATGCAGCAGTCTAACAAATTCTGTCAACATGACAGTTTCATATCTCTCTGCATTAATTGTTTCGTTAAAGAATATTTGCCCTATTATTCTCCGTCTTGAAATTGCAATCCAAGTTCCAACTTTTAATGGATGCAAATCTTTTCATGTTCGGTAATTTTGGCTATTTACAGAACCAGATACATAGAACCATGTTTTGTCAGTGAAGAAGGTTCGGTTCAGTAAATCATTATTATCAAGGTGCTCGTTAAACCATTGACAGTTGTTGATAATCACGAGGGTACAATTGCTGCACAACTGAAACTCGATAGATATGCTTTTGCACAACTAACTCTACTAATACCTGAAAAGAACACATAATTAAGAACTTGCGCTTATTTATATACTCTAGCTTGTATACCAAACTGTGCTGGTAGCCTTCGTAGTGATTTTTGGGGCTTTGATTGAATCGTTCTTCAAGATCATTAACAACAGCTTCAGTTAATATTCCAAGTCTTTCGGTTGATTTATCCTTACAAATATAACTTTTTCTGTCAAAACGCTTTGCAATCTCACGCTTGTGATTGCCAAAAACCTCATAGTTGATATTTTTATTAGGAAACAATTCTACAAGCAAAACTGCAAACTGTACCAGCAAGTTCCTTCCTGACTGCGAGTTGCACTTCAAAAGTAGGCCACAAGAATTTGGCGTCTTGTTCAGGCATAAACATTTTAATGCGAAATACATAGTAAAAATGGTGAAATTGTGTTATTTGTGTAAACGTCGATACAAAAAGGCATGTTGAATTTTTAGAAGATTTCTTGGATTCTGAAAGTGTTGCGGTACTACCATAATTGATGCTTTTTTCTGTATTTGATGATTTAGGAGCTTTCACAATTCCACACAACAACATTTGTCTTAAAGCACATTCTGCTGCTTTGGCATCAGCAGCATCATTTGCACCTCCTTTAAGTCTAACATGTGAAAACATGCTTTCGACAGCATCAGAACTAAATGCTCTTGTTAAGACATAATAAAACCCACATTGCTGTAGAAGAAATTTCAGTAGGTACTTCTTGCGGTGAATACTAATGCATGAGCTGTCTCGTTTGTTAAACCTGTCATATCAACGGACGAAGATGATTTTTGAATATCGGCTATATAATTTGGAAATGTAATATTCAACCAGTGAAGCCGTTCATCTGTAATATCAATGTATGGATCAACAATGCTGTCTAATGCATACATATAATGAGTTCTACTCCTAACATTATGAACTTGAAAGAAAGTATACATGGTTTCTAAATATTTGTTGGTACCATCTACATCTTGGAACTGCGGATGCTTATTCTCTTGCAAAACCTTAAAGAACAACTTACGGCTGGTGAAAATATTTGAATTGCATGTAATACGTTTATCTTTTCAAAACTTGTGGGAAATAAATGTTTTTTTTATTAAAAATCTTACAGGTTTTACCGGCAAATCTTTTTGAATAACATGTAATTTTTTTAAAAAATCTGATGTAACAAGACCTTCACTTGAATACAGGTCATTTTCATGAAAATGTTTTATGCAAACAGCACTGTAGTCGGTCAGTTTTGTAGTATCTATAATAAAGAATTAAATTAAATATTCATTATTTATTGTTTTTTATAATTACATTTTAAATTTTTAATTAATGCTCCAGTACAATTGACTATATATTTAAAAAAGTATTTTGAAATTTAGTTATATAAGATTAAGATTATTTGTATATATTTAGGTAAGACAGTAGAACAAAATAAAGTAACATGTATAAAATTGTTTTTCACAACCAAAATTTTAATACATTATTCCACAGATTATTTTATTCTTAGATAAAATT
Source organism: Amphimallon solstitiale (assembly GCA_963170755.1). Lineage (NCBI taxonomy): Eukaryota > Metazoa > Arthropoda > Insecta > Coleoptera > Scarabaeidae > Amphimallon > Amphimallon solstitiale. Next base: position 61,814,155 of record OY720676.1, on the reverse strand, counting down.
TAAAATAAATATGCCTTCCAAGATTTAAAATAATTTACCAAGCAGTTTATTATTCTTTGGATAGATAGCGCCAATAGTTTGAGGTTATAAGAATCAGAAATATCTAGTTATGTGACAGCCTTGTATCGCGCAGCGATGGCAGATACAGTTGGCCTTGGCTTAAGATGCCGCTTAAAATGTCGTCAAATAGATGGCGCCACAATTTTTTTGGAAGAATTTTTAATTTTTACTCCTATTTCCCCAACTTTTAGTGAAGAATAGTGGAGGGAAGTAGTATTTTATAGACTAAATTTTATTATTACCAAGTTAGATTTTTTTTTAATGTCCCAAAGAGCCAGCGTTTTTTTCAATTTTTACAGTCGCCTCGACCGGGAAAACCTCTTTCTTAGTCGAGCTACACATGCGCCAAATGTCACTTTACAAGCGGTCAGTACAAAAAATGATTTTCTCATTTCGGTTTCTTGAATTGATATAAAAACGCCCTCTCCTAAACAGCGTCTTCTACAAATCAATAAGTAATTTGTGTTTTACGCTTAATTACCAGATCAATGAGTCTTAACGTCTACGCGGTATATTTGTAATATCTAACTATCGCTAAAATTACCATTAAGTATTCTTGAAACGAAACTTACACCTAATAATTTTCATATTCTGTCTTGACAAGTTACTGGTTATATAAATATGAGAAGATGGCGAATATTCTTAGAAGGACTAGTTGATATCTATGCTTATTATCTAAATATTTTTATATGCAATGTAATGTTCAAACAACACGCAACCTCCTTAGTTCAAAAAAGGGTGTTTCCGAGCCCGTCGGATTTACTACCATATTGTTTCTTTTATATATGTACTTGAAAAATAAATTAGAATAACAGCGCCATTATAATTAGCTCTTTCCTGGGCTGATCAGATGAAATTAAGCTGTCAAATTCAAACATGCCCAAATAACACTTGAGCTAATAATAATGCTTTCTGTAGAAAGATTGTATTTAAAGAATATTTAATTGGGGTAAAGAGTATACTTAGATATTGGATTAACAGTAGATGGAGGTCCTTATTGTGTGTACGCTCGTCATCACCTACAGTCTACAGTAACCGGGCTAATTGTAGTTTAGAATTTCGCTAGAGTTCAGGTAAATTTATTGGTGAAGATAAAACGCCTTTTAATTTTCTGTTCTCTGCTGCCATTGTAAGTTGTTTTATGTCTCGACAAATAGATTAAGTAGATATCCAAACTTTCGTTATAAAGCGAAATAATTTAATTTCTTTGACTGCTGAACGATTCTCTTATGTTCATTGCAAAACTTGTAAATTTCATATTACGTCTAATATTGTATAATGTATACCGTATGTGTCAATTTTTATTAGGTATATGGATTCAATGTTTACGTGCGATTTAAACATATACAAGTAATACGTGGCAACGTGGCACCCCCACTGTCCGTCACCGATCCCGGCAACAATCGACATCACAACGATTTTCTCCGATCTTCCCACTTCTCCCGACCAGATTTTACATTCAATGCTTAGCTACGAACACGTTGCGATCTAGTCTGCAATAAAAGCCGTCTTATTACTGGAACGGGAAACATCAAATGGCCGCGCGATCTCCTAATCTAGTAGTTTATTATTATTTTCAGAATCCTTTTTTATTTACCTTATTTTTAATTTTATTAGAATTGCGCTTTTGTTTGTGTCATGCAGCGTGAACGCAGCTTAATAATTCTCTGCATTTACTGAAAGGAAAAAGAAACACAAATCCTTGCAACTCGTAAATATTATTTCTGAACGCATTACAAACACCCAAGCCGGTGGTCGAATAGTTACTGCTAACCACGCTAACTTGTATTTACGAGCATGCATCGGTTGTGCTGGCATTGGAAAGGAAGGAAGGGGTACTGTACTATGTTGCCACGTACTGTATGGATTAATCGCCTATGGCTAATGGAAATTGACACATGCTGTATAGTGTAATACAGTATTCTAATCGAATTTAAACTTGGTATTTTCTAATTGTTTTCTTATTCAACAAAAGTTTGGTGTGAAAAATTAGATTAATCCAACTATAATTTTATACTTTGCAATGATAATTTGCCGTTGCCTTCGTGTCACTGGGGCTCGTGCCAGTTCAAGTGTTTTAAATCGTCGTGAATAATACTTACGAAATATATTAAATAAATAATAATAATACGAATGTATAATTTAATTTAAAAAATAACGAGATTACAAAAACAGAATTTTTGATTACATATTTTTATTGTGGAATTGATTTATCTTCTATCGAAAATAAAAAAGGAGTAATGTCACTATTTAAACACAGTTTTGAAAAAATATCGTTTTAAATTTTTGCAGGGCGAAAAGTCTCCCTAAAATATTTCCAGCTTTATAATACTTCCAGTTTATACGTATAAGTGTCATGGACACGAGTTTGTTTTATTTAACATAATGTGTGATGTATTATTATGATTGTCTCTTACAATAACACATCTAAGGACGAATTTTGCATTAGATTATTAGTGCCGACAAATAATTATTCAAATTTTTTTACTGAATGTTCGATATAATTCAAGTAGGGTCATATTTAACAACTGAAATTTCATGTCTTTGTAGTAGAAACTTTAATTATTTATAATAATATAATCATAATAATTATTTATTCTAGTAGATCTGATTTCCAGATATTTACATTGTCAACACTATAATATAAAAATAGACAAATATAATATTATAAAATTATTTATAGAAAACGTAAAAATAGCAGAAGTACACAGAGTTAAAGTTATAAAAAGACACAGAATAGAAAGTAGGTTGTAAAGTAGTCAAAAGCAATATAAAATTGTCAGAAGATAAAATAATGAGGTGTGGTCACCACACAACTTTCTTATACGTATGAGCGTTTCAAATTATAGAACTTTAAGAATTTTTTTAAAAGTTATTCAAAATCCAATTCGAACTACTTGTATTCTTTTAATAAATCTCTATAGAATGCATACTCGCAAGATATTCGACAAAAAGTGCTACTCGCTAAGAGTTACCTTCGGTCCGAATTTTGAAACTTCATATATACAAAAAACATTGCAAATCCAGCTCTAAATACGTTTGTACTCTTGATAAATATATATAGAAGCCATAATTATTCGACATATTTGCAAAAAAAACGCTATTCAATAAAAGTAAAAGTGTTACTTCCGATCCGAATTTAGAAATCTTTTTTATACAAAAGGTATTGAAAATTATGTTTCAAATACTTTTATACTCGTAATGTACCAGTCTACTTCTATTGGCAAAATTCGATATTTTCACCGAAGTAAACTACTACTTCCGGTCTGCCAATTTTACTGAAAATCTAATCAGATCTCAAGAGGGTGATTATACTCGTAAACACAAAATTTGGAACTGATAGCTATAGCGGTTTGACCGCTATCGTGCTCACACACACACACATAGGGTAAAAGTTGGATATATGCCCCACCTAAGAAAAATAATTTATTTCTATTTTACCTTATCCTATCAATCTACTGTTTTTTGCTAAAAGAAATTTCAATAATGTATGAACCTGAAAATACAATATATATTAAAATATAGTTGTATTTAGGGACCAATAAGTTCGATTTAAATAACATCTACATTTGGCCATATATCCCACATACGTTGTGTTTATGCCCCACCACGTGGTATACATGCCGCACCGTTGTTTTCATAAGGGATATATGGCTGTAGACCTGTAGAGATACCCGGTTGTACATTTTCTAAAATTAAGTACCGGGTGTTTTTTTATCTTTGATATCATTTTGATCACCTGCAACTTTCTTGTTTTTAAAAATATCAGAATGAAGCAAAAATCATTTTGCATAGGTATCTATGAAGTTTTTTACGTTTTAAAAAATAAAACAAAACACTAACGATTTTCCAAGATATTAACCTAACTTATATTTTTTTAAATGGAAAGCCCTAAATATTTTCGGATATTTTGATTTTACATGAAATTTCAAGTATATTTTATAAAGCATACCCTATACCTATCTTCAACGGTTTGCGAGAAAACGGCGTTTAAACATGCCATTTTTAGAATAATTTAATTTTGTAAAATTGTTTTTTTTAATAATTTGTTACTTTGTTAATCGTTAACCTTTTGTTTTATTAAAAATAAACTTTCTAAATAATTATGAAAAATGATTTCTGTTTGATTTCGACATCTTTAAGAACAGGGTTACAAAACTAAATTTTTCATTGTTGGATGTTTAAACGCCGTTTTCTCGCAAACCGTTGAAGATAGGTATGGGGTATGCTTTATAAAATATACTTGAAATTTCATGTAAAATCGAAATATCCGAAAATATTTAGGGCTTTCCATTTAAAAAAATATAAGTTAGGTTAATATCTTGGAAAAACGTTAGTGTTTTGTTTTATTTTTTAAAACGTAAAAAACTTCATAGATACCTATGCAAAATGATTTTTGCTTCATTCTGATATTTTTAAAAACAAAAAAGTTGCAGGTAATCAAAATGATATCAAAGATAAAAAAACACCCGGTACCTACTATGAAGAGATCGCTCATAGCATATATTTTGCATAAAAAAATTGATCAAAAAATATAAAAAACTTTATTTAAGTAATGTTTAAAATATAACGCTATTATAAGACTTTACATCCTACAACTTCTTCTTTACAGTGTCTAACCTTTTCTTAACTTTTCCACAATTATTGCATCGGGGGTTGTACATTGTGCAAGTTTCATGCAACCACAATTCACAGTCAATGCATTGAATCCAGTCAACTGTCTCTTTCGTAGATAGATAATTTTCCAGGCACTCAATGCAGTCTACATCATCTTGGGAATCTTTTGCATCGTCTCTTTTTTGTGTTTTCCCATTTTTACCCATTAGTTTGTTTTTTTCTTTTTTAGTTTCTTTTACTTTACCTTTTGACTTTTCCTTTTGAACAACTTTTTTTCCTTTGGTATCAGTATTTTTCTTTTTCTTATCCATAAAGTCTTGTGAAGTTAAAATTTCGGCTGACTGTTTCCTTTTATTAAATTTACTTTGAGGAATTGATGGAATCGGCGCAATATCTTCTAAATATTTTGACGGAGTTTCTACGATAGCATCAGATTGAACACTTTGAGATTCCGTCTCTGTAGAATTTTGTTGCGCATCAATAATTTCAACTTGTAAACTTTGAGAATGAGAATTCTCAGTCTCAGTCGCAGTCGCGTCATCACTATTATCCGTGATATTAGGAATCATAATAAAATTGTCTGAGTCATCGAAAAAGTTTTCTGGTAACTCATCAACATTTAGAAATGGTTCCATTTCAACTTCGCTATAGTTGTTACCATTTTGCTCTAAGTCATTCCTTAAAGTAAAATCGATCACAGCATTTGAGTCTTCAGTCGTACGATTTTGGTCCTGTTGTTCCGGGAGAACAAATCTGTTTGCCACATCCGATATTTTGAAAAAATGGTCAGGAACTGCACTCGGATTAAAAGGAAAAATCCCCGTTGCTTGAAATCCAGATACACCGTTTCCGACTGTACTGGCCTTATTCCATGCTTCTCCAATCAATTTTCCTGCGCTCATCCTATCTATCTTCCTTTCTTTATGAATAAACATAAAATTTTGAGCAGCGTCTCTAAAATAATCTTTTAATGGCTTAAAAAATGACCTGTCTAGTGGTTGCAAAGCTTGGGTGGTGTGACTAGGCAAGCACAGTAGAATCACATTATTTTGATCTGCAATCTCTAACAATTCTAATGAACAGTGAGAAGTATGACCATCTAAAATTAGAAGAGCCTGGCCAGGACTTTTTCTAGGAAGAAAATGTTCTTTAAACCATTTTAGGAACAGGTCTGTATTAATGTACGACGATTGCTTGTTCATGTAGATGTCCGAGCCAGGTGACAAATCTTTTAAATGCTCCATCTTCTTACGAGTTCCCTTCAAAATTAGTACTGGAGGCAAAAACGTTCCCTCGGCATTGCAACAAGCTACAATTGTAACGTTCTCTCCTTTTTCCACAGATGTTAAAACATGAACGTCCTTACATCCTTTAGTCGCAATAACTTTGCCAGGCTTATTGTTCAGTTGGATACCCGACTCATCCATGTTATATATTGATGCAGGTTTATCCATTAAGTTATTTTGTTCAAGTGTGTTTTGCAATAAAGCAAAAAAAATGTTCACTTCTTCGCGACACATTCCTTTGGCACGAGCCAAAGATAAACCTTCTGATTGCCGCACAGATAGTTCTGGATGTCTTTCTAAAAACGAATAGAGCCAGTGAGGGCCTGCTAGAGTTTTGTTTTCTTTCGAATTCTTACTGAGCAGTGCCTTTTGTTTGCCTAGTTTTTTAGCAAATTCGAATGCGAGTTGTCTAGTAGTTCGACGCGATGGAGCAAAACCTGCTTCTTCCAATCGTTTGATGTGGGCGACTAATCTTTTTTCATTTTGAAATCCTAGTGCTGGTGGTTTTCCCAAAGGTTTTTTTGTTCCATCACCACTTTTTATCCTCCTTCTTAAGGTTCGAGACGGGATATTGTAGAAGCGGCTAGCCTGGTTCACCCCCATGGCCCTAGTTGATACCATTATTATGGCTGTGTTGAGGTTTTCTTCTGACCATGTAGCTCTAGGAACAACATTGGTTTTCCTGACGTACTTTCTCGGCATACCTATTGTAGAATGAATGTGTAAAAATGCAAATATGTCTAGGTACCTAATACTTATATCGAACTACTGTGAGAAATTACAGGCCATATATCCCATAATCAAGTGGGGCATATATCCCTTTTTTGTGGGATAAACGCCCCACCTCATAACTTTCATTAGTAACAATCAGTCGTATTGAAATCGCTCAAAATACTTAGGTTAACTATTTTTCTGATCTCAGTTTTCAAAACAACTATTTATCATGCAAGATACGGTAATAGGAGCTTAGCACAGGCCACCAAAAACTAAGAATTACATAGCATAACTTTGCACTTACCGTTCAAAGTTTATTCAACGAACAACGAATTAACAGTAGCCGGCGTGATTGTTTTCGTTAGGTGGGGCGTATATACCACATTATATTATAGCGCCAAAATTCAAATATTCTCAATACATTACTCAATACTTGGGGTGGGGCATCTATCCTACAGGGGCATATATCCAACTTTTACCCTATGTACACATACAGAGAGAGACATTTTTTAAAAACCACTTTTTCGGAATCAGGGGACCTCAAAACGTGGAGATGTTCATCCGAATACACTGTATTTTATAAGATTGAAAAATTATATGAGTAGTTCATAATATTGACGTGAACACACTCACCCTCAAAATTTTTCCCATTATGATATTAGGCTATATTCTAAAAGCTACAAGATGCTCATAAAAGACTATTAATTACTTTAATATAAAGTGCCTGTACAACGTAGATACTGCAGATATCTATGTAGAAAATATAATTTAACTAAAAAGCCGCATTCCCGGAAGTAACCAAGAAACTGCACACAACATTATGACTTGCGTGATGTATTGACGCAAGAAAAGTCTGGTAAAATTAACTCTGACTTGTGCTCGTGCTCCGTGCTATTTAAAATCCATTACATATTAAATGCACATGGGAAATACTGTTTTAATATGTTTTAAATTTTAATATTGGAACAAGTGATTTGTCTATTTCGGTAACAAATATTAAAAATGCTTAACTTGCGATATATCTACAGCCTATTTAAAAATAAAATATGTTGATGCTGGATATTCAGAATTATTGATTTAGTAAAGAACCTGAAAACAAGCAGAAAGCATTGTTAAACCTAATGTTTTTGACTGAAGTATAACTTATGAAGATATTCTCTTCATCAAATCGTTAGTATAACGAAACACTGAATTGTTAAGAGGAATGCAATGATTTATATACTATTTTACGTTAATCATAAAAATTAAAGGAGCTAGAAACATTGTCACCATAATTCATGCACGAGGCTATTAGATTTGAAGGGACAATGCTATTTATATGTATATAACAACTTCCGCAACTATCAATTCTCGATAATTATTTACGCATCTAATTAATCCTTGATTAATTGAAGCATTGTTTGTTTTCCATATACAATGAGCAACGCTTGATGTTTGCTAGTTTATTAAATCTGATTTGTGCAATGTGCTCTTTGTAATAAGCTCAAATAATTTTGTTTGTCCACGATATTTTTGGTTAAAATCGTAGATTTTGTCTAATCAGGCCTTTCACACATGCAATATTGTTGCCCGTTGATACAGTACTGTAGCATACAAATTGCTCTTTAGTTAAAATTTGATAGTTGATGTTAATTACATTTTTGCTGACACTGAATAGTGTTACATTAATGTTTCTAGTTCAAAACGCTTTTGAAGCAACAGATATCAAGAGATTTATATGTTACATAAAAACCCGTTTATTCAGTTTCAGTACCAAAACACCTGTATCTGTACATCACTTCAAAACTTTTTCTTCTTCTTTCTCATTCCTTAAGACTTAGTCTTGTTTGTTTTACTCTTGTCTCTTTCAGTCTCTTGGGAAGCAGATGTCCAGTTCTCGCACCATCTTTTGGGAGGTAGACCGGGGGTCTCCTTGTACTCGGCTTCAAAATGTTTTAGAATATTTGATAGCAACCTCCACGTATCCATAAATTTGGCTGTTGCCCCACAAGCAAATGTCAATGAACATAGACTTTTCGGTCAACAAATCCAATAAACCGAAGCCAAATCGGAAAGTTCCAGATAGTAATTTGCAGAACTTCGGGAGGGATGACTAGGTGTTAGGCACAAATGTTAAGCGTCTAAGAATGTGTGTTGAGTGAGTTCTTGGTTAACAAAAGTTTATTTATGACCTGCCAGTGTTATGTGGATTCAAACAACAGTGTCACTAAACAACCAGAGTATGACAATCAACTAGAAGCGACAGTATAGTTGAATCCCTTGATGTTTCGTGCCCCACTTTAATTTCCATGGATTTGAGTAATCAACAACCAAATGCACTACAACCAATGACAGGAGACACCAGAACAGACTAGGGAAGAAGAACAGAGACATTCTTCTAACATGTTTGTCACTTCTCGTTGATCATTGTTTTCTGGTTTTAACTGGCGATGTTGGATGACAAAGTCGCCAAAGGATACCAATAGAAAAACCAACATATTAACACGAGCTAACTGTGCAGCGTTTTAATACTTTTTGATCTACTAACTTTTCGAATTCCTGTTATTATCTACATCTCGTGCGTTGCGATTTGTACAATGCAATAAAATTCCTTTTGTTTTCAAGTAATAGTATATTATTCAACGAGTTTGCGTGGACAATTTTATTACACGAGGATGAAGTTTGCAGCACTAGCTGCGCTCGTGCTGCAATCGTCCGAGTGTAATAAAATATCCACGCAATGAGTTGAATATAATACTTTATCTACTAATGTCCAAATAACACATTGGGTTGTAATCAACAATATTTATTCAATAAATTACAATTAATTAAGATATTATATAAATACAATTAAATATTATCGAATTATATTACTTTGTATTAAAATTGAGCTTATATTTTTATTTGAATGTGTGACAGCAGAAATATTTGTATCAGAAATAGTTGCAGTTGATGGATTATTATTATTATTATTATTAAGAGTTGTGTTTTTATTTATGTGGTTTAAAATTCTGGTTGAATTTTTTGTTTTATAAGTTAAGGAATCGACAACACACATCTGGGCACAAGAACTAGACATCCAATCACCATGTCTCATACATATTGGCATTATCGGATTCCATAAAAATACTAGCTGACGACCTTCGCAAGCAATGGCTAGTGTAGGTGTTCCAGTTTGGCAGTTGCAAAAATGTTGCGATATCCTTTCCTGTTTTGGCAATCTTATTAATACCAACATTTTGAGTAACACACTTTCGATTCCTGTATTGTAAGAAAAACTGTGAAGAGGTTACTTGTGGAGGACGCAAATTAATATATTTTTTACAAATGTTGTAAAAATTCTCTCCTGTTACAATGAAAGTTCGTGGCTTGTTACTTTTTGTAGCTTTTTTTGAAATAGTAACCCTCATAGACCCTCCTAAATCTTCCACGTTACTTCTTTGCAGAGAATGTAGTTCATTACCCCGTAAACAACCCATTACTCCCATAATTAAAATAACCTAAAATATCAAATAAATTTTGCAAATTCTCAGTAAAAATATTTCTTACTTTTGACAATAAATATTTCTTGTCTGATGCATCCGATATAAATTTTTCCACTTGTTCGGAAGTAAATGTAGAAGCTTTTGTAGGTCTATAATCTTCATTTTATCGTTTTAAAAACATATGAAGCTTTGAATATTTGTCGAGGTCAATATTCTCTTCTAATTTCAATGTTGCTTTTAACATTGAGTGAAAGGACCATAATGATGATGCCTTATACTTTTCAGCCAAGTTTGCGAAATAGGAAAGTAGTACGTTTTCGGAAAATGATGTGGCATTATTTTTCCTCTTCCAATTTAAAAAATTTAGGTAAGTTAATTCGTATTTATCCTTCGATTTTTTGGGTAGCAGTTCTTCAGTTGCTTTCTTAGCTGCATTGACTAACTCTGGCGGAGAACACGAAATATTATACCTTTTCAAGCAGACAGAAAAAGCTGTAGACGTGTTAAGATTTTAAGTTGCTTAGAATAATAATAAGCACGCTACTTGACATTTAACGTTTGACGTTCGATGTTGTTCAGTGCCTACGCAACTAAGATGAAATCTCTATTTTTTCAGTGTTTATTTGAATATAATTGGTTATATTTGCCCGCCTCTTTTTTCATTGGTCCCTGGTGTTGAATAATATTATTCAACAGTTTCTTATCCAATCAAAAACACTTTATAAACACAGTGTTTAATAATAAGGTCTAATATCTAATATAATAATAAACGTAATTATCAAATTTTACCCATTTTTAAGTAATTGTACTGTTTGATTTATTTTTGAATTAATTTTTTTATAGGATTCTATTTTCATCTTCTTCAGTGAACATAGAATTGGTCAGTTCTATCACGTGTCTTTTGAGGTAATGCTAAGCCTTTTTTTGTTTTATTTAACTCTAGCTCCATCAATTTTATTCAATTCCTTGGTGTTTAATATAACAGACTGGTGTTTATTGCTGTGTAAAGCTGTAAATTCAACAATAGCCTTATTTGGTGTGCATTGCCTGTGTATTAGCAATGAGATTTGCATTTGTTTTTCTTTTGCTGCGTCACAACATTATATGACAAACCATCATTAACGTGAAACAATGTTGATTATCTGTGATTTATTTGTCTCACATATGTAGTATCTTGACGGTCTTAATTATTTAATTTTTTTCAATATTTTACTTATTTCATTCTTTATGTACATGTTGATGACTGCTAAAGTGTCAGTAAACATTGTTATTGTTATAGCGATCATTGTAGTTTGCTTGTCGACAACTCTCTGAATTTTTTTTTCAAATTTTTGAAGTTCTTCCTCAAAAGGTCTGTTTCATATAAATACACAACAGACATCATGGTATCTGATTTCATTCATTCCTCCTCTCTTTTTCATTCTTGCATTTTTGTTACCATTTCTTCAGATTTAGGCAATTTATGCAATCATTCACTGTTTGCATTTGCTAATGAATTTTCAATTAATAGAATGACCACATGTCAATCATGGTTGGACGATTGCTAAAAATGTCATTTCAAAATCACAATGCTTAAAAAACAAAAATAATGAAACTCAGTTCTATAATTTAGTAAACAGAAAATAATAATTTATACTTACACAATTTCAAACTCATACATATGACAAATAGGTAGGGGATTTGTGAATTTTTCAAAATAAAAATACGCAATTACAATGTGACATGTTTTCCCTAATATTCTTCCAGATTTAAAGATTAATTTTATATCATTTGAAAAACGATATATATTGTAGATCTAGAGGGATTACGAATAAATTTAATCTTTATAAATTATATTTTCGTAATGTGTTAAAAGCAGTCATAAATTAGGCTAATACGAATAATTCTTCTTCCACACATCTATACTTTATGGTACCTAATTCAAAGTTTTATCATAAACATGTCAATATTAAAAATAAACCACTCCATCCTTACATAACTATTTCGTTTACTATCGCTTTTGACGCATAAATAACGTTGGTTTATTTACTTTAACTATATAATAAAGTAATATGTGGTGCATCCTCTGAGGAAATCAAAACTTCTACTTTCTATACCTATATGTACTTCTAACAGCTTCACGATAGCACAGATGTATAAATACGAGGGTAACTCACAAAGTAAAAGCAGTTTGTATTAAAAAAAACAGTTTAAGAATATTTATATATATTATATGTATCCATGTACACCGGCGATATATTCAAATTATACACCTTAATAATTACAATCGTAGTAAATGTGTAGAAATAGTAATAATTTAAACATAACATCCTGATGCCAAGGCAGATTCTGTGCCAATATATATCGGAGGAACAAAATCGTGTTGACATTTTGGAAAATGTACAATGCAAACCCTTAAGATTTGCACGGATGCCGGAAACTTTATTCACTGTGAAGTAATTAAATATATCACACAATTATATTAATATATTAAACACATATGTATTTTTATAATTTTCTAAATGTGGGGGTGAACCTGAGTTTGTCGCCCCAAAGAACACAATCGTTTGATATATAGAAGAAGATTCTTCTTCTGGAGACTGCCATAAATGTTTTAGAATCTGGAAAGGATACATCCATATTAATCTACATTGGTAGAAAGATATCATCTACATATAGAATTTTCTGGTGGTTTCATTATTTACTATGAAGGGAAAAATGAGTTTTAAGACATAAAACAACAAGAGAAATAGAGAGGGTTAAAATCAATGTATATAGCAATTACTTTCTTAAGATATGGGCTATAAATAGTGATAGTTTTAAAGCACATATTTTATTTGATATGCGCAAATTATATATACACTGTGGAAACTACTTATGGAATAAAATCAGTAACTTCCAAACTAATAACATTTGTCGAAAACGCTGAAACAGGACAACTTTTATTTTAAATTGCGCTGGTTTTAAATCACTGCACCTATTAGTGACGTCATCTTCTTTAGAGCTGTGACGTCATACGCATTTTTTTTAAATAGAATGCTATATTTTTTTATAAATTCGTACATAGTACTATTAAATACCTTTTCAATGAACTAACACTAGTTAACTTTATTTTCAACAGTTTTTGAGATTAATAAACTAAATAACACAATTTTGTTTTCTGGACAATAACTGAAAATACAAAATCATTTTTATAAGTATTAAATAAATCATAATCTTTTACTTTCTTATACATAGTATATAAGGAGGTATTGTGATGACAAAAGTTTTCGACCGCCAGATTTTTGCAGATGTCCACATTTTGAGGTTCTCTGATTCCAAAAACGTGGGTTTTAAAAAATGTCTGTGTGTGTCTGTCTCGATATACGTAACACATGCCTGCCTTAATTTTCATAAAAACCGTTTTTTTTGTTTTTACGAAATCGAATTTGAAGAAAAGTAAAAGTAAGTTAGCTTTTGAAATGATGAAACTAATTGGATTTGTTTTCCTACTGTCCGAACATCGATCAAAATATACGCATGCGTCGTGCAGTTTCTGATATTTTCCAACTACTCTGCGAACAAACCTAATATCACACTTTTACGACTGGCTGACATCAATGTACCTTGTGATTTTGAATATCTCTTATCCTTTTCACGAAAGACGAGGTCGTGGAAGTGGTCTCATAAGGCAAACAATTATATTTGCTGTGAATGCTAAATAAAAATGACCTTTGGTAGAGTGCAGTTCTGTGCTGTACCGGGGATATTTTATCTCGAAATCTCGTGGCGAGATTGTGTGTGTCGGTTCTAAAGCTTATCTTACTATATAGATATGGCGGCGACCTTAAGGAAAGTATTTTGTGACATAACTAAACATCTCAGCTTCCGCCTGTTCTCCATATTCAACCAACCTGACTAGCCAGCTTATGAGAAATGTGATAAAATTTTCGAATACAATAAATATATCGCAAGCATATACCGTAGTCGACATATTTTAATTTCTGATACGAAAGTAGAAAGAGGAAAAGAGGGCGACGAAATAAACTAAAGATAAACATAAGCGAGGCTGCCAAGACAGTACACTGGACAAACGTTTCCTATGAAATGTAAGGCGTGAGGGTCTCCCGACACTGCGTTGCTCTCCCACCATTGTTAGCAAGCAGGCATCGCTGCATATTATAAGGTCATCTTCTGCATGGGATAGAAGTATAAATCGAAATTAAAATTTGACGACTACGGTATATATTTCGTTTTTCGTTATACTATCCAACGCAGAATGATATACAGGAACACAGTAAGAGAAATAGGGCAGTACAAAAATTTTGCACGTGTGACAATATCTTTTTAGGTTATAGCAACACATTCATCTTTTTTCTTCATGGTAGTATTGAAAATATGTTTGCAACCAACGGTAAAGGAACACTATCAATCTTCAGGCTAAATATCTATAAGATGTTGCTGCAAGCAATGTTAGAGCCAAATAAAATCGTCTTCGATTTATTGGAATTAATACTGTAACGAAACCAGTAGACATCCGGGCGACAACAAAAGAAAGGCACACTTCCGAGCGACAATAAAAAGAGGTTGTAAATCATCTCTGCGCGACTGGGAAACATCATAAAGCAATAAATAATCCATTTGCGTTGTATTTCGTAACGAGACAGAATGTCTATGGAATGTTCCACAAACATCGAGAGGGAGATGGAGTTTACGCGAATTCTTTGAGATGTTTCGTATGTGTATATGAGGCGGCTGGGTCACCGATGGATGAATAATTCCGGAATAAGAAAGTCCTTAAGTAGTCTCGTGCCGAACAGTAAGATAAATATAAGAAATAAGTAAATAATTCTTTGAGTGGTAGCCGAAGAAAAGACATAAATATTAGAGTGTTCTAAATACGGTGCAGTTTTTATTATAGTGTAATGACGACATAAATATTACCGTGTTATATAAATAGAAGTGATATAAATATACGGACATATTAGTAATAGAAATAAATACATGTGTTAATTTAAATCGTAGTTATTTAAGTGTGATACAATAGTTTATTATTTTTTATATTGTAATTAATTTTAAATGTATGAATATACAGACTGTTTTAAATAAATTAATTGCACGAGTTGTTTATTGCGAACTCGAAAACGTTACAATTGGTGTCAGTGTGGGATAAACAATATAAGTGAAAATAAATAAATAAATAAATGGCTACCAAACGTTTGGAAGAACTAAAGGTCTCCGAGTTAAGGGCAGAATTGGAGCACAGGGACGCAGATACGTCTGGAAAAAAAAACAATTTTCCAGGATCGGCTTCGTGATCTTTTAATAAATGAAGGTAAGGATCCCGAGAAATATTTGTTTCAAGTACAAGCTGATCTAAGCTTAATAATGGAGACTTTAAAAGATGAGATGTTAACTGAAATAGCAAATAATTCAAAAACTTTAAAAGATTAAATTTCAAAACAATTCAAGACTCTAAGAGATGAAGTTGCAATACAATTCGAGACTAATACGGAGACTCTAAAAGAAATTGGAAATAATTTAAAAGCTTTAAATAAGGAAATTGCAAATAATTCAAAAGCTTTGAAAGATGAAATTGCAAATAATTTAAAAGCTTTAAGAAATGATATTGCAAGTAACTCAAAACAACTCGAGACTACTTTTAAGGAAGACATTCAAAAGAATTCATCGAATGGGAGACAGGAATTTTCTGGGGCCATCGAAGCCGTAGAACAGAAAGTTGAGGAGCGCGTGTTCGGAATGGGGGACAAGTTTGGGGTTCAGCTTCAGTTGCCAGCGATGAACGACTGCGGTCCCCATGACGCCTCAAGCGGAAGCCTGGAGATCTCCCAAACAGCAAAGGCAAAGGTAGAACCTCCCACCTTCGATGGGAAGAGGTCATGGATGACGTACCGGAAACAATTCGAAGCCGCTGCAGGAGCAAATGGGTGGACGTCCCCGGAGAAAGCTACTGCTCTGATTGTGTCGTTAAGAGGAGAGGTCAGTGACATTCTGCAGATCTTACGTCCGGAAGAGTGTCAAGACTACCTTAAATCAATCAAGCGTCTTGAGATGAAGTATGGGCATGCACACTTGGAACAGGTAGTCCGACGATTAGTGAATCAGGGGCAACCTAAGAGAAGAACGCTCCGATGCTGGAATTGGAAATGGAAATGGAAATGGGCCATGTGCATAGTAAATGCGAGAAGGAGCCTAGAAAACCATAGCAGAGCAGCAAAAACTGAAACGGGTCGATGAGAAGAGGCAATCGTCAACCCAGTATCGTAGAGCCTCAAAATGAATAGCGCCAATTGCATCTGTGCAACACCAAAACGCTGATGCTGTTGCAAGGAGACCACGTCCAGAAGACTGCAGGCATAACAACCAACTAGAAGAAAAATCGGCCAACACATTCAGAACTACCGTGATTGACGATCTGTGGCAACCTGACAATTTGCGGATCGGTCAAGAAGCTGATGAAGACCTTGGTTCATTGATGTATTGGACAGGTACTGGTCGCAGACCGGCTTGTCAACAAGTAGCTCCTCGTTCAGAGGGACTGGAATCCTACTGGGCTCAATGGGACTCTCTGAAGGTGGAGGATGGCCTACTCAAGCGTGTTGTGGAGAACCCAAATGGAGAAGACTACGTCAGCGAACTTAGGCGAAGGTTGGAGGATGCCCACGAGCGAGTACGCCATCACACTCAGGATGCCAGCGACCGGACGAAGGATCGTCACGACGTGCAAGCCGAGAGAGGTGGTTACCGAGAAGGAGACCTTGTTTGGTTGTATAGTCCTCAACGTCGCCGAGGCCTGTTCCCAAAGCTCCAACAACACTGGGAGGGACCATGTGAAGTACTAGAGCAAATAGATAACGTGGTTTATCGCATAAGACTAACACCCCATAGTGAGCCAGGGGTGGTGCGTTTCAACCAATTGGCCCCATACCATGGACGTGACAGCGGTGAAGTGGCGGATGTGCGACAAATTACCGGAAAACCTAGAAAGCCAACTTATGGGAATACCTTGTCGATTCACGAGGACGAGCACTCGAGCAAAATATAAGGAGGCTGGCAATTCGGAAACTGGGCTGCGGATTAGACAGTTTGGAATGAAGAACCGTAAGAAACATGCTGGAGGCAGTGTTTCGGTATGCTGATATGGAAATGGTCGTGCGCGGCTGTCGGCCCAATCAGCCCGTTGTGCAGCCTGGAACGGTGGATTGCCATTTCCACAAGACGGCTGTGTGCATCCGTGGGTCCCGGTGTGGATTTCGTCATCCGCCAGCGACAAGAACATGGAATAGCGTGCTTCGGGACGAAACGCAGTTTTTAAGAAGGGGGCAATGTAACGAAACCAGTAGCATCCGGGCGACAACAAAAGAAAGACACACTTCCGAGCGACAATAAAAAGAGATTGTAAATCATCTCGGCGCGACTGGGAAACATCATAAAGCAATAAATCATCCATTTGCGTTGTATTTCGTAACGAGACAGAATGTCTATCGAATGTTCCACAAACATCGAGAGGGAGATGGAGTTTTCGCGAATTCTTCGAGATGTTTCGTATGTGTACATAAGGCGGCTGGGTCACCGATGGATGAATAATTCCGGAATAAGAAAGTCCTTAAGGGGTCTCGTGCCGAACAGTAAGATAAATATAAGAAATAAATAAATAATTCTTTGAGTGGTAGCCGAAGAAAAGACATAAATATTAGAGAGTTCTAAATACGGTGCAGTTTTTATTATAGTGTAATAAAGACATAAATATTACCGTGTTATATAAATAGAAGTGATATAAATATACGAACATATTAGTAATGGAAATAAATACCTGTGTTAATTTAAATCGTAGTAGTTTAAGTGTGATACAATAGTTTTATATTTTTATATTCTAATTAATTTTAAGTGTATGAATATACAGACTGTTTTAAATAAATAAATTGCACGAGTTGTTTATTCCGAACTCGAAAACGTTACAATACTAAGCAATGCGCTAGCGAAATATTGTGCAAATAATCAAGATCCCGGTTCATATTAACAACAGCAGGATTCCACCGACTGGGTGAAACGAACAATAAATCTATGAGTCGTCGGCATATGCATGGAAACTACAAGAAGTCAAACCCTAAATTGTAATTTGTTGTGATTTACAGTTAACTACATGTTACGCTATCTCTAGATATATTTTTAAACCATTAGTTAATTATTAATTCATAGATTTTCAATTGATACAAAAATTTAAGGAGTACCTATAACAAAACAGCTAGTAATATATCAAAGAAATATTGAGTCGAACATAAACGCTACACTATTATTAGAATATTTTTAAAAACAACCTGGTAAGTACGTTTAGCATTTTCCTCGTTAAATAGTAAAAATACCCTATTATTATATTCTTGATTTATAAAGCAAATATCTGGCTCATGTATTATTCATTTTGTAGACATAGCTGTAACTGAATTCAAGCCTTCTATTATTGATTTATAATTTCAAATCGCATGCTTACTTCACATGAATGTTCTCTTCTTTATTAATAGAAAATTAAATATCTTTCATAGAGTAAAAGTAATTGCCTGATATTCATTTAGTCTAAATTTAAATATGTGACTAGGTGTTAGTTGAGAATAAACAACTATTTCATATAAAACAGTTAGAAGCCCAATCTCAGAAAATATTGTTATATAATTGTTAGTAACATTTTTTATTTATAAAGTATTTTTTAAGTGCCGGTAATACTTTTCTGTTATGGTGATGTCTGGATTTATTTAGTGCATAATTATTTCTGTGAATTTCTTGATTTTGTATTTAATAGAATAAATCTCTTGAATATGTATGGAAATACGTAATTCACAGGTGTTTACATTTAGATTTTCCTTTTCCCTGCCATTTCAAATAAATGTAATAAATATCTTCTACTCCGTGAATGTAACAAAGCAGAAATGAGGAAATTAAAAAAGGATGCATGGAAAAATACTGGTGTAATACAATCGCAGGCACATGTTTCGGAATCGTTAGTCCTCATCAGTAATGTATAGCTGTATATTGCTCGAATAATATGTGTAGTATTACATGTAGGACTTTATACTATACATATTATTCAAATATGAAATATGTTAGAGGAAAAGGATATATTTGATTATAATTATTAGTAATGTATATCAATTATATTTAATTTATTTATTTAGTTATATTGAAATTCATCCTTAATAAAACTAATATATCCACTTATAGAAACAAAATGTTTAATGTAATCGATATTATTAAGTTTCTCAAGTAATAGTAAACGCATACCTGGATATTTTAACTCGCATAAAAATATGGTAGAAATTAAATCCCACCTGTCTAGCGAAAGCGTGAATAAATTTCCAGAGTTGATTTAAAAGGGGAAATCCTGACACAGCGTGACTTACTATCTTAGGTACTGGTTTCCGTACTGATTAATTTATATCTTTCTCTAATGAATATTTAGGTATAGCTGAATATAGCCGTAACATCTAAATTTCAAGTAAATTATTCCAATTCTATTTGTAGAAATAATATTTTTATTACACCTGTATGTATATGTTTTGTGTATTTACTATTTGCAATGAACTCTAAATAATTACTAATATTTATTTTTGTACTTAAATGCATAGAAAAAGTTTCATTTACATCGCATTAGATGTCACAATCTGGAACAATTTTTTTCTGGTTGGTTCTAATGTAGTTCATATTTGGTTAAATACAAATATGTAGGTACATACGTAATATGCACATATGTAGTATTTGAAATGCATACAAGAGAATTTGAAAAAGACAATGTAAAGTTGACCACATAGCAAAACAGAAACAGGAGTTAAATATATAAATTTATTCCAAAGCAAACACAAAAACAAAGAGGTTTATTGAAAGTGTTAGTAGAGTATAAACTGTGTCTCAAAAGGAATAAGTAAATTGTACTAGTCTCCTGTTTAGTGTTTAAGGATGAAGTGACAATAGTTGTTAAGTGTTAGTGAAACATGAATAAATATGTAGTAAGTATAAATCTAGGAAGCACTCGAAATGGGAAAGAAGTAAACTCATTTTCATATTGCTCAGGATTTCAGAATCTTTAGTTGCTTCTTCAGAAGAACACACGATGTTTATAGAAAGAGTTTCAAGATTAAAAAATATGTAGATAAGTAATCCATATTAGTTTGTTTTTAATGTTTAAGCATATTGCGGAAGCTTTAACCTTTTGTCCAGTTTGTCTGAAATAATAATAATATTCATTTTTGTTCATAAACTACTTACAGCACACATTAAGAGGATTACATAGACATTCTAAATAAAATAAATACAAAAACTGAAAATAACAAATTTAAAAACAAAAAACATAAATAGAGGATATTCTGAAAGCAAAATCAACATAATTGATTAGTAGATTTGAAAACAATATCTACATTGAGAAAGTCTTCTCTACAACTACTGAAATAAATACAGCACCATGTAGTAAGTTAGTTTTAAAAAGAAGGAAAGCCAAAAGTAGAAGATGCGCGAGAAGCTATACGGATTAAAAGAAACTTGATACAGGAAAGAAATTGAAAAGAATTTTGGTCTCATGAAGTAAAAG
This sequence comes from Amphimallon solstitiale, assembly GCA_963170755.1. Taxonomy (NCBI): domain Eukaryota; kingdom Metazoa; phylum Arthropoda; class Insecta; order Coleoptera; family Scarabaeidae; genus Amphimallon; species Amphimallon solstitiale. The sequence goes on along the minus strand of OY720676.1, from coordinate 61,793,462 downwards.
AAAAATTTGGGAGCATACTCGAAGCATAAACCGCATCATGGTCGCTCCAAGTATTCCAGATTGATCGTCGAAATGTATATAAAAATCTACGTTGATTGCTATAGTAATAAAGTGTTCATATCTAAACCCACGGCATAAGCATAAGGTTGCATTTAAGTTTTCTTATAATATTTGTTTCGGAGCTATACTGATTCCTATATTTCTTTTTTATTATTATCGTTTCTTTTGTGTTTACTACTATTAAGAATAACGTCTGACTTCCGCGTCCATCTCCAACATTTTTAAGCATCTTTGTATTTGGAGGGGCTTTTATTTATGCTACAAAAAATGGTTCCGCTCTCTAACAACGGTATATCGATTTTTGAACGAATTAGCAAATGGTTTGGTAGCGATCGTTACCTAATTATTAGAAGTGTTTTACTTGCAATTCGTAGAAAATTTATGAAAATCTTTTCTATAAAACACTCAGAACTCATCATTAAACATTTGAAACACAAAAATCTACACGATGTTTGTGTTTGTTTTTTCATTTGTTTGTATATCTGTTTTTAACTACTTTTTTATAAAAAAAAATTTAATATATGTTTGAATGCTCCTCAATGTCAATGGATTGGGAGCTACGGCCGACAACAAAAATTTGTACTCATGGTGGTCGGTACATATTTCGTTCCCCTATACTTTTGTGGATATTTTTACGCTCTAGCCATGTAGAGTTGAATCTAATAAACACCCTCACAAACTTACGGAAATCATAGTTTTAAATGTGGTAATTTTTAGTGAGCGATAGGTATACAATATGAAAGAGATAAATGCAGCAGCACATAATTCACGAAAGAGCTACACACTTATACGTAGTATAAGAAAGTATTCGGTATCAGGGGACTTCAAAACGTGGACATCTGCAAAAATCTCAAGGTCGAAAATTTTCATCATCAGAATACTTCCTTATACTACGTATAAGAAAGTAAAAGTACTTAGTTACAAATGATCACATGTTAATAGTACTTAAGGCTGTTCTCTCACAATCACTTGCATTGGTTGGCGGGGCAAGTGTGCGGGGAACAGCAATCGTTGTCTCATGCGAAGTGTCGTTACGTAAACGTTTGAACCCCTTTTAACTTGAGACAGAGATAGTTCGATGTGGAGGAGAGTGGGGTGAATATGCGCTCAATACCTGCGCACTGTAGTTTATGAGAGTGCTTGACAGATCCGGACCGACTGAGGGCTATTTCTTATTCTTAGCAGAGAGAGCGTTTTAATTCGTAAGATTATGGGAAAAAACGATTCTAACTACCGTAGGGGTAACAAAACTCGTCTGCGACTAAATGCGTCAAGAATAAAACGTAAAACATTTCCATTAAAAAGAAACGTTTGTTATAAGCTTTCGTTCTGAATTACCTTTTCCTGTTTTTAAACTAATTTTGGGTTAGGACGTTGACGAAGATATTGGCGAAATCGAACAACAGGTGTTGTCGTTGGATGGAGGTGAAAAATCACGCATTTTCGAATCAAAATCTCATACGGTAAGCATTTGTGGTTTTTGATTAATGGTAGAAATTATCCTGGATATGGATCTATATGTATTAGCTAAGGTACGAGAGCAATTAGAAAGATTTGCGGCCTAATGCAGAATGAAGTTACTTACTTTTTTTAAAGGAAGTTTATTTGTCTACTTAGTCTCCCTGAACTGTACCGCTCTTTGCCAACGATGACCTTTCAACAAATATTTTTAAAAAATAAAGTATTTAATATATTTACATTAAGCTTATCAAATTACCATACAAGAGATTGAGGTTGTAGTGCTGTGAAACTTTTCGAAACATCTTGACCACTGTAGTGTTATATAAACCATACTTATAAAATGGGTAAAATATTTGTGACTATAAAAGTTTATTTAAAAATGTAAAATTTATATAGACATATTATACAAATGTGGACTCCGTTTTGTTATAAGGGAGGATAGGAGAATTAAAATAACTAGACTGTACCTCTACTCTACCTGTTTTGCGTTCTTTCCTAGCAACGAATGACGAATTCATGCATCCCCAGTACAATCTAAACTATATTTTTTTTTTTTTTTTAAATTTACTTGTTTTATTTTAATTGTAACATCTATTTTTAATTGCACTGCCATAATTGGAATAATTTTTAGTTTCCAAGTGATATAAAATATGCTGTGGTTTAGTGGTAGATAGGTATAGTAGAAAATCTAAAATTTTCTAAAAGTAGTCTAAATTCAAACCAACTTAACAATAAAATTTTTTGTTGTATAGTAATTCTATTGTGAAATAAATGTTTCCTTCGCCAATGCGTGTAAATGTGAGAAATAGGTTATTTGGTGGTTTTTCTGGTTCGGCAATTGTTAGGAAGCGGTTTCACTTTAATAGATAAATTTGATAGATACCGCCACCTTTGACAGAAATGTCAAAATTTTCAGTAGAAACCAAATATGAACTGAAAAAGAATGAATGAATCATATAAATGGTCAAAGTTTCAAAATTTTCTTTTAAGTATTAAATAAATGCCGGGCTGATACATGATCTCGTTGACACCCGGTATATAGCTTATCATTATACATATATGTATGGCTTGTTTGTTTAGTTGAAAATAAACATCATGAAGTCTCTTTTTGAGTTGCACAACCACTTGTCCCAAGTCTAACTGCTCATTAAATAATTTGCGATTGATAAAAGATGAAATGACCGGTTTATATCGACTTTCCATTGCAATATGTGCAATAGAACATTAAAAATACATAGCTCTGACGACAATAATGACGAAGTAAACAAAGACGCTGTGCTTGGGATTATGACAATAGAGTCTGATTTTTCACATTTGGAACAAATTGCATCTTCCTTAGACTTGCCTCGCATGTCAGCCCGTATGTAAAACGCTGTTCATGATAAGATTTCTGATGCGTAGGAGCAGAATGTTTGGAAAGTATGAGACCAGCAGCTGAGGAAAAGAGGGAGTTAGCCATTGCCGTTGGAGATGTGGGTCAATATGGCACTCCGATGATTACTGTCGTGGCAGACGGCTGTTGGCCCAAAAGATCACATCGTAGTAAATATGATTCTTTGTCGGGAGCTGCTGCAATTATGGAATATCGAGGAAAAAAGTTCTCTTTCTTGGTGTTCGAAATAAATTTTGCACTATTTGTAAGTTGGCAGAAATGGCGGATTCACAATTCTGCAAAAGGTCACAAATGCTATAAAAAGTGGATTGGATCTTCTTTAAGTATGGAGGCCGATATTTTAGCAGAAGGTTTCGTTAAGAGTAAGGAAATGTATAAACTGATCTACCATCAAGTAATTGCTGACGGAGATAACAACTGCTGTAAGAAAATATTGAAGTCAAATCCATACGATACTGTTGTCGTCAAGAAAATTGAGTGTAAAATTCATTTGATGCGCAACTACTACAAGAAACTCAGAGAATTATGTAAAGACACTACTGCAGGACCATTAAACCTTCGCCAAGAAATTCAGGAAAAAATGTTTCATTCTTGTTTTATCAAAACGTACATACGTGAATTCTCTGCGTGTCTGTCTTGTACATTGCTATGAGCCTTCCTTGTGAAGGGGTAAATCAAAACGCGAATGATATAAAATTGTGTTACGGTCATTGGATATTGAGGCCATAGCAAAAAGAATTAAAAATGTTAGCAATGTTCAAAACAGAATCGTCAACAGAAGCACAGTAGAGATAGTTTTCATTCTAGAAAAATCACTTAAGATTAGGTTGGGCAATAAGCAAAGCAATAGCATTCAGGAAAAACGAAGAAGTTCCACTTAGCGAAAAAATAAATCGCTTGAAAGGTGATATTGACAATTGATATTGGTTGACAGATTGGTTACTTCTGCGAAGAGTTCTATGTTCCTACGGGCTGCGTAATGTCATCCATTAAAGGAACAAGTATGAAATTCACATGATTTGTAGGCTTGTGTATGTTTAATATGCTTTTTTTAGATTTATATACCAAACTACTGACTTATAAAAATCATCTTATAAGACATGCATCAAGTCTAATTTATGACGTTAACAACAACATTGTTGAACAATTCAACTCAATCATTGCTAAGTTTGGTAGTGGTAAAAGAATTAATTTTTGCAAGAAAAGGTCAAATAAAAGTAGGTGCGCCGCCGCCGTGGTAAGCCACAACACAAAGAGACCAACATATAAAATGAAAAAGCATCTTGGGTATGGAATCAGTCCTGGAAAATTTGCAACTGAAATAGAAATTCGAAATAAAGAAAAAAACGCCAAACGGAAATCCACGGCCGTTCGAAAGTACTTCAAAAATAACACAAGTGGGGAAAAACTAAAAAATTGTGATAAGTATTATGGTGAAAACTGTGAAAAACCTGATATGCTTCCAGGAGAGTTTAATTTAGAAAAGACGGCATTTCTAAAAAGGCTACCCTAATCTGAAGGTGAAATCAAAGAAATTGAATTTACTACTCGAGGTCAGCAGCAGTGTGAAGTGTGGTACCTCGAAATACAAAAAGACTGACAGCATCGAGATTTGGCGAGAAACAGCTTACGAGTTTGTTTACCGTGTTTGCGAACACGGTAAACAAAGTAAGGAGGTTGCCAAGAAAAAACTACAAGAAATTATTGGAAAGCAAATACAGCCGTGCGGTTTTTTCATGACTCAAAGTTTCCTTTCTTGGGAACATCTGCAGAAGGCCTCATAGAAGAGAGGGGGATTGTGGAAATTAAGTGTCCCTGGTGTGCGAGAGAGGTTACTCCTGAAGAAAGAATTACGAAAAAGAAAATATTTTTTTTGACAAACAACTAGATGAACACCAGTCACAAATGGTACTATCAGATCCAGGGACAGTTACACGTTACCAAGTGGTCATATTGCATCTTCGCAGTATGGACGCCTCAGGCCTTAAAAACAGAAACTATTTTTCGAAACGATTTTTTTTTTGAAAACAGAAATGTAGTTTCGTTTTATAAAAATTGTGTTTTACCTGAACTTGTGAATCCAAGAAAAACGAGAAATATGCCTATAAGAAAACCCGATTGCAGAAAACAGGCGATAGATGACAAGAAGAAGGAGGAGAAAGGCAACGTAAATGTTGACCATTTACAAATATAGATTGGTAGTAGGTAATTTTGATAGTTTGGTTGGCACGTAAATAATAATAGACGTCTATAATTTGAATTTAAGTATGAGAACTATCATAATTTGAAGTTTTCAAAAGCTTAGCATGTACACCAAAATTGATTACCTAATAAACTTTAAAAACAGCCTACTCTAATGAGGAAAGTATTTGAAGTCACGGTATATGTGATTTATTAACTAAGAAAATATACACTCAATGTATTTGTTTTGTAAATGTGAATCTCTTTGGGATAATATAGAAAAGGCGTGAGAAGAATTAGTGGCAGATGAAAATTAACTAATTCAATGCCTATCGTTTAAATAAAGTCGTTGAAGAAAACGGCAGTATGATTAATTTATTAATGTTTTCTTATTTTGTTTTTGAATTTATTTTTTTTTGTATTTATTTTGCGTGTTGATTATTAAATAATTATATAATATAATAAGTTTTTTTTTAATGTTAATATCTTTACAAACAATAATTTCAAATATAATAATAATCAAGATGAAAGATAATTAGAGCCAATCATTTTGATGACCAATGTCAATAATGAAGGCATTATTTAACCTTTCAAATACAGGATAAAATAAGCAATTTTCACATTGACAAAATAATGTCAAAATTAGCAATAAGACATGCACACCACTTTATTGCACAGAACTGTACATGCATACATCAACAGCCGTTAATGTAAGATAAAAAGAATTTTGTATTCCGGTTTGCCTGAAATTTACTAGTTTCATATTGCTGTGACTTCTTCTATCTTGGTCAATGACCAAAAATTGAATTAATAAATTAATGTACTTTAGTGATCTCAGGGTCTAAGTGTGAATTTATTATATTTTTATATCGGATGATGTGTCACAGTCTTATACTTATAGTGAGTCCTAGCTGTAATTGTGATGTTTACTTTCCTTAGATCTCCCTGGGATGGGTATAAATAAGTAGATATAGAATGTCAGCACAACTTATTTTATTTTATATATATATATATATTTACAAAAACATTGTTGAATATCATTACTATGCAATACAATACATTATTCATTTTATTATTATTGTATCCAGTCCGTTTCATCTGCGGTACAAGCACCTTGCAATCCTTGATTCTTTACGAAATTGTTAATAATAAATAAAAATAAAATTCACTGCTCTAATCCTTCATGTATGCTCATATTACTAAATTGCCGTTATTCAACTGAAACGTTATACCTCGTTGAGTCGCCCTGAATCAAGATTTGCACGTCAATCCAGAGCTTACTCAAAGAAGAATTTATTTTAAATTATTTAAACAATATTCTAAATGTTACTTGCCATCCGGAAAGTTTACTAATACCTCGTTAAACCGCTTTGGACCAAGATTCGCACGTCAATCCAAAGCATGTTCAAAGAAGAATTTATTTTTAATTATTTGAACAATATTCTAAATGTTAATTGCTGTCCGGAAAGTTTACTAATACCTCGTTAAACCGCTTTGGACCAAGATTCGCACGTCAATCCAAAGCATGTTCAAAGAAGAATTTATTTTTAAATTATTTGAACAATATTCTAAATGTTAATTGCTGTCCGGAAAGTTTACTAATACCTCGTTAAACCGCTTTGGACCAAGATTCGCACGTCAATCCAAAGCATGTTCAAAGAAGAATTTACTTTAAATTATTTGAACAATATTCTAAATGTTAATTGCTATCCGGAAAGTTTACTAATGCCTCGTTAAACCGCTCTGAATTAAGATTCACACGTTAATCCAAAGCATGTCCAAAGAAGAATTTATTTTAAATTATTTAAACAATATTCTAAATTGCGTTGCCCGATAATTTATGAAACATTCATGAAGGTTCTTTTATTTATTTAGTTTAGAATTGCAAGATGGAGTTTATTTTATAGTGCTTGTACTCACTTTTCTTGGTTATATAACGTCTCGAACTCCTCCTGGTAGTCCAATCCCTCCATTTTTATTTAAATTTATTGTAGTTGCTTTTGTACGGTTCAACACTGGTATTTCGCGCCTTTATATGTATCTGGCGCGCGGTTATCGTTGCCGCCTTTTATGACTACGACGTTTGAATCTTAAGGCGTTTATGCCTTTAGATCCTTTATTTCTTCGGCGCACTATTTTCTTTTAAGTTTTGAAGAGAATCAGGACTTCTTATCGACTGCCTATTTTCGTCTGTGCGTCGTCTTTTATAGGGATAAACATTTGCCAAACGGCTTTATTTTTGTTTTAAATCGTTCCTTTCGTTTGAATCTTCGTCTGTCACGCCCTCCGTGTTAATTTCGATAACTATCGAAATTACGCAATCACGTGACCTTGTTTCCACCATGTTTGTTGTTGTTATTATTTTACATATCCTATACCTTTATTCCATGGATATTTTGAATGATTTTATTTGTTGGTAGGTATTCTTTTATTGTATTTTATTATATTTACTAATGCTTTACTTATTTATTTTTAGCCTAAATGTCTTGAAGCATTTGTACGTGAATAAATTATGTACTATCGTATATTTAGATGTACATTCAACAATGTCCTTTTATTTTGTGAATATCAGTGAATTTGCATGGCCAGCATAGTGTTTTATTTTCAATGATGAACTAGGCCACAATATTTACATTCTGGATGCGTTAGTGTATATCGAAAACAAGCAAATCATATATCTTTGTATGCGTTTTGGTGTCCCTACGGACGAAAATATAATTGATCTTGTGACCGTGAAATAAGTGGTATATATTTATTTATTTATGTATATAGACCTTTGTTTAATATTGTATTTTTGGTTTTAGCTTGGTCTTTCTTAGAATATATTCGTGTAGAGAAGAGAATAAACAAATCGTGCCTCTTTACGTACACTCAATAATATTTTATACAGAAAATATAAGTGAAACGTGTATAGTGATACATAACATTTATTCTTGACAATGTTGGTGGTTATAATATTGATATCCTTTGTGATAATTCCTATTTTTGAACTATTATCGCTGCTAAAAGAATGTATTACCGGGTTGACCTACTTTTCTATTGACTGCTAGTAATACTGCTTTAAATTATTATATATCCTTTTTTATTAAACGGAGGTCAGTATTTGAATATTGTTTTATAGATATTTAACATGATTTTGTGCTCTAATTTATTTTAACATTGTTTTATATTTTTCATTTTATTTTTCATTGTGGATGCTATTATTTTTACGGGTATGCAACCCATATTGCATTGTTGTGTATACTACTGCCTAGTTATGAATTTTTGAGTAAACACTAAATATAATTAAAACTACATACATTTACATTAATTAGTGAATTTATTCTGTATTTTATTTGTTAAAATATTTATTATAATTTATATCTAACATGTGAATTTATATTTACTTAAAATAAACATAGTGATATTTTATTTCTGTTGGTTCTTTATTTGTTTGGTTTCATTATTTTATTTATTCATTTATTTACAAGAAAATACCACAGCATATCCCAAGTTAAGAAACTGTCAATATGCCATAGTTGACTACGAAAAATATGGGCATATTGCATTTTCTTTACTTAATGGTATTTTGTTAAACTTTTACTTAGCTAATATTCTTACATCTAAATTTACTATATTTTCATGTGGGAACTATCCCTTTTTGTTTCTTAATATCTATTTATTCTAACTTAAGTGCTATAATCCTGGGAACTATCCCTTTTATTTCCTTAATACTTACTTACATAATTTAAATAATGTGTCCATGGGAGCTGTCCCCTTTTACTTTAATACCTTATTTATCTAGCTTAAATAATATAATTCTGGGAACTATCCCTTTCATTTTCTTAATATTTATTTACATTTCTTAAACAATATGATCTTGGGAACTATCCCTTTTTATTTTTGTAATATTTATTTACATAACTTAATAACGTAATCTTGGGAACTATCCCTTTTTATTTTTGTAATATTTATTTACATAACTTAATAATGTAATCTTGGGAACTATCCCTTTTTATTTTTGTAATATTTATATACAACTTAAATAGTATAGTTTTGGGAGCTGTCCCTTTTTATTTCCTCATGGGTTCATATTTTTCATCGTATGAGTTTATATTTTAACTTTCCTCCCTTCATTTTTGTTTGAATTTTTACACCTTTCATTTACAATCGGAAAGTGATACTTAATTTATCTAAAGTGAAACATATACAAATATATAATAAATTGGAGATATCTTCTTCGTGTGGGTTCAATATCTTTTGCGTGGCATCAATTAAGCCTACAATTGATATTCATATATATAAAATCTTATTATTTTCCACATATCAGTCGGGGAATTTATCTTGAATAAATAGTATTTTCTTTTATTTTCTTCATGTTACCTGCCCAAAAAGAATCTTTCAAAGCCATCGTAGCAAACCACTGGGTATCTGTGTACTTCATTGATAATGTTTCCTTTGGATCTTCTATATTTTTCTCTTTTACAGCGACAATTGGACTGATAAAGTTCACTTCTGCTTTTTCCATTATATTGTTCTTCAGCATTTCTTTTATTTCTATAATTTCACTTAAATAATATTTATTGGGAATATGGATAGATTTTCACATAGAAAGGTCCCTTTTCATTTACCTCGAGCTTATGCTCGTAATTTCTTACCAAGCCAGGACTGTCATCGACTAGTCTCTTGTGCTTATTTAAAAGATTGCTCACATGATTTTTACACTTTTCATTGCAATTTATACTTGTACCATCCCCTTTTTAATGTGAAGTCCTTATTCTTTGGATGCTTCACGAGATGCGTACATTTATTGTCATATGAATCGTTAATCATTTCTTGCGTGAGTTCCTTTTCTATTTCTTCTACATATAATTTATTAATTAATTTTATTTATTTCTTTACTGGTGCTTCTTCGCTCCATGAAATTGTCATATTTCTTATGTGAAAAGTCTTGTCCTTCATATCCAGTCTTATGCTATATTGACTTAAAAGTCCATTCCCAATATGCAATTGCAATTTAAATTCTGTACTACTACAAATTCTGTTAGTAGGTTTATTTCATTTATTTTACATTAACGCAGAAAACTTTATCAATGGTTATCAAAGATTTTTATTTGCTGTAATGAAGTTAATCTTCTTTATAGGTATATACCGTCCTTGTTTCCCTAAATTTTCATTCATGACGCTGTAGTCGAGTAGCTTTTATTTTATTTATTTTTCTTCCCCAATTCTGATTGATATGTGTGGTAGTTCGATGGTTATTTTCATTTGGATCTTCTTATTTGTATGTCTCGTTTCATTTTCCTTGATTGGGGTATCGTTGTTGGCGAAGGTAGGAGTAGGGTAGCCATGTCCCATCGGAGGTCCCCAATTTATCCTCCGCCGTGCTCCTTGATTGGGGTGTCGTCGTTGGCTAAGGTAGGAGTAGGGTAGCCACGTCCCATCGGAGGTCCCCAATTTATCCTCCGCCGTGCTCCTTGATTTATTGGGAATTTATTTTCGCAAAATCTTGAGGCGAAAGTCAATAATGTTTTTGTTGTGTCGAAGTATATTCTCGAGGTACGTCGTTGTTGCTCTAAGTTCCCTATCTTCTTGGTTACTTGAACGTATATTCATTGAATGGTAAAGTGATACTTTATTTTCTTTATTTATTTCTGTGGCTGTACTTATCCTTCCCTTTTCTATTAGTACAACCTCTTCGGTCCCCCTCAGTGTGTTAACTTCTTTGTGTGTCATTATAACCTTTCCAATTTTAATACTAAGTGCCTGTCGTCTCCATGAGCCTATATATTTTTCTGCTCCTATAAATATTTCTAATGTTTGCCGTGAAATGTATAGATGTGAATTCTTGTCATCTTCTTCTTCATATAGCAACGTGTCCAACTGTGTTCTCAAAATTTTCTTATTGGAATCCATGTATTTGGTTCTTCTCCATGTATGTTTTATTGTGGAGGTTTCTTTGACTTTTGTTACTATTTGTGCATCATCTTCATGGGTTGGCATATTCCTCGTAATTTCTTCGTTTTTCGTTGCGTTGGTATTTATTATTTTATTTTCTAATGATTCTTCTTCGTTGTTCGTTGCGTTGGTTTCGTCCATTCTGTCATTTGTTCCGTCTATCAGTGATCTGTACGTATTCTCACATTTTCTTGTATTATCCCTTATTACTTTCGTTAAACCTGACACAGATTCTGTTATTTTGTTTTCTAAATTGGCATTTAACTGACGCATCTCTGTTCTAAAATCTTGGAATCCCCTGTCAATATTTAAGTTGATTTTATTTAGATTTTCATTGTTTGCTTTGATTTCTTCTATCAAATTTTTATTGTCTTCTTCCATTTCTTCTATAATATTTTTATTTAATTTCTCATTGTTTGATTTCATTTCTTCTTTCATGTGTAATAGGACTTGAAGCACATATTCCATTTTATCTTCCCATGATTTTTTTCTTATGTTTTTGAGAAGTGTAGTTTCATCCATCGTTCCTTCAAATTCTTCAGATTTTTCGACTTTATTCTTATTATTTTCATCAGCCATTTTTATTTTTGTTTTTATTCTATCTCTTATCCACCCTGTCCCAATAGGAGAATATTGTGTGCTTATGATGTTATAAGGAAAGTAAATTCACACAGCCTTTTATCGTTGAGTGCCAAATTAAATGTTGGCCAACGATAATCCTATTATGTATGGGTGCCAAATTAAATCTTGGCCAATGATAAGCCTTTTTACGTTATGCGTCAAATTTGATCTTGGCCAACGATAAGCCTAGGACGTTGGATGCCAAATTAAGATTGATCTTGGCCAACGATAAGCCTACTACGTATGGGCGCCAAATTAAATCTTGGCCAACGATAAGCCCTTCTACGTTGTTCGCTAAAATAAAACTTGGTCAACGATAAGCCTAGGACGTTGGGCGCCAAATTAGATCTTGGCCAACGATAAGCCTAGCAGGTTGGGCGCCAAATTTATGCTGTGACTTCTTCTATCTTGGTCAATGACCAAAAATTGAATTAATAAATTAATGTACTTTAGTGATCTCAGGGTCTAAGTGTGAATTTATTATATTTTTATATCGGATGATGTGTCACAGTCTTATACTTATAGTGAGTCCTAGCTGTAATTGTGATGTTTACTTTCCTTACATCTCCCTGGGATGGGTATAAATAAGTAGATATAGAATGTCAGCACAACTTATTTTATTTTATATATATATATATATTTACAAAAACATTGTTGAATATCATTACTATGCAATACAATACATTATTCATTTTATTATTATTGTATCCAGTCCGTTTCATCTGCGGTACAAGCACCTTGCAATCCTTGATTCTTTACGAAATTGTTAATAATAAATAAAAATAAAATTCACTGCTCTAATCCTTCATGTATGCTCATATTACTAAATTGCCGTTATTCAACTGAAACGTTATACCTCGTTGAGTCGCCCTGAATCAAGATTTGCACGTCAATCCAGAGCTTACTCAAAGAAGAATTTATTTTAAATTATTTAAACAATATTCTAAATGTTACTTGCCATCCGGAAAGTTTACTAATACCTCGTTAAACCGCTTTGGACCAAGATTCGCACGTCAATCCAAAGCATGTTCAAAGAAGAATTTATTTTTAATTATTTGAACAATATTCTAAATGTTAATTGCTGTCCGGAAAGTTTACTAATACCTCGTTAAACCGCTTTGGACCAAGATTCGCACGTCAATCCAAAGCATGTTCAAAGAAGAATTTATTTTTAAATTATTTGAACAATATTCTAAATGTTAATTGCTGTCCGGAAAGTTTACTAATACCTCGTTAAACCGCTTTGGACCAAGATTCGCACGTCAATCCAAAGCATGTTCAAAGAAGAATTTACTTTAAATTATTTGAACAATATTCTAAATGTTAATTGCTATCCGGAAAGTTTACTAATGCCTCGTTAAACCGCTCTGAATTAAGATTCACACGTTAATCCAAAGCATGTCCAAAGAAGAATTTATTTTAAATTATTTAAACAATATTCTAAATTGCGTTGCCCGATAATTTATGAAACATTCATGAAGGTTCTTTTATTTATTTAGTTTAGAATTGCAAGATGGAGTTTATTTTATAGTGCTTGTACTCACTTTTCTTGGTTATATAACGTCTCGAACTCCTCCTGGTAGTCCAATCCCTCCATTTTTATTTAAATTTATTGTAGTTGCTTTTGTACGGTTCAACACTGGTATTTCGCGCCTTTATATGTATCTGGCGCGCGGTTATCGTTGCCGCCTTTTATGACTACGACGTTTGAATCTTAAGGCGTTTATGCCTTTAGATCCTTTATTTCTTCGGCGCACTATTTTCTTTTAAGTTTTGAAGAGAATCAGGACTTCTTATCGACTGCCTATTTTCGTCTGTGCGTCGTCTTTTATAGGGATAAACATTTGCCAAACGGCTTTATTTTTGTTTTAAATCGTTCCTTTCGTTTGAATCTTCGTCTGTCACGCCCTCCGTGTTAATTTCGATAACTATCGAAATTACGCAATCACGTGACCTTGTTTCCACCATGTTTGTTGTTGTTATTATTTTACATATCCTATACCTTTATTCCATGGATATTTTGAATGATTTTATTTGTTGGTAGGTATTCTTTTATTGTATTTTATTATATTTACTAATGCTTTACTTATTTATTTTTAGCCTAAATGTCTTGAAGCATTTGTACGTGAATAAATTATGTACTATCGTATATTTAGATGTACATTCAACAATGTCCTTTTATTTTGTGAATATCAGTGAATTTGCATGGCCAGCATAGTGTTTTATTTTCAATGATGAACTAGGCCACAATATTTACATTCTGGATGCGTTAGTGTATATCGAAAACAAGCAAATCATATATCTTTGTATGCGTTTTGGTGTCCCTACGGACGAAAATATAATTGATCTTGTGACCGTGAAATAAGTGGTATATATTTATTTATTTATGTATATAGACCTTTGTTTAATATTGTATTTTTGGTTTTAGCTTGGTCTTTCTTAGAATATATTCGTGTAGAGAAGAGAATAAACAAATCGTGCCTCTTTACGTACACTCAATAATATTTTATACAGAAAATATAAGTGAAACGTGTATAGTGATACATAACATTTATTCTTGACAATGTTGGTGGTTATAATATTGATATCCTTTGTGATAATTCCTATTTTTGAACTATTATCGCTGCTAAAAGAATGTATTACCGGGTTGACCTACTTTTCTATTGACTGCTAGTAATACTGCTTTAAATTATTATATATCCTTTTTTATTAAACGGAGGTCAGTATTTGAATATTGTTTTATAGATATTTAACATGATTTTGTGCTCTAATTTATTTTAACATTGTTTTATATTTTTCATTTTATTTTTCATTGTGGATGCTATTATTTTTACGGGTATGCAACCCATATTGCATTGTTGTGTATACTACTGCCTAGTTATGAATTTTTGAGTAAACACTAAATATAATTAAAACTACATACATTTACATTAATTAGTGAATTTATTCTGTATTTTATTTGTTAAAATATTTATTATAATTTATATCTAACATGTGAATTTATATTTACTTAAAATAAACATAGTGATATTTTATTTCTGTTGGTTCTTTATTTGTTTGGTTTCATTATTTTATTTATTCATTTATTTACAAGAAAATACCACAGCAATATGTAAAAATAGCAGCATAAATAATGAACGACACGAAAGTTTATCTTTTGGGCCCCTTCAATTTCTTTTAATACTTGCAAAAGTAATTTCTGGCGAACTCTGCTTTGCATGCAGGGGGCGCCACTTCCCAGTGCCTAAATACTGCCTTGCAACGGGTTCGGGGAAAATTGATTACTGACTTACTTTTGCAATTTTTTCAATTTTTATTTTGGATTCTTGAACAGCAAATATGAAAGCATGATTGTATAATTTTACTTTTTTTCAAACATATTTAAAACTGGCTTTTTTAATTACACGAAAAACGTTGATCTCCGGTTGAATATCGCATTAATTCAGTTATTAATATTTAAAATCTATCGTTATACAATCGTCTATTGATCTTTAAACAATATATTAAGACCAACTAGAACCAAAAATTCACAAATTTGAGTGCACAATTAGTTTTCTTCCAAACACTTGCAACGTGGTAGCCAATCCGAGCGTAAGAACAGCCTTAAATCATATAAAATAAACGATTATTACTTCTATCTTCAATCACTGGTAACGTAAATTATTGATGAATATCATACAAAAAAAAAACAATATTTAAATAAAATAAAATAATAACAGATTTATTTGTGTATTGACAAATTCTTGCTCATTAATGGATGAATACATTATTTCCAAAACACCTAAAATATTAATATATGGGAATAAAATGTAAAAGATTAAATAAACCTGCTTGTATCATAGTTGACCTTTTATCTAAAATATCTATAATATAAAAAAAAATGGGTGTGCTTAAGACCACACGGCAGAAGTGAAAACTTCATCTAGGCGAGGTTAATAATACGAAATACAACTTTTTTTTCGTTCTGCATTACATTTAAAAAATATGTATTTATTATTATTGTGTATACATTATTCTAGTACATTTCGCTCGGTCTGATCAAGTTTTCACTTCAAAAATTCATACGTACCCATGTATATATACAAATAGACGATATGGATCAGGGTTCAGAAAAATACGCACACTGTATAAAATACTCGTACATAAATGTAAACAAACACAGCTCGAAGCAAGCAACACATATTTTTATTTTCCTTACAATTATGTGCGTCTTTAAAATTCGTACGGCACCGAACACAGACATGTACGTGTACATATTTTTATTTTCATTACAATTATGTGCGTCTTTAAAATTCGTACGGCACCGAACACAGACATGTACGTGTTTTATTTTTATATTTGGTTCCGTACACGGACATGTACTGTACACGTATTGTTCGAACACAGACATGTACGTGTTTTATTTTTATATTTGGTTCCGTACACGGACATGTACTGTACACGTATTGTTCGATTCGAACACACTTAAAGCGTACATGTCGACGTGTACCTATACTTTAAGTTCGTGTACGCGTACGTGTACGCTAAAAAATAGATACATGAACGATAGACATGTTCGAGTGTGTTTCCATATTTATTAACAGCATTATGCAGAATGAAAACCAGGCATGAAGTTAGCAAAATTTATGGTTTGCAACGTGTAGTTGCTGTGTATGCCTTTGTTGTTGCTTTAATTGTATTGGATATTTCCATATAAAAAATACCTGCGTGCTACAAAAAGGTCAAGTTTTTCGGGTGAAATGCAGAAATTCCCCCCATTAAATTGCCGCTAATACTAATTGCGGGAATTCCAGGTGGTTCTACCTAAATCAATAACTATCACTAATTCTTAGCGAGGCTTTGAAATTTCAATTCATCACTTTACATTAACAAGATTATTGCAATAATTTTTCAATATGACAACGTATTAGTGAAAATGCAAAAGAAATGAATTTTTTGATATGTATACATAAAAAAAATTACAGCAATTGTTTCAACCAAATTTATTTAAAAGAATTTAAATACATAATTAAATAAATAAGAAATAACCCAAAAAATAAAATAAAATAACAAAACAAAACAAAAATAGTTGACAAAAAAACATATGAATTTCTCTATGCGGCTAAAATTTATCTGTTGTTGTTCACTGTTTTCAGGTGTTTTCTATTTTAAGAGCTGCACAGTCGAGCAAGTCAAAGTTTAATTTTGTTATTAAAATATTAGAAAGAGACTTCTTTGAGAGCTTGGATCTTAACTTGGTTAGTACTGTACATGGCTGTGTTCGGTGCCGTACGAATTTTAAAGACACACATAATTGTAATGAAAATAAAAATATGTGTTGGTTGCTTCGAGCTGTGTTTGTTTACATTTATGTACGAGTATTTTATACAGTGTGCGTATTTTTCTGAACTTTGAATAATGCTGTTAATAAATATGGAAACACACTCGAACATGTCTATCGTTCATGTATCTATTTTTTAGCGTACACGTACGCGTACACGAACTTAAAGTATAGGTACACGTCGACATGTACGCTTTAAGTGTGTTCGAATCGAACAATACGTGTACAGTACATGTCCGTGTACGGAACCAAATATAAAAATAAAACACGTACATGTCTGTGTTCGAACAATACGTGTACAGTACATGTCCGTGTACGGAACCAAATATAAAAATAAAACACGTACATGTCTGTGTTCGGTGCCGTACGAATTTTAAAGACGCACATAATTGTAATGAAAATAAAAATATGTACACGTACATGTCTGTGTTCGGTGCCGTACGAATTTTAAAGACGCACATAATTGTAATGAAAATAAAAATATGTGTTGGTTGATTTTGAACAGAACATTGTGTGTATAATGTGTGTATTTTCTGAACCCTGGATATGGTAATTCTCATACGAGTACCCGCGCTGGTCTAATGGTAACGTGCCGGTCTCATACCCGGGCGGCTCGGGATCGCATCTGCACGCGGACAAGAATTTTTCAGAAAATAAAAATACAATATTTCGCGTATTTATTCTAAATACCGCTAGTTAGTGTAATACAAAGCCGAGCGTGAAACGGTTGACGAGCGAGTATAGCAGAGACCGGCAGAGAGGCGTTAATTATATCTCTCTCGTTCCCTTAGTCGACTCGACTCGAGCCGACTTTTCCCGAACGAGCGTTACATTCCGAGCGTGACGGCTCAGTCTCGTTCAGTGCCCAACAATCAATGCATCAATTCATAGAAGTTTTCACTTCAAAAATAAATTTAACAGCAACTTTAACGATTGTAACCTGAAAATGTCTTTCGTCGTAGAACCATATGTAAAAATAAAAAATTATAACGTGTGGGTACGTAAAATCCTTTCTATCCATCCTTGATAATAAAATTATGCAGGTATCATATATAACAAATAGTTTACCCAACAGTGTATAGTCAACAAATTGTTTATTGTCCCAATACTTTTCCTTTCTAAAGTGTTTTTTTATCAGTACAAGAAAAAAGCTGAGGTTTTATGACGTCTAGTCGACTAAAAAATCCATAGAATAACTGTGAATAAGTTCCTTGGCATGCTTTTAGATATATTAATTCTACAACAAAAGCCAGACGCTTTCGATAACCTACGCTTTTTATAACAATGACAATAAGATAAAACTATTGTATCAGTGATTTTTATTTTATGCAAGAAAAATATTTACTAAACATGTGACAAAAATTAAAAAGGTTATTTCTTAGGTTACTTTAAAGATTTTTTGTAGTTTTATGATTTTTGGAAAGACGCTTTGTTTCAAAATTAGGGCAAGAAACATATCATTATTTTTAAAAATGCACCCTAAACAAAATTACGTTATATTGCACTGGCGAATACTAGAAATGTTGGGACATACTTTTTTAATGTTTTAAAATTTTAATTAGGAAGAACAAATACTATTTGTAGACCTGTTTGAAGAAATAGGTAGTGAAAAAAGAAGAACCATTTGTGATCAAAAAATGAAACTTATACTTGACTAGAAGTTTGAGTTCATATAACATTTGTAAATATTGTCGGATAATCATATGAAGTATTATGATTTTAGGTGAAATTGATGAATGCAGCCAATATTAGACCACGCACCCACCTAGTACGATAGAGATATTATACGAATAAAGTCGCCAACAATATATAAAAGTGCGCTACCGATTTGGTAGATTAAGCTACGGCACTGGGTCGGATATTACAGTATCAATAAGTTTAAATCCATGAAATGTTTAATCACTGGCAAGGATGAACTTTGACAGTATTGAACTTTCACGTGTCTGACATGTTTGAACTAAACATTACAGCATATTTATTAATCACTTCGTATAATCTAATAAAAGTTCTTTTAATAATATACATATAGTACGTCCAGAAACTCTGGGACCACTCAAATACAATTGAAACGAATGATTTTCGTTCAAAATACAAAAATATATTAACTGTGGTTTTCATAAAAGTTCCTCTAGATGGTATCCGTTTTTTATTAATTTGAAAAAAACTATTTTCTTTTTACATAACAGACTCTCGCATTTTAATTTTGTTTTTAATAAACCTTTAATTATTTTTATGTTAGACCAAAGATTTCCATCTAATAGAGGACAATGTTCTAAAAAGACTTTCTGAGATTTTCTAAGAAATTTAAATGTTACTATACAAAATTTTAGTAAATGTTTGAAAACTTCTTTTTGTTGAAAACGTAGAATTAAAATGTATAAACTTATCTTTTCAAAAACGTCAAAATTAAGATCAATAATAATAATAAGGAAAAACTGTTAGTTGAAATTTTATTATTTCTTAAAAGCATTGTGCTTTATTTGTCATATTCTGCAAATTGTGTTAAGTTAATAAGTTAATAAAATTATGTTTAAAAATGCAGATGATGATATGCTTTGCAGATAGGGCTCATTCAGATTTGTCACTTATTTAATAGAATAAATGCAGATCTTCCTCCAGTCAGTGTTTCTCCATTTAGTAAGACTTAACAAATTTGATGAAGAAATGCATATTCACGATAGATATCGAAATGATCGTTCTAAACCAACTGAAGGTATTCTACTCAACATATTACGCGATGAATACACTAGATGTATTTTTCGGAAGACCAAATATCATCTTTTCTAGTCTGTTTGGTTCTTGAACTGCCTGAAGGCGACTTCGACGGGCGTGAACAGCTTTGCGAGCAACTAACATTCAGGTGTGATAATAATCATTTCTTTATTATCCTCAGATGGAGGCCACCCCTACATTACATGATAATGTTAACAGATAATGTAGATATTGGCATGTCCCAAATCCACGCTAGGTGTGAGAAGTATCAATATCCTCAGAAACTCAATGAATGCGCTGGAATAATTGATAACCGAATCATAGAGAGTCTTTTTCTTCAGAGGTAACCAGAAAGGAGAAAAATGTTTCGAATTTTTTCAATATTATTTAATTCCATCCACTCCTCACTATATGGGAAATGTTCCGCGATATTTCAATAATACTTTCCTAAATAGATTAATTGGAAGGAAGTCGTCCATCGAGTGGACGGCTATTCCTAAAGATTGCCTGTGCGGATACCAATAAAGTAAGGTATACTCAAACAAACCCGAATATTTGGAAAGTTTGCTATAATGATTTGTGAAATAAGTTAAAAAACTCACTCTTTAAATAATGGAAAATATTCTAAATGAATTTTATTATCGTTTAGGATATTTCCAAAATTTTCAAGGATAGCATTTACATTTATAGAAAGAGTTCTAGATGCCTTTCTAAATTCAAGTATTTATTATTAATAATAGAAACATGTTTTTTCGCCAAGAAATTACTTAAGATTTAATTTTTTGAGCTTAGCTTGAAGATTAAAAGATCTTTAGAAACAGTAGTCAAAATACAAGGTTGCCATTTAAAAAAAAATAATGGCATAATAATGTTTTCAAAACCATCAAGACAACAGATATTTTCAAGAGAAAGATTTTTGAGAATACTACAAACCTATTTTTAAATTCATACGTTTTCTTTTTTTCCAGACACAGTGTATAAGTTACCGTGAAAGACCGAAAGTAGTGAATGTCAACATCCGCCGGTGGATGTCGACAAATACCAAATGCCTTGGTGAAAGTCCGAACATTTCTTAATTGTATTATAGATTCGGACTTTTACCGGTATATGTCGACAAACACAAATGAGGTCCGGTGAATGTCGGAAACGGCAGGTCGCAACAAGTTTTTAGACGGTTCCAGCATCTTGTTTCAGTTAGCTTTGCCTTCGTCAGTCTAACGCAACGTTTGACAGCCTGCGGGCACGCTCCCTAACCTAATTTAATTTTCTTATTAGAAATTATAATTTGTATTCAATGGCTACTACAGTGAATCGTGATAAGTTTTTTGAAAAGTTACATGCCTTAATTGGAAGTAAACGAGAAGACAATTGTTTTTATTTTTCACAAGAAAAGTACTCTAAAATCGTTTCTGAAGTAATTTCTGCTAAAAGTAAGTGTATTACACCTTTGGACTACAGACGTTTAAAACGTTTTGACATTTTAAAAGTTAGTGACGAAGAAAAGTTAATTGTGCCATTAAAACCAGGAGAAACGAATATCCAGTATTATGTTACTAATGATGAGTTGTTTACAATACTTTCTGAAACTCACATAAGAACAGGCCATGGAGGAAGAACACGAATGCTTAAAGAATTGCAAGTTAGATACAAAAATATTACTTATGAAGTTGTAATGTTGTATTTAAATTTGTGTAAACAATGTCAAATGAAACACAGTGCGCCTAAAAAAGGTATTGTTGTGAAACCAATGGTCAGTTCCGAATTGAACTCTAGATGTCAAGTCGACTTGATAGACTTGCAATCACACAGGGATGGCGATTACAAGTTTATATTGGTATATCAAGATCATTTAACCAAATTTGTCCAGTTACGACCTTTAAAAAGCAAGAGAGCGGAAGAAGTAGCTTATCACCTTCTCCAAATTTTTTTAACATTTGGTGCTCCCGCTATATTGCATTCGGATAATGGTAGAGAGTTCAGTAATCGAGTCATATCTGAACTATGCGCTATGTGGAAAGATGTTAAAATAGTGCACGGAAAGCCTCGTCACAGTCAAACACAAGGCTCAGTTGAAAGAGCCAATCAGGACATACAAAATATGTTAACTGCATGGATGCAAGACAATGATTCAAACAAGTGGTCAGAAGGTTTGCCGTTTGTCCAATTCGCCAAAAACACAACTTATCACGAAGGAATACGCCAGAGTCCTTATGAAGCCCTGTTTGGCGTTAAACCAAAAAGGGGTATAACATCGTCATCACTGCCCCGCGGGCAAATTGCAAACATTGAGACCGAAGAACAGCTAGAAGCTTATGTTGAAGAAAATTTGGGTAGTGACCATATTGAAAGAGGCATGGATAATGAAAATACCATTGGAGCTGATCCGCAACCTGGCACGTCTTCATCTCAAGCACTGACTGACTCGCAACCTAACACGTCTTCATCTCAAGCACTGACTGACTCGCAACCTAACACGTCTTCATCTCAAGCACTGACTGACCCGCAACCTAACACGTCTTCATCTCAAGCACTGACTGATCCGCCACCTAGCACATCTTCATCTCAAGTACTGACTGAACAACACGAGCTAATTTCTTCAAAAAGAGTAGCTGCAAAAGAGAGTCTTCTACTTCAAGCAACAAAAATGTTGCGAACCTCAAAAAAAAAGTTTCCTCCTGCCCAAATTGGTGATACCGTAAGAATTCAAGTCCCTGATGTCGACCGTGGTCGTACAGACCCTCGAAATGTGTTAGCGGTTGTTGTTGGAATAGAGGATTCAGCCTTTTATAGACTAGCTAACAAAAATGGTACCTTGAAGCAGCTTTTCACCCGTAATCAGTTCGTAATTTGTAAAGAAAAGTTAGTTTCCATGGACGAAGTTTCAACAAAAGAAATGTCGCTAAGAGAAGCAGCTTCTGCTAATTCAAAAAGTGGAGGGCAAGGCTACACACGTTGTAACTGCAAAAGAAAGTGTTCCACGACTAAATGCAGCTGTAAAAGCAAGGAACTTTTGTGCAATTCGAAGTGTCATGGTAGTTTATGTTGTTGCAATAAATAAGATATTGTTATTATTTTTTATATTTCATTTTATATTTTTATGTTCTACTGTTTGTTTTGAGTTCAACAAAGTCTTTTTCCCATATTATTTTAATAAATAAAGACCTATGGGGTTTTTTTTTTATTTAAAAAAAAATGTTTTTAACATACACCATGAGTGCATGCTGAATGTCGACAATCGCCGGTGTAAGTTAGAAATAATGAAATTTCACCAATATTTCGGACATACGTCAAGCAACGTTGAGAATGTTGACATTCACCGGTGAATCTCGACATTCACCAGATTTCGGTCTTTCACAGTAACATATATATGTCTTGCTGATCAGGATTTAATTCGCAATGTATATCGTAAGAATACGAATACAATAAGCTGTATTTTTCCCCTTTACTACAAATTATATACATTTAACGATATGCTGCGGTTATCTTTAATGCAGAAGTTAAAGAATGAGCGTTTATGCTAATCTATTACATTATTTGTTTTTAAATCTGGACCTACCCCTTTTGTTAAATTCTAATTAACTCATCAAACGGAAACAATTAATTTTTAATATTTCCAGAAGATACAACTTGTGTCTCCAAACCAAAAAGTATTTAGGTTACTACAGACATTATAACATCATATTTATGATGACTGGATTTCAGTAAACTTGTATGAGAACGATTAAAATAGAATGCACTTCTTTTATTAATCATCCAAAACGTTATTCAAACATTGCCCTTATTATTTTTTCTTATTTGAACGCATATACAAACAGTCTATAAACACAAGATTCTGATAAATCGAATTAAATGGAGTGTCAATGAAACTTTCAACAAATAAAATCAACGAAGCGTAAACAGACTACTCTGAAGGAAATATATTTTTTAAACATGAAAACATTGGCTTCTAATTCACTGATCTATTCCAATAATTTTACAGTAAATATTTGTTATTTACATTTTGTGTCCGATATTTTTTCATGCACTTAAAATGGACAGAGGTCCTTGAAGATGATTTTATTAAAGAGTATTTTAATCCCAACATTTTAGAAATTATAAACTGTAATAATTCTAGATTCTAAATTCTTGTCTACGTATGTATCTCTTTAGACTGTTTCACAATATCAAGGACCTGTGATTTGAAATAAATTAAGCAAAACAATAAACAAAATTAAAAAATGAGAATTACTATTTTTTTACCCCAGAAAACGTGAAGAATTTCATAGTATATATAATATTATTAATAATTTTAAGCACTCTGTTAGTTGTCTCCCTTATTTACAAAACTATTTCTTTGACTGTGTGTCTATGTTTTACCACGATAGCGGTGAAACCACTATAGCTATCAATTCCAAATTTTGCATTTACTAGATAATCTCCCTTTTGAGAACTGATTCAGTAAAATCGGCAGACCGAAAGTAGTAGTTCACTTCAGTGAAAAAATCAAATTTTGCCAATATTTTATCAACTACTAAGTTTAAACAAATTTATAAAGAATTCATATGTACTTAAAATAAAAATTGAGAACAATTTTACTAAAAAAAAGTTTTTCGAAATTCCTACCGGAAGTAGGTCTTTTACTCTTACCGAAAATCAGTTTTTAGTAATTATTTTGCAAGTCATGCTTTCTAGACAGGTACGCTACGAGTATAAAAGTATTTAGAACATAATTTTCAATACCTTTTGTTTAAAAAAAAATTCAAAATTCGGACCGGAAATAACACTTTTATTCTTACCGAATAGTAATTTTTTGCAAATATGTCGTAAATTATGCATTCTATATATATTTATCAAGAGTACAAAAGTATTTAGAGTTGGATTTGGAATATTTTTTGTATAAATGAAATTTCAGAATTAGGACCGGAAGTAACACTTTTACTCTTAGCTAGTAGCACTTTTTTGCAAATATCTCGCAAAGTATGCATTCTTTAGTGATTTATTAAGAGAATAGAAATATTTATAATAGGATTTTGAATAATTTTTATATAAAATAATTCTTAAAATTTTATAATTTGAAACTCTCATAATACGTATAAGAAAGTCGTGTGGTGGCCACACCTCATTATTTTTTGTAAAATAATATCAAAACAAATTTTCCACTTTTATGCTAATATGGCTCATTTGCGGACATTTTTATTAAACAAAAGATGTTTGTTTTGGTGTCCCTAACTGCCCCTTGAAGTTTATCGTTATGTTTTTGGGACACCTTGTATAATACGCTAGTTTATGTGCAATTGATCATGTGTGCCACATATTCATTTAAAATACATATTTACGTTTTATGTAGTGTAGGTGCCTTTTATATTATTATTCTCATGTACGTACTACAGGTATTAAGAACAATGTGGTCTAAGTTTACTTACGTATTTGTTTTAAATTTTTCTCTTGAGAATTTAAGAGTAACAGTATAAATGAAAGAAGTCTGGCCTTAAGAAAGAGATTCTCGAATAATAGACATAGAAGGTGAATGAGAAAATGCAAAATTATTTAACCCGCATTTCTGGCGAACTATCTGCTTTTTGGAATATGCAGTTGACAACTTCATAGCGTAACGTAGGATTTGTAATTTTTCTTTACTCGTAATTATATTTTTAGATAAATATGCAGACATCGCATAACGGCAGTATGTATTGACTGTAATTCTGGCTATCGCTTGGTTGAATTTTACCAAAAAAAAAGACAGGCAATCCCCTACTTCTTTAGTAATATATCCTACCCCAAAGGTATATTTTAAAAATCTTCCAATTTCAGATAGGTACCTTATTTTTCTAGACAGTACATAATTCTAGCTATTGTATTTTATACCACCATGCTTGACCTAAGTGAAAGCGACATCCTGCAATATCCTTGTTATCGTACTACACATTAGCAACAGCTTTATGTATCCCTCTTGCAAAATCAATAACGATTTATGACGGTTTTAGCTCTGAACTGTTGTTTCCACAAAGTTTTACGATCTGCCGTAAACAATGTTCATGAGATTTTTTTCTGTTTTATCGTTATTTAAGCAGAACACTAAAGGAAAGGTTTTATATCCATGCAAAGTGAATAATTGTTTGAAAAATTTTGTGCAATATGTAAAAGGTACATCAAGATAAATTGTGTCACTAGGGCAGAAAAATAACAGATTTGGCATGCATGAAAATAAAACTAAATTAAAAAATAAAATTTATCATCCAGTGTGTTGCTACAATTGCCAAATGAATATGTGCAGTTAATTGTGGAAGCAGTAAAAATTTCCGGGGACATACGTTATATTGACATTAAAAACATTTAGATTACACCTATTACTGGTAGATTCCTTCACCATGACAAATTTTCGATGGCGAAGGAGATATTTTTCAGCTTTCCGTGCGCACGGCACAAAGTTCTCACGATCAGATTTATTATTTTTTTTTCATCAGCCGGATGATTAGGGTGATAATCCTCGTGTACAATACTACAAACACTATTATATACTATTTTGGTGTACAGGATCTCGTCATGTTAAATGAACATTTTTGTGGATTGCGATATCTTGCACCACCATTAACTTCCTTTGCTTAATCTAATAGCATTAATTTGATCTTGTTCTCAATTAATTCTCTTTGTCTCGGAGGAAAGGCAGATTTGTTATCAACATGAATTATTATTACGTCAACGAAGAACACAGTTAATTCATATACCACCGCATTACTAAATCATCCCTTTCCATCTCGAGATTCCATCTCAAGAAACCAATGTGAATCTTAAATTACCCTATTTCATATTCTCGTGAAATATGTTTGTATACCATGGCAGTGATAATGCCCACTCTTTTAGTAAAACGTCTGGCTGAATTTATCTCTCAGTTGGTAATGACAGAATTTTATTTATTAAGGAGTAGAGTAAATAGTTTCGAAGAATATATTTATGTCTGATATTAACGTTTCTGCCATCTAAATTAATAATAAATCACCATACATTTAGGTATGTCATTATTTCAGTAATATGACTAACTGGGCTTTAGCTTTAGTAATACATGTATTTAGTATTTCTCCCTCGTGAAGGAATGTGGGAAAATTGTCGGCCCGCAAAGCAAAAGAATGCGTAATGTGTAATTGCAAATTCAAACTTAGGTAACGTATGTAATTGTCTTTCATGTACTGTGTTTTTTAAGTAGCCATTAAAAGAAATCCCAGAAGTGGTCCACTCAGGTTATCGTGCAGCCATCTATTTCTACTAATTAATCCATAACAAAATATTTATTGAAGAAATTCAATTAAGTTATGCGCGTGCCGTATGAGCAGTAACATCACCTTTTTGGAAGTATTCAAATTATATTTCATTAGTGTCAACTTGTTCACTAAATGTGCTGTAACGTTGTGCATTAATTACGCCTGAAAGAAAATTGAACCTCATTTTCATACCCGACATTGCACCGATTTTGCAAAAAGCGCAGAGAAATTTGTAGGTGGTTTAACAAGAAAGCCTAACTTCACCTTAGTGGTTATGCTGATCACAAAATTATCAACACTGATCGTGTATTTATGTTTATAATGTTTAAGGCTATACGCCCGGCCTCGAAATCGTTTTTCCCATTTCCTAATCGTATTTTTCATGAAAACCTTACCGTATTTACACGCTAATTTAAGAAAAAAATGCCTTTCAATGGATAAATCGTAATTTTTTCGAAATTGTCCAAAGGGCCCTAAATAAAAATAAAAATGTAAGAAATTTCAAAAAACAAGCCTTTATTAAAAATTATGTAACACTCAACAGCAATACATACATTTTATTTTTTCTTAATTTTTAAAAATAAGGTCACGAAACGGAAAACAAAATTTTGAAATTTGGGCGAAATTCACTGAAATCAAATAGAGTATGTGGTACGCTCGCACATGGTGTCGAGAGGTAGCCCCGCCTACCATGTCGGGCAGTTTCTACGCAGTTTGTAAAATACTTCTGAGATCGGTGTATGTTAAGAAAGTAATCGTTACTCGGATATTATTTTATCGAAACTGTTGATATTTTCTTTACAATATAGTGTACATATACAGTGTCAGCGTCAGAATACTTCCTTATACTACGTATCAGAAAGTAAAAGCAATATCTCTTCCCGTCCCTAACGGTATACCTGCTAGAAGCGCATGCTAGGACTCACACGGCTTGCGCGCAGGGAGTATAATTATTATATTTGACTCGCAATAATTTGCTTCTGAAACGATCTAGAAATTTATTTCTTGCACAAAAAATAATTTTGGAATGTTGGCTTTATTTTGTTTCACATATATATGGGTAAATTCTGAAAAATAAGATTAGTTACTCGATAGCTGAAAAATACCTTACACAAATTGGTGGTGTACTAAAACTTTTTTTTATAAAATTTACACACCATAAAGAAAAATCGAAAACACTAGTATCATCCAAATACTTTAGGGTATAACCTAAAAAAAAACAGATCCCTAGCTCTCTGCATTGCTGAGATATCACGAGATAAGTATTAAAAATTGAAGAAAATGAAAATTTTAAAATTTACACAAAAAAACGATTTTCGACCTTTTTGCGATTTCGATTTTATTTTCCAACTCAAAATTTGAATCCGGCAGGTGATTTTACATATTCAGCTTCACTTTTTTTGTGTGTTTGAGAAAATATAGATTGTCTAATTTAGGGGGGTTGCTTCCCGACTGCCAAACATGTGGGCCAACCTGCGATTATCTGAAACCATAACGCAGCCATAAATTACAGGCAGATTAGATTAGGTGACAAGTTCTTTTCTCTATCTTTTTCCTCAGCATAAGACAGAGCACGCGGACCCTTAAACATTTGTCTTTTATTACATTTGCACGAAAAGCAGTGGTACGCCTATTTCAAATCGAACTCAGCTTGAAGCGGGCGTTCAGCCTTAAGTAAGTACTAGTGAAGGAGAAAATGAGATGTTGGAAATAGAAAAGGAGAAAAGCGAAACACACAAAAAAATTCTACTAAAAAAATAATAAGAAAAGTGAGACCCTGGAATCAATGGAATAAAAAACAAGCAACGAGCTACACAATAAAGAAGAAACACAAATGTTAAAACATGGGATGAAACTGATAACGTTGAAGTAGAAGAACCCACTTTCAAAGAAGAAAAACAAATCCCTAATAAGAAAAAATGAAAAGTCGTAATTCAAAAGCACGAGGAAAACATTGGGTACATATAGAATTAATTAAATATGGAGAGGGAAAGCTATGGGAACAGATATACAAACTAATTTTACAAATATGGAGAGAGCCAAGATACCACGAAATTGGAAAATAGGTCAAATAGTAACTTTGTTCAACAAGGGAGACAGATATTAATGTATAAATTATAAAGGAATAACGCTGCTAAACCCGTAATACCATATTATTTTCACAATCATACAGAGAAGATTAGCTGCAATGTCAAGTAACAGTACCAATTCGGTTGTCTAAAGGGAAAATCTTAAGCGGATGCAATGCATGTAGAGGAACAAATCATCAAAAAGCGTAGCAATACAAAACAGAATTCGAAACACTCTAGATTTTCAACAAAACTGCAACTCGATCAACAGAGGTATCACAAAACTAGATACATTGTCAGTGTTACTTTTTAATATGGCAATAGAATATAAACGAAAAATAAGGAAAGGTACAATAAGATCAAGGGGAGGTCAGCTAGTAACATATGGAGACAGAAAAGAATGTAAAAATTAAAGAAGAATAAAGCTAATAAACACGTCATACAAAGCTAATTTGCTTTGCCAATTGCTAAAGAAGGGATATTCCATTTAACATCTTAGAAGAACTAGTGGAAGAAAGAAACACAAATTTTAAAAGATAGATGAATTCAGATATCTGGAAGTCGTATTGACCAGCAATAGAGATAGAACAAATGAAATTGAAGAAAAAATCATACCTGCAAATAAAGCACTGCAAGTAAATAAGAAGTTACTATAGAATAAGATATTAAACCGAAGAATGAAGATGAGAATATATGAAACGTTAAGAAGGCTCGTATTTACCTATGCAGCTAAAACATTGACCATGATGAAAATGGAAGAGGGCAGAATGGGAACTATTGAGAGGAAAATCCTGAGAATAGTAATAGGCGCAACACGAACAACAGATGGAGAATATAAAATAAGAACCAATTTGGAAATATAACACGAGTAGACGGGAGAAAACATTATAACAATAATTAAAGAATAAAGATTGAGATGGCTAGGGCATATGTAGAGAGCAAATTGTGAAACTGTTATAAATGCACTAATGGAATGAGAACCAGTAAGCAGAAGATATAGAGGTAAACCAAGATCAACTGAGATTCCAGAGGTGAATAACGACTTAAAGAAGATTGGAGTATGAAATCCAGAAAAAGACGTCAGGGATCCGGTAAAAGGGGAAATAAAAAAATGATAGAGGAGAGATTATCCCCACGAAAAAACCTACAAAACTTTCACAAAAAATATCTTTCTCTCCAGTGAATAGTATTGTTGACTTCAAAACAACCCCAAAATGAAGTAAAAAAATATAAATTTTATTGGCGTGCAATTGAACACAAGAAATTTAACTTACAGTAACGATGTTGAGTAATTTTTATTATGTTGAGAGAGACAGCTTTTTAAATATTCGAAGGTAAGAAAGAACGAGAGAAATATATATAACAACGCATATACTGAATAACAGACAATTTTGACATGCCTCTTAATATAAATGTATGCTACAATAATAAAACTTGGTAATGGAAATTCTAGTAAGATGTTACGTTAATTTTTGAGCAGAACTGTATACTCCGGAATTTTGTTTCACTTATACTTATTCGCAAGATTTTGTGTTATGTTCCTTGGCGTTTTGGAGTTAGTAATTTGCGGTTGATTTATTTTTATCCATCGCGTTATTATATTTAGTAGTATGCATTTCTATATTTTAAAATAAATACGAATTAATTGTATTATTTGTTGAACTGTTCCGCCATCTGTTGGCGAAGAACGGGCTGTTCGTTTAGTAGCTACCTATCTTCGCGATTCATTTAGCGTGGTGTAGACGAATGGTATGCAACCTTAGTTACGTCTGTTTTGTTTTCCTAATTAAAATCTTAATTAGCCTCTCCTTATTGTTAATTTGTGTTAAAGAATATTGGTTTTTATTTACCTTTTCTCGCTCAAGTAAATAGTAGACCTTCTTCGTTTTGTAGTTTATAAGTACCGGCGGTTTAATTAAGTAGTGTGTGGGGGCTCTGCTATAGCAAATTTAGTTTCGGTCTTTTGTCGTTGGGGGCTCTCTCTTATCGTAGCAATTGGCGCGTCACTGCATTCACTTCCATTTTGTCGTTCGTTTAATTGAATGCAGAATTGATTCCGTCCCGTTATCTATCTCTGCAAATTGTGGGCATATTGCCATTTGTTCCGTAGAATTTACATTATTTAAGTGGATGAAATTGTAGTAAAAATTAGTATATATTCCGTTTGAAATTCTTGACGTATCGGTTGATTGTATTGACGTGTCGCTTGAATCATTTCTGGTAAGTTTTTCTGTTGAATTTTAGTTTAATAGGATTATTCTTAATGCATATCGATCTTCCTTTGTCTTGTAGCTTTTAGTTCCATGTCGAATTTCCCGTATATATTTCGACACGAAGAATTTGAAGCTCTGACCACGTGGCCCGCCATTTTATAATTTTACTTTTGCTGTGCGAGGATTCTTTGAAAATTTCCGAAGAGAATATTTTCTCCATTGAATCAGAGGCTAAGGTTCCATCTCACCGCACAGGAGGTATCTTTTGTTCCTGGAGATCGTTTAGAAGCGAAAATTCCAGATTTCTCCATTTGTAATCGACCACGCCCACCTGTTCGACAAGACATTATTTCTGTTAATTTCCGTATGTTAAACTTTAATTTACAATAGCTTAGTTTTTGTATATTTTTAATACTTAATTTCTTAATTTCATTGAGTACCTTTGCTCAATTTGATAGTTTTGTTCCAGAAACATTCTTGTATTCGAAAGCCTGGGTTATATTATAGCCCTTTTGTCAGGTTTTATGTCTTCAGAGCTAGAGAACGTTGTTTTAAATTCCTAATTTAAGTTGACATTTAAGTATTTTTAAAATCTTGTCAGTTATTAGCGATTTGGCAATACTTGAAATTTTCAATTACGAGGGTTATGTGTAGATTTCAATATAATTGGTGTTTAGTATTTCGAGTTGAAGGCCTTACGCCGGACTTACTATATTTGTATTTTTAAACCCCTCTTTTGCCAAGTTTAAATAATTCTTTAAGTGGTTTATATTCTTACGCTATATATACAGGCTGAACCTGTACTGACATAAATGTGACACCGATGTAAAGGGGAGATCTCAGCTATCATAGCTTAAGTTTATGTTAAACAGTTAAACTGTCTGCGATATTTGAATGTTATACACTGTGTCCAAGTAATTTTGTCATTTTAATTGTACCTTGTACATGATTTAATTTTTTTTTTAAATTTTGCAACCACTCGTAACCTAGTAGGTATAAATTTTAATTAGTTTATAATTTATTTTGAATCGAAGTTTGAAACAACTGTTTCTCAATAAAATTGATTGTTAGATGAATTCGTGGCTCTGTCTTATCTTTTGCTACCTTGGGTATTTTAACTGGTTTTTCTCCTGGATCAAGGATCAATTTGGGGTAGAGAATATTACATTAAGGAGATGGCGTTCGAAAATTCATCCATTTGAGATTCTATGTAAATCCACGCCCACCAAGACGACAAGAGGCAGTTCTTTTCTCCATCTTTATCATCGGTCCGAAAGGGTAGTGACTGGTAGGGCATTCCTGAAGGTGTAAGCA
Organism: Amphimallon solstitiale; assembly: GCA_963170755.1. Lineage (NCBI taxonomy): Eukaryota > Metazoa > Arthropoda > Insecta > Coleoptera > Scarabaeidae > Amphimallon > Amphimallon solstitiale. The sequence continues at coordinate 61,760,946 of OY720676.1, read as the reverse complement.
CAAAACTTTCCGAAACTTTGGTGAATTATTTTGCGGTGTTACAATTATTTTAGCTTGGTAAAAAATTTTGCTATCAGTGCCGAACGGATAAATCATTCTTAGTTTCACGACGACGCCATTTGTATGCACCTTTGTCTGAATTTGTCAATTTCAATTCTTGAAAGGGTGTAACAAAGGTTGATACATCGGTGAAGCGCACGGTAAATTTTATTTGCTCTCACTGTATATAGCAAATATTCTAGTAGCTGAGGTCTAAACGTATAAACTTTTGCATATATTTCTCCCTCAGCAGACACGTACGTATAAAACTACCCTGCCATTCGCCAGGCACCGTTCAACGGTGACATTACAATGTGTACTTCTTTTACTGCATTTAACCGAGATTGACCGATGAACGGCACCTAAAGAATAGAAGGTAGTATTGACACTTACATGTCTGCTAGGAGAGACACACTTCACATTTACACCCACTTTCACTTCTACTTGAAAAGGGAAACGATTCGCTTGCGGAATGCTAAATTATACATACGGTTGCATTAGAAATTTCATTTTCAATCGCAATTCGAGAAGCCGGTGTTTAATCCTTCATTGGGCAAGCAAATCATTATTAATTTTGAGGGTAAATGGAAAGCGGGTGTAAATGCACTATTAAACTGTAATCTCAGACACTCAATTTAATTATTACTTAACCAAATATTGAAAATTTAAGTATAAATTTCCAACAATCACTTTAACTTAAGTTGTAATAGGCGTTGCACTTACTGAAATGTATTTGCAAATGTTGGCATTAATTTAAAATTCTTTAGACATGGGAAATTTTCTTTGAAGAATTACGTTAAACATTATAAGATTATTATGGTATTAACTTTGATGAATATGATCAGGTCTTTTAAACCTTAAATTTAATATTTTATTTCCACATACAAAGTATCATAAAGTATTGTACTCTTGAAATTTTCAGTCTCTATATTTTTCCAAATCCACACACTTTGTCTGTCTTTGAATACGAGAAAGCGATTGTTGAAACGATACCTGTCCGTGTTTGCCTGCGTGCCTGTCTCTTCGACGCAGGCTTTAGAATGACCGGCTAAAGCTATAGACCCCAGATTATTAACTTACGCTTATAATATTAGTGGGAAAAGCCTAACAGCTTCCGAGCTAAATCCGTAAACCAGAAGTAGTACCTTACATTAGTACGAAAATCGGATTTGGGATTATCTGGTTAATTTTCAGTTTTATACAAATTTATAGACAACATAAATGTATCAAGAAGATAGTTTGGACGAACTTCTATATAAAATAATTTTTCAAAATTTGAACAGGAAATATTCTTTTATTCTTTCATTTTAATGTTATTAACTCTTTTTTCAGTAGGTTCTTGGTGAGACAGTGTAAATAAATATATAAGGGAAGATTCCCGAAATCGTACTAGTGCCTTACATATATCACCGCTTTTTTTCCAATATGTTATGGATAGAGACATCTGGCGTTCAATAAAGTGACTATTTATGTGTAAACCGAACATGCTGTAATTTCATTCTGGCTAAAGTAATTTCTTTCTAATTACACGGTTTTGTCCAGTCTGATGCACGGCAGAGTGATGCCCGCCAATCCTTTAAGGTTATGTATGGTTTCAATTATAGTGCAACTTTTAAACAAAAAATAATTGACTGCCTAAGCTGAAATTCTACTCCACAACACAGTGTTGTGAAGTAGAAGTCATCCTGATGATGATAACATAGTTGTCGAAATACGTATCTAGCTTTAAGTGCTTTAGTGTGGGGTGTAAGGTGTTTTTATTAGTAATTTTGTTTAATATCAATCCACAAGCTCCAATAATGTTTTAATAGTAGAAAAAGAAAGAAACAAGTGGGTTCTATTTCAAGTGAGAAAGAGGCTTTAATACAACAATTTTGCTTGTATAAACAATATGGAAACATATGCAAGCATGCATGAAAGTTTGAGAACTGGGCCCCTCTTGAAAGCCTGTTAGGAGTCAGGATACACAAACTCTAAATATTTTGTGTAATTTCTAAAGCACTCTGTTTGACATATGATGCCTAGTCTACAAAATAGTACTGTTCATATCTTATGGTCACAGCACATAGTCACAAAATTTAGAAGTTCTCGAAATTGCAAGAGATAATAGGATAATTTTACTGTCACTTTCTAGTCATTGCACCTATAAGTTACAGCCATTAGACAATGGACTTTTTATTCCACTAGTAAAACGTTTTATACAATAAAAAGAAAGTTGGTTGCAAAGTCACCCTGGATCGGTAAGAACCCAGTATGAAATAACGAAACAACCAGGTTAAGATTACTACTTCACACCAACTATTCTTATAGCTAGAAATGTTTTTCGTGGTTTTGGAGTATGGTCCTTAGACCGTTTTATTTTTACTGATATAGGTTTTCAGAAATATACTGAATGTTGAAGAATTAAGAGAAAATGAAATTCCGATTGTAATTCAAGACACTGAAATTCAACAAGGTGAAACTTAGAAAACTGAATTTCAAGAAAGTAAAACTCAAAAAAGTGATATTCAACAGAGTGAAACACAAAAGATCGTAATTCAACAAATTTAAACCTAAGGGACTGAAAACTGAGAATGTGGTAGAGAAGAAAATGAAACTAAACATATTCTAAACATCAGTGATATTATAAATGAAGAAAAGCATAATTCTTCAAAATATCTCAGGACATATCACCTGTTGTTCAGAAGCAAAGCAAAAAAAGACGGAATGCCCAAACACGACCTGTACTAATAACAACTCTATGAAAATAAAATCACAACATTGAAAACATCTGTTACGAAAAACAGAATCAAAGAACTTAACAATGATTTAGACAAACCTTCGACTTTGAAAGGCATTAGTAATAGTAAAAAAAACAGTGTTTGTGATCGATAACAGGTGATGGCTTTGGTTTATATTTGAAAGTTGCTCTGGGAGAAAAAGAAGATCAGGCGTATAAATATGACAAGTGTGATTAATGTATCTTATGAGCTTTTGTTCATTTTTATTTTATCTTTTCTGAAGAATGTATATTGTAATGAAACAAGCCCACAGAGAAGCAGACATTCGGCGCCACTGGTAAACATCGTAAAGCAATAAATCATCCATTTTATATGTACTGCGAAGAGACAGAATGTCTGTCGAATGTTCTACAAACATCGAGAGGAAGATGGAGTTGACGCGAATGCTTCCAGATGTTTCGTATGTGTATATAAGGCGGCTGGGTCACGGAGATGAGTCAATTCCGGAATAAGAAGTTCCTTAAGTAGTCGACGCGCGGAACAGACCAAAGTAGAAATAAATATAAGAAATAAATAAATAGTTCCTTGAGTGGTAGCCGAAGAAAAGACATAAATATTAGAGTGTTACATAAATAGAAGTGATGTAAATACGATGCAGTTTTTATTATAGTGCAATAAAGATATAAATATTACAGACATATAAATAGTACTGGTAAATAAATACCTGTGTTAATTTAAATCGTAGTAGTTTAAGTGTGATACATTAGTTTTGCATTTTTATATTGTAATAAATTTTACGTGTATGAATATACAGACTGTTTTTAAATAAATAAATTGCACGAGTTGTTTATTGCGAACCCGAAAACGTTACAATATTTTGCTTTTTCCTGGGATTCATTTAAACACATATTTCTTTAAATTACTTACATTTTGTCTAAAAATCGTCTCAGAAACCGGGTGGTTTCCAATTAAGGATAATGCAAGTACGGACCGTCATAAAGTGTATCGTTTGTTGGCATATTTTATTAAACAATTTTTAATAGTTAGTAATTCCTTAAAATTAAAAACAAAATGACGTAAATCAAAAAGTTAATAAAGACTCATTAATTGCTGTATTTGGTTTGTATACGCCAAAAAGTTAAACCCAGTATATATGAAGCAACCTTCTTCTAAGCGTTTTATGAAATAATTAAACTATAATCAAAGGGACAAGAGAGTATATAAATGCGAAAATGGGGAAGATATATACAGTCTTTTGGAAGTATGAAGACTGCAATTTATTGCCAAATGGCCAAATCAATGGTTTTTTTATGTAATTTTTATTTACAATATCTATCTGTTACTACAATATAATTCAATAGAACAGCTATATAAATATGTTGTATGCTGTAGATCCTTAGATTGTACATACGAGAATATACTAAATTTAAACGGAACTGATGTTTTCAAGTCAGAGCTTTATTCTACGTTATTTACAAAAACATATTATTTTCTCACATAATCTCCCTCTCTGAAAACACATTCTTACCAGCGAATTGGGAGTTTTTTAATTCCATCGCCGTAAAAAGTTTTGATTTGCGCACGTAGTCATTGGAGTACAAATTCCTCTACTGCTTGGTCATTGTTGAAACAACGACCTCCAAGTGCTTCTTTCGAGGGTCCAAAAATATGAAAATCACAAGGCGACAAGTCTATACTCTAGGGATGATGCTCCAACGGTTCCCAGCTCAGTCTCTTTAATTTTTTGCCTTGTAGCGTTTGCTGAATGGGGCCGTGCATTGTCATAAAGAATAATCGCTCGTTTGACAGATTTCGTCTTCGTTTTTCGTCGAAAGGACAGCTTTACGGTAACCAGAAGTTCTCTATAATATTCTGCTTTAATTGTGCGTCGATCATGGAGAAAATTCGGTTGAATAGGGGCAAGCCGATCAAAAAAAGGAGTTGTAATAACTTTTCCAGCTGACAACCTAGTCTTCGCTTTCACCGGAGCCCTTTCACCGCTCTTTCTCCACTACATACTCGCTCGCCTTGTTTCGGGTATATAATAATGCCCCCAAATTTTGTCGCACCTTACGATTCAATTGAAAAATACCTCGGCCTCTTGCCGGAATCGATTCAAGAGTGCTGATAAGCCTTCTGTCGATGCAGTTTCTGCTCATCCGACAATAGCCGCGGAACCCATCTTGCAGACACGTTGTAGAAGTTACGCGGCAAAATTCCAGAGCGTTATGCCTCTATCGTCCTCCATGAGTTATCGAACCGCCTCGATATTGACGTTGCTTGCGCTTGTCCTCGGGCGGCGAGTATAGCTCTGGTTCTCACAGTTTTCACGCCCTTCATGCTCTTTGTGCCATGCAAAAACACGAATTCGTGACAAGGTGTTGTCGCCGAACTGTGCTTGTAATTTCAGCAAAATTTCCATTGGTTTCACACCCTTCTTGACGAAAAACTTTATAATTATCCGTTGATCCACATAAACATGCATATGGTTTCTGTAGTATTAAGTTGAACTGAAATAATTCGAGTCGTTTCTATCCCCTTCCTAAATTCCTACATTGATTGAAAATCAGCCCATCTCAGGTCATCGACCTGTGTCGAATTAAAAAAAACCAGTCCCGTTTAAATTTGATATATACTCATATATTCATTACAACGATCTCATGTAGGGGAGACTGGGGATGGTTTGGACTACAGGAGGAAATGGACACGTTCATAATTCCCGCCGTTTTGTAATTTGTGACCGCACATGAGCAGTATTTGTGGTAAAACAAACATTATAACCTCACATCCCAGTTCAATCGTTATCGCTCAACGGTTGCTTGAACAAGGTATTCCCCCAAACAATGTGTTGAATTTTAACCTTAAATCAACGAAAAACAAAAAGGCTTTTGATAAACTCTAACTGTACAAAATAATTGTATTGGTATATACAAGCTTATATAGCACTATAATGCAAATAATTAATTTCCACGATTTTTCTAACACTTACCTGAATATTGCAGAATCATTTAAAAATTAAAATTTTATTAATTATAATAATACGTGAAACACCTTTCATTAGGCGATATTTTGTTAATTTAAAATTGAGTTCAACGTTGTGTACAATGACTTCTAATCATTTTTATTTGGCCCCTCCTATTTAGGAGGATGTGGACACTGGGGTCCATATCCTCCTCAACCTGTCTAAATGCTCCCATAGTAATTTCATCATTTTAAAGTCTAATAATAATATTGTAATTTTTGTATCAGTTTGCAATATGCCTCGTGTGCATGTAAGAAAAACAAATTGACAGTTTCCCCCAGGGGATTTGGCAGCTGCTGTACAAGATGTTTTAGAGAACAACATGTCAATTAGGAAAAGTGCAGAATTACATAATGTAAAAAAATCTCGTCTTTGCAACTATGTAAATAAAGTAAGAAGGAATGGAATATTAAATGTTTCTTTCAAACCGCAATATGTAACAACTCAAGTATTTACAAATGACATGGAAGAAAGACTTCAGGAATATTTATTAACCTGCTCAGGGATGTTTCATGGGCTAACTCCTAAGGCTACAAGACGTCTGGCTTATGAATACGCTGAGAAAAATAATGTTATATACCCCAAAAACTGGAAGGATAGTGGTTTGGCTGGCCGTGAACGGCTCAATGGACTTCTACGAAGGCATCCCAGACTGTCAATCCGAACCCCGGAGGCTACTAGTCTAGCTAGGGTAGTTTTAATAAAAATAATGTTAATTTGTTTTTCGACAAATTAGCCAATGTCATGCAACGATACCAGTTGACCCCTTGCCGAATATATAATTTAGATGAGGTAAAATTTTAATATCAATGAAATAACTAATTTATTTATAGACGTTCTTTTCTTGTTCAGACGGGAGTTACAACAGTCCATCGAGTTCCGAAAATTATAAGTAGAAAAGGACAGCATTAAGTGGGACAAGTAACATCCAGAGAACGAGGGGAGCTTGTTACCCAGGTTGGAATAATATGTGCGAACGGTACATCACTGCCACCGATTTGGATATTGCCAAGACAAAGATTCGACGAAAAAAGAATGATGAAAGGAGTGCCTAATCAAGAAGATGGTCCTATGGGATTGGTATATCCCTCTGAATGGATGACTGTTACAAACTTTCTCAAAGTTCTCCAGTTTTTCCACAAATATGTGAAGTCATCGATTGAGGAAAAAGTGTTATTAGTCATGGATAACCATGATTCACATTTATCTATTCAAGCAATTGACTACTGTCATGACCATGGAATCGTAATTTTAACATTTCCCCCGCATACTTTAAATCGCCTGCAACCCTTAGATAAAACCGTCTTTGGCCTATTTAAGACATATTTTAATCAGTCTGCAGATAACTGGATGCTGAATCATCCGGGTCAAACCCTCACAATTTATGACCTACCGGAGCTTTGCTACAAGTCCTGGGATTTGGCAGCCACACCATCCAATATTAAATCAGGGTTTCTCAGCACGGGGATTTGCCCATATAATGTAAACATTTTTAAAGAGGAAGATTTTCTTGGTGCTTATGTGACTGATCGTCCAACAGTTGTAAATCAGGAAAATGGACCAAATACAAACCCTCCAAATACAAGTCAAGAACGACCACTTGTTAGCATGGAAAATGAACCAAATCAAGATATTTCACACGCAAGCGAAGACGGGCCAACTGACATTGACGAAAATAAAGCAGATCGTAATGTTCCAATTACAGGCACGATAAATTTTGAAGATAGGTACCAAAGAAAAGGAAGCTTGCTTGCAAGTCCTGAATTTATAAGACCGTTTCCCAAAGCTGGTGAAAGAAAAAGAACTACAAACAGAAGAAAAGGCAGATGCAAAATTGCAACAGACACACCAGAAAAAGAGGAGATTGAAGAGATGGTTCAAAAAAGAGATAAAAAGAAGGTCAAAAAAGTGACAAAGAAGGTTGCACAAGAGAGTTCTTCGTCTCAGGAAGAACTAGAATTAAACGACAGCTCTTCAGATGACCTCAATTACGAAGAAGATGAAGAAGAAAATGATGGAAAATTTTTAATTGAAGAAGGAAGACATGCAATTGTAAAAGTTTTTAGGGATAATTTCAAAAAGGCATCCAGAAATTTTGTTGCTGAAATTATAAAGAAAACCATTGATGGCTATGACGTTAAATTTTTGAAGCCACAACAGGCTTCAAATAGATTTATTGTGTCGGATGAACTACCAGCATTAGTATTGTTTAATGACATTGTAATAGGTTTACCAAAGCCAACAAAAGACCAGCGAATACGTTTTAAAGATATGGTTGACTTTGACATTGATATCCCAAGTTATAATCTACATTAATACGTTTATAAATATATTCATATAGAAAAATGATTCATTTATTTTGTATTTTCATATTCCACTTACTTTTTCTGCGTACTATTTATGTGTCCATATACTCCTGGAACTATATCCATTGCCTCCTGCAGTTAGGGAGGGTTTGAACATTTGTAATTTTTACTTTGGACTTTTCTTTTTTGGATATTTTTGATCGGAAGACCAAATAACAAGCAAATTTCTTGAGTCGAATGTTCAAAACACCATATGCTCTGGTATGGGCGGTTCTTTTTTATTTTGTCGTGTTTTATGCAAGTTTCAAAAAATGTGTCCAAACCGCCCCCACTCTCCCCTACATACCAGACATAATTGTTGATCAATTTATATATTATTGAAACCACAATGGCATCCAGTAATAATCAAATCGATAAATCAAACTTTTGGTTAACAACAATAACGGCAATATTTATAATAGAATGTTTTTACTTCTTCAAGTAATTTGAATTTCAGTATTTTTGATTAAATATCCAAAGCCAGTAAGACCTCGAGTATTGATTACTCATTTAAAGAATTTTATCTGAGCTATGTTGGTGCGGATCTGATCAATATAAATGTCAAATATATATCTCGCATGACAATACACTTTAAGTTTAGTTAAAATAAGATACCCATCATACCGACAAGGCCAAGTTTCAACTATACCCTTGTTTATAAATAGAATTAATTTGACATACACACATACCATGAATTTGTAAATACTATTGGGAATTTACACCATCAATACGTTCTTTCATAATGATATGTTAGAGAAATCTAAGTGAAATTGTTATTCAGTTAAAGTCCTTTAATTATTCTGTAATATATTTGAATTAAATATTTTAAATCTAAACTTGTAATAAAATTTGTATATGAAATCTATAAAAAAGCGAACAACAAATATAATATTAAAGTTCCAAGTTATTTATTTAGCATTTAATTCAATAACCTCCAATGTTTAATATATTATACATACCACAAAAGATTATCGACTGAACTAATTGCCTAATTGTAATTTTAGTTTTCCTGTTTCTCTTAACAAGTTCATCCGCCTCACAAACAGTTATTCATATTCTAATTTTAAGTAATCAATGGAGCATAAATGTTATGTAATAAATAATTGAACATCTGCAACAATTACCAGTGGCAACAATACATGTTTCTGTAAATGTATTCCTATATATGCTTAAATGTTATTAGGGGCTTCTAATAATTTTCGTAATGGGGGTTAACACCCTTCCTCTTTACATAATCAATACCTAACTTGATAAGGTTTCAGTAGTCTCTAAACACAGTTAATAACTATAATTTTGAATACTTGTATTCATACTCAAGGGTACTTGCTTTAGAGTTTGATTAATATACATAGTATAGTACAAAGTTATGCTCTATTATTCTTTAAAAGCTATAGAGTTAATCTTAAACTTATTTTTAATTTTTGTATATACCTTAAACACCAAGTAGATACAGCTATAAATTCAATATGTATTTAGTGAATACCATTTCGAGTGAACTACCTCATAGAGCGAAGACATATACTGTTCCAATGAACAGAGGAAAACGGCAATGTAGTGGAATATAACAGTTTGTACTGCACAATTTGAGAGAAAAATTGGTACAAATCAACGTGAACAAGAAGTTCAAACAACCCAAAATCACATCATTTTTAAGGCATCCTCTATAAAAGTTTTTCTTATATATGTATACATAATTTCAAACCTTGCAAAAGTAACCACCCCCAAAATAGTGAAATTGCTTGGCCGCATTTAGTTCACTAAATTGTGACTCCACTGTACATCAACATTAGTTGGAAGCCCGTTGATAAACATTTCGGTTCAGCGAAACATGTTAATCGCTTTTAATTTATAAAATTAAATAATTAAGAAAATTGAAATTCTATCGAAGAAGTGGTATTTCGATAAATAGTGTTCGATAATAGGACATAGGATAAATGAAGGCAACCGTGATTGCCACTAGTACCAGAAAATTCAGACGCCTTTAGGTGCGATAATAAAATAACCAAATCTAAATTTAAAAATGAAAATGGAAAATCTCAAAATTCCTCTGACCCACCTACCTTTGATTTCCCTTACCATACTGACTGCCAATGGCTATCTGGGACCACTCACATGTTAAAGTCCGTTAAGGTTAAGCGAGTGTGAGACTGCAAGTTTACAAATGAGGTGGAAGTAGAATAGGTCAAGAAAAAAATCATACATTGAATAATAAAAAACACCATTCAAGTTTCACATAATACCGCCAAAGTATATTTAATATAAGAGCAACAATATGAGTTAATTAACAAAGCAGATAGTAATAAATCAATTGTTAATTTAGTATTATATAAAAAAAAAGTTGAAGCACAAAAGGAATATCCGTCCAACAAAATGGAAACTATTTTTTCCAGAAATGTATCAGTAAGGGGGTTCATATTTTGAATCTCAAGAAAGGATGTTTTAAGTGGGTGTAAAAAAAGAAAAAATGAAATTCAAAAATTGCTGCTCAATACTTTGATATGATACAAAAGATTGACGCCAATTAAGAAAGTATATAGTCAGAAGCCCAAAATTCTATTACGCAGAACGGTCACAACCTGTAATGAAACCACAGTTATATAAACTTTCATAATAAATTAAAAATGGGACTTCAAGAGTCATAATAAATTAACAAACAAGTAGAAATAATACCTAAAAATTTAAAACTTCGTTAATCAAGCTTCACGATCACAATTTTCTTTTTCAACAAACTATTCCTATTTTTATGATTTTGTAACATGTATATTTTACATATTTTTGGTAACTATACTCAGGGACATTAGAAGTGTTACACCTAGAAGGAATAATTTGTTCAACTTTATTTTTTGGAAATGTGATAGTTTTATATCATAAATAAAACGATAACATTTGTAAGAAATTTTATTAACATGTAATACAAAAAAAAAATATGTTGGGCGAGCCCGTAGCTGACAACACTCCTGTACACGTCTAGGCATCGGCAAAATGAGTTGGTCGATATCTGTTTATGGCACCTCGTTCCAAGCAACTTGAACTTCGTGGATTAACTGTGCCAGGGTCTGTGAAGGGTAATGCAAAATGGACAGCCTCCTCCTCATGTTATCCCACACATGTTCGATGGGGTTTAAATCCGATGAACGGGGTGGACACGGCAAAACATTAATGCGGGCTTCTTGGAGGAAGTCCATAGTTCGACGAGCAATATGGGGACGTGCGTTGTCTTGCTGAAAAATGACGTGAGGATGGCCGTCTAGATAAGGTAGTAAAGTAATTTGTAGGACGTCATCAACATAACGCGTAGTTGTCATACTGCCTCGAATAAAGAGAAGTGGTGATCGGTTACCATAGCCCCCAAACCATCACTTCAATAGTCCTGTGTACATGCCTCTCAACAGCAAATACAATATCACTTCGCTCTCCACACCGACGTCTTACCCTTCTACGGCCATCGTGCATACCTAGACAGAATTGCAATTCGTCCCTGAAGACGACATTATGCTATTTTGCCTACCAGTGCTGCCGTTCTCTGTACCATTTCAAATGTTGAGGACCGCATCTAGATGTAACACTTTTCATGTCACCGTCGTCTCTGTAACTCTACTTATATCTATATGGTTTTCGAATTTCGTACAATGTAATACATTTTTCGCAGTAACGTTGGTACTGGTACTTTGGACAAATTCGTTGTTGCAATGCTTCTTGTCATTGTCACTAAATGTCACTTTCATTTTTCACATATCATATAGTATGATCAAAAAGTCTTTGGATCGCTATAGCCATGAAACGTAAAGCTATCTATAGAATTATTTACTTCTGTGGTTCTTGACTTTGAAGTATACATAAGTCACAAATAAAATAGATTTTAGGTTATAATTATTTAGGTTATTTAGGTTGAATTATAACCTGCTGGCTTGAAAGTTGTCAAGTAAATGTCAAAATTAATAAAAGTAAATAATTTCATAGATTGACATAAATTCCATGGCAATAGCGACCCAAAAACTTTTTGATCATACGTTATTATGTGAGTTTATCACAAGATAGCGGTGTAGGGAGTGCATGTGTAGGTATGTACATGATTTTGATAAGTTGATAACTACGTGATCATTTCGTTCTAGAGAAAAGCAAATTCCACCATGGAAATTTTTCTAATAAAAGTGGCCATAATCAAAGGGATTGAACAGAGATTTCAACACTTGTTTGACATGGAAACCTACCCAGCCGGAAGTAAAGCTTTCATTCTGTCAGCAATGAGTCACCCCAGCAAATCAGCCCCAAATTTAACACCAAATGGATTCTTGAGAGACTTGTTTATTATTGTAAAGAAATATTCACAAAAGAATTTCCTTTTTTAATTTCACAGTCCATTACAGATAGTGAATCCGAAACGGACGACAGCGACGATATTTTTTTAAGGCGTTCTGCCAAGGGGCAACGGTTCGAAAAGAAGAGACGAAATGGGAACACTTCACAAATTGATGGTTATCTAAATTGTAAAAAAAGAACTAAAAATGTTATATGCATACCCAACTATTCTTTAAATATAACTACCATCCTCAGCACCGGTCGAAAGACTTTTGAGCATGGGCGCCCAAATCCTACTGCCACGTATTAATCGACTATCCGACAAATATTTCCAAATGTTGTTAATTTGTCGAAGCAACCATCCGACTTGAAATCAGTGCTTAAAGCATTAATAATAGTAAATAAACCTAAGAATGTATATTAAATTTGTTGATGTTTAACGTTGTGCATTGCCTATATCAAAAAATCTCATCTTCATCCTTCCTATATCAATCGATACGTAAACACGTTGATTTCTAAAATAAAGTTCTGAGTTCTGAGGATTTTACTAGATTCTCTACTGAATTATTTAGATAAATTATACTTTATCTGTCAACTTTATCTAGATAATCATTTGCCAAATCATCTTTTATCTGTATCTAGATAATATTTTTCGGAATTATTTATTATCTTATCTAGATAAAAAAAATGGTTATCTGTGTACAACACCGAGTATGGACTATTTACACAGTACTGCTCAGATGCAATACGAGGTGCATTCAAGTTCTAAGGCCTCCGATTTTTTTTCTCCAGACTGGAAAGAAATAGAAATATGTGCATTGTTTTAAAATGAGCGTGTGTTTGTTGTCAATACGTCACAGAGATGGCAGCACTGTACGACAGGTCGAATTGTAGCGGCAGCGTCGAGAATGAGAACTGTTTTAGATACTTAAAATGGCTACGTTTTCCTTACTTGAACAGCGTGCAATCATTCGTTTTCTGAATTTGCGTGGTGGGATACCAATTGAAATTCATCGACAGTTGAAGGAGGCATGTGGTGATGGAGTTATGGATGTGTCGAAAGTGCGTTCGTGGGTGCGACAGTTTAATGAAGGCAGAACATCGTGTGACAACAAACCGAAACAACCTCAGGCTCGCACAAGCCGGTCTGACGACATGATCGAGAAAGTGCAGAGACTTGTTTTGGGGGATCGTCGAATGCCTGTTGAACAGATCGCCTCCAGTGTTAGCATTTCCGTGGGTTCTGTGGACACAATCCTGCATGACGACCTGAAAATGCGAAAAGTGTCCTCCAGGTGGGTGCCACGAATGCTGACGGACGACCACAAGGCTGCTCGTGTGGCATGTTGCCAAGCAATGTTGACGCGCAACGAAGGCATGAATGGGACTTTCTTTTCGTCGATTGTGACAATGGATGAGACGTGGATGCCATTTTTCAATCCAGAAACAAAGCGCCAGTCAGCTCAATGGAAGCACCCAGATTCACCGCACCAAAAAAATTTCGGGTAACCGCCAGTGCTGAAAAAATGATGATGTCCATGTTCTGGGACAGCGAGGGCGTAATCTTTACCCATTGCATTCCAAAGGGCACTACGGTGACAGGTGCATCCTACGAAAATGTTTTGAAGAAGAAGTTCCTTCCTGCACTGCAACAAAAACGTCCGGGAAAGGTTGCGCGTGTGCTGTTTCACCAAGACAACGCACCCGCACATCGGGCTAACGTTACGCAACAGTTTTTTCGTGAAAACAACTTTGAAGTGATTTGTCATGCTCACCTGACCTGGCTCATAGTAAGTTTTGGCTGTTTCCAACAATGAAAGACACTGTCCGTGGCCGCACATTCACCAGTCGTGCTGCTATTGCTTCAGCGATTTTCCAGTGGTCGAAACAGACTCCTAAAAAAGCCTTCGCCGCGGCTATGGAATCATGGCGTCGACGTTGTGAAAAATGTGTACGTCTGCAGGGAGATTACGTTGAGAAGTAACACCAGTTTCATAGCTTTCGGGTGAGTAGTTAGTTAGAAAAAAAACGGGGGCCTTAGAACTTGAATGCACCTCGTAGATGCACAAAATAAATGCCTACAGTTTAATTACAAAAATTAACAAAATAAAATAAGAACAAAAAGCACAAAGAAGAAATTCAAATGTAGAAAATGGCGCCAGTATTATTAGAACAAAATATACTAATTGAGATTTAATGCACTAGCAAATATGCTGCCAATTTTTGCAATATCTTTGAACACTGTTTAGATATTGTATTTCTTCGCATTCAAAAACGCCGGTTAGAGATAATCAATAAGTAAGCTTAATCAATTATTAGTTCAAAGTTAGTTTCGGAGTTGGAAAAACCGGCCCTAAGACCAACAAATATTAAGTATTCGAGTTAGGTCCGAACACGTACACTAAATATTACGATTTAATACGATTTCAAGTTTAATAAATTGTAAATACCTCGCTTGGCCATATGTGGGAAAGCAATTTGTATTTACCCGGCAATTTGTCATATACCGATGGTTTCTCATTTGAGATTTTTTCGATGTACGGCTATAACGCAAATTAGAAGTAATTTCTGATTAACATCTTAAATGTGTTACTGTTTTAAATGTAGAGTCCATAAATGGATAAACATTAATTTGATAAAAACTTTTGTATTATTTATTAATTAGGACTTAATGTTATAATGATAATTGCTGAAATTTTTGACAGGGATACAAAACGACAAAATTTACAATGAATAAAATATGGATTCTATAAAAATTGGTATCACCTACATAAAATTTAGATGAAAAACAATGTCCAACTGTAATTGCTGATTTAAAAATGTTCCAAGAAAAAAAAGGCTTTCCTAAAGCAATTCACTCCGAACTTAAATAGACTACAAGTGTTTAGCAAACGATAGGTATATCCTTTTTGTAAATCCGTAAATATAAACAATCGATTTGTTAGGATAAATAAAATGTTAAAACTTCAATTATCTATTTAAGTCCCATTAAATACTTAAAACATTACTTGAATTGCCTGATATATTAAAGATGAGAAGAATATTGTGTATTCGAGTTGTTTATAAGTACAACAACGACTTCTTAATGATCTCGATACAGCAGCATATAAACGACTTAGTGTACTGCAAAATCCGAAAATTAAATTTACATTGTTTGTGTTGTAAAGTATAAACACTTTAGGAAAGGAAGTTCGTATTATTCGAACAAGCAACTTTCGTAAACATAATTTAGTTATATTTGAATATTTGCATTTCATTCTGTAGTGGTAAAAAGGTAACAAAATTGCGGAATTTGTACTTTTTTATTTTTTAATATTATTCGTTGTTAAGTGAAATAAGATTAAACATTATATTTTGTCCATGCACAAGTTGAAGTTACAATGTCATTAGAAAATTCTTCACGCGTATTGTCTTTAGTTATATTTGAATATTTGCATTTCATTCTGTAGTGATAAAAAGGTAACAAAATTGCGGAATTTGTACTTTTTTATTTTTTAATATTATTCGTTGTTAAGTGAAATAAGATTAAACATTATATTTTGTCCATGCACAAGTTGAAATTACAATGTCATTAGAAAATTCTTCACGCGTATTGTCTTAGTGTGGTGATATTCTGATACATTCATGCCATTCTTTAGTATCGGCTGCAGTATTGACATAACTTTAAATTGGTGCACATCAATATCGAACTTGGCTTTGTAAATCATATTTCTAATACAATATTCTTCTTCTTCCGGTACTTATATTGGGCCATAGCCTGTTATGCAGTGGATTTTTTGACGTTGATTAATATTATCCTTTCACGTTCTTGGGCGATCTCTAGTCGTCTTCCCTTTCTTGCGACTTCTGCTATTCTTTTTCCATCCTTCTGTTCACATGGTGGTTTTATTCCATTCTTATTGTATTATCACAACCTAACACAAAATGGCGCTGTGACCGTTAGTTAGAAGTGTTTAGAAGTAATAGGATATGACTAAGCGAATATTGAAAGTTAGCAGCCTCTATTCTAACCTAACTTACAGGATAGGAAAATTAAAAATATTATGACGATTTTATGTTGTGGTTACAGCAGTTCACATTTTTGATGGGTATTTCAGATGAGTGAAATGTCGACAGAAAGAACAATGGTATCGTATTATTGTACGCTACTGAACTCAATGTTCAAGATATTTACAAGTTAGAGATTCCGGAGAAAAAAAATACTGGAAAAATATCCTAAATTTTCATTTTGTAATAAACCATGGAGTCACTAATAGCTTTTTTATTAGTGACTCCTTTAATATATAGAATGCTTCTCCTAAAGCAAAGCTTTATTCAAGTAATAGTTACATCGGCATAGTGCTTGATACTAGCTAGCGTTTTGAACAAAGACGATGCTGATGCTACTTTGCATTTACAATACAATGCTCTAAAAGCCAATTCGATTCCGGATAAACAGAGCCAGTTGGTGGCTGATTGTTGTTGTTACCAACAAGCAGATTGTCTCTAAAAGTGTAAAAGCAATGATCAAACCAAAATAACTTTTTATCGCATTCTTAAGAACATTAATCAAAAAAGTTGTTAGAAGAAATATATGAAAGTGCATGAATTTGGTCAGTGGTGTGATTTTCTGAAGAGATTTGAGTTATACAAATTTGGAATAAGAATCCAATAGGGTAAGCCGTACAGTCGTTGGTCCCCACACAGTTATTGGCCTTTTTCGGTTTAATTGTATTAATTATATGCAACCAATTTTACTATTGTTTCATATATATTTAATATCTGGGAGCTTTTCTTGTTCTGTTGGTGTATTTTTATTTGTGATTATTGGCTGCATGGAAAATTACCGCCTAAAACATTCTGTGCCTAGGTTTGTTGCAGCGGTTTTCTTCTCGGTCTGGTAAGTGCAGCTCAGTTTATTAATATTTGTTAATTAAAAATGCGAGTGGTTGTGCGTTACATTATTATTCAAACTGCTTCCTAGATACTTTAATTTAACATTAATGCTTTCATAACCCAAAAAATATTGTTAAAACTGTGTTTTGGATCGGGGCCAATAATTACATCAAAAATCAACCTGAAACCACAGTTATTGGCCTCTCCTGCCAATTACTGTATTTAAGATAAAAAATGTTTTTGGTAAATTTCGTATTTAAAATGTTTTTTAAATCGATTTTACGATTTCTCGTTCTAAAGAAACTTCAATTTAACAATTCTGTACAATTACTGGCCCCCGGCCAATTACTGTAAAATTTGGTATGCCAATCTTGATGAACATTTTCTCTAAGTCTGAACCCAAGATTGTTCTTAATCTAAGAATGTTTTTATCTAGAAAAATGCCAAAAGCAATAGAAGGCGAGAAATACAAGAAAAAATATTGCGAAACTGCCCTTAGTGATGCATTAAGCGCTATTTCATCTGATCGAATGTCTAAAAAGTAGAGGCAAAACACGTTTGTATTCCCCGTTCAACGTTGCAATTTAGATTATCTGATAAATTTGTAAAGTCTGGACATGGTCCTCCTTCAGTTTTGTCCTTAGAGGAGGAAAATACTTTAGACCAATGGATAAGTGAATCTCATCGGAAAGGTTTTCCTCGCCGCAAAGAAGACAATATCTATTCGGTGAAGCAATTCTTAGAAGAAGCTCCCCGTAAAAACCCGTTTACCAATAATTGTCCAGGTGAAGGATGGTAGAAGGCTTTCTTGAGGCGTCATCCAGATCTTGCTATAAGAAAACCAGAGGCTGTAACATCTGCTTTATCTAACGTCAGTGAAAATGATATTAGGCGTTGGTTTGCTGATATTCATTCATATCTTGTACAAAAAGGTTACGATAAAATACTTGATGACCCGAAACGAGTTTTTAACGGGGATGAAACAGGGTTTCAACTTTGCCCACAAAAACATAAAGTCTTGGCGCCTAAAGGAGCCAAGAATGTATACGAGATTGATTCCAATCAAGCCAAAGCTTCAATAACGGTGATGTTCTCATTTAATGCAGTAGGAGACAGCACTCCTCCCCTTATAGTGTATCCAAATAAAAGACTTTAAAGAAGAAATTATAACATCTGTACCTGGGGACGGAGGAGTAGGCATGAGCAACACTGGTTGGATGAACCGGGAGATCTTTTACGAATACATAGGAAATGTATTTTACCCAAGCCCAAAAAAGCAGAACATTGAGTTTCCTCTCATTTTGTTTGTGGATGGACATCAATCCCACTTAGACAGGAAACTAAGTTATCTTTGTACAGAACTTAAGATCGTTCTAATAGCCTTATACCCGAATGCGACTAGGATTTTGCAGCCTTGCGACGTTTCTGCATTTAAGCCTTTAAAAAATGGTTGGCGCAAGGGTGTAATCGAATGGAGAAGAAATCATCCGACCGAAGATATTACCAAGGAACGTTTTGCACCTATTCTTAAATGTGTTATAGAACAATCAATGAGACCTGAAATAATAACGAAAGGATTCGGAGCTTGTGGGATATTCCCGTGGAATGTGGAAGCCGTAGACTTTGGTAAATGTTTGGGAAGAAGTTTTAAAAATAATGACGCCGTTTTCAATCAACCACAAACTAACGATTTAAAGTACGACCAATTTGCAAGAATAGTTGGCCCCGAAAGGATAAGTAAATTTAAAAAAAATACCAACCTGTTTGGGACAGAAGACGATGGAGACGATTTTCTTATTTTGTATAAGTTGTGGAAGGAATTCCGAAACACAACAGAATTGTGTGAAAACAGTACTGCTTCAACATCAGAACAGCTACAAAATGTATTTCCCGAAGTTGACAAACTTGAATTGAACAACACTGAGTTAAATACAACAGAAAATAAAGCTGACCAAGTTATGAATAAAAATACTGAAATAAATAATGAGCGCAAAATAATTTTTGATAAAGAATTAGTTCATTCCAACAATGACACGGAAAACGAACCAGAAACCATTACAAATGTTTCGGACGGGCTCTCAAATAATATTGAAAAATTAGACATTTGTAACATTTCAATTGTTTTTGCAGACCAAATACTTTCAATTGAAGGGATAGAATTTCCAAGGATTTTGCACTTGTCACCAGGCGAATCTGTTGAGCTGCGAGAACACCTTTTTTGGCCCCAAACACCAGAAAGGAAAGGCAAGAGTAAGCAAAATTTGGAAAAAATGCCATATGTAATAACGTCAACTGGATGGAAAAAGTTGAAGGACAAAAAGGAAACTGAGATCAAAATAATCTTCTTGAAAAGGAAAATAGAAAACTTGCAAGAGAATTAAAAAAAATAACCAAAGATAAACATGAAGCAAAGAAAATAAAAATTAATTTGAAAAAACATCAGAAGTCCAATAATGCAACAAAGAAGCGGTTATCCAAGATTGTTGATAATGAGTCAACCGTTGTTCCCAAAAAGATTAACATCATATTTTGCGTCACACTTCCTCCAACTGACGGCAACAATCACGCAGAAGAAAGTCAAGCAGATATTTCTAAATATGATATTTCCCCTGAATGCAATACTCCAGAAGACGATTTATCGTTGGAAAGAGGCGCTTTAGCATTGAAGTTTAAATCAAAAATTGACCTTGCCACAAGAAAATTATTTGAAAAAGAAAAAGAAGAAGCAGGCATAAAGCGATTGAATTCCGGTATTTGCTACTAAATTTTCTTATTACTTGTTTATTATTTTTAAATCGAGATTAATTGGACAATTATTATTTTTTTACAGTTATAAACTAATTTATATTTACGGCCAATAACTGTACCAAGTCATGTCAATAACTATACCAAAAATGCCAATAACTGTACTTTTTAGAAGTTCTCATTTTATTTGTCAATAACAATATTAATAGTCAACTAAACAGGGTGTAGTAAATGTTATAATAAAACGTAAACATTTAACTTGCATGTAGTCATTTTAAATTAATTTTCCAAATTTTTTTATTATTATTTATTAGCTAAAATACATCTCAAGACGCTTAAGGGGCCAATAACTGTACGGCACCCTAGTTATTTTTGTATAGTTATATGCAACCTAACTTACATATCCAAAATCTATAATCAAACATCATATTTGCATATTTAAGAAATGCTTGCCTGCGTCAAACTTTTAATCACATACTCTTGGAAATAGACGTTTTAAACCACTGTTATCAATATAATATGCAAAGTGAGTCAATTCGACTCTTTGAATGGACATTTTTAAAGTTAAATATTTTCGTGGAAACTTGGGTTCTATATTTTGTCAATTTTAAGAGATAGAACAAATGCAGTTTCATAAAGTTGTTATATTTTGAATGAATTTTTAAATAATGTGATATATACAATTATATAGTACTCTAATAAAGTGGTTAGATTTGGAGAAATTAAGTTTTAATGTCTACAAACACTTTATTAGAGTACTTTTCAACTTACAATAGAATACTTCATATTATTTAATGTTGGTGTTTTCTGAAACATAAAAAGTTTTGTTTTCATATATCACACAACTGGAATGTGTATGTTTTTTTTATAAATGAGTAAAAATTCTTTCATATGATAAAACTAAGTTGATATTTCCTTCCAATTGGTTTTGAAATATACACAAATATGTGTTAGAAATTTTAGAATATGTTAGGTTGGTAACAGGGGTTAACTAAGAAATTCTCATATACGTCACGTCACGTATATAAGGTCATTATCTCAAAGCGTAAAAATTAGAGAACTTCATGAATATCTAAAGAAAATGCATAGTCCCAGCAAACACAAATCATTGACCCGTAATAACCGTAGTCCATCATAGTCAGCGGTGGTATTGCAATGACAAACCTAACATGTGTTGCGGACTGCTCTAGGAAGCCGTGTTATTAGTTCAACGCTTTAAGAAGCGTCCTGCTAGTGGTGTGTATTTTCTTTAGGAACTCAGAGTCTTCATGGACTCCCCTGTTGTGTATAAATGCAAGTGATGTATTTATTGTAATATTTTGATATTTTTGAGATATGTTTCGAAACATTTGTCTCGCGTGTGAATGTTTATTAATTAATTTAATTTCTGTAACTGCAATGAACTAAAACGACACGTTTCATAACGCTGACGATCTGGCGTCCTACCCGGAATAAACCGTGGTTTCGGAGAATCATATGTGTGCATGTTGTTGCATGTATTTACTGTGTGTAAGTAAAAGTCCGACTGCGTTGTTATATGTTGACCTGGTGTGTCGTTCCTGATTAGGCCCGAACATCAGTAAACGACTGATGAGTATTTCATGAGTGTTTTGTAGTTTGGATCGGTGTTTTGGATGGGTTGTTGGGTGTGATTTTGTGTTGTTGTAAAAAATACATAATTAATATATGTTAAGTGTTTAACAGTTCTTACACTATGAAATCCACTGAACCAAAGATCTCGTTTGCCGGGTCTATTAGAAAAGTGAGTTTATCTAAGTTGCCCTCGATGGTTTTCATTTTCTTTACTCCGTCTACGACCTTGCGGAGGATGATCTGGAATTCTTAAGTATCTCTTGTGCATTTGTAACAGAAAAATCATCGGAATTAAATTCATCTGTGTAGTCAGTTTCTTCAGGAGTGCGTGAAGCGTACACCTGAACACTGGCGGTATTCTCCGCCTTTTCCTTCCTTTCTGCGGGCTGCTTCAGGATTGCTCCCTTGTTCCCGCTCGTTGAAGGTGGCTTCGTCACCGTGATGTCTCGGTGTTTCTTCTCCTACGATTGTTTCTTCTCCTCCAGTGGCTGTTGCATTTGGGCCACAGTTTCGCGTGCGAAACTGTCGGGGTGAGGGTTTTGCTCGGTGGTTCAGTGCTACTAACGGTACCTGAGCAGATCTTGCTGATTTTCCTGCGGCCAGTATACGTTGGTAAACGTTACAACCACGATAGCTGGCCGAATGGTTGCTGACACAGTTTGCGCATTTAGCGTTCCCTGTGTTTTCACAGGGAGTCAGTTTGGCCCTGTAGCGTTCGATCAATTCCTTTTCTTTTTAACGTCTGCGCGATGGTGTACACAGGCATGTAAGCTGGTAGGTATTTTATAACTACCTTCACCGCGCGGACGCTTGCCACCTGGTAGGTGTAGTACTGGACTCCCAGGTTGGTGAGGTGTGTCGTGAGCTTCCTCCAGGGTTTCTATATCTACGGGTTTAACCCGGAAATGGTCGACCTTGAAGGTAACCTCGGTCCTGATATTTTCTTTCTGCAGCTAGAAGAAAGTCGGTTTCGTAAATATAAACCTGTGGAGGGGACGGTTTTCTAGGTTTAGGGGTGGTTTGAGTACCACTTGTGCCAGCCTTCGTGTCAATGGGCGTGGTCTTCGGATTCCCGTCCTTCATCTTCTTCAATCCTTTGTTGGAGTTGACGGTTGTAAAGCCGTCATCTTCTTCGTTGGTGTCTTTCTTTCCTTTTCTTTCGTTGTCACCTCTCGATGTGCCCTCTTCGTCAGAGAGGGGTACATTGGTCCTCGAGGACGCCCCTGCGCCGTCCTAAGCATCCATCTGCTACGCAATCTCGGACATGTCCGAGGCGCCGGCCGCAAACGCCATCCCAATCTTTTTTATAAGAAGGGTCTCTATCTACGATAAAAAAAACTGTAAAACAATGTTCGCTTATCTGGAAGGATAAGCTTGGAGCATCACATCTCGTCGGTACGAAGTACAGACGCAGACTGCAATAACAAATAACAACGGGCCGTCACTTATATGCCCCGATGGCCAACTGGCGGCCGAAGAATAAAACGCCGACATACTGGTTGTAGGAAAAGAATATTTGATGAACCGTCACTAAATTAACAAATACTTGGTAGTGTACCTTTAGCGGGGCATTAATTTTTAAATTATTTGTTGCAATAACAATTGTAATAGTATTGATGATGATAGAGTTAATAATAATTCCAGACGTGGGTTGGTTAGTTATGTATAATGGTTGCGTTTAAGATTGTTGAATCACGGTAGACTTCTTAGCATTCTGAGGTTTACCAATCTCGTTCAACGAAGGCACTTTCAGCTGTAAAGGAAATAAAGAATAAATAAAATAATAAATTTATAAGTAAACCAAATATTGTTTCTTGCATTACTAAAACCGTCAATTCAGATCATCACAAACAAGGGAAACAATTAACAACCCCATTAACTACAAATGCAATGGCGAATCTAATATAAGAAATTGGAATTTGGAGGAAAGATGCCAAGATATGAGCGCGAAATATGAATTACCATGTCACCACTAACATGCCAATGATTTACTGGTATTGGTTCTTTAATGGTACAGTAATGGCAAAATTGTGAAATATGTCCATCATTGTCCCAGCAGTTTATTATTAATACAAATATCTATTTCATATTCTGCAACGTTACATCACAAATGGGTGTAGCGGAAAGTTGCCAGCGTTATAATAGCTATAGCGTTAATGGGACATTGATACACCGTTCTTTGTGTATTTACTCGAATATTTTAAAAACTGTTTGAATAAGGTCTCAAACATGTTATATTATTATAAAATATTTCATTCACTTTCCAAAAACGTATAAATATTAAGGATGTTTAAGAACTGACGTATTTGTGTGAGTTTTTGTCTTTTTCCGTTAGAAGTCTTAGAAGCACATTGTAAAACTACATAATGTGGCCCTCCCTATACATCGTAATTACCACAATGACATTAGTATAAGAGTAATTACAAAATAGGCAAGAATAATACTCTCTATTGCATAAAAGATGGAGTTAATTGCTTCTTGTAAAGTAGTACATTGAAATCTGCCAGTTAACATTGTTCTTAGATATTGAATATGTTCTATAGCTGTGTGTGAGTTTTTGTCTTTTTCCGTTAGAAGTCTTAGAAGCACATTGTAAAACTACATAATGTGGTCCTCCCTATACATCGTTATTACCACAATGACATTAGTATAAGGTAATTATAAAATAGGCAAGAATAATACTCTCTATTGCATAAAAGATGGAGTTAATTGCTTCTTGTAAAGTAGTACATTGAAATCTGCCAGTTAACATTGTTCTTACATATTGAATATGTTCTATAGCTGGGCGCGTTCTACCTCACTTGTCCTGTATACTATATTAGCCATAAATGTATTAACTGAAATATTTAATTATACCGGGTGTCAACGAGATCATGTATCAGCACGCCATTTATTTATTAGTTAAAATAAAACTTTGAAATTCGGACCGTATATATGAGTGATTGGGGGGCTTCTTCAGGTACACTTAGTTTTTCTATAGCACTTCCGGTCAAACCGGAAGTGACGTTAATTTTGAATTTTTAAATACAACATTTATTATTTCTGTTCATATTCTGTTTCTTCTGAAAATTTGCCATCTAGTGCAGGTTAACTTTTGACATTTCTGTCAAAGATGGCGGTATCTGTTAAATTTATCCATTAAAGTGAAACTGCTTCGCAACGATTGTCGAAATGTAACAACCATCAAAGTTAGCTTTGAAAACAATTAAGAAACGTATTTTTCACATTTACACGCATTGGCGAAGGAAACATGTATTTCACGTTGAAATTACTAAAGAAAATAGAAAAAAAAAATTTTCATTTTTAAATGACAGGTACTCGTTTTTTTAAATAGTAACACCTATTTTTTATTACAGTGCCATATTGGCATAATTTTTAGCTTTCAAGTGATATAAAATATGCTGTGGTTTAGTGGTAGACAGGTAGTACAAAACATAAAATGTTTTAAAAGTAGTCTAATTCCAAAGACTACTTTTAAAACATTTTATGTTTTGTACTACCTGTCTACCACTAAACCACAGCATATTTTATATCACCTGAAAGCTAAAAATTATGCCAATATGTCACTGTAATAAAAAATAGGTGTTACTATTTAAAAAAACGAGTACCTGTCATTTGAAAATGAAAATTTTTTTTTTTCTATTTTCTTTAGTAATTTCAACGTGAAATACATGTTTCCTTCGCCAATGCGTGTAAATGTGAAAAATACGTTTCTTAATTGTTTTCAAAGCTAACTTTGATGGTTGTTACATTTCGACAATCGTTGCGAAGCAGTTTCACTTTAATGGATAAATTTAACAGATACCGCCATCTTTGACAGAAATGTTAAAAGTTAACCTGCACTAGATGGCAAATTTTCAGAAGAAACAGAATATGAACAGAAATAATAAATGTTGTATTTAAAAATTCAAAATTAACGTCACTTCCGGTTTGACCGGAAGTGCTATAGAAAAACTGAGTGTACCTGAAGAAGCCCACCAATCACTCATATATACGGTCCGAATTTCAAAGTTTTATTTTAACTAATAAATAAATGGCGTGCTGATACATGATCTCGTTGACACCCGGTATACCCAGAAAAAAATATAGGCTCATTGTTTTATTTAATTTAATATTTGCCTTCTTATCATGAAATAGTCGTTACTACTAATAAAATCAAACAATAAATACTAAAATACATTTTAATCCGTATGCTGGAGTAATTAAATATTACTAAACTATACACACATATGCAAAATCTGAAATATAAGGACGGTTATCAATAATTTACGTCAATATTACCGCAACATATTGGAGAGCATTGTTTTCAACTGTCTACGTAGCATACGTCTATTATACAACAATTAAGACAGATATAGTATAATTTTGGAGGAGGGAATTCACAATAAACTTGTCCTCAACTTAGATTCTAGAACCATTTGGAACAATGTAGTAATATTCTGTTTACAAAATAACAATGAGTTCTCGTGACGCACTAGTTCATATCGAGAATCGAAATTTTGTGTGTAATATAAACGAAGAACATATATAACGTATATTGTAATACAAGTGTTTTATTTTCCTATACGGAGTGCTAGGAAGTAGTGCAGTGATAATTATTTTTCTATCGAAGTAACATGATAACTAGGGGGCGGACACGAGCTATTGACACTATTGAAATTTTCTAATTTTAAAGAGGTTTTAATTTTATTTATATAATTGGATAACAAGTGGCTGGTGATCTATAAAATACAAAATACCTTATTATTTGTTTATTTTCTCTTCTGTTAGACTTGTTCTCTTTTAATTAAGTACATCCTTGTAGATAGAAAACGTCCTTTCTACATCGCAACTAGTTATAGGTGTATACTGGAAATATTCTTCTATTTCAGCGTATTTAGCATACACAATTGCCGCAATGTTATTAAATCTGGATTTCTATTTAAAACTGCGTCTAACTTTTGCCGAAGGCCACATCCGAAGTCACTTCGAATACTTTTGAAATTATTAATAGCCACATCTAATGTAATTAATCCATCTTCTAGTTTGAGATTTCGATTTTCAAAATATGTGATTAGTTTAGGCAAATTTTCATAGTGTTCCTGAAGGAATAACAACTGATTTTTGAATTTAGGATTTGTGTTAGTTCTTTGCACTCAAAAATACTTCCAGCATTGTCATTTAACCATGTAACGAAATTTTGTAAACTATCAAAATTCTCTGCATAAAAACTAGTAGCTTCCAGCCATGTTCCCCATCTAGTTATTACTGGCGAGGGTGGCAGTGACAAAGATGGAAGTTTTTCCCTCGATGGTGCTTTTCTGAAAACTTTTTTTAAAAACGGATACAAGTCTATCAACTTCCGGATAGTTGTCTCTGATATATTCACAGATTCTGTCTAGAGCATGTGCTACACAAGTAATATGCTGCATATAAGGATATATTTCCTTTAATAGTCTGCCTGTTTTTAACATACCGTATGTGTCAATTTTTATTAGCCATAGGCGATCAATCCATGCAATATGTGGCAACGTGGTACCTCTACTTTCCTTTCCAATGACAGCGACGCGACAACCGACACATGCTCGCAAATACAAGTTAGCACTTAGCAGTAACCATTGGACCACCGACTCGTGTGTTTCTAATGCGTTCAGAAATAATATTTACGAGTTACAAGGATTTGTTTTTCTTTTTCCTTGCAGTAAATGCAGATAATTATTAAGCCGCGTTCACGCTGCATGACACAAACAAAAGCGCAATTCTAATAAAATTAAAAATAAGGTAAATAAAAAAGGATTCTGAAAATAATAATAAACTACTAGATCAGGAGATCACGGCGGCCATTTAATGTTTCCCGTTCGAGTAATAAGACGGCTTTTATTGCAGACTAGATCGCAAAGTGTTCGCAGCTAAACATTGAATGTAAAATCTGGTGGGGAGATGTGGGAAGATCGGAGAAAATCGTTGTGATGTCGATTGTTGCCGGGATTGGTGACGGACAGTAGGGGTGCCACGTTGCCACGTATTACTTGTATACGTATAAATCGCACGTAAACATTGAATCCCTATACCTAATGAAAATTGACACATACGGTATGTACAGTTGCTACTTCTATGTCGAACAGAAACAACATGCCAATATTTGAAAATAGATTAGAAAATAAAGATGACACCGAAACAAAAGCTAGTAACAGTAGTTTGCTCTCTGTAAAATGGAAGGAAACTAAAGAAGTAATATTAGTTAGTACGAGTAACTGATATTATTGTACAATCACAACAACACAAAGAAGTAAACAAGGAAGCCCAGAAGAAATAAATTGTTCTGAACAGGTTTCTATAACAATTACATGGATAGGGTTTATCTCTTAGATCAAATGATAAATCTGTATAATATACAGGGTGAGTCATCTAAGCGGGTAGGGCCGATTATGCCTTTATGAGTAAAGATATTTCGAAGCGGTTTTTTCCTTGTGATAGCTGTTCATTTTAAAAATATTTTGTATTACACAGAGTGTTCCATAACTTGGTAGCTAACCATAGTTATAGTTTTTTAAATGGAACACACTATATATTGTTGCATTTTTGTATTCCCCGTATAATTTTTAGTCAAAAAGTAATAAGATAGTATAGGCCTAAAATCTAAAGTTTTTGACTTATTCCCATTTTCCTGAAAAATTCAATGTTTGTATAAAATTATATTTCTTGAAAACGACGTATTAGATGGACACAATTTTTTGCAGTATTGTTTACAATAACAGGTCCTGAGAGAAGCATGTTTTATTTTTTTACAGTTACTAACTGCATGTGCAGGAAACTGGATTAAAATTACATGACAAGTTTTTGTATAAAAGACTTTTTTTTTAAATGGAACACCTTATATATCAGTTCATTTTTGAATTGTTTATTAAATTTCATATCAAAACATGTAAGACGTTAATACTTTAAAAGTGACTATTACTGAGCTACTGTCTTTTATTGATATGCTTTTGTTAGTTTTTGCAAAAAAGTCAATTTTTTCAAATGGAACACCCTGTATATTATTTCATTTTTGAATTTCTTATTAAATTTTACATCAAAAACATGTAAGACGTTAATACTTTAAAAGTCACTATTACTGAGCTATTGTCTCTTTTTGATATAATTTTGTCAGTTTTGTGGTTTTATTTTTTTACAGTTACTAACTGCATGTGCAGGAAACTGGATTAAAATTACATGACAAGTTTTTGTATAAAAGTCTTTTTTTTTTAAATGGAACACCTTATATATCAGTTCATTTTTGAATTGTTTATTAAATTTCATATCAAAACATGTAAGACGTTAATACTTTAAAAGTGACTATTACTGAGCTACTGCCTTTTATTGATATGCTTTTGTTAGTTTTTGCAAAAAAGTCAATTTTTTCAAATGGAACACCCCTGTATATTATTTCATTTTTGAATTTCTTATTAAATTTTACATCAAAGACATGTAAGACGTTAATACTTTAAAAGTCACTATTACTGAGCTATTGTCTCTTTTTGATATAATTTTGTCAGTTTTGTGGTTTTAATTAATATAGTATAGTACTGACAAAATTATATCAAAATGAGATAATAGCTCAGTAATAGTCACTTTTAAAGTATTAACGTCTTACATGTCTTTGATGTGAAATTTAATAATAAATTCAAAAATGGAATAATATACAGGTTGTTCCATTTGAAAAAATTGACTTTTTTGCAAAAACTAACAAAAGCATATCAAAAAGCGACAGTAGCCCAGTAACAGTCACATTTAAAGTATTAACGTCTTACATGTTTCTGACATGAAATTTAATAAACAATTCAAAAATGAACTGATACACAGGCTGTTCGATTTAAAAAAGTTGACTTTTGTACAAAAACGTGTAATTTTAATCCAGTTTTCTGCACATGCAGTTAGTAACTGTAAAAAAAATAAAACATGCCTCTATTAGGACATCTTTTTGTAAATAATACTGCAAAAAATTGTGTCCATCTAATACGTCGTTTTCGAGAAATATAATTTTATACAAACATTGAATTTTTCAGAAAAATGGGAATAAGTCAAAAACTTTAGATTTTAGGCCTATACTATCTTATTACTTTTTGACTAAAAATTATACGGGGAATACAAAAATGCAATAATAATAGGGTGTTCCATTTAAAAAACTGTAACTATGGTTAGACACCAAGTTATGGAACACTCTGTATAATACAAAATATTTTTAAAATGTGCTCCTAATGAACAGCTATCACATGGAAAAAACCGCTTCGAAATATATTTACTCATAAAAGGATAATCGGCCTTACCCACTTAGATGACTCACCCTGTATATAGAAAATCACTGAGATGCTAGACGAAAGTGTTTACCGTGTGCTGTCACAATCCGTCACAAATTCTTGAATTGCGTATAAAGAGCGTTAGAACAAAAACATCTTTGTTGCTGCTTTTACCTGAAGCTTTGATAACTTACTAACGGGAAATGACTTCGCAAAAACGCCGTGCTCAGTGTAGCAGTGTTTCAGAAAACACATCAACAATGCGGAATGCAAAACCTCTGCCCATATAAAGATCTGCCAGAAAAAAAACATTTATAAAAAGAAAACAGACACAAGAACTATTATTAGTTCTTCATGTAAGATTGTTTTAATTCCAAGTCGTTTTCGGAGTCTCTTCACGAAAATTACATAATAATTATAAGATTGAATAGATTACTTTGTTCTGGAGTTGTAGTTGTTATAAAATATTTGAAGCAGATCGTATCTAATGGGATTCATTTATCTTATAGCCCTATTTTACAAACGAAAACATATAAAAGCAAAATTTTTATACATATCAAGAATCACTTCTTTCAAATATCTGGCAAATCATTAGTTTCTAACATTATCTAAGTTCAGGGTTTTTTTGTTTAAGGAAGTATTGTGATAAAAAAGTGTTTTTAGAAATCCCCCCCCCTCCCCCCTCTCTCTTTCTCACTCTCTCTCTGTGTCTGTCTGTCTACGATAGCGGTCAAACGGCTATAGCTGTCAATTCCAAATTTTGTATTTACGAGTAAAATCACCCTCTTGAGATCTGATTAGATTTGCAGTAAAATTGGTAGACCAGAAGTAGTAGTTTACTTCAGTCAAAAAATCGATTTTTACCAATATTTTGTCAACTACTAAGTTTAAACAAATTTATAAGAACTCAAAATTAAATTTGAGCAAAATGTTGTTTAAAACAGTTTTTCGAAATTCCTACCGGATGTAGGTCTTTTTTTACCTTATCGAAAATGAGTATAAAAGTATTTAAAACATAATTTTCAATACCTTTTGTATAAAAAAAAATTCAAAATTCGAATATAATTATAATACTTACTTTTCTCGAATAGCGACTTTTTGCAAATATGTCGTAAATTATGCATTCTATATTTATCAAGAATAAACAAGTATTTATAACTGGTTTTGCAATATCTTTTTGTATGCATGAAATTTAAAAATTCTGACCAGAAGTAACACTTTTACCATTAGCGAATAGCACCTCTTTCAAATATCTTGCAAAGTATGCATTCTACAGAGATTTATCAAGAGAATAGAAGTACTTAGAGTAGGATTTTAAATAATTTTTGTATAAAAAAAATCTGAAAATTGTACAATTTTTAAACGCTCATGCAAATGCTGTTGTTTGCTGTGCAGGGATTTCATACTTCTAAACCTTAGACTTCTTGTTCCTTTAATCGCTTTCACCCGCAGATGGTTCCAGGTAATCCCAGTTGCTAAACCGGAGGATTAGGAGACCGGAGGCCGACACAGAAAATTACTACTATTACTGTAAGGCCGTTCTCATCTTAGTAGAGGAACAGAGGGCACCTCACGAAATTTCTTTCATTAAATATTGTAAATTTAAAAACTCATTGTCTTTTTTATTGTTTCAATATACTCTTTATTTTGTTGTTTCACAGCACATAATCCTGAGTGATGTATTGGTTTGGTTTCTCATTTTTCATAGAAGGTTGTCATCTCTTATCACAAAAATAAGTTGTGCATAATTTACCATGCCGATTTGCAAAAATCAGTATCTCACTAGGTGGCTACTTTTGGAGACCTGACCATGCATAGTCTGAGGGTTCAATAATTATTTCTTTTGCTCTTTTTGAGAACTTTTCTGGATCTTTTCATGAACTAGTGCCTTAACAATGTCTTTCATGAGATCTAATTTTATATACGTGCAAAAGTGGTATTATGATCTATTCCTTTACCACTAAAAACCGATGTCGGATACTTTCTTCATCTGATATGAAGTTCTGCCGTAGTGATCTTCTGCTTGTTGTAATTGTTTCTGCTGTCACGAATGTCTCGATGACTTAAAAATCAACAGTATTTGGTGTAACCTAATTGCGTATTTAAAATAATTGTAAAAATTATAAAATCGTAACAAATATTCCAAGAATAGTCTTCGTAATTTATCTTCCTTAACAATTTCTTTGAAGTTTTTGGTAGTTTCCCTCATAGAAACTGCATTTTTATTGGAAGTCCCAACCCGTATTTTGTTATTAACCAGTCAATACTAGCGCTTTTCGATTAATTTGTACTTTGTATATATATGTTGTTCAATTTTGTCTGTTACTGAGTCTGGGTAAAGACTTTGTTGATCTTAAATAACAAAAAATGTGTTTTGTATTTTTGAAATAATATAATTATAATTATCAATACTGAAAAGCAATTTGATGTATGAAATAAAGTAAATAAATGTTGAAAAGGCTGTCTTTTATCACACTGATTGTTCTTTCAGGAACATAAAAGTAAAATTGGGCAGGTCGTAAAATATAGCCTTTTCATGTGAAAAGACACGTAATGACCAGTTTTTATGTAATCCATTACGATGAAAGTGAAAGAAAATTTTAAAAGGACCAGCTTAACAAAAGAAGTTTAAGCAGCATATATTTTTACTAAAAGATAAGATAAGTTGTAAATACGGCTCAGGCAATGTGAGTGCTTCTTGTTTATTGCCTATTACTCACAAACGTTACGTTTTAATTACTTAATTTACTTTTTTTTCTTTAATGATATAATTCTGTATAGTTTTAGTTGAAATAGCCTCTTCTTAAATATTGAAAATGAAAAACTTCTAATGATGTAGGGGTTACATTAATTTTATTTGAATCTATATATATATATATATACAGGGTGAGTCATTAGTAGCCGCGTCTTCGATTGTTCTTTTGTGTTTTAAAAAAAAGAAAAAACAATTAGTGGAAGATCAATGGTTGCTTGTGGCGCATATTGTAAAAATACTTTAAGCTCTAACGCACTTCCGGTTTAACTGGAAATGCACGGAACTTGAGTTTTTTAAATGACTCACCCTATATATTTTTGGACTTTCTTGTACTGATTTAAAATGTCTGTTCAACTGTTTTTTCTTTTTTAAAATTGAGCCAATAGTTTTTGAGTTATTAATTTTTTTTGAAAATGTTTGACCAAAACACGTGTTCAGAAAAAAATCATTTTCACATTGTTTTCAAAAGTGAAAAACATTAACTTTGTTGGTGCTCGTAGCAAAGAAAATTCTGCATCATTTGGTAAAGTTGCACTCGACAATACCTCAAAAAACTTTGTTTTTTCATAGCCTGCTTCCTGAAATTTTCACATACCAAAAACTTATTTTTTTTTAAATAGAACACCCAGTTTTTTATTGAGGCATTTTGTTCCTTTTTTTAATCTCTTTATTTATTTTTTTTATTATTTTTGTTAACAATGTCCTATAACTATCTTTTGTAATTTCTGAGATAATCACTATAGGAGCAATTAGCGCTCAATTAAAGAACTACTAGCGCTGTTGTTCTATGCACCAAAATATTCGCTCAACCAATGGAAGGCAGGAATAGCGCTTGACTTCCTTAGTCAACTGTCAAACAAAGTAAATGTTCAATCCAACTATCCCAAAAGTAAAAATTTTACAGAATGAAGAGATCGCATTTCAATTTTTTAATTCCGGCAATGTCCAGTTGCAGTATTTAATTTGTGACTCTGTTGGCTAACATCGAAATAAAATAAAGGTTATGTTTACTGACATATTTGAAGTTGTCTTCAAAAAGTTTTGAAAATCCGTCCGTAGATAGCGAAGATACTCTCCTCCATTAACATTTTCATCAAAGTAATAAAGTCCAATTATGTAACTACCCACTATTCTTCGCCACAGTTTTAATGACCTACGATTTTGAAAGTTTACAGGTGTGATAAAGTGGGGGGTTTTATGTGTTATAATAACGGAAATTGTACGATGAACGTATTCGCTTGAATAGTAGGTGGCTTCGTTGGTAAACAACAAAAAATTGAGAAAGCCAGGATAATTTATCTGCTGCCAATTGACAACAATGTAAGCGATTCTGAAAATTTCTTTCATCTAACCCTGTGTATGTGAATTTCATGTTTCCCAATTATTCTGGATTCTCAAATTTGACTTACATCTAACTGACGACTAATTTTCGTAGTACTAGTATGGGGATGTTCGACTACACTCCCAAACACCATAAACGTCTTATCCTCACCAGTTATTGCTTTTTCCGCTCTTTCTTTCATATTCAATATTTTCTGTTCACTCAAACCGTCCACTTTATACTTTTGAAGGTTTCTGGCTTCGGTTGACTTCTACTAGGGATCGCTGTGCATAAAGTCTGGATGCTAGCAAAGAGTTTCTTTCAGATTCACCCAAAACGTCAATCATATCTATTAACTCTTCATAAGAATAATTCATTTGGATGATAACTAATAGCCATGCTTTTGTAAGTTTGACAAAAATGTATACCGACTTTCTTTAACAGTTGACTCAATCAGTCAGCCGCATTCTAGCTTTTATTGGACGAATATTTGGGTGCATAGAACAGCACCCGTAGTTCCTTAATTGACCGCTAATTGCTCCTATAGTGATTATCTCAGAAATTACAAAAGATAGGTATAGGACGTTGTTAACAAAAATGAAAGAGCACCAACAAAGTTAATGTTTTTCACTTTTGAAAACAATGTGAAAATGATTTTTTTCTGAACACGTGTTTTGGTCAAACATTTTCAAAAAAAATTAATAACTCAAAAACTATTGGCTCAATTTTAAAAAAGAAAAAACAGTTGAACAGACATTTTAAATCAGTACAAGAAAGTCCAAAAATATATAGGGCGAGTCATTTAAAAAATATAAGTTCCGTGCATTTCCTTTGAAACCGGAAGTGCGTCAGAGCTTAAAGTATTTTTACAATATGCGCCACAAGCAACCATGGATCCTCCACTAATTGTTTTTTCTTTTATTTAAAACGCAAAAGAGCATTCGAAGAAGCGGCTACTAATGAGTCACCCTGTATACGTATATGTAAATATATTCGTTTTTACATCTTACTTTTTGCATACGTTGAATGTATTCTTAAAACAACAAAATCTATCCCGGAAAGTCCATTTTCGTTTATTTTTACATTGTATTTTAAACTATTTATCTTCACAATTAGTTAACTAGTTTATGTATACCCAAGCACTACTATAGGTGAAGTAATTTCTGTGAAAAGATTTAATCTCATCTCATTAATTGCAACTACTTCTATAAATATTTACGAAAGCACTGAGTATTATCTAAATTGATGTACAAAATGTATGCAATTCTCCAAAGCGTTTTATTCTCATGTAAAGTTTATTTTTAGTTAAAGTAAAATTATGTTTACGCGGCAAACTGAAAACACTTTCTTTTTGTAATTCAAAATCTTTATTTTAACAAATGGAATGGAAAACAAATGTATTAAATTCCGATTGTCTTACATCCGTTTATTTGGTTGAAAGATAAGATTCGTTCTTTTACTTTCTTATACGTAGTATAAGGAAGTATTCTGATGATGAAAATTTTCGACCTCCAGATTTTTGCAGATGTCCCCTGATTCCGAAAAAGTAATTTTTAAAAAATGTCCGTGTGTGTGTGTGTGACCACGATAGCGGTCAAACAACTATAGAAATCAATTCCAAATTTTGTATTTACGAATATAATCTTCCTCTTGAGAACTGATTAGATTTTTAGTGAAATCGGCAGACCAAAAGTAGTATTTTACTTCAGTGAAAAGATTAAGTTTTGCCAATTATTCGTCAACTATTAAGTTTAAACAAATTTATAAAGAATTCAAATGTACTCAAAATTAAATTTGAAAGAAAAATGTATCAAACAAGTTTTTCGACATTTCTACCGGAAGTAGGTCTTTTACTCTTATTGAAAATCAGTTTTTTGCGAATATCTCGCAAGTCATGCTTTCTAGGCAGGTACATTACGAGGATGAAAGTATTTAAAACAGAATTTTAAATATCTTTTGTATAAAAAAAACAATGCCCACTTGAAGCTAGACTGTATTCAGTAGTTAGACATTTGATTCTAATAATATTAATAATAATAATATAGTAGAAGAGTGAGTGACCATAACTTTGATTTTTTTTATTTAAATAAACTACTACTTTCTGTTTACCAATTTCACTAGAAATCTAACCAGTTTTAAAAATATAAGGTTTGGTATTGATAGCTGTAGCAGATTGGTCGCTATCGTGGTCGGAGAGGAAAATAGAGAGAGAGAGAGAAGAGGTTTTCAAAAAACCACATTTTTGGTATTAGGGGACTTCAAAACGTAGACATCTCCAAAAATCTCGATGTCAAAAATCACAATACTCATTATCAACTACTGCGGGAAATACTGGCCTTAAAAAACCGGAGGATTACTACTGCACCATATACAGAGAAGAAATGACACTATCAAAAAGCAATGTTTTGTATAAAATCTAATCAAATCTTAAGAGGATTGTTATATTCTTAAATACAAGTCTTGGTATCGATCACTTTAGCTATTTGGCCCCTATCGAGTTCAGAAGGAGAGATAGTGGTATACAAATATTTGCAAGGACATCAAAACGTGGATATCTGCAAAAATCTCGATGTCAAATATTTTCAGTTTATATTGTTTGGGTTGTTACTTGTTTATAGAACGTTTGCTTTTTTTTGAAAAATTTTTGAAATCTGAAGAAAACATCTTGAATTAAAAACCAATTTAAATTGATTTGAAAATAATTTTGCTTAAGTAACTCTTAGCTATGTATTAGAATAATGTTCAAAGATTATGTCCCTGACAAATAAAATTTAAAATTGATTTATATAATGTTAATAACTTTATCATTATTTTCTATTTCAAAGCAAAGGTCATTAAAGGAAATGTACCAATATATTTCAAGTACTTCCTAATAACATTAAACCATAAAGCGAATATTTATAGAAAATTATAATTAATTCTCATTATAGTAAGAAATGTTTAAATTTAATATTTAGCCTTAAATTTTCACTTAATTCATGCTCAAACTTACAATCTTAGTAAAATTAATTGAAATTTTATCTACTGCCCGAAATTTTCACATTACTTACATTTATACAATTTAGAATTCCCGGGACAGAATTTACTGTGCTTAAAACAAAACTTAATACGGAACAATCCTCGCTAAACTAAAATACAGTAAAATGTGAAACTTCGTTAAGACAAGGCCGCTTCAGTTAAGCTTGTTCCTTGTCAACTTCCATCATACATAGTAACATAAACTTTCTATAAACTAAACTTCCGCAAAGAAATAAATCCATCAGGAGTCATAAACATATACAATATTCCTTTAAACATAACTACACACACATACACACAAATATATATGTATGTACTGATTTTATATGTGGTTAATATACAGGGTTAGTTAAAAGTATGGAGACGGCGATTTATTGTCGTTAATATTCATTTTAGAGAATTATGTTCAATATAAAAGTTTGTTAGGATATTTTGATCTACATTTGAGAATATTTGATTTTTTTTTTCTTCAATTGTTTTTTAGTTACGCCTATCCGCGCAGTTTTTACTTTCTTATACGTAGTATAAGGAAGTATTGTGATGATGAAAATTTTCGACCTCGAGATTTTTGCAGATGTCCACGTTTTGAGGTCCCCTGATACCAAAAAAGTGGTTTTTAAAAAATGTCTGTGTGTCTGTGTGTGTCTCTCTCTCTCTCTCTCTCTCTCTCTCTCTCTCTCTCTCTCTGTGTGTGTGTGTGTGTGACCACGATAGCGGTCAAACCGCTGTAGATATCAATTCCAAATTTTGTATTTACGAATATAATCTCCCTCTTGAGAACTGATTAGATTTTGAGCAAAATCGGCAGACCGGAAGTAGTAGTTTACTTCAGTGAAAAAATCGAATTTTGCAAATATTTCGTCAATTACTGAGTTTAAGCAAATTTATAAAGAATTCAAATGTACTCAAAATTAAATTTGAGAAAAATTGTTTTAATAAAGTTTTTCGAAATTCCTACCGGAAGTAGGTTTTTTACTCTTTTCGAAAATCAGTTTTTTGCGA
Organism: Amphimallon solstitiale; assembly: GCA_963170755.1. Taxonomy (NCBI): domain Eukaryota; kingdom Metazoa; phylum Arthropoda; class Insecta; order Coleoptera; family Scarabaeidae; genus Amphimallon; species Amphimallon solstitiale. Next base: position 61,722,957 of record OY720676.1, on the reverse strand, counting down.
ATATCTCGCAAGTCATGCTTTCTAGGCAGGTACATTACGAGTATAAAAGTATTTAGAACATACTTTTAAATATCTTTTGTATAAAAAAATTTTCAAAATTCAGACCGGAAGTACCACTTTTACTCTTATCGAATAGCGATTTTTTGCAAATATGTCGTAAATTATGCATTCTATATATATTTATGAAGAGTGCAAAAGTATTTAGAGTTGGATTTGGAATATTTTTTGTATAAATGAAATTTCAAAATTCGGACCGGAAGTAACACTTTCATACGTATAAGAAAGTCGTGTGGTGGCCACACCTCATTTTTTTAAATGGGAACTAGTGAATTTTACTCTACCATTCGATAGAGAATTTTTTTCTCTTTACAATAATATTTTTGTTTTTTTTAAATTCATTTTAATAACTTTTACAAGAAAAATTAAACAAATTAATAACAAAGTAACTTAAAGTAAGTGTTCAAATTGTCGTCCATTAGTAATTTGACAATCACCCAATCGATTTACAAAACCCCGAACAGAGTTCTGTAAAAAATCTCGGGGAATTTCTTGTATCGTTCTGGTAATTCGGATTTGTAAATCGTCGACGTTATCGGGCTTATCTTCGTAAACTTTGTTTTTTACGTATCCCCAAAGAAAAAAATCTAAAGGACTTAAATCTGGCGAACGGGCTGGCCATTCAATGGTTCCTCGTCTTCCAATCCATCTTTGGGGAAAAACGTTGTCCAGATATTGACGAACATTTACACCATAATGTGGTGGGGCGCCATCTTGCTGGAACCAGATACTGTCATTGGGCAGGTGTTCATTGTTTTCATGTGGATAGAGCGTAGCACAAGCAGGTATTATTTCATTTTGCAATAACTGCAAATACAGACCCGAAGTTAAATTGCTATTGATGAAAAAGGGACCGATAATATGACCGCCAAGAATGCTAACCCAAACATTAACCTTTTGGGGGTACTGCGTATGGTGCTCCAAAAACCAAAAGGGATTTTCCGATGACCAGTATCTGCAGTTATGTCTGTTTACTTCACCGGTAAGGCAAAAAGTAGCTTCGTCAGAGAAAAGAATATTGTTGACAAAATTTTCATTATTATTGCAAATATTTAACATTTCTTCAGAAAATTGTAATCTCCTATCAAAATCATCTTCCGTTAACTCGTGTACAAGGTGTACCTTATAAGGTTTATACTTTTCACTTTTTAAAAATGACACGATCGATGACTGCGAAATATTGAAATTGGCCGCTAATTGATTGGTTGATAAATGGGGATCTTCAGATACAGCCAATAAAATATCCAGTTTGTTATCATCGCTTGTTGCTGTTCTAGGTCTACCACTCCTTGGCAAATCTTTAACGCTACCAGTTTGTTCAAAGCGTCTTAAAGTTTTACCAACAACGGATTTAGAAATTGGATTTCTATTTGGATGCGTATCATTAAATAAATTACAAACGTCTTGTAAACTTCTGCGTCTATCTCCATAACCCAACATCATAAGTATTTCAATTCGTTCATGTTCACTTAAACTCGCCATTGTTAATATTAACAGCAACAAATTGCACAAATGAATTATTTCTGTCAAAGATTTGACGTACACAATAACCACTGATAAAATTATGTCGCTCAAGTTTGTTTATCGCATCGCTTCTGTCTATCTGCAATGTACCGAACATCTGTGAAACACTTGAACCGGCCTTTTCTTATAAAAAAGTTATTAAAATGAATTTTAAAAAAACAAAAATATTATTGCAAAGAGAAAAAAATTCTCTATCGAATGATAGAGTAAAATTTACTAGTTCCCATTTAAAAAAACTGCGCGGACAGGCGTAACTAAAAAACAATTGAAGAAAAAAAAAATCAAATATTCTCAAATGTAGATCAAAATATCCTAACAAACTTTTATATTGAACATAATTCTCTAAAATGAATATTAACGACAATAAATCGCCGTCTCCATACTTTTAACTCAGCCTGTATATTCACTTATATAATGTTCTTTGCTGTATTTGTTAATACACATGAATCGCACATACGTATATACACATATACATGCACGAAAGATTTCTTGAAATTAGCGGCATTTATATATGAAAACAGAAAATTAATTGTTTTATATCTATTAATTAATGAACTTAAGGAAAAGAATGCACCATCACCGAGGACTAGTTGCGCAACTGCTATTCAATCCGGCATCTGATGCTTACTTATTTTTAAAGATAAGAAAACTATGCATTTAAAAATTTTAGAATATGTAAGTACAAATACGAATTGGTATTAAAATAATTTAAAAAAATGAGGTGTGGCCACCACACGACTTTCTTATACGTACGAGCGTTTCAAATTATAGAATTTTAAGAATTTTTTTTACAAAAATTATTCAAAATTCTATTCTAAGTACTTCTATTCTCTTAATAAATCTCTATAGAATGCATACTTTGCAAGATATTATCAAAAAAGTGCTACTCGCTAAGAGTAAAAGTGCTGCTTCCGGTCCGAATTTTGAAATTTCATATATACAAAAAAAATAGCAAATCCAATTTTAAATACTTTTATACTCTTGATAAATATATATAGAATGCATAACTTACGACATATTTGCAAAAAATCGCTATTCGATAAGAGTAAAAGTGGCACTTCCGGTCAGAATTTTGAAATTTTCTTTATACAAAAGATATTGAAAATTATGTTTTAAATACTTATATACCCGTAACGTACCTGTCTAAAGAGCATGATTTGCGAAATATTCGCAAAAAACCGATTTTCGATAAGAGTAAAAGACCTACTTCCGGTAGGAATTTCGAAAAACTTTTTAAATAAAATTGTTCTCAATTTTAATTTTAAGTACATATGAATTCTTTATAAATTCGTATAAACTTAGTAATTGACGAAATATTGGCAAAATTCGATTTTTATACTGAAGTAAACTGCTACTTCCGGTCTACCGATTTTATTGAAAAACTAATCAGATCTCAATAGGGAGATTATACACGTAAATACAAAAGTTGGAATTGATATCTCCAGCGGTTTGAGCGCTATCGTGGTCACAGACAGACAGACAGACACACAGACAGACAGACAGACAGACACACACACACAGAGACATTTTTTAAAAACCACTATTTTGGTATCAGGGGACCTCAAAACGTGGACATCTGCAAAAATCTCGAGGTCGAAAATTTTCATCATCACAATACTTCCTTATACTACGTATAAGAAAGTAAAATTAAAGTAATTTTCAATTATAGAAAATAGTAATAGCAAAAACGTAAAAATTTTTAACTGCTGCCTACGCGACAGAAATTCTGTGATTATTTGGAATGTCAGTTCAATAATAAATTCCCTATGATTTTCACGTGAAATATTGTACATTTGATATAAAATTCTGAAAACTGAAATGCGTAGAATTAAACAGAAATTTTATGCACGCAATATTTCAAGGAGCGGGTTTTATAATGTATAATAAATAAGAAATTGACAAAAACGACAAATTAAGAAATGCAAATAATAGAAAAACCTATTTACTTTTAATATTTTTGAAGATAAGTGTAGTTTACTTTTATGGCAAAATAGTTCTTTTTTTAATGTTCTTTCTAACCAAGTTTTACAAAACAACTTTGATTAAACAGTACTATACCCTACCTCAAAATAAGAAGGAATGATTCAAATATCCCACCAAAACCCAGAGCACATAGCTTATAATGTAGTAAACAATTTGATATGACATCTACGAGGTAGGCGCCATAAATTCTCGGCCTGATATACAAAAAAGAAACTTGGAACAATGTAAGAATTTTTATTTTTTAATGTAATCATCCCTAACTTCTATACATTTATTACAACGATTAATTAATTATTCGATACCCTTGTAAAAATAATCTGAAGTTTTTCCGTCAAAATGTTCTATAACATCTGCTTGCAACCCACTGTCGTCCTTAAAACTACGTCCCCTAAGGCCTTTTTTTTAAATTAGAAAACAAAAAAAAATCACAAGGTGACATATTCTTGGAAGCCGCATTCGCGGATGGCAGCTTGTGAAATAGCGGCAGTATGGACGAGAGCATTGTCGTGCAATAATAGCACACCTTTTGTCAATTTTCCACGAGGTTTTGCACGAATACTGTCTCTTAATTTATGCAATATAGACGCATAATATGTGCCGTTCACACTTGTTTTGCGCTCTTTAAAGTCAATTAGCAAAGTGCCCTCACAATCTCAGAATTTTGTGACTGTCACCTTTTTCGTTGATTGAACGACTTGCGCCTTTCTGGGACGAGGTTCATCAGGTTGCCGCCATTCCATGGACTCCCTTTTCGATAGAGGATCGTAAAACAGAACCATTGCTTCACCTCTGTGACAATGGACTCCAAAATCGGTTTTGGGTCGTCTCCACAACTCCACAAATGTATAAAAACGACTACGCACATTCGACTCGACGTTCACGTTGGAGAGCAGAAACAAGTGGCGGTACCCATCTAGCACTAATTTTATTCATACCCAAATGGTCATGGAGAATTCGGCGAACACTTGTTTCGAAAATGCTTGTTGTTTCTTCACTTTCAAACGACGATTTTCTAGCACTAAATGTTCAATAATTGAAATTTGTTGAGGTGTTATCACTTCAATTGGTCGACCCGACCGATCAGCATCTTCCAGGGATTGTTATCCGAAACGGAAACATTTTGCCCACTTTTTTATAGTTGAATACGAAGAAGATGAATCAACGTAAGCGCCGTCTAAACGTTATTTAATGTGATAAGGTGTATGCCCTTCTTTTGTTAAAAATTTAATGACCGCACGGTACTCAATTTTTGTTACTTCAGACATTTTCGTGCGCTAGTCACGTTGGTTGGCTGGTTACAAAAAACTACTAGACCTCGAACCATCATATTTATAGTGTACACCTCGCGTATGTGCATACATGACGTGACGGAGTTTAAACACATTTGAACCTGTATAAACCTGTCAGGCCGAGAATTTATGGCGCCTACCTCGTTAAATAGTCGAGAATGTTGTTTGTTTGCAAAAATGTAAACTACTCTTAAAATTTATTATGAAACTATATCAAAAATACAATTACAATGTTATAAATATACAAAAACTACCTGCAGAATAAGCCACTTTCACTGTCAGTATTTCCAACACATACAACAAGTGTTTCTACGATATCATCCACATAATTACCCAGCATTCTTTTTTCTAAGTAGATAACCTTTGTACTCTACGTGAATGATTGAATGATATGCATTGTCTATGACTATTACTTCAAAAATTATAGTATTATAATTTTATCTTGGTAGTCAGATATGTTTCTGCATTTGAAAAAGCAAACTGCACACCATTTGCAGGATAGTGTTTTTGACACATCTAATTTTTGTAGTTGCAAAGGTCAGCCCATTCGTTCTTCAGAAGATGTTAGTTCGCTTGTTTCTGTCCATTCTTAATATTGATAGTAATACTTAGTGTTTTTGAGATGTTTATTAGAATTACTATTGTTCCCATTTTATGAATTTGTAGCATGAACATTTCGTACAAATTTAGAACCATTGACGCTGTTTTGGTGGTGAATTTAACGGTTTGCTTAGTCCTGCCTGATCACTAATGTTCGTGACGTACTTAAATGTACAAATTGTATTTAATAATACAGTAGAATATAATAAACCAAAGCAAAAATGTAAGAAAATGTCACAAGTTATGGCTTGGTTATGTTATAAAATATGGCGGATATCATGTACTTGTTTTTCCATATTAAACTTGCTTACGCAAAAACTAATGGAATCTGTTAAAAATATGTACAATTTTGGCGCTATATTTGAATCACTTCTCCTTATTTTAAGACATGGTATAGGTTTCTTGTAATGCATGAACTTTTCTTTTCTTTAAAGTTTTCTATCAAATCAATAATCATATAATTTCCCATTTATCTCAAATTTACTTAGACGGGCGGGGCTGTATAATATAAATAAAATAAAAAAATCAAACCCTGTCTAAAGCTTTGAATACATCTTTCGTAATAGCAGGGCGAAATAAGATCAGACTGGGTTAGATAAATATTCGTATAGTCCACACATTATGTTCTGGATATGACAACAATGATCGAATACATTTTTTTTCTCGTTCATCGCGAAAAAGCTAATATGCTTGCCAGATATACGATACAGTAGTATATGATATATTGCTATGTCAACATAATATATATAAATTACGTATGATAAATCCCCGTTGTTAAATTCTTATTCGGGAGCTTCGTTAATATGTACATGTCTGTCAGATACAAAACGTCAAATATTCGTATCGTGTGTATAGTGGGTACATACACAGTGTGGAAACCACTTATGGAATAAATTCAGTAACTTACAAACTAATGACATTTGTCGAAAACGCTGAAACAGGTCAATTTTTATTTTAAATTGCACTGCACCTATTAGTGACGTCATATTCTTTAGAGCTGTGACGTCATACGCATTTTTTTTAATAGAATGCAATATTTTTTTATAAATTCGTAGATAGTACTATTAAATACCTTTTCAATGAACTAACACAAGTTAACTTTATTTTCAACAGTTTTTGAGATTTTTACATTTAAAAAAAAATAAAAAATTAAAAAAAAAAAACAACACGAAAAAACTATGTGATGAAATTGATAGCACCTGACGATAGTAGAATACAAGAAAGATAGTAATTTTGCTTTGATCAAAAAAGAATAAATTAGTAAACTTTGACGTTTTTATAATTGTTGTTGTTGTGGTTGGAACGTAAAAATGTAAAAATCTCAAAAATTGTTGAAAATAAAGTTAACTTGTGTTAGTTCATTGAAAAGGTATTTGATAGTACTATCTACGAATTTATAAAAAAATATAGCATTCTATTAAAAAAAAATGCGTATGACGTCACAGCTCTAAAGAAGATGACGTCACTAATAGGTGCAGTGATTTAAAACGTGCGCAATTTAAAATAAAAATTGACCTGTTTCAGCGTTTTCGACAAATGTCATTAGTTTGGAAGTTACTGAATTTATTCCATAAGTAGTTTCCACATTGTATATGTAGCAAAATTGTCTCTGTACAGTATGTAAATATTTAAGTGAAGCATTTTCAGTGAATAATTTTTGTGAAAAATAATGATTAAGCTAGGAAATTCTATTTTGTTTTTATTACAGTCTATCTATCTCATAGTAATCATCAACAAAGACCTATAAACTGCCCACAAAACTCCAAAATATATGTGTGTATATATGACTACTGATGAGTATAATAAGCGAGTTTTATTGGGACATAAATGAAAACTCGAACTTTACTGAAAAAATATTTTTTTTAACAAAAATGTAAACGCACTCACAACTCCTAAAATTCAAAGTTAACACACTAATAAAATATACCTTTCCAACTTTTGCTTTTGTCAGACTACAACCCCTAAAAAAATATTAACCCAGCGGAACTTATCCGATTTTGACTGTAAAGTATTGCCGCAAAGGATTCGATCATATAATACCATATAATGCCTCAGCGAACATAATAAATGACACACATTACGTCCATTCAAGGAAAGAATAAGGAGCTGAATTCGGAACTCGAGGGAAAGTTTCATTCATTTGGACTTGATTTTTCTGGGATTTCAATGGTTGTGCATTGAGTTCATAACTTCCGGTACAAATAGGTACCAGCACAAAAGTGATTTTTTTTCTCCTTTCTATTTGAAAATATCCACAAAAAGAAATTTTCAATATTAAATGTCTTAATTGGTACTTAATTATAAGGTTAATCATTAGACTATATGTGATATTATAATTAAAGAACAATTAGTGAAATAATAAATCTTGAAAACATAATGAAATTGTGAAGAAAAAATATAGTTTAATATTGTATAATTTTGAGTATTAGTGTGTATTTTAACAGTAATATTTTATAAATAAATAAAATAGTTTATTGATTATTATGCAAGAAACGATGTAATAATAATTATAAGTTCAAATCAATTAAGAAAATTAAGAGATGTTCTGATATTCAAATAACACTAATAAACACACATTTTGTGATAGAGAATTTTTTAGGTGTGTCTTATATCTAAAAAGAAATTGGAAAACAGAATTTGTCCATCTGCCACGAATTTTCAGTAACATCGGTAAGTACTTAGGTAAGTGTTTGTGTTCTATATAACGTGATTTATATTTATAACTGTACTGTGATTGACTGTGAAATAATCTTCTACTTCGTGGCACTACAATCCCATTTGGACCTGGGCCTCCCATATTTTCTGCCTCCAGGCATCTCGCTGCCTTGCTGTTGCCTTCCAATTAGGCGCTTTCAGTAAGTGTTTAGCGTTCTCCTCAATGTTGTCTACCCATCTCTGTCTTGGTCGTCCTCTTCCCCTGGCGTCCTCCATCTGACCTATATACCTTCTATGGGATTCGGTCCTCACCCATTCTTTCTAGGTGCTCCGCCCATTTCAATCTTTGTAATTTAATAAATTCGACAATATCTGGTTGTTTGTACTTCTGCATTAATTCAAAGTTTTATCCGATTCTCCATTCCCCATCCTTCATCACCGGGCCATATGCATATTTTCCTTAGGATTCACCGTTCCCATCTTGCTAGTAGCTCCTCTGAGTGCTTAGTGATTGTCCACGTCTCACTTCTTGGTTTCACTGGCAGTAATTTGGTCTTTGTTTCATTTACCTTCAGCCCGATCTTACTGGCTTGTGTTTCTAATTTGTTAAACACTTCATTGATTTCTCGTTCTGTTCTGGCCACTAGATTAATATCATCTGCATAGGAGATTATCTGATGTGACTTGCGCATTATTGTGCTGTCAAGGTTCTCACTGGCATTTTTTATTGCATTTTCCAGTACAATGTTGAACAGTATCGGTGCAAGTCCATCTCCCTGCCTCACACCTTTGGTGGTTGAAAACCGTATTCTCACTACGGCCTACGAGTCTGTCATTGATGTTCTGGTTAATCTAACCATTTGCTTGGTATGCCAAAACCTTCCATTATTTCATATAGCCTATTCCTGCCCATACTATCATAGGCTTCCTTGAAGTCAATGTATAACTAATAGTACGGCCTACGAGTCTGTCATTGATGTTCTGGTTAATCTAACCAATTTGCCTGGTATGCCAAAAGCTTCCATTACATCATATACCCTATTCCTGTCTATACTATCATAGGCTTCCTTGAAGTCAATGAATAACTCATAGATTGGTACATTATATTCCCATGCTTTTTCCAGTATTTGCCGAGTGGTGAAGATCTGGTCAATGCTTGATCATCCCTCTCTGACACCTGGCTGATGCTCCCCTATGATTTTCTCTCCATACTCTGTTATTCTTTATCGCAGTGTACTTGCGAATATTTTATATGTTATACATAGTAGCGATATTCCTCGGCAGTTCTTATGTTTGTTCCCTTTTTTGTAAATGGGGCATATGATCGCCGTGATCTATTCTGTTGGCATTCTTTCTTCTTTCCATATCTCCATGATCAATTTGTGTATTTGTTTGGCTAGTGGCTGTGAAATAATAAGTAAGTATAATGCTTTGGCAGTGTGTAAATCATGTCAATCGTTTTTGTTATGCGTGTGAGTTATTAACCCTTAAATCGCAAAAACGTAGTTTCTTATTATTTTGGTCGCCCAATTCTTGTGCATTATTTTAATATTAATTATATCTTATAAAATATAATAACATTATATATACAATATTATAAATTCATCCTAACTATAGTCTATTTTTTAATTAGGAGGAGTGTTTTTAAATTGAAGCGCCAAAAAGGAGGCTTGCTATTTGTCAGTTTTCGGGAAGAATTACAGTATGGAAATTTTACATCTTTACGGCCGCCATACTGTTACAACAGCTGTTGTTGTATACATCGTTAATTTTGTCAATGCGTTTCTGTTCAATTTTTTACGTTCAATTTGCGTTATAATAGTAAAATAATTCTTTTAAGAACTGAATCGACTGATATACGCTCCGTGTAAAACATTTTCATAGCGTTTTTCTTGGATATGGAGGAAGTAGCAAGCACTTCTTGATCGCAAATATCCCTGTTGAGAAGGCGAAAATTTGTGATCTTAGGACATCTATCTGTTGTTGTGAAGCTGAATATAGTAAATATATCCAAAAAATTATGTGCTGATAACACCAGAATGAGGATTACTGCTATTAAAATAATTAATGCTGTAAGCCGTTACTTTGTGATAATCAATATTAAAACAATAAAAACACATTTACAACAACGTGATACAACAAAGTAAATGTGTTTTTATTGTATTACTGCTATTGTCGCAAGAATATCGAGTATGATAGGTTAGTATTATAATACATTACCATCATTAGGTAATATATTATTATGTTATCTTGTTTTTAGGAGTGGCACGGTCTACTGTCTAACGTACCATAAAAGAATATAAGCAGAAAGGACAAGTTATCCCACCCAAGCAAAGTTCTGGAAGTCACTCTTTAATTGCTGATTATGGTTAAACCGTCAAGAATTCTATAAGGCAAATAATTCACAATTTTTTTTATAAAAATGAGCTTCCTACACTTGATAAAGTGCTGAATGAAATCAAACAATGTGATGATTTGTCACAGATGAGCTGTTCAACATTATACAAATTGATGAAAATGATAAACTTTAGGTCAGTGCCAATGTTCTAATTAATATGCAAAAAAATTGAGTATATAAGTACTCAAATTTATATTTTACATACTTTGATATGTTAGAATAAATATGATAATATTATTGTAGGTATATGAAGAGACATCGAAAGAGTGTTTTGATAGAACGTGATGATATAATTAGGCGGAGAAGAATATATTTGATGACAATTGAAGATTATCATCGTCAAAATAGGCCAATTTATTATTTAGATGAAACATGGCTAAACGAAGGTCATACCAAACAATGAGTTTGGGTAGATGACAATATAAGAAGTCGTAGATACTTTTACTAAAAGCAATCCAGAATATCACTACGGACAATTGGAAGAAATGTGTAGGCCATGTGATTAATAAAGAAAGAAGAATGTGTGAGTTAGATGGGTTGGTCGATGATATAATCGAGCCATTTATTATATCAGTGGGTGAAGATAGTTCAAGTGAAATGGAAAGTGATAGTGAATAATTATAAATTGTTACTGTTTCATATGTATATGCTATAATTAACATTTGTCTAAATTGTTGTTTACTTGTATATAATAATAAAAAATAGTGAATAATTATATAGTTGTTTTATATGTATATGCTATAATTAATATTTATCTAAATTTTTGTTTGCTTGTAAATAATCATATAAGAATAAGAACCATGTGTGTTTTCTTTTTAAATTTAAAAATATACAAATCACCTTTAAAACTTTTGACTTAAGCATTTCACTTACGATGATGATTCCTTTTTATTTCAAATTAAAATTATCTAATTTTTTAATGAATTTTTAATTAATTACTTGACTACAATTTATATAAAATCGTCGCTAGTTTTTAAACTGCCGCCAAAAAGGAATTTTCCAAAATTCCATTGTGTAAACGCGCTTTTTTATTTTACTCCTCCGAGTTAAAAAATAGACTATAGATAATATTAATATGTACCTATATTTAATTTAAATACATACCTACTTCTTTGCGTTTTAGTATAAATATATGTAAATATTTAGACAGTTCCAAAATTTGTATAAAAAAAATATGTTTAAATTCCATGTAAGATTGCATATCAAATTATTACATCCCCGGGCAACTAGGACGAATAGCGATGTTTAATGGAAATGCTTAAACAGCAACAAACATAATTTTCTTCTTATTTTTTTGTGAAATTTATATTTTCAGGTTTTCTCCTACCAACCTCATAGAAAGATATACGAAAATATGTATCTATGCACACAATTGTAAAACAAATAATGTATACATATGGATGGTAAATCATTTCAGTAGAAAATGAAGATCGTATACTTATCAACAAATGTTTTTGGATGTAGCTTTTTCCCAGTATAATTTATTAATTTGAAAAGATTACAAAACAATTTCGTGTTCGTGGGGCGATAACCGAACATAAACATTGATCTTTCATCTATAGTCTGTTTCAACAGTAGAGACATTAAAAGCTCTTGTAGACTATAGTCTTCCTTTATTAATTTAAGTAGTTTGAATTATAATACATCATGAAAATTCTTGAAAAGCTGCAAAATTTAGCAGGACACAAAAAATTGTAGACATAAAGCAATAAAAGCGATGATAAAACATTTGATCACTAACACATACTGTGGAATTCCAAAAAGCATAATTCAATAAAGCCATAAAATCATTCCTAACTGACTGTAACAAAATCTAGTGTTTGAAATACTGCTTGTCAATGCTTCATTCAGAAGGAATGGTTGTTGGTACATCTATTTTGAAAACATGGAATACTACCGTACATTCATGTTGACAAGAAATGGGTTTATGTAAAAAGAACATCTAGCAAATTCTGTCATATCAACGATGAGATGGAATGTAATGTTTTTTGGATGCTGTTGCTCGTCCACGGCGGTTTGATGAGGAATTGGATATTTGGCCATTTGTAAAACAAGAACTAGACAAACGTGACGTAAAAGCCAACCAGTTGAGACTTTAGAAAGAAAAATTATTGTATCGGTGATAAGTCTAAGCATAAGTATGATAATGAAAAACTTTTTCCTACCATTGAAGCTAAATGGGTGCCGTCTAATCAAAATAGTCCTATCCTATTTTAATTCAACAAGACGACGCTAAACCGCATTTTGATAATAACACTTCAATAATGCCGTTAGAGCATCGTTTGTACTGATAGTCTCATAAATTTGTTGAGTCAAACTCCTAACTGTCCCGACACCAATCTGCTAGATCTTGCCTTTTAATATCAAAACATGCTTATACGAATTAATACGTGCATGTAGCTTTGCGAACAACATTCAGATACGTGTTTCCATCTCACACAGATCTTGTCAGTGCACGATTGTGTTGTCCCAATGCCTGTAAAGTTAGACCACCCGCATATACGAGTAGGTCGACTTGCTACCAAATGTCTATAAAAAAATTCCAGCAACATCTTCGACCTAAACGGAACGACGCAAGGCAGCGTTGATTATCAGCTGTTAAGCTACCATAAATTAGCAACTGCAGATTTGTGTGCATTCAGTAACTTTCAAAAAGGTGGCCTGTGTTATTATGACATGTTACAAATAAGTTTACTTGTATGTAAGTTTGATGGAAATACTTATACCCCATTTAGGCAACAAAACACCACCTCCGCATATGGAGTACGTCCAAACAACTTAAGCAAAACATTAGTATTTAGGCTAGTTTAGTAACACAGTTTCTTTCAAAACACTTATTTTAGAAAAAAAGGAGCATTATATTATGAGCTGTATATATGAAAAGTAATTCAGAAATCCATAGATTTATTTCTCCATTTTGTCAAAAGTCCCTACTTGTAACTTATCACCAGTTGCTTAATAAATTGTCACCGGACATCCGGATTTAATTAATTTAAATTATAAGAGTCGCTCAAGCATTTTCTCATTAATCACTCTTGTTAGTAGACCGCAAAGCTCTGCCTTTGCTTTAATAATCATGATATAATAAAAATATAACAATTCATTATGAATTAAATAAGTATAATATTCTTCTGAAATTCATGAACTTGTAAAAGTATATATTACTATTCCGCATCTAAAAATTTCTATATGAGAGACTTAATTAAAAAGTTTCACTGTTTGTATGAAATAAATATTCTTGAAGACAGGAAATGACTGCAACTTAAGCTTGTGGTTTATGTTCTTTCGTCAACATGAAATATTGACGTAATTTCGGAGGGAAAATTTTCCTTTCTCTATCTGCAACTTTAACATTACATAAACGTAAAAATAATATTACTTTTCTTGGGCTTGGCTTTCAGTGGCTATTGAGTATAATATTCATTTAAGGCAGTGAATTTCAATAATAAAACTGAAGGTTAGAAAAATGGAACTCGCTTGCAATAATGTTTACCGAACGATTACAGAGCTTAACTGACTCTAGACATGACAGAGAAAGTAGATTGACATTAACTAAGATAAATTACTGTTTTTTCATTACTGAACTAGCAAAATGCTTCGTCAAGGTAAGCGATTAGTGACAATACAATTACAAGAATGAAAAATACATACTTGCACTAAAGGAATTCAATTTTAATATAGAGTACATTGAATTCTCAGCACTGAATTATCCTTTTTTGTCCCACATTTTTTTGAGATTTTCTACAGAGCTGCGAAACAATTTTGCCCTCGATTTGATGACGTTAAGCAGTAAAAAGAAATTATGATTGCAGTCATAATAGTCATTCTGACTTGAAAATGAAGAATCTACGATCAAAATGTGTGATACAATAAAAAAAAATGAAGTGTGGCCACCACACGACTTTCTTATACGTATGAGCGTTTCAAACAATACAATTTAAAGAATTTTTTTGTACAAAACTTATTCAAAATCCTATTCTAAGTACTTTCATTCTCTTAATAAATCGCTATAGAATGCATACTTTGCAAGATATTCGAAAAAAAAGTGCTACTTCCGGTCCGAATTTTGAAATTTCATACAAAACATATTGCAAATCCAACTCTAAATACTTTTGTACTCTTAATAAATATATATAGAATGCATAATTTACGACATATTTGCTAAAAATCGCTATTCGGTAAGAGTAAAAGTGGTACTTCCTGTGCGAATTTTGAATTTTTTTTATACAAAAGATATTTAAAATTATAATCTAAATACTTTTACACTCGTAATGTACCTGCCTAGAAAGCATGACTTGCGAGATATTCGCAAAAAACTGATTTTCGATAAGAGTAAAAGACCTACTTCCGGTTGGAATTTCGAAAAACTTTTTTAAGACAATTTGTCTCAAATTTAATTTTGAGTACATTTGAATTCTTTATAAATTTGTTTAAACTTAGTAATTGACGAAATATTTGCAAAATTCGATTTTTTCACTGAAGTAAACTACTACTTCCGGTCAACCAATTTTACTGAAAAACTAACCAAATCTCAAGAGGGAGATTACACACGTAAATACAAAATTTGGAGTAGATATCTACAGCGGTTTGACCGCTATCATGGTCACGGACAGACAGACACACAGACACACAGACATTTTTTAAAAACCACTTTTTTGGTATCAGGGGATTTCAAAACGTGGACATCTGCAAAAATCTCGAGGTCGAAAATTTTCATCATCACAATACTTCTTTATACTACGTATAAGAAAGTAAAAGGGCAAAATTATTTACGTTCAAAAAATTCAATTATATCTCTAATGTGCATTTAAAGTTATTTTTGCAACCAAATATTTGCTTGTGGTGCTTGGAGTTTCTAATTAAACGTTTTGAGTTCGCTTTATTTACAATTAATGGTTAATTTATTCAGTATTTCGGGCTTGATGCCTCTCCTGTTAATCCATGTATGTACTCTATTTTCCAGTTGAGTACATAATTTATCTTTCGCTTTCTTTTGTATTTTATTAGTTATTCATTTATCTACTTCTATTTTAATTAATGGCAAACTTCACATTTATATAAGCACAGTGGGGGGTTTACCTAAGAATGTAGGGCGCATATAGCCTTTATCTCGGTCCATTTGCACGTTTAGCTTCTTAGAAGAAACACGAAGTGTATTTTCAGTTTTCAATAAGAGTGGTTGAGTTATCACTTTTTAAGAGGGGATTTGCCCTGTACTCCAGGGGTATACTTCTTTGCGGAGCGGGAGACGAGGGTGCAATAAATGACACGAATGACCACTACCAAATACGGTCACTCGTCTGTACTTCCTAAAATCCAATTGGGTTGTAACAGGCCCGCACTAAATACATTTCAACGGGACTACTACTAGACAGAAAGGAAAATCATATTATAATTAAAAATTACAAAAAATAATTTTTATATTAATACTTTATTTAATAATAATAATATAATTTCCTTAATTGATGCTGCAGACACTTCTTGGTCGGAAAAAATCAATTTTAAGTCAAATTATAATTATTCAATAAAAAATACAAATGAATTAACTAAGAAATTAAATGATATCACATAAGCAGATAACTCTAAATTAATATCTTCCGATATTAAAAGCGTTTTTACATCTATACCAATATAAGAAATAAAAGACATAAAAGAAAAACAAGTTAATGACAGTATTATAGATAATACCCAGATAACACAAATAATAGGGTTATTAAAGATTTGCCTGGAACAAAATTACGGATGGAAAACCCACTAAGCGCATTATTAGCAAATATTTACATGAATCACTTTGAAGAAAGTTATACAGGATTAATAACACCTTAACTAAACAAATACATTGCTGAGCGGGGTACGTTGATGATATATTATGTATTTGGACAGGTGCAAATAGACAATTAACAGAATTCTTAAAACTACTTAATGCAATAACAGCAGGATACAATTTACAATAGAAAAAGAAGAAAATAGCAAATTAATTTTTTTAGATATTACCATATACAAAAACGCTAATATTATAACATATAAAATTTATAGAAAACCAACATTGTCAGATAATATACTACACGCAAATGCAAAACAATCCTTTCAAATAAAAATGTGAACATTCCATAGTTATGTACATAGAGCACTACACATACCATTAAGCACTGAGTCCGTTAATGAAGAAGTAAACACTATTAAAAAGATAGCAGAAAATAACGGAAAGTAAAGCAATCTATAGCTACTCTGTTACTGTAAGTAATTCGGGTTTTGATTTAACCTTGTTTTTGATAGCGGTTATAATATAATCTGGATCTCTAATTTGCATGTTCCTGATATGTCGTGGATCTATTATTTCAGGTAATAAACAGTTATAGTAAAATTTATGTAGTTTCGGCACCATTATGGTCTCAAAAAATACATCATCTCTAAAAACTGTTACAGACAGTACGTTTCTTTTTGTCCATACCCCAAAGTGGCAAAATTCCTTGCTACAAATATTTAATTGTCCTTGTACTTGATAAAAATAATCATGGTTGCGTTTTAACGCATATGAATTTCCAATTAACTCCAAGAATGGTATCAGGCCTTTCTCAACTGACTCGTCAACGGATATTTCCCTAGCCGAATACGGGCACTTTACTTCTATTTTAGAGCCGTCGCTACCAACACCATCTGGAGACGCACCTAAATATGGCTATTTTTTATTTATAACAAGGCCAGACTCTGAAATTTCAATATTGTAGGCACTTGCTAATGCTTCTTTAGCCCTATCCTAATTATTTTTCCCCATATAACGGATTTTGCAAAAATATCTTCTTTATATAAAATGTTTTTTACTGTGGATTTACAACTTGTAGTAGGGCGCATTTTACACACTTTGCCAAATGCAGAAGAAGTGAGTAGATTTCTTCTGTGCTGACGCCAATCAATACTATCTGATTGTAATCTAGTATTTTGTTCAATTTCTTTTAGTTCTTCATCGGTTCTTTGTAATGTTTTCAAAAACAAATGGCGTTGTTCAGATAATTCTTCCTCATCTAAGTCGGGTTTTTGACATTCATTTCCATAATCTTTATCTGGTCCGGCTCTCTTTGTCGCAAAAGTTAACTTGCGTTTGCATTTTAGGTTTTTGCGTGCCTGTACCCTCCCAATTCTTTTTGCCTCCACGCTTTTTAGGCATTTTCCTGGGCTTATACCTTTATTTAAATACTTATGAGTGACATAAAGAGGTCAACCCGTATTTCTGGAAACTACTGCCGCCATACACCGACTTTGGTAGCATCGCCTCATGGAAAAATTTATCTTTTTTCCACCAGTGTACTTAGCAATGAGGGAGTTAAATTGCTCAACTGTATTATTATCTACATCCACAATAAGACTTTTTGAGTGATTGGCCAGGTACCTACCTAACAGCAGTCATGATTTTTTCATATAAATCAAATGTCCTTAAATCTGACATATAATTTAGAGGATCTGGAGATGTTTTTTTTACAAAAATATGCAAGAGTAGAACATTCTTTATGTTCTCCAAAAATATGACTTATACTATTTAAGATGTCTCGCTTTAAATTTCTTATTTTCTGCGCTTCATCAACGGCTTCTTTTTTTCTATGCTGAACAGCCTTTGTTACTGCTCTTCTTGCTCTCAGTACGTTTCCCAATATAATATTTTTAGAGCCCTTGGGACGGATCTAGTTTTAGAAACCTCTGTTAATTTGTTACAATAATTTCTTAACAAATGATTTCGACATTCAATCTTCTCCACTACACAATTTTTATATGGCCTTTTCTCTAAAATTGTTCGATAACAGCTGCTATCGCCATCCGCTATCAACCTATAGTATATTAAATTGTACATTTCAATACTTCTACAAAATCCTTCACTAATTATGGCAGATTCCATAGCATTAGAAGAACTAGTCCAATTCATATAACATGGATGTGGCTTAGGTTCTACACCCTTACTTTTAGCTCTCTCACACAGTATACAAAATTTATTTTTTATTCCCAGAAATAGCACCTTTCGTGTTCTAAACCCAATTATAGCCGCAGCTCCTGATAATGAATTGTAGCTGCCACCACCACGATATGACCTTTTTGCCCAACTACCATCAGCAACCACAGTGATCATTGGTATTCCATCTACGCTGACATTACCCGATTCAACTGCTAATTTAGCTTCTTCTTCGGCGGCTTCTTTCATTAACTCCCACGCAACATTATCATATGCATTACAAGCGGTATTATGTGCTGTTTGATATAATTTATAGCCCATCGAAGGTATATCCATGGAACTTAGAAACGACGTCATTTGAGAAAACCCAGCGCCAATGTTCATTATCCCAACAACCGCTGCCGTATTGATGTCCACTGTATTTGACTTTTCTGGACATGTAGAGACTGCACCAATGTAATTGCATAGATTGCATTTAAAATATAATTTTGACTGAAGACCATGCCTGCGTTCGTCAATGAGTTTCAAATTGCTGAGAGTGCATCCGAAAGTATCTTCTGCATGCTTGCTTAAGGCTACTAAAGCATGAATTGTTGCAGTTGAACTATACGGGTGCCTTCAATCACATTAGTGTCATTGTTGTTCGGTTTTTCATTAGACGTTGATGTACTAACTTAGTTGTCAATATTACATGTTTCAGAGGTTGATCTGATTAGCACAGTAGGATCAGTTTCACAAATTTTTGATCCTTCTAATGGTCTTTCTATAGAAGCACTTGAATTGGGCGACGGGGAAACTAGCAACATATTGCTTTCTGATGCCAGCACGTGTCCATCGTCAATCTTTGTAGACGGTTCCGCCATAGAAGAATCCACCCAAGTGTTTTCATTCATTATGCTATTAGTTTCCAATATGGCCTTTGTTACACATGGAAGATCAAATTGTCGAGCTCTGGAAAAATAACATTTAGTTGCTCTACACCACCTAACTATTTCAAAAATTGAGAAACACAAATAGAGGCATATATCAACATTTTGAAAATTAAAAAAAAATAAAATCATTATTACTAACAGTACGTACACTTTTTTTTAATGTTACAAATTGAAATTACTCAAAAAAAATGAGATGTGGCCACCAAACGACTTTCTCATACGTATGCGTGTTTCAATTATACAATTTTTAAAAAATTTTTATACAAAGTTTATTCAAAATTTTAAGTATTTCTATTCTCTTAATAAGTCTCTATAGAGGAGGATATTCGAGAAAATGTGCTACCCGCTAAGAGTAAAAGTGTTACTTGCGGTCCGAATTTTGTCATTTCACTTATATAAAAAATATTGCAAATCCAGCTCTAAATAATTTTGTAGTTTTGAAAACATATATATGGAATGCATAATTTACGATATTTTTGTAAAAAGTCGCTATTCGATAAGAGTAAAAGTGTTTGTTTCAAATACTTTTATACTCGTAATGTACCTGCCTAGAAAGCAGGACTTGCGAAATATTTGCAAAAAACTGATTTTTGATAGGAGTAAAAGACCTACCACCGGTAGGAATTTCGAAAAATTTTTCTAATCTTTAATTTTCAGTACATTTGAATTCTTTATAAATTTGTTTAAATATAGTAGTTGACGAAATATTGGCAAAATTCGATTTTTCACTGGACTAAACAACTACTTCCGGTCTACCGATTTTATTGAAAATTTAATCAGATGTAAAGAGGGAGATTATACTCGTAAATACAACATTTGGAATAGATAGCTGTAGCCGTTTGACCGCTATCGTGGTCACGCAAATACTGACAGACACACGCAGAA
The DNA here is from genome assembly GCA_963170755.1 of Amphimallon solstitiale. NCBI lineage: Eukaryota > Metazoa > Arthropoda > Insecta > Coleoptera > Scarabaeidae > Amphimallon > Amphimallon solstitiale. The sequence goes on along the minus strand of OY720676.1, from coordinate 61,702,695 downwards.
TAAAATTTTAAAAAATGAGGTGTAGGCACCACACGACTTTCTGATACTGATTTTCGATAAGAGTAAAAGACCTACGTCCAATAGGAATTTCGAAATACTTTTTTAATAAAATTGTTCAAAATTTCAATTTTAAGTACATATGAAAATTTTCATCGTCACAATACTTCCTTATACTACGTAGAAGAAAGTAAAAATCGATATAAAGTGTGCACTAAATTTTGAAATGTAGGTACCATTATTGTCTCCGGGGATAAAATATTTCAAAAGATTGATATATATTTTTCTATCCTACTTTTTTTTTTATAAATCCGATAGTAATAATACCTATTGTTTTATTACATACCTGTTGAATTTGCCGATGTTAGACGTCCTCTTGCGTTTAGCTGACAAACGTAGTTTACCTTTTTTACCTTTCCGGGGGTCCATGATGTCAATTTTATTTCTTATGCACAACACTCACAACACACTGAAACTTCAAGAAATAAAAGTTTTGTTTTAACTAAACTGTTTACAATTCTTAGTTTTAACACACCTTTACCGCCACACCAAAAATCACAATTCTAAATACTCGCCGGTTAACAGCGAAAATCTAATAAATATCCCAGATAGCCAAATATGAAAAAGAAAACGATAAATTATTAGGTACCTGAGTCCATCCCTAGATATTGGTGTAAGTAACACAAACTGATTCATATCACTGGAGTGGGTGTTAACTACCCCGGATGCCGCCGTGGGCAGCACTTTCTAGCGGTAGAAAAACCTCAGATATTTCGCTGTAAGCCTTCATAATTGTGTACAGATTAACGAAGAAGAAATTTTTAATTACCGAAACAATGACTTTTTCGCTTATAAAAAACATCTATCTATGTCCGTCTTGTGGCAGACTTAATTTATTTTGTCAGTAAATACACGTTTTGAAGCTACCTATTCTCTCTACTTTTGCTGATTTTAAATATCTAATAAACAAATAATAAAGACAATTTCAAAAAAACATTACACGAGAGACATAAACTCATCAATTCTCTATTGAATGAAGTTTGTTCCATTTTTCTGTCTTATTTATTTTTCAAGAAATTAGTAATTTTCTGGACCGCTGTCTACAGATCGACAAAACAGGGCAATTCCCCTCTTAAGGATCTCTAGCAAGTCTTAATTATTTGGATCCTTTGTGGAAAATTAGTTTCGATGGTTGAGTGGATGATAAATTAAAAGTTTAGGATCCTGCAGGAGACATCGTCATTTTGTTTACGTAACGTACAAACCAATTGATCCCTAATTCCACTTGAAATTGGATTTTGCTTACGATGCTCTACCAATCCATCAAATACCGCCATTTTTGCTTTCGGTTCCCCCTTGTGCACATGACACCTCTCTAGAATCTGAATGGTGTGGCATCTTAACCTACTCCAAGCTAATGGTATTACGAACTCAAATGGTAGATTGCTTGACTTAAATTGCCGGACAATTATAGCTATGGATTTTTCTCCTTTCGTGCCGGAAGAAATTCACCATCCCGCACTTACTGTAACTGTGGAGATGGACTCTACTGCCAGGACTGGGAACTTTGTGTCAAACGATAATGTACGATACAACTTCCGTAAGGCGGATTTGGCTTCTTTATATCTTCATTTACAAAATACTGACTGGTCTTTCCTGGATACCTATTCTAATGTATATATGGCGGTAAAGGCGTTCTATGACGATCTTTATTCTAGTTTAGATTGTTTTGTACCTCAATTCCGAACATCTAAACGTCATTATCCTCAGTGGTTTACTGGTGAAATTAGGCAGCTAATCCATAGGAAGGAATTTTATTTCAAAAAATGGAAATCTACAAAATATTTATATTATTTAAATGAATTCAGAAGAGTGAGACATCTGGTGAAGAATGAGGCGCGGGCTGCTTATAATACACACAGGACTCGGGTGAAATCAGAAATCACAACTAATCCAAAGATATTTTGGAGATTTATAAATGCCAAGCGTTCATCAACCAGAATTCCAGGACATATGCACTGCGGCGATGATGACCACACTCGGCCGTTGGAAATAGTGAATGGATTTGCGTTGGAATTCTCTAAAACCTTCCAAAAAATATGTCTTTTCTTAGAACTTTGCTGAGTAATCATCCTTCTTTTGGTATTGACTGCGTTCATGAGAGTGAAGTGAAACATAGTGCACTAGATTAAAATCTGACTTTACCTCAGGAAACAATAACATTCCGAGCTTTTTGGTGCGGGACTGTGCTTCTATCTTAGCTACACCACTTATAGTATTATTCAACTTAATATTAAAAACGAGTACGTTCCCAAACTTCTGGAAGATCAGCAGACTTGTTCCGGTTTTCAAGAGTGGTGAGAAATAAGAAGTAAAAAATTATTGACCGATAAGTTTTTTGACTAACTTCAGTAAAGTGTTTGAGTACATATTATACACTAGAATATTTAATAACATAAAATCTGTTTTGTCTTGTCTTTACATCAACATGGATTTGTCTCTGGAAGATCTACAATTACAAATTTAGCCGAAATTGCGCAACATCTCTCGAGTGCAATGGATCAGCGCATGCAAGTAGATGTCATATATACTGATTTTTCCAAGGCCTTTGACTCCATAGATCACAACTTTCTTCTTGCCAAATTGGATCAGGTTGACTTCTCTTCATCCCTTGTACAATTAATGGCGTCATACTTATAACATAGAACGGGTTATGTTTTTTATAATGGTCATTCATCCAATATCATTTTCATTTCCTCTGGTGTCCCCCAAGGTTCGAATCTTGGGCCTTTACTCTTCAATATATATATTAACGATTTACTGGAAAAGCTGAACTGCAATTTATAAAGTTGTTAACAATTGTGCTGACTGTGTCAAACGACAGATTAACTTCAACATAATCAAAGAATGGTGTAATCTAAATTTAATTTCTTTTATTGTGGAAAAATGTGCAATTGTTTCTTACACAAGGAGCTCCAATCCATTACTGTATCAATATACATCGAGTTCCACACCTATTGTTAGAAAGTCTGTAATTAAGGATTTAGGAGTTTTCTTCGATGATAAACTAACCTTCACGCAACAAATATCGACAATTTCTTCTTCAGCCTCTAAATCTCTGGGATTTCTTTTGAGATCATGTCGTACATTTAGTAACTTAAACAGTGTTAAGCGAAGAAAAGCGCATTTATTACGCCTATAGAAATGTACGTAAGCTTCGCTTGCGCACGCGACGCTCCAGTGTGCGGGCACCCATTTGATTACATGCATTTTTATCAGGCGTAATAAATGATCTTCTGTTTGTTTCGCTTCGCCTCGCCTTAGTGTGCGTGCACCTTTAAAGAATTATATTACGCTCTAGTGCGTAGTAAGTTGGAATATACATTTGTTGTCTGGTATCCACATTACTTACAACAGCAGATTTCGATAGAACGTGTTCAAAGAAGGTTTTAAAAATATTTGTCATATAAAATAAATGGCACCTACCCTGGTCATGATGTTGATTATATAAGTTTATAAGCATACCATGGTTTTCAATCTCTGTCGTGCCGCCGTGACTTACAGTGCGAAATTTCTTTTAAACTTGTTAACAAAAAGAACTGATTCCCCTTCTCTACTTGCTCAAATCAACTTTAACGTGCCGGATCGAGATACTCGCCATTTCACTTTCATTGCTACTCCAAGTGCTAGGACCAACATACTAATTAAGTCTCCTGTTTCTTACATGTCAGCTAATTATAACAAATTATATAGATGTTTTGAATGTTTAGTATTTAACTATTTTGTAATTCCTCATATTTTTTATGTCCTATAAATGGTTTGTACTGTTGGACAATAAAGATTATTATTATTATTATTATTATTATTATCTTCACCCTAACAAGATCACGTGTATTTGTTTTTATCTGTTTTGCTAATTTATTCAAATTGGGTTTTTGGTGATTCGTACTATTGTTTGAATAAGGTTATTTAGAATTTAGGATATTAATAGATAGATATAATTTATAATATTGGGGATAATAATTAATGTTTATTTCAAATCTCGTGATGAGTATCAGATGACCTAAATTATATACACAAAGTATTTAGATTTGATACTTAAACATCACTTTTTTGCTCAATGCTCGTTTCTTTATGCCAATCTTAGCTTACTTTTGTTACTTGTAAAATTACTTAGTGCTGTTTATATGATGTTTATAGTATAAATTCCGTTAATTATTTAACTACCGGGATTCACTATCTGTGAGTTTTAGAATTAAGTAAATTTGGTAGTTGAATTAATAAATGGATTAATTAGTGAGCCATATTGCAATACTTATTTCAGGTTCTAACAGTGTAACTATTTTCACTTAGTGCTAAGAATTTATGTCACCCTTATTGTCCAATAAAAGAAATCTTCTTATGTCACATTGTTTTGCGACCTCTCAATTGTTAAGAGTAATTAGATATCAACATCTGCTCATGTCAATTTCTTCAACTTACTTTTGTCAAATAGTTAATCCTTCTGGCATAACCTCCACACAGAAGAAAACTTATTTTACTGGTCATATTTCAGTTGTTTATATTTGTTAATTTCACATTTTCTGTTGTATGGTGGTTAAACGATGTTACTGTTGAGTTTGTGTGAGGGTATATATGATATTTTTACATGTGTCTATTTCCTTGAGACTCTCCCTGATTAAGTGATCAACAAAGGGTGTGTCTTATATATTATAAGAGAGATGGCGCTTTACAGTCCAGCATATTAACCCATTTTGTCAAACCCATGACCATCTCCACTTGAATTGAGCAGCGACAGAACTACCTGTTTGTAAGAACGGATGCAGTGGGAAGTTATCAGGTAACACATTGAGTGTTTTCTTAGTAGTAGGTACATTAAATGAATTTAAAGGTAACGTAAAGAGGATTTGAGATTTGTAACTGCTGAATTTTGCCAAAGTTTAAACTGGCCTTTCGAAGTAAGATGAACTTCTAGCTTTTGAACTTTGACATTCTTGCTTAAATTGCTTAAATTATATAACTCAGGACTTCTCTCAATAATTATATGATTATACTCCTTATTGAACAAATACTTAATAAATGTGTTGAGTACGTTAAAATATTAAATGTTATAGGTAAATAACAACAGTAAAACAATTAAATTTCATCTATCAAACACATCTTAAAGATATTTTTAATTATCTTCAATGGTAAATATTTATGACAGTAAATTTACGTAATACTTAAATTTAGAAAACTTCACATGACATTTTATGTAAAATACTGAATACAGATTGTGGTACAATTATGTTACACATTTTCATCTAATAAATGTGATTTTATTTACGTGAGTTCAAGAAGACTAATAAAACGTGGAACAGAAGGTACACATAGCAATAACAGTAACAGGCATTCCTTATCGAACCGTTAATTTTCCCTAACAACCTCAACTGATCCACACGCTTTGTAGTATTTCCTATTTTTCGATAAACTTGTATAGCTTTTGTTTTACTTTCTTATACGTAGTATAAGGAAGTATTGTGATGATGAAAATTTTCGACCTCGAGATTTTTGCAGATGTCCACGTTTTGAGGTCCCCTGATACCAAAAAAGTGGTTTTTAAAAAAATGTCTGTGTGTGTGTGTGTCTGTGTGTCTGTCTGTGTGTCTGTCTGTCTGTCTGTGACCACGATAGCGGTCAAACCGCTGGAGATATCAATTCCAAATTTTGTATTTACGTGTATAATCTCCCTCTTGAGATCTGATTAGTTTTTCAGTAAAATCGGTAGACCGGAAGTAGCAGTTTACTTCAGTATAAAAATCGAATTTTGCCAATATTTCGTCAAATACTAAGTTTATACAAATTTATAAAGAATTCATATGTACTTAGAATTAAAATTGAGAACAATTTTATTTAAAAAGTTTTTCGAAATTCCTACCGGAAGTAGGTCTTTTACTCTTATCGAAAATCGGTTTTTTGCGAATATCTCGCAAGTCATGCTTTCTAGGCAGGTACATTACGAGTATAAAAGTATTTACATGAAAATTTTAAATATCTTTTGTATAAAAAAAATTTCAAAATTCGGACCGGAAGTACCACTTTTACTCTTACCGAATAGCGGTTTTTTTCAAATATGTCGTAAATTATGCATTCTATATATATTTATTAAGAGTACAAAAGTATTTAGAGTTGAATTTGCAATATTTTTTGTATAAATGAAATTTCAAAATTCGGACCGGAAGTAGCACTTTTACTCTTAGCGAGTAGCACTTTTTTTCGAATATCTTGCAAAGGATGCATTCTATAGCGATTTATTAAGAGAATGAAAGTACTTAGAATAGGATTTTGAATAATTTTTGTATAAAAAAATTCTAAAAATTGTATAGTTTGAAATGCTCATACGTATAAGAAAGTCGTGTGGTGGCCACACCTCATTTTTTTACTAAGAAATAAGCTTCGATTTATTCAGATACAACTATATCGGTCCAATAAGATTCGACTAATTCTTTAGTTTATCATTTCGGAATAAACCATAATTTCTAAAATACCATTAATATTAGCAAAAATTATTGATTAGCTTTTCCAATAGAATTATTTAACACCATCACTTGATATGACAACATGAAAAACGTATAGGGTTGAAAATTTACATGTTACTTAAGTATAACGTTGACATTTTTAGCAAAATACAGAATCCAGACTGTGGTATAGTTATATTATGTATTGCGATCTACTATATATAATTTTTTTGAATGATTTCTTTCTGGTCTGGAAGCAAGATAGCTCTCCCATCACAGTTATGCTTCTTAAATACGCGTTGGAGGGGTGATACCATATTTGAAACACTTAATAGTATATATAAACTACTGGATGACGGTCTTATGGTTGAGGTTGTTTTTTAGCCTATCATGTGGATTTGACACGGTTGATCATATAACAAATAAAGAAGATAGCCGGTGTATATGAAGACATCGGCAGCGCAAAAATAACCTTAATTCATCCAAAATATGTTGTATGATAACCAAACAAGAGTACTTTTGTGTTATTTTCTTTAGGTATTTCCTTACACTTACTAGATAATTTGCAGAACAAATTTATTGGATAAAAAATAGTAGGTACTATTATGGCAACATATGTCTTAGACTACAAGCAAATTATTCAGACAGCACGTTTTCTTTTCTGGTGGGATCAAACAACTACGTTTTTATTCTAGTTTTCGAATATCGGACATTACATATTCTACAGGTATATTTGTAATGTACATATTGTGGTGACGTATGCATAAACGTCAGAATAAATAGGTAAAATAAAAATTCAAGCTAAATATAAGAAAGAAAACATTTAAAAACATCATCATAAATTATTTACATTTACAAAAAAAATTATTTACATTTCCAAAATCTTACAGGACTTAGAAATCCATATATTCTTAGTACTAAGACTGTCTCTGAAGCACCGACGCGATATCCATGGAGTGCGATTTATAAGAAAGCTGTGCAACGGATGGATTGACTGCCCAGATCTCCTTGCCTCTCTGAGCCTTCTCACTCCCAGACTATCCTCTTGTTCCTCTTCCACTTTTCTAAATCCCTTCGCGCGAAGCAATTTACTGCTGGGGTCTGCGCTCGTCAAGATGTGTCGCTTTTCAAACTTCCATTACGATGACATTTTCTGCACCAATGGCTAATTATACAATGTTTTCTTTTTAATCTTTCTACATGTATGTACATTTAATACCGTTGTCCTTTAATTGTAAATCGTTGGACAAATAAAGTTATTATTATTATTATTATTATTATTAAGACTGTTGCTTCCGTTTTTACACCATTGCTTTTAAAGCTAATATAAAACTGTAAATCTCTTGTACACTTACTGCTTAATATTTCGGAATAAACCGAACATAATCCATTAATCGCATACTCATATAATATTGTTAATTTCAATCTCATACATGTACATGAATTCACTTAATTTGCTCCTAACGTATATAACACTAGTCAAATTACCAATTCAAAAGGCAATAGTTAGCTTTCAATACAATAAAATGTCTATGTACGTCATATTCGTCCGAATAATTGCCAGAGGAAAGACGTCCAGTGCAACACAGTTCCTGCAGTGGTATTTAGACGATTGTCAGCAAATCGTAAAGTAATTCTCCGACATTTGCCTTATCAACCTAGAAAGTCAAAAGCTAAACACGCGTAATATTCAATGCCAAACATTATTGCTTACCTATCAAAACAGTCACGTGATGCTATAATCGAATTGACTTACCTTGAGCCCTGAAGATAGTAGTCCCATGCTATAATGTAACAGGTAGAATTTAATAGAAGCTTAACAAACTACAACTAACTTAATTAAAAAACCAAGTCTTGTTAAGAATCATATGTATCGAAAACCGCAGACACATATCGAGATGGAGGTACTTAGATTATTTCCCAGGTAATGTACAAGAGTTGATTAAATTAGTCAAGCAATAAATATTTAAAGATTCATTTTAACTTCAATAACTTACTTATAACTCTTACAATTAACACTAATTTTTAATCATTCAAAAATATAATTTAATGGAACATACAATTTAATTAGCACTTTCATTTTCATTATTACTAAGTATCTATGTAAATAAGCACAGTAACGTGCAACTTGTCAATATAAAATTACTAAACAAGAATTTAATTTTACAAGGTTAAATTCGAAGTACGCAGACGTTGTAGTCAAATCCAATTAAGTGCGTGAAACAAGCACTAAAATTTAAGCCAACACAGCATAATTAACTATTAGTGTATAATAACAGACAGTTATTTTGCACTAACGATTAAATAACATTAAAAACTGTTTAATGAATATGAATTAAGAAATGAAGTTACCTAACAAATTAACACTCGATATAGTTAAAGTTATTATATTCAACGATAAGCTTTCAAATAAGCCCCATTTAATGTTAAATTTGACGCTTATTGTTTATATTGTATAAAGATTAATTAAAATATTATTATATAGAGTCTTACTTTCCATAAACAACACTCGCAAACCAACAACACTACATTGACAGCTAGTTGCTGAAACACGTGAGCAATGCGTGTTGATACCCCCGCGTTTCTTTGACGCAAATCGAATATTCCAAATAATATGGCGACTACTGCCATTCCGGAATTAGATCATCTAATAACGGCATTCAAATTCGGAACTAATATTACTTGGACTAATGAGATACGTAGGGATAATTTAACGACATGCATCTTTATCAACAAAACTTACCGGAAAATTGATTGAAATCAGAACATAAATCTAAGTTCATCCGAACTAGGAATAACCAAAAACCGATGTTGAATTATGTATTTGCATCCTTAATTTTTAAACGAAATGCTAATACATAATTAATACAGTAAAAACTCCAAATTTCAGAAGACTATTCACAACGAAATAGAGCGATACAACACTACATGTGCCATTCGTACTTAGATGAAAAACCCTCTTCACTAAGTATTGCTTCCATGATGTTGCAGGTAAAAATTACCAAAAGACAAACGCATAATTTACAAATATCATGAAGGAACGTTAAATAGTAGATAAATCAAATGTAATAATTACTAAACTAATTAAACACAGCGTTAATTAAGAAGATGTTACAACGTAAAGGAGAAGAAATCTGTAATCTAAACGCATCAATAATTTGGTATGCCGATTGCATGTGGCAACTTAAATTACAAAAATAATAAATAAAACCTGGACTGTAAAATAAGAAAACAAATACCAATATAAAATATACAGGGCTAACCTAAAATAAGGAACAGCTAAAATGGGTGAAAATTGACAAATAAATAAATATTCCGTTATAGAAGGGATTCAGTTAAATTAAAAATGAATATTAGAAGCAAACTAAATTTTCAACCATAACAAGGTAACGTTTGGTCGTCTCCAAAATGTTTTGCAAACTCCATTACATCGGCTACCAGTAATCTCCCTTAGCTATGATCCTAGTCTCTTGTGACTTAAGCTATCTGTGTATTGCATAAAAATGGATAACTTCATGCCTGGACAAGCGCGTTCAATTTCTCTGTATTGCGTGTCGTAATTACACAGATCGATTATCAGTGTTATAGCGAGTTATTTTTTGGCCGAATTACTATCTATTTATTTGGTAATAATCTCAATAGTTGTTTTAATTTTATTGACGTCTTTCAGCACGTAGACGATACCACTGCTATAGTTTTAGGTGTCAGTCTGGAAGGTGATAATTTTGCTATATCCGATAGGTATAGTAATAACGCTTTACAGTTAAACTAATCGTACATTTCCTTTTTGATATTTAAAAGATCCCATTGAGTTGATGATGCTTCCAGTTCTTATACGTTTGAATGCATTGACGCTTCTTCTAGTTCTAGAGTTCTCGGTTGCACTGTAGATAAATTTCTTTCATTGAATGACCATATTTCGGATTTGTGTTTGAAAGTATGTTCATTAGTGTATGCAATTAACAAATTGAAAACTAATGTGAACATTAAATCACTAATTATACTTCATAATGCTTACATAGCCGTCAAGGTAAAGTACGGTATATATTCTGGGGTGTGCCGATGACTTTTTATAGATACTTTTTAATTGAAAAGCGAATAATATTTAGTATTTTTTCATCGCGTTGAACTCGCTTCCATATCATTAAATCCATCAACATATTTTTCCTGCTATCTATGTATCTTTATGAATATACTCTTTACACGTGGAAAATGTTTATTTCAGATGGTAATAAGAATACTCAATACAATAGCAGATACATTCATGCTCTCGCTGTGCCTGCACATTGGACGTTGTTATTTGAAAGGAGCCCTGTCTAGTTCTTTATTCAAATATATAATAGGATCCCTAAGGGTATAAGAAATATTGATGGTTTGGTTGGATTTAAGACTGCATTAGAAAGTATTTTATACAGAGTTGCTTTTATAAGACATCAGATTTTTTTATATACCTAAGTTTTGTTTATATACCTATATTATTTTATATATTTGTATGGTATCAAATGTTTTGTAAGGTAATGTATTTTATGCGAAAACCACATCTTATTAAATCGAATGTTGAATAAAGTTTATTATTATTTACGTGAGACTTTATTAAAAGGTGAATTGCAATAACAATAATTCCTTATCGAATAGTTAATTTTCCCATAAAAACCTCTGGCGATCCCATACTTTACCTTTTATTGTGCAACTGTGCACATGCGGGTTCAGTATTTGCTATTTTTTGGGTAAAATAAATAGAATTTGTTTTACACCAACAAAGAAACTTCGATCGGTATTATATTCATTAATATGTAGATAAAGTTATAATAGTATTGGTTCAATAAATTATACTATTTGTTTAGTTTATGAGTGAATAAATGAAATAGATTAACGTCAAATAAATTAAGGCACGCAAATTAATTAATATTAATGAACTGCAAATAAGGTTTAGTTATTAGCTGCAAATCTGTTAAAAAGTAATTGCGAAATAGTGAAATTAAACATATCACATATTATGTGTAATCACTCAAATATACAAACACGAAAGATTTCGTGTATGAATAAAAGATTGAAAGTTTTTCCTGTATGTATACTTGAGTGATTTAATAGTGTGAGAGCTTCTTCTCCAAGAATTACATACTTTGTTACATTTTATTATATTATGTGTAACTTAGTGCGGGTAAATCTTGAACTGTATTCACAAATGTCTACGGGCATAGTTGGTCAGTATATAGTGACAACACAGCATTAGAAATTGTTTCTAAAAAATGAGAAAAAGTGGTAGTATAAAAAATTCAAATAAATTGGTAACATTCACAAGCCCTCACGTTTCTGTAAGTTAGAATATTTAGTAGATAGCTGATATTACGAGGATGAAAATGATACCTGACAATTGATAAATCGAAGAAAGTTTAAGACAATCAGTGATCGGCACAAGTGAGTTTGTCGTCGATTACCTAGATTAAACACTGACTTGTGCCTACTATAATTTACTTACTAACTAAGCAATGTCTAAATGCTCTTGTTTACACTGTGGGCTATTGTAAAATTGTAGTCGACATTTTTGTAAAAGATCAGCTAGCGTTTTCAAAATTACTATTAAGAAAAATAGGAAAGGTTATACCACTAATTTCGAAATGATAACATTATGTCAGTTAATTGAACAGAAGAGTGCAATTTAGGAAAAGTATTAATTTTCAATTGAATAAAGAGTAGTAACTAGTAAATGATTAAATAACTTTAAATGATAAGGGCGAAATAAAATATATGAGCAATGTTTGTGTCCTTTACTTCAAAATAAATAAGTTTATGAAGGATTTATTCGCAATCGCCATATTTATTTGAGCTGATTTTTAATAATATTTTGCTTTAAATTGTATAAAGTGTTGAAGATACTTTTTTTGATTAATTTCCACTGTATGAAATATTTCAGCAAAAGAATTAAATTAAATTAAATCTCGAAGGAATTGTTGTTATATTCAGTTACTATAGTGATTATCAAACTCACCTCTTGATAACAACAGAAATGTCAAAATGCAATGTAATAAACCGTCGATAGCAGACATATTAACATACGAGTATTAAAATCGGAAATCAAAAAAAGCATACTCAAATCTCCATCTCTATGAAACTGTGTGGTCGAAATCGTAAATGTCATCTTATAACAAATATCAGATAATTCGAGACAACGTTCGTGTTATGCATTTCTTCCTATTTCTAAAGTCAATAACAGCAATATTAGAAAAATTTTGATGTTTGTATAGTTTGCTCAGGAAAATGAAATATTATTCATTTAAAAGACTGAGTACAAATATAAATCTTTCGACAATTGTCATAATTACCACTACATCTTACACAACCTGTACACAAATATGATAAGCCAATGTACACAACTTCATAACTAAGAAACCTTGTCTTGTACTTTATTATAGTTAGTATAAGGAAGTACTGTAATGACGAGCATTACAATACTTCCAACTACGAGATTTTTGTAGTCATCCACGTTTTAAAGATTTTTGATTTAAAAAATATCTATCTGGGTACAGCTCCCAGACTGAGACCTGGCCGGTGAGATGCCCTTCCCACAAGATGCGCAGTGGATTCTTATAATATTAGATAAGCATGAGCAGTGCAATATATTTCCTATATATGTATCTCTTTTCAGTATATTACAATTTCTTATCTGCATTTACTGGCTCGTCCGGCTAATGTATGCGATGATGAACAAATGTTATCATTTCTTTTTTCCTAATAGTCACACAGTGACCTGTAAATCTGCGCGACTTATACGTCGAGGCTCCTCCCATCGGCGAGGATTCGGTCTGTGTACTGTATGTATGTGTATGTCTGCCTCTTTGCGGATCACTATGTTTATGACAACGATAGAGGCCAAATGGTAAAAAATGTATATTTAATAGTACATTTTCTGTGAAATCGGTAGTTTGACCAGTACATACTATTATAGAAATAGACGGTTTATTTTGAATATTTCCCAAGTTATGCTTCTAGGAAGATACATTGACAGTATAAAATTAAAAAGTAACATTTGGATACCTTTAAGTTATCTATATAGCATTTTTTTGTAACTATCTCGCAAATTATCCATTCTATATGGATTTATAAAAGCATTTAGCGCTGGAATTTTGTATTAAAGAAACTTCAAAATTCAGAGTAAAAGTAACACTTCTCCTTTTATGAAATAGTAGCTTTTTGCAAATATCTCGCAAACTATGTATTCTGTATAAATTTATAAGAGTTTTGAATTCAACATTTCGACTGAAAGTAAAACTTATTCTATTCATAGGTCTATTTTATTAAGAAGTTAAAAATACTTAAAACATAATTTGGTTGGTATTCTAAAATTTCAGGTCGAAATTTAAAGTCTTCTATTCGTTTTTGCAAAATGCGGATACAAAGTAATGGATAATTCTGTAATATAATTTCTTCATACCCAGGGGAACCACATGATAAATATAATTTAAGGGACCTTTTTATTGTCTCAATTTGCCATTGAGGACATTTCATGGCAAATTGATAAAAATAGTATTTGACTTGTCCTTTTAATGAGCCATATTCTTGATTTAAATTTCTGATTTTTTATAAACCAGTTGTACTTTTATTTTTACTTCTAATACTTGTAGGTCTGAATTTTTTTGTGACAAAACAGTCTTATCCACTTCCATTTATATTTCCTCTCCAAGATTTTCAACCATGTAGTCAGAGTCTGCAATATCTACAAGTAATTCTTGGTAAAACTAATCGTTATATATATATGTATATCAAAAGTTCATACCGTTTAGATCGTCACTGCTAATATTCTCTCTCAAAAATGTGTGCTTTTCTTGATTTTGGATTCTTTTTATAGAAAAATATCGAAAGTACAGCATTCTATCACAAAGGTCTTTTCTTATCAGCACGATTATTTTTGAACTGGTCGTTCTTAAAATGTTACTGCAAAATTATAAATTTCCTATGAGCTAATAAATATTAGATTACCCGAGAAATATTAAAGGTAAATAAATTATACATTGAAATGTAATCCCACAAACATATTGCTGTGACCTTTAATTAAGGGTACAATATAGATGCCCTACAAGTTGAGCCGAATAAATGTATGCTGTGCCCTTTAATTCTTTTAAATTAGTGAATTCAATTAATTATTTTTAAAGATAAATGATCACAGATATATTGTGAAACTACATGTAAATGGGTTTACAGCGATTTACACACATATTTTGTCTCTCTTACCTTTCCAAGAACACTTCCCAAAAACCAGCTCTCTTTCTCTCAGGGGGTAGTTTTTTTTATTTTTATATATATTTATTTAAATCAATTATAATATTCTAATTTTGATATGGTATGGCAAGGATTAATTTTAAAACAGACAATACATCTTAGAACAAATATATTTATATATAGTTTTATCTGTATTCATAAAAAAAACTATTATTTTACCGAATATATTCAATCGGTGTCAAACTTACTGAAGCACAATTTTTACACAAACAATTAGCAATGTTCATCATTTATGTGTCACAATTACACAGTATATACTTTACGGAACTATTTTCTCTTTTATCTATCTATCTATTACTAAACAATTGTAACTCTTTACCAGTAAACATGGCAACCGTGTCGGAATCGGTCGGATCAAAAGAATGCGGTGCTCTCTATATATACTGGCTATGATAGTGCCCTCACCTCATTTTTTATATTCAGCTAAGTATATCTAAATATGTTGTCAAATGCATAAATGAATTCTTTGTTAAAATAGCTATTTTAGCAGTGTTTGAAATATTCTTTTCATTGGATAAAATTCATAAATTTATATACAATTTTGCATAGACAACTCTGAAAATTATATTTATTTAACAGCTATGCTAAATACATATGACAAACCTGCTATTTAGATTATGTTATTAGTGTCTGAAAATATCAATTCTCAATATTTATAGTAAACAAAAACTTTCAATAAACATTATAAAGATATAGGTGCTCAGTACAGTTACTCTTTTTCCTCCAAGCGCTAAAGTGTTCTTTCGTGAAACTTAGAAGCTGATGCTTTGTAATACGACTGTTGTTTAAATTTGCAAAAGTACGTTTAGTTCTCAATTTTATCAAAAATTCTCAGTTATAACTTGTTGCCAATTGCTTAATAAATTGACACTTAACATCTGGGCTTTAATTATTTGGAATTATGGGTCAGTCATCTTAGAATATTACAAAGACCTGCTTTGGCTTTAATAAATATGGTATAATAAAATGTAATAATTTATTTTTGATTAAATAAATTTAATAATATTTTACCGAAATTGATAACTTATATTTTTCCATTTGTTAAAATAGATTAAAGTCACTGCTTGTTTGGAAGAAAAATTCTGGGAAACACAAAATTAGGGCAAATTAAAATTGCGTTTTATGTCCTCTCGTCATCATTAAGTATTGACGTAATTTCTGAGGAAAAGCGCTCCCTTCTGTATTTCCAAATTAATATTGCATAAACAAAAGGAAAATATTAGTTTTCTTGGAAATAGCTTTTATTGTCCATTGAGTATTCACTTAAAGGCAGTGCATTTTAATAATAAAACTGAAGGTTAGAAGAATGGAGCGTCCTTGCAATAATGTTTACCGAACGACTACAGCGCTTAACTGATACCAGACATGCAATAGAAAGTAGATTGGCTTTAACTAAGATAAATTACTGTTTTTAGACTGCTAATCGAGCAAACCGTCTCGTCACGGTAAAAGGTCTGGTGAAAATACGAGTACAAAAATGACACATTCATACTTTTACGTAATATATGATCTCTAAAAGAATTAAATTTCAGGTGTACAGTTGAGTGAATTCTCTTGCAATGTCAGTAGAAAATTATCCTAAGTTTTCTTTCACATTTTTCTGAGATTTTCTGCAGAGCTACAAAACAATTTTCCAGTCAATTAGATGGCGTAAATGCATAAGAGGAAATTACGATTGTCTTCATAATAGTTGTTCTGACGAATTTAAGATCCAAATGCGTGATACAATAAAAAAAAATTATGTATGGGCACCACACGACTTTCTTATACGCATGTGCGCTCCACATTTTTTATACAAGAGATGTTCAAAATTCTAAAACTCAAACTACTATCTTCTTACTAAAATATACCTGGGAATAAGTGTTATTTCCGATCCAAATTTTAAATTTTATTTACACAAGAAATATTCTAAATCTAGCTATAATAGTAGTTTATACAACGAGTCAATAATGACAGTTATTATTCCCGAGAGCTGAATTTACTCCCGAGCCGCGTAAGCGGCGAGGGAGTAACTCAGCTCGAGGGAATAATAGTCATTATTGCGAGTTAGTATACACTACTTTATCGACGACTAACTGAAAATTACTAAAAAAAATCAAAATAAGTAAACGAAAATGTCAGATTACTATATCAATATGACGTTTGATGGTTAGGCAGTCAGTAAAATGGCCGGACTTGTCTATCGTTACTATGACAACGTTAGGAACGTTATGTTCTTATTGGCGGAATGCAGTGAATAATGGTAACGTTATGGCCCATTATATGTTCTTATTGGCGGAATGCAGTGAATAATGGTAACGTTATGGCCCATTATTCCCTGGTCGCATTTCATTATTCCCTACGGGTATTATGAGTGTTATTATTAGCCAATAGTGATTAATATAATACCTACGTTATTGTTTAGTCGTCGATAAATACTTTTATTCAATTTTGACATTATAAAGTGACATTATTAACTCCATAGTAACCCTTATAAGTAGTCTATTATCTACGAGTGAATTAAAAGCGTTTTAATTTATTAGTGAATTAAAACGCTTTTAATCCACTATTGTTTTACCAATACAATAAGAAAAAAAATAATGAAGAACAACAAAAAACTATTTTTATTTATTAAAATAAATGTTACAATTATGTATTGAGACCATTAAATTGCACACCATATGTACCATTAATAGGCAAATTCATATTTTGATTTGACACTGATTTTGATGCGGAAATACATGCTTCCGAACTTGAAATCAATGCCTCCTGAATGTTTGTTGAAGAATGGTTTATGATTTTCCTTGAAATATCAATTTTATTATTAAGAGAATCTTCTACGTATCCCTCTACAACACTATTTGAACGCCAACCACCGTGTCTCTTTACAACTGCTAAATCTACCCCAGAGTCTGCCAATAAAGTTGCACTCGAACGTCTAAAGCTGTGACCCGTATATTCTTCAGGATTTCGGTAACCAATAAATCGTGCAATTTTTTTCCGAAAATTTTGAAATAATATTTATTCCTACAGGTTGTACTGTACATTTATTGTTTCGGTAATTAATGAACAACCGTTTGTGTAAAATACTGTCAGGTCCTAATTTTCTATACTTCCGAAAAACATCAATAACATAAACATAGTTACTTCCGTTAATGATAGTAAATGTTCTGGGCTTATAAGTCTTCGTGTCAGGAATATCGACCACAATTACGTCGCCTCTGTCATCAACATCATCAACTGACATGGCAACCAATTCACCAACTACAACCTCCAAACACTCCCACAATTAGAACCACTTTATGAAGCAAATATTCATCATCTAAAGCAGTATCCAAGAACCTTTCCATGTCTTTCAATGTGAACACCATAGATTTCTTTGGTCTATGCCCTATAGATTGTTGTTTTAAGAAAGCAGATACCTGATGGAATCTACAACAATTATCTAATAGTTCAAAACTCATAAACAACGTCAACCTCAAATACCTGCTTGCTTATGTCAATATTTTCTTTTACAGATAACATTTTCTTCATTTGAGAGTAATACGCCCACAATGACGAAGATTTCGCAATTTTGGATCGTTTAGAAATATAAGCCAAAATTATTGTTTCGTCTACTCCCCTTGCATCCTTTCGCTTCCTCCACTCACAAATATTCTCATACTCTTTTTCATAAATTTTTTTTAATTTAGCAGGAACCACTTTATTCACAGCTTCTAAATCTTCCATACGAACCAACTCAGGCACGAAAACCTGGTTTTTCTCTTCATTATCGCAAATTCTATCTATTTTTTATATATTTTTACTAACGTGACAATTAACGCAAAAAAAAGAACTCGTTGTCACGGAAATTTGCTTCGCAACCTACATGATTTGTCTATACCGATCAATGTAATTTGACTTTTTTTGGTGGGTTTTTTTTGATAAATATTGTCAAAATTGAATAAAAAAATGTGTAAAACACGTGAATTAAACCTATTATTTGCTCGAAAAATTAATTCACACGCGCTAAACGCGCTCGTGGATAAACATTCTTCTCGCAAATAAACAGTGGTTTAATTCACTTTTTGTATAATATTTATTACGCTGTTAGTAAATCTGTATAGAATGTATAATTTGCGAGATATTTGCAAGAAACTGCTATTCGATATGAGCAGAAGTGTTAGATTGTATTTGAATTATGAACTTTTTTATACAAGAATTGATCCCAATCCAGCACAAAATTCTTTTGCATTTGTATTAAATATGTATAGAATTCATTTTGAGGTTTTGCAAAAATATGCTGCTAAATAAGTGTAAAAGTTATATTTTCTGTCCGAATTTTGATTTTTTTACATAAAAATCATTCAAAATGAAGTTTAAATACTTTCAATATATCTATGTCTAGAAAGAATATCGTACGAGATATTTGCAAAACACTCTTTTTCGTTAAAACTAAAAGCCCTACCTTCGGTAGAAGTTTTGAAACACGTTCTTTTAAAAAAATTTTAATATACTTTTGAGTACTTTTATATTCTGCAGAAATTTGTCTAGACTTAGTAATTGACGCAATATTCCGGGTAAAATTTGGTTTTTTCCCTGAAGTAACCAGCTATTTTCATTTTACCGATTTCACTAAAACCTAATGAAATCCCAAGAAGACAATTATCCTCGCAAACATAAAGTTTGGTATTGATAGCTTTAGCCCGTTTGACCGCTTTCATGGTCACACACACACAGAGAGAGAAAGCGACAAAAGTGAGCGGGAAAAAGATAGAGAGAGATGTTTCCAAAAACCACTTTTTAAGTACCAGGTCACATCAAAACATGAACATCTGCAAAAGTCTCAACGTTGAAAATGTTTTCCATCACAATACTTCCTTACATTAGTATAAAAATATATATTCAGACTTAATCAGTAAATATTATTTCCCAGTGTTTAACTCTCGTTAAATTTCGATTGAGCTCCTTTAACCTGTGAATTCCTGTGTGCCCAATAATGCAAATTTCATATATGTACTTTTTATGATAAAATTAGCGTTATTAGTCCAAATTTTTAATAAAAATCTTTATCTTCCTGTTTTCTTGTGAAAATTAATTCAAAATATGCATTTGTCTCTTCGCTGTCTCCTATATATGCTTCACAAACCATTAAATACGAATATGGATGCTTTTTGTGTTTTACAAAAATATACTCTTGACAGTCCTCAACTATGCGATGCTGCTGCAATCGAGCCATTACAACATTTATTCAACGCATAAGGGTATTTATACATTGACTTCGTTTACATCTATCGTCTGTAACAAGTTCCGATTATATTTGTTTATTGCATTTTACTTGTCACGTTGCAAAAATTTGATACAACTCTTGTAATTTTTGGTTTATTCATTGCTTCCATGAAATAGGCGCCAAGTACCTTTCGCAATTTTGTGATATTCACTAAGAAGTAAAAATAAATGTAATATATCACAATTTGTATATACCTGTGCTGCGATATCAATTATGTAGTTAAAATAACTTCAAACGACTAATCGTTCTAACAACTTGTACAATAATAATAATAATAATAGTGATATTAATATAAATATATTAGCCATAAACTTTATAACAATAAAACAAGGGAAATCTTTTATATTTTGCATAGGTACTGAGACATAGAGGGCCGCATTAAGTAAATGTCGATACTGAAAATTAACCTCTCGACCGCTTCAACACAGGAAATTCTAAAAACGTGTACAACAACTCAGTGGTGATGAATCTTGGATTTATTATACGAGCCAGAAAATAAACGCCAGTCGTCTGTTTGGGTGTTTTAAGGTGAAGAAAAGCCGATAAAAGTCATCCGTTCTCGAAGTGCGGCATTTGTCTCGAAAGCATGTCATGTAGCAACAATTCCTCTACAAGATCAAAGAACTGCTACTGCTGATTGGTATACAACCATTTGTTTGCTGCAAATCATCGCTGAGTTACAACAAACCAACCCCAATCGACAAATCATTCTCCACCAAGACAATGCAAGTCCTTTCACAGCTCGTAAGACAATTGAATTGTTAACGCAACAAAACGTCGAATTCTTGGATTATTCTTCGTACAGTACCGACCTAAGTCCCAACGATTTCTTTACCTTTCCGAAAATCAAAGACGAACTGCATGGTTAAAGGTTCCAGTCGTCAGACGTAGCTGTCGATGCCTTCAAAAACGCAATTTTGACTATACCAACAAACGAGTGGAATAACTGCTTCCAAAGTTGGTTCGTGCGGATGCAAAAGTGCATTAGTTATCGTGGAAAATACCTCGAAAAACAATAAAGCCTTTAAAAGTTATATATTCTTCTATTCCAGCTCTATATCAACATTAAAATACATCGCTCGTGTAACAATAACATGTAGGCTGCTGTTCTTCCACTCAAGCATAACGCCTTATTATAAACAATGTAAATATAACTTGCATCAATATGTAATGCTAATAATTACTGTAATACTAATATTTAAGTTGACCACATAAGAAATTGCTGCTAAGAAGAAAAAAAAAGGAAAAACACAGTTGTGATAATATAAATAATATAACTCCTGGCAGTGGTTCTCAATCTGTGGGGGCGCGATCCCCAAAGAAATGTGGTGACAGTTGCTCAAGAAAGATGCAAGAAAGTTGTAACGAAGCTCCTTCGTTAATTGAGTAAAATATCATTTATTCACGTTTCATATCTATTTTGAATTGCAATTTTCAAATTATATATGTTTAATATTTTATTCAACCGTTCATTAACCGTTATTTTTCATGTTATGAATATTTTGTAATTAGTATACTATTTTATCTATTCATTTCTTTGGCGTTCGCGCTCTTAAATTATCCGTAGACGTCACGATTATTTTTCGCGCGTTGCTACGTCATGTTTACGTAGGAGGACCCCACTCTGCGTACTTGTTTTTCTTGGCGAGACGACCATATAAAAGCGCCGTCCCCGGTCAAGACGTGGACAGAGAGATTTATCCTTCCAACCGTTCCCGACCATAGCACTTAGGCCTATTTGTCGTGAGTGTTATGGTACCGTCCTCTTTAATCTAAGCAGGCCCATTTGTCGTGCTTTGATTAAAGATCCGTAGAAGCAGGCCAATTTGTCGTGCTTCAATCCGTAAACCGTCTCCTTTAATCTAAGCAGGCCCATTTGTCGTGCTTTGATTAAAGATCCGTAGAAGCAGGCCAATTTGTCATGCTTCAGTCCGTAAAACCTTTTATCCACAACTATTAAGTAATATATGTATTAAATACGCGATTTCTATCAAGTAATGCCATGCATTACTAAATACTGTTGAATAATAATGACAGTTCGATGGAATAATATTTATTACTCCACCGTTGCGTCAAATTTGACATTTCATAAATATACTTATATATATATGAATTTAAGCAACTGTAATGTAACGATTAATAATTATTATAAAAATTAATTTTTTGTGTATTAGAAACGTCACTATTAATAAATAATGTTGTTCCTTTATCTCTTTATCTTTTGTATTTTTGAACAAACATATATAGTTGTGAATATGCGGTATACATAAATCGCATTTTTTGTTTGCCGTGTCAAAATGTCAACTTCTGACAGTGTTTGTAGAAAGAAATATTGTTCTTTATCTTTCGTATTTTTTGAACAACATTTAAGTTGTGGATAAAGTATAGTATTTAACTCGCGTATAATGGCTATTACCCACTCAGATGTTACAACACTCGCCTGACGGCTCGTGTTGCAATTTCATCTTCGTGGGTAATAGCCATCATTACACGCTTGTTGAATAATATACTATTAATTTCAGCAGGCCGATTGTCATGCTGTAATTAAGTACCTTTTCTTTTAATTGACGTAGGCCAATTGTCATATCTCAATT
Organism: Amphimallon solstitiale; assembly: GCA_963170755.1. Taxonomy (NCBI): domain Eukaryota; kingdom Metazoa; phylum Arthropoda; class Insecta; order Coleoptera; family Scarabaeidae; genus Amphimallon; species Amphimallon solstitiale. Next base: position 61,680,082 of record OY720676.1, on the reverse strand, counting down.
AAAAGTATTCCGAAAACCGCAGACCAAATTAACTAATTTTAATTATTTTCCAGACACTCGTAACGTCGTAATAAGTTATAAATTCTCGTACGTAAATTTCTTTATCTCCGAACTTATGTACAAATCACGTATTACCGCGAAATAAACATTGCATTTTTCCGCCGTAACTCCAACCGACCGCGCATTTTGCGATACCCGACAAATTTCACCGTTAATCGTTAGTAAAGCCCGGACAATGTTTTAAAGATGATAATAATTTTCTTTTATTGTGAAAACACTGAATTTAGAATTATTCCTAATGTAACAAGACCTGTTGTATTTTCTATCACTGTTAAATTTGAAACACGAATGTAATTTTAGGTTATAGAGTAAATATTTTATTTATAGACCGTTGACTGCGACTCTAATGTTCCAATTTGATTTGTCTCATATCATTATTACGTCGTAGGCATGTAATTATTGTAAATATATTTGTTGTATTTGTCTGTATATAATTTTGATTACAATAAACACAATAATATAAAATTCGTCTGTTGTATGGTATATCGATAGGTTAATTTTATTCATGCATTTCAAAGGTAAACAAACATCCGTCATAACATTAACATAAGAGTATTAGATTGTAAAGCAACAAAGTAGTACGTACCCATATAAATAATCTCGACTAGAGCTAGTTCGTGATACGTTTTTTTTAGATTCACATAGTCACTTTTCACCCAGTAGCACGAGAAGTTATTTTAAATTTTCTTTTGACGTATCCCCTACCGTTCCGATAGTTGGCTCGTTTACCGACATTAATCCGTGGATATGTGATATAGCTTTATGTAAGTATAGACTTCCCAACGTGCACCCGTGTTTGGATGAGAAACTACTATCAGTAAGCATTGAATCTAATAATTTAAAAGAGAAAGAAAAATAGTTAGATAGTTTTTTTTTCTTGGCATGCGGTGGTTTCCCGTTAACTCCGAAAATAATTAACCGCAATTATTTATAAATTAACCACTGCATGACAAGATGGCGCCCAGCCGTGTAGGCCTTTGTTTTTAATATAAAAATAAATTATTTCAAGTAAGCAAAATTAAATTAGGTGAATATAAATATTGAATTTTATGATAGACCGTAACCAGTTCAATTATAGTTTTGCTTTGAAAGGATATAAAGTATAAGTTTTACAAATAGATAGTCATACAAATAATACAGGTTGTTTGTTAAATATTAGGAATAAAAGGATAAATAAATAAATAAAAACAGGAATATAATTTTATTCGGTATATAATTTTGTACATTACAATTTTCAAACAATGACGGAGCCGGATAAAACGGATAAACCGGAAAACCCAACTTCTGGTGGGACTATATATAACCTCAAAAAGGAGGATTTAAACGCAATTACGAAAGCCTTAGGTTTAGACGCTTCTGGTACAGTAGATGAGGTACGTAAACGCCTTAGCGTATTTTTGAAGGAATTTAAGCAGGGCTCCGCGACTAAGGGAAATTTTCATACAGACCCACCGCTTGTAGACGCGAAAACCGACAAATCTCCAGCTGCGATCTGCGACTGCTTAAGAAAGTGGGGTTTACACTTCAACGGTAGTTCGGACGCTGTTTCATTTTTAGAAAGGATCAATGAGTTGCAAATGTGTTACGAAATCACGGACGAGCAGATGCTTACTGCGCTGCCTGAATTATTTAAAGATAAAGCACTTTTGTGGCTACGGAATAATAGGTCACTTTGGGGTACGTGGGACGAATTTTTAGAAGATTTCAAACTTCAATATCTTCCGCCACGGTATGAATTGTCAGTAGATTTGGATATACGGTCCCGTCTACAAAAAAGTAATGAGTCTTTTAAGGACTATTTAACCGCAATGTTGACATTGATAAGACGCGGCAGAGCGATGTCCGAGGAGGAGAAAATAGAGCGCGTGTACAATAACATGTCGCCTGCGTATAAAATGTACGTGCGTCGGGACGCGGTACAGTCACTCAGACAACTGTCTAAAGCTACTGCCGAGTTTGAGTTGCTTCAGGAGGAGCAAGCACGATTTAACAAGAGAGATAATGTAACCCGTTCACCAGAAAAACCCTCTGGTGCTAAACCCGGTACTTCTTCGATAACGCCGCGTTCACATCAGTTATCGTACGTCGTACAAAATCCAAAGCCTCGCGAAGTTCGTACACAATCGGCACCAACGCAAAAGTTATCACATCCAGAACGACGTTGCTGGAATTGTGGAGAAGAGGATCACATGAGAGCAAATTGCAGAAATCCGTTTAAATTGTTTTGCTCGCGTTGTGGAAAGTTGAACATACGATCCAAGGATTGTCGATGCCAGGGAAACTCCGAGAAGGGCGGTCTGCAGGCAAAGACCGTCCGTTCGCAATAACACCGCCGATTAAACGTCCGCAGATTCACGACAGGACCTCCACAGGGTCCGACAATCGCGTGTGGATCCGCGTTAATATTTTTGGACAGAGTTTGCGTGCGCTTGTAGACAGCGGCGCTACATCTTCATTTTTGTCTAAATCTCTAGTCACCCGCTTGTTAAAAGAAGATGTCCGACGTGTCCTCAACCGTAAATCTAGAGTTCGCTTAGCAAATGGAGATATCGTAGAGTCACCTGGTTCTGTTTCTTTGCCCGTACACATGGGTAGCCGTATAATACATGTGAATTTTATAATAATGCCTAAAAGCCCGTGTTCCGTCATCTTCGGGATTAATTTTCTTAGAGAGATAGGAGCTGTCCTCGATTTTTCCAGGAGGAAACTGTATTTCAAATGAGACGACGCAGTTATTGCCGCGAACTGTGGGCTCTCTGAGATGCAGGACCGCAAAGATACCGCTTTAAAAAAATTCCTGGAGGAAGAATTGGGAAAGTTTACTATTGTGCCTGGCCGGACGAATCTTATCCGTCATACTATTCGACTAAAACCGGACGCAATCCCGATTAAGCAAAGGTATTATCCGTGCAACCCAAAGAAGCAGGCTTTGATAGATGCTGAGGTAGACAAAATGCTTTGTGACGATATCATTGAACCCAGTAATAGTCCGTGGAGTTCACCTATCGTAGTGGTCGCGAAAAAGAATGGTGGTGTACGTTTCTGCGTGGATTTTCGCAAAGTCAACGCCGTCACGATTAAAGATTCATATCCCCTGCCATATATTTCAAATATACTAGACAAACTTCGCAATAGTAAATATTTTTCAACACTCGATTTAAAGAGTGGTTATTGGCAGGTGGAATTGGATGAAGCTAGCCGACCGATTACCGCATTTACGATTCCTGGGAAGGGCCTGTTTTCGTTTAAAACACTTCCGTTTGGTCTTCATAGCGCGGGAGCGACGTTTCAGCGTTTATTGGACTCCATCATAGGACCAGAGATGGCAGAATACGCGTTTGTGTATCTCGACGATATAATAATCCTGGGAAAGAATTTCGACGAGCATTTGAAGAATTTACGCACTGTTTTTTCACGTTTGCGTGAAGCCGGTCTCCAGATACAGCCCGATAAATGCTCATTTGCCAAACGAAGCATAAAATATTTGGGTCACGTAGTCACGCCTGAAGGCATCCGCACCGATCCAGACAAGATAGCTGCGATTTTAAATGTACCGCCACCGAGAAATAAAAAGGAAATTCGTAGTTTTGTACCGAACTTTGCACGCATTACCGTTCCGCTGGTAAATTTAATCAAGAAAAATGTGCATTGGGAATGGACGACGGAACACGAAGCCGCGTTTGCTGCTGTCAAGAAAGCCTTGACAGAGAGCCCTGTTCTCGCATGCCCGGACTTCACCAAACCTTTCCAGCTGCACACCGACGCCAGTGAAAGAGGTTTGGGAGTCGTTTTGATTCAAGAGATAGAGGGTACCGAAAGAGTGATAGCATACGCAAGCAGGACTTTGAGTAAGGCAGAGGTCAATTATTCTGTGACCCAGAAGGAAGCCCTTGCCGTTGTCTGGGGAATCAAGAAGTTCAAATACTATTTAGAGTTTAACCAGTTCCTTATTGTCACCGATCACCAGTGTTTGAGGTTCTTGAACGATCTGAAGAATCCTTCCGGACGACTTAGTCGTTGGGCGATCGATCTCCAACAGTTCGATTTTATTGTGAAATACCGAAAAGGAGCCATGAATAATTTAGCTGACTCCCTATCACGCGCGCCGCTTCCTTACACGCACGAAAATGATGAAGACGCATGTGCCTTGCTCGAAGAAACGTCTTGCGCTTGGTACAACAAGAAAGTTTCTGATGTCCGTTCCGAACCTGCAAAACATCAGGAATATAGACTGGAAAACGGTAGGTTATATAGACATATACCTGACGTGCATAATATGAGTGGAGTACGCGCTTGGAAGTTGTGCGTAGCAAGATCCGATCGAAACACCGTCTTGAAGGAAATTCATGACGCTCCAGAAGCAGGACACCTGGGCGTCGCCAAAAGCACGGCGAGAGCCGCCTCGTTGTATTACTGGCCAGGAATGTTTCGAGACGTCCGTAGGTATGTGAACCGGTGCAGATCCTGTAAACGACATAAATTTAATCAAGGTAAACCATTGGGACAAATGTTATTTTCACCTGTCGATTGCCCATGGGAACAAGTAAGCGTGGATCTCCTTGGACCTTTTCCGCGTTCGAAGAAAGGATTCACTTCTTTATTAGTTTTACAGGATAGATTCACTAAGTGGGTGGAATGTCAGCCGCTTCGTTCTGCCACTTCTCGGACTGTTATCCAGGCACTTAAGGAAAGGCTCATCTATCGTTTTGGCTGTCCAAAAGTCTTATTGGCCGACAATGGTCCCCAGTTTGCTAGCCACGATTTCAAGAATTATTTCAATGGGTTAGGTGTTAAGCTCAGGTTCAACGCTCCGTATGCTCCTCAGGCCAACCCTGTTGAAAGAACGAATCGTGTGTTAGGGCCTATGATAGCTCAGTATATTGAAAAGGACCATAGGGAGTGGGATATGTACCTACCTCAGTTCATGTTCGCAATTAATAGTGCTAAGCATGAGTCCACAGGATTCACGCCCGCTTTTCTGAACTTCGGAAGAGAGCTCATGCCGCCTAGTTCCCTCCGAAGAACCGCCGATGGTCAGTTGATGAACCATGTAGAACCCAGTACCGAGGATTTAGCACAGAAACTATCCAAGTTGGACGATTTCTTCAAGATAGTGAGGATAAAATTGGCTCAAGCATTCCAGACACAAAGTAGACCGTATAATCTACGCCATCGTCCTTACCGCCCGCAGATTGGACAATGGGTGTACCACCAGACGCATAATCTGTCCGATGCTTCAAAGAAATTCACCGCAAAGTTGGCACCTAAATACGAAGGACCCTCTAAAATTATCCAGATCCTGTCCCCGTCTGTTCTTATGTTACAGGTACCAAACAGACGAAAGCCCGTCAAAGTCCATGTAAAAGACATTAAATTTCCGTCCGCCGACGAGCTGCAAACCGATCTTCCGCCTCCGATTCCGCCGGAGGCCATGAAGGATGTTTTGAACTGACATTTTGGGCAATCCGCCGCACCAGGTGTTTTGTTTCAAGACATCATCCGGAGCTCATACTTCGTACAATCCGCCGTACCAAGTGTGTGCTCATAATACCGTCTAGAGCTCGTACTTCGTGCAATCCGCCGCACGAGGTGTTTTTTTTGTCTGCATGGAAGCCACCAGAGTGGAAATTACGGCCGATCTTCCACCTCCAGATCCATTGGAGGTAGTGGGGGAGGCCAGTAGGGTATATAAAGCTGCCAATTGTGCCATGAGTTACAGTCTGTAAGATGAAGCACACCAAGAAACGTGACCAGTCCACAGCACCCATGCCACCGTCATCGCCGGCTCCAGCCATTTCCTGCGAGGAGCAATACCGCCTGAAATGGGGTACGCCGCCTGGCGTGAAGACGCCTGAGCGTCCGACGACCCCTCGATATTTCGTCTCGCCCGCCACCATTGCTGTGATGGAGGAGAAGTATCGGACATACTGCTGTCTGACGCCTCCCAAAGCAGACGTTCCTGTACCGCCCGCCGACGAGACGACGATCGACATAGGACCAACACTATATAGTCCTGATGCCGAGGCCTATCTAGGATTCCGGCTTTTGCAATTATTTGGGGCTTCTCCGGTCCCAGATTTGGTATCTCCGCTGCCGCCGTCGCCCGCATCCAGAAAGAAGCCGTCTCTTCCCATTTCTCCCCCTACCATTTCTATCCCGTCTCCTCTTCACTCTGACGAATCTTCACTCCTTCAAATAATGTCGCTGGACTCGCTAGTCTCCTTGGATATGCCTTTTCTTACTCCAGATCCTCCACCGCTACCGACAATTCCGCCGTCAACGAAAAGACCGTGCCCGGTCAATCATGGGGCTTGGGTAAGAAAAGAAGGCACCACCGGCAAGATATCCAAGAAGAGGAAGCGTATGAACAAACAAGTCCGTGTTCGAGTCGATGGCGAATTGATCTCCATGACCCGTCGAGAGGCAGAAGCCCACTACGCCCGCCTGCAACAGCAGAATAGTCAGAGTGAGAGTTAAAATTATCAGGACATCGTGAGTGATGCAAAGACGCTGTGCAAGTGATTACATTTAAGATTGTTAGTATAAGTTTAATTTTTAATCTTACTAGTTCCTGATTTAGTTTTTGAGTATTTGCTATTTTTGTTAATTTTTGAACGTTTTTAATGCATATTCCGTTAGAGTCTTGTTTTTTTTTAGGGAGGGGCCTGTAACGAAGCTCCTTCGTTAATTGAGTAAAATATCATTTATTCACGTTTCATATCTATTTTGAATTGCAATTTTCAAATTATATATGTTTAATATTTTATTCAACCGTTCATTAACCGTTATTTTTCATGTTATGAATATTTTGTAATTAGTATACTATTTTATCTATTCATTTCTTTGGCGTTCGCGCTCTTAAATTATCCGTAGACGTCACGATTATTTTTCGCGCGTTGCTACGTCATGTTTACGTAGGAGGACCCCACTCTGCGTACTTGTTTTTCTTGGCGAGACGACCATATAAAAGCGCCGTCCCCGGTCAAGACGTGGACAGAGAGATTTATCCTTCCAACCGTTCCCGACCATAGCACTTAGGCCTATTTGTCGTGAGTGTTATGGTACCGTCCTCTTTAATCTAAGCAGGCCCATTTGTCGTGCTTTGATTAAAGATCCGTAGAAGCAGGCCAATTTGTCGTGCTTCAATCCGTAAACCGTCTCCTTTAATCTAAGCAGGCCCATTTGTCGTGCTTTGATTAAAGATCCGTAGAAGCAGGCCAATTTGTCATGCTTCAGTCCGTAAAACCTTTTAATTTCAGCAGGCCGATTGTCATGCTGTAATTAAGTACCTTTTCTTTTAATTGACGTAGGCCAATTGTCATATCTCAAACAAAAGTATTCCGAAAACCGCAGACCAAATTAACTAATTTTAATTATTTTCCAGACACTCGTAACGTCGTAATAAGTTATAAATTCTCGCACGTAAATTTCTTTATCTCCGAACTTATGTACAAATCACGTATTACCGCGAAATAAACATTGCATTTTTCCGCCGTAACTCCAACCGACCGCGCATTTTGCGATACCCGACAAATTTCACCGTTAATCGTTAGTAAAGCCCGGACAATGTTTTAAAGATGATAATAATTTTCTTTTATTGTGAAAACACTGAATTTAGAATTATTCCTAATGTAACAAGACCTGTTGTATTTTCTATCACTGTTAAATTTGAAACACGAATGTAATTTTAGGTTATAGAGTAAATATTTTATTTATAGACCGTTGACTGCGACTCTAATGTTCCAATTTGATTTGTCTCATATCATTATTACGTCGTAGGCATGTAATTATTGTAAATATATTTGTTGTATTTGTCTGTATATAATTTTGATTACAATAAACACAATAATATAAAATTCGTCTGTTGTATGGTATATCGATAGGTTAATTTTATTCATGCATTTCAAAGGTAAACAAACATCCGTCATAACATTAACATAAGAGTATTAGATTGTAAAGAAACAAAGTAGTACGTACCCATATAAATAATCTCGACTAGAGCTAGTTCGTGATACGTTTTTTTTAGATTCACATAGTCACTTTTCACCCAGTAGCACGAGAAGTTATTTTAAATTTTCTTTTGACGTATCCCCTACCGTTCCGATAGTTGGCTCGTTTACCGACATTAATCCGTGGATATGTGATATAGCTTTATGTAAGTATAGACTTCCCAACGTGCACCCGTGTTTGGATGAGAAACTACTATCAGTAAGCATTGAATCTAATAATTTAAAAGAGAAAGAAAAATAGTTAGATAGTTTTTTTTTTCTTGGCATGCGGTGGTTTCCCGTTAACTCCGAAAATAATTAACCGCAATTATTTATAAATTAACCACTGCATGACAAAGTTTGTTATTACTTTTATTAAGTTACTTTATAATACATCAAGCAAAAGGAGAAGGGCACGACTTTTGCATCTAACCCTATAGGGAAGGCGGGGGCCGCAAGGAATCAAAAGTGTAACCACTGCAGCATAGAACTATTTACTAGAAACAACAAAGACATTAAAAGTGTGACCCTGTCTTTTTGATGGGCGGAGTGAACATGGTTGTTTAGTGGTTATTGTCACCAATGGCACGCATTCCCTGGTTTGCCCTGGTGTCTCCTGTCCTTGGTTGTAGTGTACTTGTTTGTTTATCACTCAAGTTCTATGAGATGAGATTGGGACACATAACACAAGAGGTCCGACTTTACTGTAGCTCCTCCGTTAATTTTTGACTGAAGTCTAATGCATGCTATTAAAACAAAAATGTTTTCATAACCGGCGGGAGAGCAAATACGTAGACTAGCACGAAAAAATTTGGCAACGTGATGATAATAATAATAATAAGTACATTTATTACCTAATAGATTCACAAACTCCACTTACAGGATAAAATCAATATGTATGTTTATGTAGTGCATATGAGCAATTGCTCCCTACAAACTAATAATAAACTGAAATTAAAATTACAAAGCCAAAGTAATATAGAAAATAAGAATAACATGCTATACTGCACCAGGGATCATCAGCATACATAAAACATTCAGGGAATATATCAATCACATTTGCTACCATATGGAAGAAAGGTGCCCTTAAAGGCATGTTAGTTCCTGGTCTGGGTATCGAAAAGGTGTCAGTGGAATGCGTGGTCCTAGATGGCACGACGAAATTGACCCGGGACAATAGTACCTGCGAGCCCACCACATTGTTAGCCAAGTTATATAAAAAATGAGGTGTGGCCACCACACGACTTTCTTATACGTATGAGCGTTTCAAACTGTACAATTTTAAGAATTTTTTTAATACAAAACTTATTCAAAATCCTATTCTAAGTACTTTCATTCTCTTAATAAATCGCTATAGAATGCATACTTCGCAAGATATCAAAAAAGTGCTCCTCGCTAAGAGTAAAAGTGCTACTTCCGGTCCGAATTTCGAAATTTCATATATAGAAAAAATATTGCAAATATAGTTTTAAATACTTTTGTACTCTTGATAAATATATATAGAATGCATAACTTACGACATATTTGCAAAAAATCGCTATTCAATAAGAGTAAAAGTGGTACTTCCGGTCTGAATTTTGAAATTTTTTTTATACAAAAGATATTTAAAACTTTTGCGTAGAAAGCATGACTTGCGAGATATTCGCAAAAAACTGATTTTCGATAAGAGTAAAAGACCTACTTCCGGTAGGAATTTCGAAAAACTTTATTAATACAATTTTTCTCAAATTTAATTTTGAGTACATTTGAATTCTTTATAAATTTGTTTAAACTTAGTAATTGACGAAATATTTGCAAAATTCGATTTTTTCACTGAAGTAAAACTTACTACTTCCGGTCTGCCGATTTTGCTCAAAATCTAACTAGTTCTCAAGAGGGAGATTGTATTCGTAAATACAAAATTTGGGATTGATATCTACAGCGGTTTGACCGCTATCGTGGTCACACACAGAGAGAGAGAGAGAGAGAGAGAGAGAGAGAGAGAAAGAGAGAGAGAGAGAGAGAGAGAGAGAGAAAGAGAGAGAGAGAGAGAGAGAGAGAGAGAGAGAGAGAGAGAGAGAGAAGAGAGAGAGAGACATTTTTTAAAAACCACTTTTTTGGTATCAGGGGACCTCAAAACGTGGACATCTGCAAAAATCTCGAGGTCGAAAATTTTCATCATCACAATACTTCCTTATACTACGTTAAGAAAGTAAAAAGTAAGCTGTTGAATCTTTTTTTGTCTGATGAGGACTCAAAAGATGCTGAATTATCGGAGTCAGCAGACTCTTGTATCTTACGTTTAAAGTATATTACAGCAATTCTTAAAAACTGGTATAGTATTTTCATAGTTGATTATAAAAAAACATATTAATTTATAAATTCAATGTTGTTAAAGAAAAAACCCTGCATATTTCTAAATCTACAATAATAGTTATGGCATTGATTTTGACGTATTATTCATATTTGCAACTGATGACATATCCAGATATACCTACCAAGTTTTATTTAAAAAAGCGAGTTTGTTAGATAAGACGTTGTTCCTATTAGTTAACCGTTTGTGGACAGCCTTTAAACAATTTAGTGGTAATTAATATATTTGTCGAAAGCATTATCCTTGTCATATTAGTTCTAAATTAATAATCAGATTTTTATGAATACATAATTTGATTTTATTAAACTATTATCCAAACTATAGAAACGTGGAATGTCTTCTAAAATTTATCAATCAATTTATGAATTTTATGCAGTTGAAATAAAAACCCATTTCATATTTGGAAAACTATAATAATAGTTATTTGAAGTAGATTTTGACGTATATTTAATATAGGCATCAGATAACACACCCAGATGTACCAAGTTTTTTTTTAAGCGAATTTGTTATGTAAGAAATTGTTGCCGTTTAACTGTTTGTGGACAGACTAAACGATTTATTGGTAATTATTACATTTGTCGAACGTATTATCCTTGTCGTCTACTTTGTAAAATTAGAATAAATTTGTATGAATACTTGGCGTAATATTTGATTTAATTGAATCCTAGCTATATAAACTTCGAGTTAATAACATCAGTATAACTATTCCATTTAAAATAAAAAAAGTTATTTATTCGTGTAAAGATTTTATGAAAAATATTCCGACTACTCAAATAGATACTAATTAATAATTTCTATAATTTGCATACTCTAGAATTCCGACTATCTTTAGTTGACCATTTGTTCATGAAATACATACCTGTATATCGAATCTACATTATACCAGAGTTTCAAACATGTAAGACAAGTAGAATATATGAAGTATATACATAAATGGTGAAATGGATAAGCAGAGTGGCAAGCAATAGTATTCTTTTTAAGTCTGCATGTTTTTCAGAATGAACAAACAAAAACGGAAGACGATATTTGGGGAAACAATAGGATGTACATTTTTTGTACACCCTTTCATTCTGTTTTAAATGACATTAAGTATTTTTAGTATTTTCATATCTCTCATTGTTAAAGCAAAATTAATGAACACTTTTTTGTCGTTATAAACAAAAGGACGAGTATGTACAGCTTATTTATCTTATTAACTATGCACTGATGCACAGTGTGGGATTTTGCTAATCTAGGGGAACTTAATTAATAAAATTTGATGGTTGGTATTCATGCAAAAAGTACGCGTTTCAGCTCGTATTATATGAAACCTCCTTCATGTCATTACGAATTTGTTACTGGCAACGCGGTATATTCGGGACGTTAGCGTAAAGTGACGTCATTGTTTACATTTGCTCAAACGGTATTTCTGTCAGTCATTTTGTGATGGGGTGCGTGTCGAGCTATTAACTGCAAATTGAAAAAAGATCATCTTGTTTTGTTCTTTGTTCTCCGCAGCGTCTTGCAAGGTAAGAATTGTTATCTTGTTTTAAATTTTAAGGAGAGTTTCTAATGTCACCAACTTATGAAGTTCTTAATAGATGTATATATTTTTTAAATTAAGATTTAAAAATGTATCCTCATGTATCCAGCGAAAAATATTTTTTTTACTTTTCTATGTATATATCAGAATAAGATTGGTTTAGCTGCGCCTGTTTGCGCCACTTATATATTTTTTTCATTTTCTATAGAGGTGTACAGCATGAAGAAAGGAGACATTTTTCAAATATTGCATCACAGCAAAAAAGAGTGTAGAAATGAACTCATTTGCCATTGTATATTTGAAAAATATAGTATTTCCATGGACATAGACAACGAATCAAGGGTTTTGCAGTTATTTGTGAGCATCTTATGTAAAAAATTAGAAACTTTGGCTGCTTACGCTGACAGTTTTGCCATTTTCTTTCTAATTTTTTACATAAGATACACAAATACCTGCAAAACCTTGATTCGTTGTCTATGTTCATGGAAATATTATATTTTTCAAATATACAGTGGCAAATGATTTCATTTCTACACTCTTTTCTGCTGTGATGCAATATTTGAAAAATTTCTCCTTTCTTCATGCTGTACACCTCTATAGAAAATGAAAAAAATATATGAGTGGCGTAAACAGGCGCAGCTAAACCAATCTTATTCTGATAGAGGTATATACATAGAAAAGTAAAAAAAAGTTTAACGCTGGATACATGAGGATACATTTTTAAATCTCAATTTAAAAAATATATACATCTACTAAGAACTTTAAGTTAGTGACATTAGAAACTCTCCTTAAAATTTAAAACAAGATGACAATTCTTACCTCGCAAGACGCTGTGGAGAACAAAGAACAAAACAAGCTGATTTTTTTTCAATTTGCAGTTAATAGCTCGACACACACCCCATCATAATATGACTAACAGAAATACCGTTTGAGCAAATGTAAACAATGACGTCACTTTACGATAACGTCCCGACTATACCGCGTTGCCAGTAACAAATTCGTAATGATATGAAGGAGGTTTCATATAATACGAGCCGAAACGCGTGCTTTTTGCATGAATACCAATCATCAATTTTTATTAATTAAGTTCCCCTAGATTGGCAAAATCCCACACTGTGCTGTGGCAGGAAATTTTACATACATACATACAGAAATGTACTTAACAAATGACGAGCGAACATTTTAATAAATCCCTTTAGATAATCAATAACAAATTATTAGTTATAAGCAATAATAGCATACATAATACGCAAAAATTAATTACAAAAAATGGGTAATTTTAAAAGTAAGTAAAGGAAGAAAGTGTTGAACTGTAGAATAAAATAACTAAAATAATAACGCTTGCAATGTGGCGGTCTCTGTTATCATTTGTAGTTCGTGGTTATTTGAGTTTGATAACTTATTTTTGTTTACCTGTGTGTTTAATGCCAATTACCGCAAGTGAATTGTGTTTATTTTGAAACTTTAGCAACGATCTATTATATTTTATTAATAAATAGTTGTCTTAAGTGAGTGTATACCTATGATGTGCATTGATTGCTACAAAAACAAGGTTGTAAAATGATATATTCTTATTCAAAACATTTCTTTTCTATAGAAGGGACTGTAGATTATGGAATCGAAAAGTAGAAAACTTTATTTAGCATCCTGGCGACTTAGCATGAAAAACATGAAAAGAATTAGGTAGTACACTTATTAAAATAAAAGCTAGTAGTACACAATCGTAAGTAGCTTCAGAAACACCTATCTCTTTACATCACTCCTTACACTGAATGTAAACTTTATTAGATATTGTATATTCTTGACTGTTGTAGCAGACACTTCTTGGTTAAAAAATTTTAACTTCATACATTAAATAACTTAAAGCACTTGACTTGTTTCACTATGAGTTTATTAACAATACTCTGACATATACGTTTCGGTTGTTACACCATTATCAAAGATATATACAAATCTAACTTAAAGTCTAAATTCTATTTGTGTGTTGGTAACTAATCGTTTTTGTTTTTGAGCTTGTTTTATTTCTAATATTTCTAAGAGATCTAATCTTTTGGTTCTTGTAACATTATGTATTAACTCTCAGTTATCTATGTTGGGAAAGTGGTTGTATTCTATACAATGTTCGGCAAAGCCTGTGTTTTTCTCACTGTATAATATTGATTTTTTATGTTCTTTGCCTCTAGTTTTAATAGCTCGTCCACTTCGCCCGATATAGATAGCCTCACAATCTTTACATTTTAATTTATAAACACCTGATTCTTCCATTGTATCTAGTTTATATTTGTTGTTGCTAATCATTGTTCCTAAATTTGTTTTGTTTACCCGGCTTACTTTGACATCTAATCGTTTCACTATTTTGTTTATTTTGTTAGCAAGTTGGGGTATATTTGTTATTTTGTGCTATTTTTGTGTATTTTCTGTTATTTTCGGGTATAAGTATTTGTTATTATTATTGTGCTTTTCTTTTTATTTTAACAATTGTTCTATGATTTTAGGGTTATATCCATTGTTTATTGCAATTAATTTAATTGTGTTTATTTCTTTATTAAAAGATCTCTTGTTTAATAGTATGTTTGTGGCTCTATGTAGATAACTACGGAAGGCTGCCAATTTTATTGTCATTGATTGTTTAGCATTTACGTGTAATATGTTGTCAGTAAAAGTAGGCTTTCTATATATTTCAAATGTAAGTTTATTATTATTTCTGTTTATTGTGACGCCTAGAAAGATTATTTTCTTGTCTTTTTCAGTTTCTATTGTAAATTGTATCTTATGGTTTATAGAATTTATTACTTTTAAAAACTCTAAAAGTAATAAATTCTATATATACGAACAATTCCATCGTTCACACAGACCAAATAACACTTTTGTTGACGTTTTGGAAGGACTTTTACAGTTAAGCAAAAGTTTTGATGCACTTACAAGATGAGAAATTAGAATATGAAAGCTTTTCTTCTGATCCTTTTTGGCTTCTTCAGTTACCTTTTCTTGCTAATACTTTCGAACTCCTAAATATCTTGAATTGCGGTTTGCAAAGCCATGATGTTAATATAATAACAGCCTCGGACAAAATTAATAAATTTATGTATGTAAAACTTCAATTGAGAAAAAGAACTTAGATTCATTTCGGTGCTTTTAAGAACTCATGAAAATGTAGCCAATTACAATATGATAAATTCTGAGCAATTTTTTTAAAAAATGCAAGTCAATTTATAAAATGTAAGGTAATAGCTTTGTGAATATTTCCCAAATGAAATTCGAACCAGTGAAACAATTACACATGAATACCTTATTTAACAATTCCTTTCAACATAGTAAAATTCTAACAAAAATTTGAAATCATCATTTTAATTTTTGGATCAAAAAATGTAAGAATAGGCCGAATTGGAAAACGATACTCTTTAGTGTTGAGTCCATTTGCAAACATCATACTTATGCGAGATAAGTTTCTCATCGATGACTGCTATTAAATCAAAAGTGAGAAATCGTCTGCAACCTGAAAATAGCGTTGTCTGCGTATATCAAATACACAACCCATAGTGCCTACTCCAGATCTTTAACGCGACCACCCAGGAGTTCGCTACCCACAGTTTAGGAACTACTGCTCTGCAGTAATAAAAAATATATTTAATATTTACTTGTGGCAGATAATGCAATTATAGCCGTAATAGAAGCGTTCGAAATAGTGAAATAGAAATTCTAAGAGTATAAAACACTTATGTACATACGTATTATAATAGATATGTACGTGTCTGAACGTTTGCAATCATCAAACATATACTAATAAATTTATGAAGATATATCGAAAGCAATATACCATTTCGAATCAATCATCGCGTCTATAAATTATTTAGCTTATATCCACACAAACAAATTTATTTGGATGCTTAGATGTATTTTCTTATCTAAATATAATCCTAGGATGTGATAAACTAAGTAAGAAAAAACGTAGTAAAGTGAATTACGTATGTATGTATTGGCATACGATGAAATTGTTAACCACAAAAATAGATAATGATAAGGTTCAATTTAACGAACCATCCGTTATTTATGTAGGAATAAGACAAAGTGGTATCCCACTGTTTACTATTTCAAGCTTATTTTAATTAATTTTTGATGTTGTATTTTGTTGAATATAATATGTTAAGCAAGAAATAAATACTACATACGTATTTTGCGGACTGTAATAATGGGCATCTTGAATAGCATTTTGGTGGAGTTGTATTGGATTTTATCACTTCCTTTTAGTCTGTGCTCAATCAGTGGTGCGGAGCACATGCTCGGAAATAAAAAGGCCGACCGATTACTTTGTCTCGCCTATGTACCTATATACTGCTACATCAACATGGAATCCGATACACACCGGATGACACAGTGTGTTGCTTGTATATGAAGGACTTCCAAAAGCGGTCGATATAGTATCCTTCGTTTCGATAGAAAATGTAGGGATATATCTGCGTTTTGAGCAATAATGGACATCTTGAATAGAACTTTTGTGGAATTGAACTGGAGGGTTCAATGAATTCTTGTCCTTTACAAACGAAAGGAAACCTAATGGTTCGGAATGATTTGAAAATGATTTTCATATTTGCTAAAAATTTTGCTAATTTGTTCGGTTAGGCCGTAGATATAAAGTACAGAACATCCTACTTTGCCATCAAACGACGACGTACTAGTACATCTAAGAAAGGAAGGAAGCTTGTCTTGGTTTCTATGATGAATCGGATATTGTTATGATGGAAAATTTAGAAAAGAGGGAAAGAGTTGTTGCACCCTGTTCATGTGACCAAATTCCGGAGATCTGTCCGGATGAAAATTTCGTCTGGTTAGTGGTGTTCGGATAGAATTTGGCTGATATGGGAAATAGTGCTCGCGATTGGTACTTTTGTATAAGGAGTTTTGACATCGAAGTTTACAAAAATATTTACCAGAAACTAAAGAAGATTTGTTATAATTATTTGAATTAAGTTTAAACTAATTTGTATTATCAAATAAATATGGAATTAGAAAACTTCATTTTAAACACGCTGCCATAATTAAGTCGTGAACTCTCGCGGTTTTCGTTGATTACCTTTGCTGTAATCTCTACTTATTCTATCAGTAGCAGGTGCAGAGCAACTGGATTTCACCAAGCATCACACAATTTTCTAATAAGTATGTGCGTCCCGAATTTTTAATATCTTCTTAATAAACCTGCGAGTAAAATTGTTACTTCCGGTCCAAATTTTGATATTGTCTTTATATAATAATTTCTCCAAAAGCAACTCTAAATACGTTTGTATTCTTAATAAATCTGTGTAGAACGAATAATTGCCAGATATTTGCAAAAAAACTGGTATTAGATACGAGTAAAAGTGTTACTTCCAGTCTAAATATTGAAATATTTTTATATATAAAAATGTTTCTAAATCAATCTCTAAATACTTCTGCACACTTGATAAATCTTTATAGAACACATATTTTGCGAGATATAAAAAAGCTGCAAAACTTTCTTATACGTATGTGCGTCCTGAAGTTGTTATACAAAAGTTGTTCCAAATTACGTTTTAAATACTTTTTTTCTCTTAACAAAGTAGAGAGCAAAAATTCATGTCTATATTTTAATTTTTTTAATATAAAAATTGTTTCAAATCAAGCTCTAATTATTTTGCATTTGTAATAAATCTATATACAAAATGCATAATTTATAAGATATTTGCAAAAATCTGCTATTGTATAAGGGTAAACAAGGTACCCCCGGACCGAATTTTGAAATTTTTAGTATGCAAAAACTTTTAAGAACAATCTTTTAATAATTGTATACCCTCAACTTATCTGTCTAGAAAGTGTCTTGGGAGATATTCGTAAGAAATTGTTTCTCGGTAAGAGTGAAAAGCCTACTTCCGGTATGAATTTCGAAAACATTTTAAAAAAAAAATTCAAATTCATCAGAATATTTCCTTATACAACGCATAAGATAGTAAAAAATAGAAAGTAACTGGCGGAGATATACTTAACTAATAAATCACGGAAGAAAATACCTACAATGAAGAATCAACTACGTAATCATAGAAGTACGGACAAAAGAAAAAATGCCAGATGAGTGGAATGCAGAACTGATATTATCAACCTATAAGAAAGGAGACCAAACAAAATGTCACAACTAACAATTAATAATGCTTCGAGCTGCATCATACAAAATACTAAAGCAGCTAATTCGAACAATATTCATAAAATATACAGAAGCAAGGTTGGGCGAGTCTCAATACCCATTCAAAAGAGTTAAATCATCCATAGACGCAATCCGTATAATGACGCAACCGCTACAAAATTTTATGACAGCAAACAGACTTGTATTTAGTATGTGTATATTTTATGCTTATGAGAGTCAACAAACAGAAAATGGAAAAGAATGCGAAAATGGATACGCCCAGAAAATTAATTATATAGATTATTACTTCAAATAGCAACAAATAAATCACTATCTGAAGTGATAACAAATACTGGACGTGCATATAAAATTAACATTAAACAGAAACGGAGAAAATCTTATCACGTATGATAGAAATAACTGTAACGGCAAGACACAAACGAATCCTAGAGAAGACTTTGCAGGAATTGTCAAAACAAGCAACATAAAGGGAATAAAAGAAATGAACATCCAAAACTTGCCCAGATCCTACTGGAAATACTAAGGTTATTAAAAGACGAAAACCTGTGTGTAAAAGATAAACAAACTAGAAGAATATACAAGGCAGCAATAAGGCTGCTGGTCACAAATAAATGCAATAAAAGGCGTAAAAATCAAAAAGAGGAAAACAACTAGTCAGATATAATGAAGCAAACACGGAGACTAATGTGAGTTTACACCTTTAAAAGAAAAAATTAAAATTGTATATTAGGAAAATAATAAATTTTAGAGCAGGCGTGATCAGAGAAAGGCGAAGGCTCAAGACAAGTAACCTAAATTTAAGAATGTGGAGAGCATCAAAAGGCTATTTAGTGTTAGTATATAGGTCATCCCCGCCTTTTCTCAATCAGTAGCGTTTCTATTGGTAGTGATTATGTCATCGCCACAGTAATAGCCAACACAAGCTAGGTTTTCTAAATTGTTTAGAAAGATGCTGTCACTCTGAGTTTACGTCGCCTGTCATCGTACTTAACGTCGTCTAAATTCAATGCGACATTCCAGATTTTACTCGCCAGATCTTTCCGTTTACTCTTTGGAAAATCTATTATAATTAATTACAAATAAATGTTATTTCAAGTAATAATTAAAATTAATTCAATATTTACTCAACTTTGTTTCTTACAATACATGCATTTTTCGATTGATCCTGAAGTAATGCTCAGGAAGTGTATATTGTTACAGCAACATTAGAAATTTCCAAAAAATAGAAAGACAAATCATATATTAATTATTTGAGAAGTTCTCATCTCGAAAATCCTTCTTTCATTACAATAATTTCAAGACTCAACATTATTTACATGCCCCCCTTATTTTGGTGGTGCAAAATAAGCTGACGTGGAGAAAATACAAAAGTGATTTATTAGTCCTATAATGAATAACGAAAAATGAACCTCCCTCTCGACTTAGAATACTAATAAAGTAGAGAATCATTTAGAACAGTTTCATATTATACGATTTTATAACAATGCCTCTTATCAATGAAAAATGATATAAACTTAACAAGCAATGCACGGGATATTGACTAATTTTAACTCTCTTAAACGTGCAAAGTATATTAAGTAGCAATATGATGGACATTTTATATGATTTATGTATATTCTGAGAGAGATCATAACTTATACCGCAGAAATGTTCATTGCTGAATAATTTATAAATAAGTAGAGGAAGTTCTGTAAATATGGAATAAGCACTAAATTCCTTCATAATAGCCTAAAAATTTGTATAAATACATAAATGAATTCCTAATACATATAAAATTGAAAATGAATAAAAAACACATTCTTTGATGCTTTCCTGAGAAGTAACGTAAAAGGCGACTTATGTGAATTGCTATTTATTCATTGGTAGATGTAGAAAAACCGTCCTGAAAAAAAAATACAGCTTCTAGCAATACTAATAACTGCAGCCCTATATCTGTTATACCTGCCTTCGTAAGTACTTGATTCGATAATCAATGATGAGTCGTCCTTCTTCAATAAATCATTTATGTCCTCTCACTAATACGGTTTCACTGCAATGTATGCACATTATCGCAAGTTATATAGCTGAAACACTAGACATATTTGGACAGTCGAACGGAATATATATTGAATTTTCAATGGCCTTTGACAGTACCGACCACTCAAAATTACTCGAACTAATATCGTTGGGTTTCGATAACGCATTGCTCCACTTTTTGTTTTTCATAGTATTTAAGACACTGGGTTTTTTTTTTGCTACCGCTACAATAATGTATTATACAGGAGATTTTAAAACAACTTTCTAAGATTTTAAAGGCATGTATACTCTGTTTTTTAATTCCGCGGACCACCAAGTAGAGCCATATGTACACTATGCAATAATGATAACATTTATTTTTGACAGATTTATGATACTTACAGGTTATATACATTATGTTATGTGTATACGCACTGATATGCATACATCTACACTCCATGCACCTGTTCAATATTTTTACATCAAGGGATATGTATTCAAATATTTTTAGTAAATTTCTGCAGTTACTTTGGAATATATACGTATATTAGAATATGGGAACAATATTTGCATTTTGATCAAAGAAAGTAATTATGTACATAATATCTAAAAATAATAAAAGGGATTTCCTTAATAATTTAGATAATGTACAACAAACTTTGAAGATATTTATACATTCCTTAATCAGTATTTTAACTAAGAAAACTTCAAAATATTATTCCATGGACACACGTTTAAATATAGGAAAACTTCAAATTATGCACATGTTTAATTTATAACTCGCTGTTACTATCTGTATCACTATCACTTGCAGTTGAAAAAAGCCATCTAATAGATATTTTCTTCCTCTTTAATTATATGTTCTATACATTTTCTCTATTTCGCACTATTAAAATTCACTAATGCAGTCAATAGCAATTGTTTGACTTCTGCTTTTTAAAATTTTTATTATTTGCGGTAACATAATTTTTTATTTCGGCCCATACCAATTCCATGGGGTTTAGTTCACAGTGGTACGCTGGTAATCTCAACACGTGTTTGATCTTTGCTTTTGCCATCAACAACACAGTAGTTGAAATTGGAGTAATGTTTTTAATCAAATCCAGTAAAACTGGTCTACTCATTCCTAGTTGAAATGATATTTTATTTAATTTGTAGCCAATTCTGTATGCCCTTCTTTTTAGATGATGTACTTGTAATCTGTTCAACTTTGCGAGAATGGTAGGGTGCGTTATCCGTAATAATAATGGCATCGTCTAGTAATTTTCCTCAAACAGCACCAAAGCAATTTTCAAATACAGCATAATTAATATCCTAAAGGTAGTCGCCAGTTCTTTTGCTTTAGAAAGCTAACAATCCACATTCAACAAACCCATCTACAGATAATATGTGCAGAATAATAAGTCTTTTGCCTTTTCCTGTTGGATTTTTCAAACCTGTCGAGACACCATCTATAAATGCTTGGCTGCGGTTATGTACATTAATATCAACCCAAATTTTTGATTGTGTGCGCCCTTCATTTAACCAGGTATCATCTAAATAAAATATATTTTTCTATTGGGTTCTATATGATCTAATAGTTGTTAAATATATCTCTATCTCCAAGTACTTAATTCACTACTCTTCCTGCTTTGCTTCATGTACTTATAATAATAATAATAATAAAATATTTTATGTACCTATTTACCTTAAAAAAATATTTTACTTGAAATTAATCTCTTTCATTAGTAGGTATATTGGAATGGGTTTGAATTATGTTAAAAATTTTAGTAAGTGTAGCAGCTTCATTCATTAAAAAAAAAGCTATGTATTACTTGTCTTAGAGTATTTTTTACAATTTCGTCAACATTGTTAAGTAATGAGCATCTACCAGAGCATTGCTTGAGCTGAGTAACAGCTCCCTCGGACTTATAGTCCTTTATAACTTTAAAAACAGTATTTCTTGCAACACCTGCAATAGTAGAATATGGGTAACTTCAGAAACATAACATATAACTTAAAAAAATACAATATTATCTGCTGTGGACACTATTTGCGATGCTATTTCTCGGGTACTTTTTTTTTATATTTTCAATTCTCAGCTTCTTATAAGTATAGAGAATTACTTGCTTTTCAATAAGGGACAAGTGACCAAAACGGCCGCATTTACTCGGTGAAGAAATAGGTAGGTTTCTACTTATAATCTGCATTGGGTTCATAATATATTATGGTCACTCAATAAACGGTCTAAAGAGGGGTTCACACTGATGCAATTAGTTGCAGCAATTCCAGTTTTATGAAAAGTTGCACGAAAATTCGCGTTCACACTATGCAAAAAAAATTGCATTTGTGAAAAATTGCTTGTACTTCCTGGTCAGTGTGACCCAACCATGCAACTCTTAAAAATTGCACCGTTCATGCAACTTTTCACATGCAAATCGCTGCAACTAATACGCTCATTTAGTAAATACGTCACAACGCCAAATTGTTAAGCACGGTGATAAGATAAGTCAATGAAGTGGATGCAAACAACCCTCATTTAGTAAATACGTCACAATAGATAGGTCTGTTAAACTGGATGCAAACAGAATTTGATGACGCGCATTAAATGAGCGTATTGCATCCGTGTAAATCCCAATTAAGGTTTTTAAAAAGAGCTATTTTTGTTGTATAAATACAAGAACAGGTACAAAAAAGCGTGGAAAATATACAAAATGAAACTGTCAAATGACTAGAAATAACTGGTTCTTATAACACTGGCTTAATTAAAGTTGCTGTTTTTTATTATAAATCTAAAACGTCATATGGGATTTTGCTAAATTTGGGTAAAGTGGACGTAGGTAGTTTTATGCTGCAAAAAACTCAAATCCTCAAAATTATGATTAATTATTACTCCATATTCCCAGATCTTGCGTTTTTTAAGAAATTCAAATTTGTACCCAAATGAATAAAAAAGGGGTTTAAGTATAAGATTTAGATTGCGTAACTTGTTTGCTATACAAATTGTACTCGATTACTCTCGTCAGTTTTGCAAATTTCTATTTAATAATTTGTAGTAGATTTTACAAGAAAATTTACTAAAACATGAATATCAATTATATACAATCATATCACAAAATCAACACAATTTTACATTTACTTGCTAACAAAGATTTATACTACAAAGAAAATTAAAACGTAGATGTTATTCTGATAAATGACAAGTTTTTTTTACAAAAATATTTATTCGTTTCCCCGCATATAGTACATGTACATTATTACTTCCTTTACAAGAAAAAATTTTACTGCTGTATTCCATAGTTTCATCTACATAAAATTAATATCAATTTTAAAACACCCACTAATCAAGCGCTGTTTAATTTAGGACAGTTTAATTTGAAATTTATGCACGGTAGTCCCAATAGGAATATTTCAGAAACACGTCGGCTCTACGCTGAAAGGTTTTTCTGTCGCCTACTAGCTTCGCATATCTTGTTTCGGACCATGTTTCAGCGATAGTGAAACCATCAGTAACGACACAGCATGTTTACCAGTCAACAAGTAAGTACACATTTAAAAGCAAAATTAATATATTCTAAAGGACAAATCTCATATAAGATATAGAGAGTCAATTTGAATTAATAAACAATATATGTTGAAAATGCTAATTCCGAAACCTTAATCAAGTTTTACGATCACATCGATCATTAACAATATATATAAAAACTTATGCGATTACTTACATAGTTCTCAAAAGTAGAATTAAGTGTAATATTCAAAAACGTAAGTAAAATCGGAATTTATCATAGCTACAAAATTCCTGACGGATCTAATATGTTTAAAATGAACCTATCTGAATCTGACGTCTTATAGTTAAAAGGAAGTGCAAGACCGAGCTCGTAGGTATAACAGCAAATAAGATTAATTTACGAAAATAAGCAAAACTTAATGCTAGGCTTGTGAAACTTAGAAAACCTCAAGCTATTGATGGTATCGATTCAATAGCTCATAGTGCAAATCTTAGGTCAACCAAATATTAACAGAAAATACTAGATAATTTTCTGCTTCCTAACTGGCACTAGGTAATATTGTACCTCTAAACTAGCACTAGGCACATAAAATAAGTTGAAAAAAAGAAAAATATTACAAAGCCATATTTAAATTACCTGAGACTAATCTCTAACGCCAAAACGGTTTTTCTGTGCATATTTCACACAGACAATAATATGGCACTTGTGCGGGTAATAAATGATAGAGTAATTACATAAACTTCTGGGAAAAATTTTGCAATGCTAGTCGGGTTACTTAACCCGAAAACTAATCTACTCGATCAGAAGGATGATCTAAAGTGAACAAAAACCTCACCTTGCTTAAAATGACACAGATATTGTTTCGGTGTAAACAACTAAATTTGAGAAAGAATGAAATTTAGACTGTTAATTTTGAAGAAATGTATGTTACAATTACCTAAATTCCAGTTAGATATTATTAATACAAGAAAATAATTAACTTACCCAAGAAAAACAAAATTTAATTATGCTTTCTAACAAATAAATAAACTAACTACTCCCTTAACCCACATATGTTGCCGGTAGGGTAAAATGTAACATAAATACTAATAATAATATACTGTTACCAAAATCACTTCCGGTGAGAGCAACGACGTTTTAGGGTGTTCGAACTATGTCCAAAAAAGCTATAAAAAAACAATATATTGTGACTGGCAATCAGTGAGTTTTGACAGTTATTAATTATGAGTTTTTAGAAAATGACACACATTGTCTATAAAGATTGTATATCTCAACCGTGAATTATTAAAGCCATCCCGTTCCCCTATTGTGAACTAGAGTGCGAGTTTTTACACTGGTAACAATACACATTGTGCCAAAATTGAACAATACGGACTTTTAAAGCATTGATATCATTAACTGAAAATTTAACAATATTTTAATATTAAAACGTGCAATGTAAAAAAGTAATTCTTGGAGAGTACGCGCTCTCACACTATTAAATTACATATGATTAAATGTATGAATGCACATCTACCCTAAGCTGGCATTGCGAGCAACAACGTGCAGGCAGCTGTTTAGACCTTACATTGGTCTCATCAGTGCACGAGCGTGTTGTTCACAATGCCTTAAAAACTTAGATTAACTGATATAATCAACTTACGTACCAAATGCCATGAGAGATTCCTAGCGGCATCTGTTACCCAAGCGCGACATCGCAAGGTAATGTTAGCCTCCGTAATACAACTACTAGTCGGGCAATTGTAGATATACGTGCATTCAATGAACACGCCATAAGTGGCGTACCTGTACAATACAATGTAACAGAGTAATTCTTGGAGAGTAAGCGGTATCACACTATTAAATCACTCAAGTATACTATATCAAGTAATCTAAGTTTTTAACGCATTGTGAACAACACGCTCGTGCATTGATGAGACCAATGTAGGATCGAAACAGCTGGCAATGCCAGCTTAGGGTAGATGTGCATTCATACATTTATTCATACACGAAATTTTTCGTGTATGTATACTTGAGTGATTTAATAGTGTGAGAGCGCTTACGTTCCAAGAATTACTTTGTTACATTGTAATGTGATAGATACGCCACCTATGGCATGTTCATTGAATGCACGTATATCTACAGTTGCCCGATTAGTAGTTGTACTACGTAGGGTAACATTACCTTGCGATGTCGCGCTTGGGTAACAGATGCCGCTGGGAAACTCTCATAGCATTTGGTACGTAAGTTGACTATATCAGGTAATCTAAGTTTTTAAGGCATTGTGAACAACACGCTCGTGCACTGATGAGACCAATGTAAGGTCGAAACAGCTGTCTGTACGTTGTTGTTCGCAATGCCAGCTTAGGGTAGATGTGCATTCATACATTTATTCATATACGAAATTTTTCGTGTATGTATACTTGAGTGATATTAAAACGTGGCTGGAACATAATTAACAATAGTACTTCCTCAAATAATTGAAAGTAAATTCGGTAAAATGTGAAATAAAACAAAAAAAAATTTAAGATTTACACTGTATTTAATAACAACGACAGCTGTTTCGCTACACTGTAGCTTCTTCAGGTTGACAATAGCTACAGTGTAGCGAAACAGCTGTCGTTATTATTAAATACAGTGTAAATCTTAAACATTTGTTTGATTTATTTCACATTGAAAATGGATTTACATCAAGTAAAGACCAACTCAATCCAAGATTTAAATTCGATAACCTTTTATAACCACTCTATGTAAAGGCTGTCTTAAAAAAATAAAAACAACTAACAATTTGAAACAAAACTATCCATATACCAAGGAAAATCGATTCTAAAACAACAGAGTATGAGAAATATACGTATACACAGGACTAGACTGTAACACTATTGCAGCATTATCTGAAAACTTAAGAAATAATTCTCCAAAAATGTTAGCATTCATTTCACATACATTGCACATACAAAGCTGTAAGACAGGTATTCTTCGCGAACTTGTTCTGGTTCGCTATGGAATCCAGGTCTGGAGCGCTTCCGGTGGTGCTGAGAGGGATTTTCTGCTTCAGAAACGAGCTGTGAGAGTCTTATGTGTTCTAATATCATATGATACGTGTAAACCATCGTTTATAAACCAAAGAATATTTACTATTCCATATTACAATAAAAACAGCAAAATATGTACATAAAAACAAACATAACTTTTCACAAAATGGCGACACACTCCTTTACTCAACACGTAACAAACATGTATTCAAGATAACCTATCACCGCCTAGCAAAGACTCAGAGATGCGTCCATTATTGGAGACCTAAAACACAACAAGCTAAACGCCGTGGATGGTGGTCTAGATAGTGTTTGTCTAAGAAAATAAGTAGAATTTTCTTATGGAAAACGCCATCTATTCGCTGAAGGAATTTCTGACTTTCTAATGACATTGGATCTTCAAAAATTATTTAAAATTATTTATAGAAACAATTTAACTATTATAGCTTTTTCTGAGTATAACTTGTGAAATTTTAAAATTGTAATGTACATATATTAATTATTTTACCTATAATATGTATGACGTGTTCTTTACTAGTATAGTATTGTATCACGGAACAAATAAATTATCTTATCTTATCTTATGTTATAGTATTATACTATTTTCAGATCCATCAAATTCTCGTAGCTCGTATGCCTGCCCTCTCGTTTTTAGGAGATCTTAGTTGGCTGCTTCTTTAATTAAGCAGTATACTGTTGATTTTTGCAGCTCTATAATATAGTCTACATAATATATTATCACTAAGCTAATGCTTACTTATTGTTGATGTTTTGGGGATGTTTATTAGATTCACTGCTATTCCAATTTTTGAAATTTGTAGTGTTAACATTTTTTTCATATTTAAAACTGCATAATTCTCGGCATGTTTTAAGTGTAATTTGATTATTTTCAGGTGGAGAAACTAATGGTCTGCTCTGACATGGCTGATCACGTATTATCGAGTTATACTTAAGAATGCAAACTTTATTTTATAATGCAGTAAAATTTAATAGACCAAAGGGAAATTGTAAGAAAACGTTAACAGATTTCCGTTTCGCAATGTTATAAAATATGGCGTATATAGCATACTCATTTTATGTTAGAATTTTCTTATGCAAGAACTAATAAAATATTATCAAAATATGTATCACTTTGGGACAATATTTAAATGACTCCTTATTCTGAGACAATGTATTATTGTATAATTCCTTATTTTAACGTAATGTTACAAATTTATGTACAATCTGTTCAAACAGTACTATAAAGTGCTTTAACTGCACTAGTGAAGTATATAGCACTGCTAAGAGAGAAATGTTCATATCTAGAAACAAGCACATAATCAAAGTAAGCTTAAAGGATGGTTATATTTTATATTACGAATGTAATAGCTTTTATGACCTATACATTAATGTTTTCATTAATATTTAAAAAGAAGTATATTCAAAATTACTTTTAAAGATAAATATTAGGGTTTCCTTATATTTCTATGAGAAAAAATATACGAATTTTATGCATATGATTTAGGTGTTCAACTATTAGTTATCGCAAATATGCCAGTGAAGTGTCTAGACACTTCGAGCAACTTTTCCTTTAACCGAGGTTTGGAGAAATCTGAAAGAATATATTAATTTGTATTAGATCACAATCGTCAGTAAATAAAAGCGTTGCCCTTGCGGTATTTATATTTTAATTTACGTCCAGAAAGCTACTGCTATATTATTTTATAAGAGTCTCAACAATCTCTGGTATTCATTATTTAGTATAAATGTACGTGTATATAAGATTATATACACGCTTGCTTTGAACAGTATAGTTTGATAATGACAAAGTTATCTAGGGACTATAGTTACTTACAATGGTGTATAATAACGTGATCCAACAAAGTTTTAAGTGTCTCCCTTATTTGGTTTAAGTTGAAATTCCAACTAACGACATTGATTTCGGCGAAATATGATCGTTATGTGAAGTGTTATATGAACTGTCTAACACTTAAAACTTAAATAAGGTTCCCTCGACAATTTACATTTGGAATTCGTTCATATGTTTCAATATAAGGGTTGATTCACTTAACTCGCCTATTATAACACGAAGTAATATTAATCAAAAGAGTTTATTAGTAGTGAAAGAAGTTACAAGAAAAATGTTGCTCTGATATGTTCGGAATAAGCATGGTTTTCTATGATTTATTTAATCTATACTCTACTCTAACCAACTTTATTTCTAAAATAGAAAAATTACCATTTTTCATTTATAATTTTTACGATATACTTACATGCATGGACAAAATTATCAAATATATTTTGTTACCATTACTACTTCAAAAAGTTAAAAAGTCTATGCTTATATGTGCTATGATATTCATGTAACAGGAAGATGCGATTGCTGGAATCAAATACGATAATAAATGTAATACCGTAACCACTTACTTTTAAGCGGCAACTAGAGTGATTTTATAAATACAGTCACAACGAGGCAAGTCCAACTATTTTGTGGGGTTCTGTAAAATAGGAATAATACCATAGAACTTGGAATAGAAGTATTGATAATCGATATTTTGAAGCTAAAATTACAAACGCAAGTGTTACTTAACGACAAAATTAATTACACGTGTTTTTTATAACGTGTCATTGAAATTGATTATCGTGGCTCCTGTGATTTTGAGAAAAATTTTATTAAGAAATCTTTGCGTAATTCCTACTGGAAGTAGGTGTTGTGGTGCTCTTATCTAAAATCAGTTTTTTGTGAATATCTCTTAAGTCATGATTTTTAGGCGTACAAAAATAATTAAAGCTTGTATTTGAATACTTTTTATATATAAAAAAATTAAAATTCGGACTGGAATGAACACTTTTATCGAACAGCAATTTTTGAAAATATCTCGCAAATTATACATTCTATACAGATATTTGGAGCTGAATTTGGAATCATTTTTGTATAAAAGAAATTTCAAAATTCGGACTGGAAGTAATACTTTTACTCTTACCGAACAGCACTTTTTACAAATATCTCGCCAATTACGCATTCTGTAGAGATTCATTAAGAGAATAGAAGTACTTCAGTAATATACTTGTTGTGTGGTTGGTATTGTTGTGCCAACTTAGTATTAGTTTCTAAATAATAAATACAGTTTCTATTCCAAATTGTCTCTTTAGGGAGTGTACATTGGTTCGGTAAAGTCTTCAAAAGGGTTTTGAGAATATTATAAATAATCTCTTACTTATTTTAAATGTGTAAGTAATTAAAGTGAACATCATAAAAGTAAGCTATGAAAATTACAACTATCGTCTCTTATAAATTACATTTCCTTAATAAAATAGTCAAAATGGAAATGTCATTCATCAAACACAATAGTTGTCATTTTCATAGCTTACTTTAATAATGTTAACTTTTCCATGAAAAAGTAGCTACGATATTCGACATTTAATAACTCGAAAACGGTTTAAGATACCGGTATCACATGGTATATTTTTGAAATCAGAGTAAAAAGACCTTTATAAAAATTTAATAATATACAGGGTATTTCATTTAAAAAAAATATTTTCTTTTTATACCGTTGCATCTGCACGCCACTGAGTTTTTGATAACTGAAAAAAAAATAAAATATGTTTCAATTAAGACCTCTTATTATGAACAATACTACAAAAAAATTTGTCCATCTAACACGTCGTTTTCGAGAGATTTAAGTTATAAAAACCCTATAGGCCTATCCTATACTATCTTATTACTTTTTACCTAGAAATTATATTGGGAATACAAAAATTTAATAATATATAGGCTGTTCCATTTAAAAAACTATAACTTTGGTCAGCCACCAATATTATTATATCTAAGACAATTTATTAAATATATTCTCATTCTCAGATTATTATATCGATTAATTACGTCTCTACATGAAGACAAATTTTAATATTTAATTTTATCTAGCACTCGCGTTTTAAATACCTTTCATATATTTTTCAGCTCTTCTTTCACTGAAGAAGATATTCCTGTTGTCGATGTGCTTTGTGGGGGTCCTCCTTCGACGGTAGAGATGCTTCTAGCTTCTTTAAGCGCTAATCGTGTTTTTATACGAAAATATTTTAAACTTTACACTTTACACTTAGTCGGCGATCGATTTTTATGTAAACAAAGAACCTATTTATTTAATTTCAAGGTTCTAACAACAATTTAATACATTATTGACCGGTATGTGCGGGTCGACTTACTTTTTGTACCTATATAGGGACTAGTATATGCGATTCGGGACTGCTTTAAGATGCTGTCAACCGCTCGAAGGACCCAAATCGACTTCCTTGCTTAAAGTCTATAATAGTTGTCCACTTTTTTCGTTCAAGTGTCGGGGTTCTCCTTTTTTCTAGAACGTCCACGCTTATCAGTTCTTTCACATATATTCCGTCATGCACTGGCGACATATACACAAAGTCAGCGATAACAGAACTTCGGAAATGACACAAAACACGTTTTTGCCACAAGTCTTATAATTAATATTAACATTTGCTTATCTAACTAGTGCTTAACCTAGATATACATTTAGGATAAACAGTTTAAAGAAATATCTTATTTGGTTTCTAATACATAACTTTAAAAATACAATTCATATTCGTATTTAAAATTAAAAAATTATTATATTATACCGTACCGTTAGACGACGATTTAAACAAATTGCATTCAGAAACTCTCGTTACTATGATAATGAGATGTATGCTATGTGCGTACAAACGTAAGCTCAAGATTTTGGAAAATCACGTTAGTGCTGAAGCAATTAATGACATCCAGTTTTCCTTGGAAACAAAAAATGATGAGTGTGAACTGCACATTTTGATATGCGTTTATTTTGAGTGCGGTGAAAATAATTATCAAGCAGAAAGGCTGTATCAACTACGATATCCAAATTTGAATCACCCAAGCAGAACAAAATATCGGAAACTGGTAGACAATCTATGAATATATAGAATTTTCAAGAAAAACAATTTTATTTTTTTTTCCGAAAATTGAATGATGTATGGGTATACTTATGATAATTGACGTGTACAGAAAAAAGACTCTATCAGAATTACTGGAAAAAACTAGGCAGTCTACTTTGGAAAAAAGTTAACTGCAGGGGCTTAAAATTCCGTAGGACTGGAAACCATTTTATAGTCTATTTAGAACCATTTAATTTAACGAGCGCTTATAAAGTCATCGGGTAAATAATAGTAATATAAACGTGGTTAACTCGTACTGTTTCTGAGGGGCACCTTAATATAATCTATTTGTGAATTTCTGAATTATTTGACGGATTGAGGTCATATTCTCAGATTATATCTTTTTTGTCGAGACGATGGTTCATAGCTATGCTAGGATCCGATAGGTGACGTGTAGTTCAGTTATAAAGAAATTCTATATTTATGGACCAAAATGACTGATATTCACAATATGTGTTGGTTTAGAAACAAAAAAGAAAATCACATACGATAGATGGCGGTGTGTGGTCGAATTATTAGTAAATTTTATAGTTATAAACCAACATGATTTGTATGTACACAAGGTGTTCGCGTGGTTAACAGACTTATTTTAGTATACCTATACTGCCGTCCGATACATACATCGAGCCACCAACTGAACAGGACAGAACAAAGTCTGCCGAGGCACCTAGTTTATTATAAATCTTCATGCAATTGTAATAAGTCGACTTTTCGTAAAGTTTTCTTTTATGAAAAGATCCGCTAAGTGAATCTTTATAGTCACTCATTTCGTGTACACAAAATGGGGTCTTGTGTCAAAAATATGTTCTGCTGTGACAATACAGTCACGTCTGTATCTCATATAAGAGTATTACAAAGCGCAGGAATTAAACACAATTGCTGAAGAATGTGAAATAAACGGTTCTTCTAAATACAAAATGTTTAAATGCCCTGATTCATCGGAATTTATTCGCTCAAAAAATAATTACGTAAATCCTAAAACATTGGACAATTTTGTTCATGATTTTATTGACGACCCTAAGAAAGTATTGTGATGATGAAAATTTTCGACCTCGAGATTTTTGCAGATGTCCACGTTTTGAGGTCCCCTGATACCAAAAAAGTGGTTTTTAAAAAATGTCTGTCTGTCTGTCTGTCTGTCTGTCTGTCTGCCTGTCTGTCTGTCTGTGTGTGACCACGATAGCGGTCAAACCGCTGTAGATATCAATTCCAAATTTTGTATTTACGTGTATAATCTCCCTCTTGAGATCTGATTAGTTTTTCAGTGAAATCGGTAGACCGGAAGTAGCAGTTTACTTCAGTGAAAAAATCGAATTTTGCAAATACATATTTCGTCAAATACTAAGTTTATACAAATTTATAAAGAATTCATATGTACTTAAAATTTAAATTGAGAACAATTTTATTTGAAAAGTTTTTCGAAATTCCTACCGGAAGTAGGTCTTTTACTCTCATCGAAAATCGGTTTTTGGCGAATATTTCGCAAGTCAAGCTTTTTAGACAAGTACGTTACGTGTATAAAAGTATTTAAAACATAGTTTTTAATATCTTTTGTATAAAAAAGATTTCAAAATTCGGACCGGAAGTCACACTTTTACTCTTACCGAATAGCGATTTTTGGCAAATATGTCGTAAATTATGCATTCTATATACCGTAAGCGTCAAATTTTAATTTCGGTTTGCACTTCTATCATATGCAGAAGATGATCTTCTCATATACAGCGATGCCTGATTGCTAACAGTGGAGGGAGAGCAACGGAGTGGCGGGCGACCCCCACGCCTTACAAATGTCCAGTGTGGCAGCCTCGCTTATGTCTATCTTTAGTTTAATTCGTCGCGCTCTTTTCCTCTTACCACTTTTCCATCAGAAATTAAAATATGACGACCTCGGTATATTTATTAAGAGTACAAAAGTATTTAGAGTTATATTTGCAATATTTTTTGTATACATGGCATTTCAAAATTCGGACCGGAAGTAGCACTTTTACTCTTAGCGAGTAGCACTTTTTTTCGAATATCTTGCAAAGTATGCATTCTATAGCGATTTATTAAGAGAATGAAAGTACTTAGAATAGGATTTTGAATAAGTTTTGTATAAAAAAATTCTTAAGATTGTATAATTTAAAACGCTCATACGTATAAGAAAGTCGTGTGGTGGCCACACCTCATTTTTTACTTTCTTATACGTAGTATAAGGAAGTATTGTGATGATGAAAATTTTCGACCTCGAGATTTTTGCAGATGTCCACGTTTTGAGGTTCCCTGATACCAAAAAAGTGGTTTTTAAAAAATGTCTGTGTGTCTGTCTGTCTGTGTGTGTGTGTGTGACCACGATAGCGGTCAAACCGCTGGAGATATCAATTCCAAATTTTGAATTTATGTGTATAATCTCCCTCTTGAGATCTGACTAGTTTTTCAGTAAACTCGGTATACCGGAAGTAGCAGTTTACTTCAGTGAAAAAATCCAATTTTGCCAATATTTCGTCAAATACTAAGTTTATACAAATTTATAAAGAATCTATATGTACTTAGAATTAAAATTGAGAACAATTTTATTTAAAAAGTTTTTCGAAATTCCTACCGGAAGTAGGTCTTTTACTCTTATCGAAAATCGGTTTTTTGCGAATATTTCGCAAGTCAAGCTTTTTAGACAGGTACGTTAGGTGTATAAAAGTATTTAAAACATAGTTTTCAATATCTTTTGTATAAAAAAGATTTAAAAATTCGGACCAGAAGTAACACTTTTACTTTTACTCTTACCGAATAGCGATTTTTGGCAAATATGTCGTAAATTATGCATTCTATATATATTTATTAACAG
This sequence comes from Amphimallon solstitiale, assembly GCA_963170755.1. Lineage (NCBI taxonomy): Eukaryota > Metazoa > Arthropoda > Insecta > Coleoptera > Scarabaeidae > Amphimallon > Amphimallon solstitiale. The sequence goes on along the minus strand of OY720676.1, from coordinate 61,645,746 downwards.
TACAAAAGTATTTAGAGTTATATTTGCAATATTTTTTGTATACATGAAATTTCAAAATTCGGACCGGAAGTAGCACTTTTACTCTTAGCGAGTAGCACTTTTTTTCGAATATCTTGCAAAGTATGCATTCCATAGCGATTTATTAAGAGAATAAAAGTACTTAGAATAGGATTTTGAATAAGTTTTCTATAAAAAAATTCTTAAGATTGTATAGTTTGAAACGCTCATACGTATAAGAATGTCGTGTGGTGGCCACACCTCATTTTTATTGTTGTGCCACAGGTTTCTGAATTCTAAAGCTTCCTAGCTTGTCAAAGCAATTAGTATTATATATTGCAAATTTAATATGTAAAATTTGTTACTTTCTGTCTACGCCCCTGGATACCCTTGTGGGACCGGAAAATTACGAAAATAATAATATTATTGTTTTTATTGTATATATAGTATTGATAAGGATTTTCAATTGCTACAAATATTTCAAATTTAATACCTTCGAAACTTCAAGAGAATTACGTAGAATGGTTTGCTATTTCCTCCGTTAATTAGATTAATTTGTACTCAGTATTGCACAATTTCGCTCACTGAAGATGAAGCTAATTATATTAATAAATAAATGGAGAAGAGGTTTCCTCTGGTGTCCGTCAATAATTACTCCTTTCGTAGAGTTCCGTAAAAGGTTCACTGTAGGGTATATATAACAATTCTAGAATATTAAATACCTACCAGATTAGAATTTAAAAAAGTAATTAAGGTACATGGTCCTTAATTACATTTTTAAATTTGGAAAGAACAAGGATATTTGAACTCGAAAATAACAATGGCTCATTCTATGATTTAAAATAAAATAAAAAGAAATTGCTGTCCTTCTTTAATTTCTGTTTTCTTAGTTTTTTCAGTAATATCTACAGGTAATGCTTTCCAGTTATCCATAAATCAAAATTGAAATACATGTATATTATGAATATATATTTTACTTATATGCCTTGTATTACATTATGTGAAATAGATTTCTAAATATTTTTTAATCATTATTATATTTATACAAATAATTATTGTAGTACTTTTAGTTATGCAAACATTTTTGTTTATTACTTTCTTATAAGTAGTATAAGGTAGTTTTGTGATGACGAAAATTTTCGACCTCGGGATTTTTGCAGATGTCCACGTTTTGAAGTACCCTGATACCAAAAATGTGGTTTTTAAAAAATGTCTGTGTGTCTGTCTGTCTGTCTCTGTGTGTGTGACCACGATAGCGGTCAAACCAACTAGATATCAATTCTAAATTTTGTATTTACGTGTGTAATCTCCCTCTTGAGATATGATTAGTCTTTCAGTAAAATCGATATACCGAAAGTGTAGTTTACTTCAGTAAGAAAATCGAATTTTGCAAATATTTCGTCAACTACTAAGTTTAAACAAATTTATAAAGAATTCATATGTACTTAAAATTAAAATTGAGAACGATTTTATTTAAAAAGTTTTTCGAAATTGCTACCGGAAGTAGGTCTTTTACTCTCATCAAAAATCAGTTTTTTGCGAACATTTCGCAAGTCATGCTCTTTAGACAGGTACGTTACGCGTATAAAAGTATTTAGAACTTAATTTTCCACACCTCTTCTATAAAAAAATTTTCAAAATTCGGATCGGAAGTACCACTTTTAGAGTTACCGAATAGCGATTTTTTGCAAATATGTCGTAAATTATGCATTCTATAGAAATTTATTAAGAGAATAGAAGTACGTAGAATAGGATTTTGAATAATTTTTGTATAAAAAAATTCTTAAAATTGTATAATTTGACACACTCATATACGTATAAGAAAGTGTGTGGTGGCCACACCTCTTTTTTTTTATATTTGATAACATAGGAAACAACATTAAAAAGAAAAAACAATTCTGTAAAAGAATAAGTTTTTGATTTTGAAGTAATCGATAAACTAACTGGGAAACAAATTTAAATTGACAACCTGGAATTCTAATTGATATCTTAACGAGATCCGTGCCAAAAATTTATTTTATTTCCAATTTAACCAATATAAGAACAAGTTTAAAGAAGGATCTTTATTTAAATAACACAAAAACAAATTGTTATCAGAAAATATAATTATATACAATAAATAATTTGTCATAAGCGCAAAATTAAATCTAAATCTATACAATTGTAAGTTCTTAGAATGTAATTTTGCTTTTAAGTAATTAAGTTTACCATTCCTCTGATTTTTATTTTGGAAAATATAATTGTAATCAAAAAATGCAACTTTTAAGTTTTAAAAGTAAATTACTAGTGTAGTGACTCCAAAAGCTCGAGAAACATCCCTTAGTAGTGAATATCAATAATATTAGAAGAAAAGGGTGTTTGTTTAATGATGTTCGTGTAATCCAAGCTTTCTCTCTGCAATACAGAAACTAATATCGAAATACTGTGAAAATATGTACTGAAACTAAATCAAGGTGGAGGTGGTATAAACTGATATACATACATATACAAAGTAATGTAGAATATTTCCAAACAACTGTTAAAAATGTAATTATTCTTTAAACACATCTTTTTTCCTATTTTTGTACATATTTGATGTATTGTTTTTCACGTTGGCAATATTACAATTTGCTAATTTTGTTACTTACAGTGACATAGTCTTTGTTGTTGGCTATACTAAATCTATTGAACTTCTATGCACAATTTTCAAGACAAAACAATATTTACACATGACTTTATTTGCCCTTTTTTTATTTTTCGATGATAACCATACGCATTATTGATAATAATTACAGTATTTTAATAATAAATATAGGATATTTATTTATCCGTCAGATACAAGTCTAATTACAGAACAAGCATTGACAATTTTGACATCTCTTTACCTATTAAAGTCCGACAATGCTATTTCATTTCGGCCCGATAAATTTTCTATTAGAATTTTAAAAATTTTCTCTTTATAGAATAAGCAAAATGATGAATATTTACCAAGGATTTCGCTATACTACATTTCGGATAATCAATTCTCATTTTCTGAAATACCTTGAAAATTACTTGCTCTTTGGCACAAATTCTTTTGGTAAGATCTAAATCACCAACAACAGATACTTTTCTTCGGTGGAAAAAATACATATAGTTTCTAGTGGTACACGCGCTAACATCCAGAATATATTATTGTAAATATTTCGCACACATTAATTGAAAAGGCTAAATGTTTGTAGAAGAATTTAAGTATTAAAACAAGTTGCAAAATACACAAAATAATTGTCATATAAATTAAAAGTCAATAACTAAGTAATGAATACAGTATTAACTGGGCTCAGTATAATCCAATCATATAACGCCTATTTTTAAAAGTGCTCCGCGATTATACAAATAGTTTATAATGCTTTGGATAGATAGTGCCAGATAGACGCAGAATTTTTAGATTAGCAGAATCACTGAAAAGCCCATTATGTTACGGCCTTGAAAGCGCTCAGCGATAGCGGGATCCAGTTGGCAATAATATAGTTTAAGAGCTTCTTCCATCTAGCGATGCACTTTATATTCAAAATACTACACTATAGTTGGCTGTAGTAATTCCTGTACAACGTAACAGTTAAGGAGTATCTGCCACTTTATTATACTTAATCTAATTGAAAGGCGCCAGTGCAGTGTGAAGAATTCACGTTATTAAAATATTATTTTATAGTGATATCGTTTAATATTAATTAAAATTCATTTTCCCATTACAAATCGAGATCAAAGGTAAAAAAATAAATTCATAGTATTAAATTATAACTTACATGTAAATATGTTTGTTTTGCTTCTTAATCTTAATCAGCTTTCAAATAATATACAAAATTGCAATTAACAATTACTTTTGACAAACGTAATACAACTGTGCAACAATTTTAAACACATCAAGAACAAACTTTAAATATACATTTTGGACGCTTTTACGAGTAAAATTGTTTATTCAATCCATTAGTTTTGTGTATATTAATGCGGTCGAAATGAGAATTTACGCGAAACTGGAATATATAAATATATTAAATAGACCAGAACATGCATAAAATTAGAATAAACATCATATAAAATATGATTTTTTGCAGTTACGCGTGTGCAGGGTAAATTAAATTCTGCAAGAGGAAACTGACGGGTATTCCTAAAATACAGTATATGAATGCAGATTTAATTTGTAATTCTCAACAAGTTTTTCACACCAATCTGACAATGTTTTCATACAAATTAACTTTTTTTCTTTGGGGGTGTGCCGTTTCTTATCGTGGACTCGACCCTGCTGCTCGTGCTTTTGTTGGCTTCTGAACAGTCAAACAACACTACTTTACTCAATACATGGTATATGGCTTCCCATTTGTTCGTCGCTTTTTGGTTCATATACAAAGTGTCCCAGATACAGGTTTGGATAAATTAGATGAATTATTCCTAAGGACTAGTGAAATTATACGATATTCTCCAATTACCAAATTTCCATGTATTTCAAGAATTATAGCAATAAAAATGACAAATTTCTTCTCCTTGTAATAACATTTTTGTTTTTGTTAGCCACAAAATTTTTATCTTCACTTTGTTAAGGTACTTTTTATGCAGAATTTCAATATCAATTTGGATTTTTTTGCACTTTTCACTTTTTGCTTAACCCTTAACTTACATTTTTCTTATGAAACGCCGGTCGGTTTTAAAAGAATTTAACGTGTTTTTATCCTCTTGTCAATGATACAGTATACATGCTAGTTATTTTTAAAAACAGCAAAGAATGTATAAAAAAATGTATTTTATTAAATAATGTAACAATAAATAGACCCGTGATACATGAAGGCTTGAATTTAATGCCATTTAAGAATTATTATGCCCAGAATATTTTTGTGACAAAAACTGCTTTATTAATAACTACCTAATACTAAAAAATATTTTGAAGTTATACTAAATGAAGGCAGATCAATGCACGTACGTGTAGGAATTTAGTAATTAATTAAAAACAATATGGTTTACTTTGCAAACCTACTAGAAATTCGAAATTAATAATTGAAGATATAGAATTCTATGTAATACAATTTGTTATTGAATAACCTACAACATCTGTTAGAGAAATTGATCATAATTTGAATTTCGAAAACTAGAGCAAACATCCATGGAGATCAATAGAGCAGACTACAATTTTGCAAATGGTATGTTAACCAATGTGAGAATAACGATAATTTTCCTGCTATGATTTAATTGTCTGACAAACGCAGATTACAAACAATGTTCACTTTTGGTACAGAGAAAATATTTGCGTTATTAAGGAAAGTCGGCTTCAAGTGAGATTTGGTCTGGTGTGGCGTTTTAGGCGCTAAACTAAAAAAACTGAAACACTAAATACTGAAAGGTAGTTGAATTAACTACAAACTAATTTAGAAAATAGACTTGATGATTTACCATTGACTGAGAATATTAACGTCGGCATCCAACAAGATGGTTCCCACCTCAGCAATCAAACATAATCAACGAATATCTTGATAATCGCCTTCCAAAGTCGTGGATTCGTTATCGAGGAACAATTTTATGGCCATCTGGATCTCCAAACTTAACGCCACTGGATATTTTTGTTTGGGGATTCCTAAAAGATCGAGTGTACGTGCAACCCTTTGATAAGGCTGAAGATATTTGTGAAGCTGTTTTGCAGCATTTGATAGCAATAAAAGGTAGAAACTGAGCAGTGCAATTACGTTGACACTATTATAGTAAAGATCTACTAGAAAATGTATTAAGTTAAGTATATATAAACAGTAATTTGTTTGCTAACATAAAGATGTCGTAATAGTATATTAAAGGACTAGCTAATACGGCAGGCCTTGAAGGCCCGCTATCGCCTCTTATTCCGCTTACAGTTGAGGTACCGCTCCCCCTTATTCTTCTAAATTTATTGCGGATTTTGTCTTTATTGCGTTTCAGTTTTTGAAACACCATATAATTCCGATATATAGCGAATAACTAAATATAATTGTGTTTTAGATGTTCAATACTGCTTAGTTATTTTTATACACCCCTGTATATAGTTTACAACTATGCAATATTTTATTCAGAATGCTTATCGGATGAAATGATTAATAATAGATTTAGTGATAATAGCAGTTTTTAAATTGAAAATGTTTAACGGCTGTCCATGAAATAAGATGTATTTTATCGTTTAACATTATATTGACATTTTTCACATACTTTTCCTGTGCCTCACAGACGGTAGTTTTCACTCTATTTATAATTTTTCTACTATTATTGGTTTTGTGCCTTGACTTGCCGATGATTTATTTCACGTTTGCCTAATTTATCTGTAGTTTGAATTTTGTTTGTGGGTATAAAATTAGAATAATCTCGAAATCTGTTTTTTTTGCATCAGTTGGAAAATGTGGTTTAATAGTTTTTGTTAATAGTGTTTCAGTCTATATACATATTATTATGTCGATTCCATTGGTCTTTTTGGTTTAAATGAAAATTCATTAGAATTTTAAAAAAACATTTTATTTTATACAAACTTGTAGATAGCTTTATTAGAATTATGTTTTGTTGACGCGAATGTATACTTTTAAATAATTCATTTAATCATTGTTCTATAACAAATAATATTTACTTCATTGGCATTTTTTATACTGATTTCCATTCCTATACTTTTATAATTTGCAGTGTTTCTTTGTATTACAACTGTCAGTTATGTATGATGCTCAATAATGATGGTAAAGCCTTGTTCACACTGTACATAATTATTTTCTTTTGCGTTGTACACCTACAATTTAAGGAATATATAGATATAATATATGTATGTATTATGGTAATATTGATTACTTATTGTTATATTCGAAAATACTGTAAAACATCCTTTTAGAATTGCTATTTTGAATTATTCTAATTGACGATGTCGCGGGAAGTTCATTTTCATCAATGATAATTAAACAATCTTTTTTGAATACGTATGATATTACTTCTCAATTTGCCTGGCACAGTAACAACATGATTAAGTGCTTGTTTAATCTGGTAGGAATATATTTTAGTTTCTTTTTTCTATTTACAATATCTTATAATATTTTGAAGTATTTTTACAACTGAATTCATGGACGAAATGACTCCAGTCATGTAACGATAATTGCTAAAAATAAGGAGAAAGTATTTATAAACAAATAAGGAATCGAATTTATAAATTTCTTACCTATACACTATTATCATTGGGCCTATTATTACATATTGCAATATTTATTGTGTTGAATGTTTGTGAGCTATGGCTTCAACCTTTTCGAGCTTGAATTCGCCTTTTGCGCGTACGCTTACAGCTTTTTACAGCTTCCTGTAAAACGCGATCACTCTCGTGGTGGTTTTTAGAATGTAAGATTTTATAGACTTGTGGCACACTCTGTATATACATATATTTTGTAAAGCCAATTGTATATTTCATTTAGAATTCTTCTAGAATTTTTTTTTACACAAACTGTTACACAATGAAGAGCGAGAAAGATAATTTAATGTTAAACATAAGAATGATGTTAAAGTATCCGAAGAACCAATATGCTCAATAAGTGCATCATTTTCATTGAGACAATCGGGATAATACGCTATTGAAATAACAGTGGAAAAATTTAGTATATTAACAAAAAGTATGTCAATTGCTCAGAAACAATTTAAGATAGGCATGCACAATATTAACAAAAAAGAACGTAATAAGCAGTTTGACACTGAGATATTTACACCCAAATTATTTGAAGTGGAACAGCGCTTTCATTATGAAATTTTGGTCAGCATAATTGAAATATTCGTCTGTCACATACTCAAAATTAGTTCGCACGTCATTTAAAAATGAAGGACTTGTATTGAAGAACATTTTAAAATTTCAATGAATTACATATATACTACTCGCCCGCTATCGCGGGCTCGTCATTTTAATTGACATGCTCAAATATACGTAGTATCTCCATAGTGTTTAACATGTTTACAACAAATTTTGTTTGGTAAATGGGCGTCGCTTTCAAACATTCTTATAGAATGCTAATGAATGCTGATGAACTTCAAATATATAGCTCGCAAACATATGTATGTGAATGGGTAAAGTAAATTTAATTTATAAAGTATATTACTTTCTTACTACCTTTTCGAAGTCCACTATCGTTAATAAAAGAGCAGAGTATATTTTATTTAAAATTATTCTCGATCTGTTTTTGACACAAATCGGTACACACTCAAGAGCGAGAAAGGTAATTTAAAGTTAATCATAAGCAATGTTAAAGTATCCAAAGACAGAATGAACTCAAAAAGCGCAACATTTTTATTAAAACAGTTTACAATACTACTTTGATGTAAAGTGAGACCCTTTTCAAATCCACTATCATTAATAAAGGAGCACAAAATAATAATAAAAGTAAAAAACCCAAGTTTTAAATTTAAGCCCTTTTCAAGCGCCTTTCCTGTAAACAGCGCTTTCTAGAATGTCCATTTTTATAAATATTTGAAGCACCCCTGTATATACATTTATTATGTTAAGCCAATAGGATATCTTATTTAAAATTCTTCTCGAACTGTTTTTAACACAAACCGGTACACACTCAAGAGCGAGAAAGGTAATTTAATGTTAAACATAAGTCGTGTTAAAGTATGCAAAGACACAATGAGATCAAAACGCACAACATTTTTATTAAAACAGTGTACAATACTATTTTGATGTAAAGTGTGACCTTTTTGAAATCCACTATCGTTAATAAAGGAGCACAAAATAAAAGTAAAAGTAAAAAGCGCAAGTTTTAAATTGAAGCGCCTTTCCTGTAAAAAGCGATCACTGGCATGACGCTTTTTAGAATGTCTGGTTTTATAAACTTTTAAAGCATCCCGGTATATACATATATTTTGTGAAGCCAATAGTATATTTTATTTAAAAATTTTCTCGAATTGTTTTTTACGCAAATCGGTACACACTCAAGAGTGAGAAAGGTAATTTAATGTTAAACATAAGTCGTGTTAAAGTATCCAAAGACACAATGAGATCAAAAAGCGCAGCATCTTTATTAAGACAGTTTACTATACTATTTTGATGTGAACGTGTAAAAGCCTGTCAATCTTTTCGAAGTCTACTCTCGTTAAGAAAAAAGCACAAAATAATAATAGCAGTAAAAAGCCCAAGTTTTAAATTTAAGCCCTATTGAAGCGCCTTTCCTGTAAAAAACGTTTCTTAGAATATCCACTTTTATAAACTTTTGAAGCACCCCTGTATATACGTATATTTTGTTAGGCCAATAGGATATTTCATTTAAAATTCTTCTCGAACTGTTTTTGACATAAATCGGTACACACTCAAGAGCGAGAAAGGTAATTTAATGTTAAACATAAGTCGTGTTAAAGTATGCAAGGACACAATGAGATCAAGAAGCGCAATATTTTTATTAAGACAGTGTACAAAACTATTTTGATGTGAAAGTGTAAAAGCCTGTCAACCTTTTTGAATCCACTATCGTTAATAAAGGAGCACGAAGCACGAAATAATAATAAAAGTAGAAAGCCCAAGTTTTAAATTGAAGCGCCTTTCCTGTAAAAGCAATGACTGTCATGACTTTTTAGAATGTAAGATTTTACTAACTTTTGAAGCAACCGTGCATATACATATATTTTGTTAAGCCAATAGGACGTTTTATTTAAAATTCTTCTCGAACTGTTTTTAACACAAACCGGTACACACTCAAGAGCGAGAAAGTGTAAAAGCCTGTCAACCTGTTCAAAATCCACTATCGTTAATAAAGGAGCACGAAGCACGAAATATTAATAAAAGTAAAAAGCCCAAGTTTTAAATTGAAGCCCTATTGAAGCGCCTTTCCTGTAAAAGCGATCACTGGCATGACGCTTTTTAGAATGTCCACTTTTATAAACTTTTGAAGCACCCCTAGATATATTTTGTTAAGCCAATAGTATCTTTTATTTGAAATTTTTCTCGAATTATTTTTTACACAAACCGGTACACACCCAAGCGCGAGAAAGGTAATTTAATGTTAAACATAAGTCATGTTAAAGTATTCAAAGACAAAAAAAGCAACATTTTCATTAAGACAGTTTACAATACTATTTTGATATGAACGTGTAATAGCCTATCAATCTTTTCGAAATCCACTATCGTTAATGAAAAAGTACAAAATAATAATAAAAGTAAAAAGCTCAAGTTTTAAATTTAAGCCTTATTGAAGCGCTTTTCCTGTAAAAAGCTATAACTGGCATGATTTTTTAGAATGTCCGGTTTTATTAACTGTTGAAGCGCCCCTGTATATACATATACTTTGTTGAACCAATAGGATATTTTATTTAAAATTCTTCTCGAACTGTTTTTGACATAAACCGGTACACACTCAAGAGCGAGAAAGGTAATTTAATGTTAAACATAAGTCGTGTTAAAGTATCCAAAGACACATTGAGATCAAAAAGCGCAACATTTTTATTAAGACAGTGTACAATACTATTTTGATGTAAAGTGTGAGCTTTTTGAAATCCATTATCATTAATAAAGGAGCACAAAATGAAAATAAAAGTAAAAACCCCAAGTTTTAAATTGAAGTGCCTTTTATTTTATTTAAAAATTTTCTCGAATTGTTTCTTACACAAACCGGTACATACTCAAGAGCGAGAAAGGTAATTTAATGTTAAACATAAGTCATGTTAAAATATCCAAAGGAACAATGAGCTCTCAAAAAGCGTAACATTTTCATTAAGACAGTTTACAATACTATTTTGATGTGAACGTATAAGAGGCTGTCAATCTTTTCGAAGTCTACTCTCGTTAAGAAAAAAGCACAAAATAATAATAAAAGTAAAAAGCCCAAGTTTTAAATTTAAGCCCTATTAAAGCGCCTTTCCTGTAAAAAGAACGCTTTTTTCAGTTTTATAAACTTTTAAAGCATCCCGGTATATACATATATTTTGTGAAGCCAATAGTTTATTGTATTTAAAATTTTTCTCGAATTGTTTTTTACACAAACCGGTACACACTCAAGAGCGAGAAAGGTAATTTAATGTTAAACATAAGTCGTGTTAAAGTATGTAAAGGCACAATGAGATCAAGAAGCGCCACATTTTTATTAAGACAGTGTACAATACTATTTTGATGCGAAAGTGTGAAAGCCTGTCAACCTTTTCAAAATCTACTATCGTTAATAAAGAAGCACGAAATAATAATAAAAGTAAAAAGCCCAAGTTTTAAATTGAAGCCCCATTGAAGCGCCTTTCCTGTAAAAAGCGTTCACTGGCATGACGTTTTTAGAATGTCCACTTTTATAAACTTTTAAAGCACCTCTACATACATTTTGTTAAGCCGATAGTATATTTTATTTGAAATTCTACTCGAACTGTTTTTTTACACAAACCGGTTCACACTCAAGAGCGAGAAACGTAATTTAATGTTAAGCAAAAGTCATGTTAAAGTATCGAAAGAAACAATGAGCTCAGTGAGCGCAACATTTTCATTTGGACAGTGTACAATACGATTCTGATGTTTTCGAATCTACTATTGATAAGAAAAAATTAAGTATTAAATTTAAACCCTGTTCAATCACGTTTCGAAGAATCACCGAATTGAAGATGTAATAAGCCGTATCTAAAATTTCACATTCATACGTCAATTTTCAAAGAACTCTTCCGCCATTTTGTTTTTTTTTGACATTTTGACTTTGGATTCGTGATCGGCGACCTAAGACACCCCCGTATCTAAAATTTCGCATTCATACGTCAATTTTCAAAAACATCTTCCGCCATTTTGTTTTTTTTTGACATTTTGACTTTGGAATCGTGATCGGCGACCCCCAAAACCCCCCGTATCTAAAATTTCACACTCATGTCAATTTTCAAAAAATCTTTCGCCATTTTGCTTTTTTTGACATTTTGACTTTGGAATCGTAATCGGCGACCCCCAAAACCCCCGTATCTAAAATTTTACATTCATACGTTAACTTCCAAAAAAATCTTCCGGCATTTTGTTTTTTTTTGACATTTTGACTTTGGAATCGTGATCGGCGACCCTCAAAACCCCCGTATCTAAAATTTCACACTCATACGTCAATTTTCAAAAACATCTTCCGCCATTTTGTTTTTTTTTGACATTTTGACTTTGGAATCGTGATCGGCGACCCCCAAAACCCCCGTATTTAAAATTTCATATTCATACGTCAACTTTCAAAAAAATCTCCCGCCATTTTGTTTTTGTTTGACATTTTGACTTTGGAATCGTGATCGGCGACCTCCAAAACCCCCGTATCTAAAATTTCACATTCATACGTCAACTTTCAAAAAAATCTCCCGCCATTTTGTTTTTTTTTGACATTTTGACTTTGGAATCGTGATCGGCGACCCCCAAAACCCCCGTATCTAAAATTTCACATTCATACGTCAACTTTCAAAAAAAATTTCCGCCGTTTTTTTTTGACATTTTGACTTTGGAATCGTGATCGGCGACCCCCAAAACCCCCGTATCTAAAATTTTATATTCATGACTCAATTTACAAAAAATCTTCCGCCATTTTCTTTTTTTTTGACATTTTGACTTTGGAATCGTGATCGGCGACCCCCAAAACCCCCCGTATCTAAAATTTCACACTCATACGTTAATTTTCAAAAAAATCTTTCGCCATTTTGCTTTTTTTGACATTTTGACTTTGGGATTGTGATTGGCGACCCCCAAAACCCCCGTATCTGAAATTTCACATTCATACGTCAATTTTCAAAAAAATCTTCCGTCATTTTGTTTTTTTTGGACATTTTGACTTTGGAATCGTGATCGGCGACCCCCAAAACCCCCGTATCTAAAATTTTACATTCATGACTTAATTTTCAAAAAATCTTCCGCCATTTTGTTTTTTTTGACATTTTGGCTATGGAATCGTGATCGGCGACCCCCAAAACCCCCGTATCTGAAATTTCACATTCATACGTCAATTTTCAAAAAAATCTTCCATTTTGTTTTTTTTGACATTTTGACTTTGGAATCGTGATCGGCGACCCCCAAAACCCCCGTACCTAAAATTTTACATTCATACGTCAATTTTCAAAAAATCTTCCGCCATTTTGTTTTTTTTTGACATTTTGACTTTGGAATCGTGATCGGCGTCCCCCAAAACCCCCTTATCTAAAATTTTACATTCATATGTCAATTTTCAAAAAATTCTTCCACGATTTTGTTCTTTTGAAATTTTGATTTTGGATTTGTGATCGACGACCTAACACACCCCTGTATCTAAAATTTCACACTCATACGTCAATTCCCAAAAAAATCTTTCGCTATTTTGTTTTTTTTTGACATTTTGACTTTGGAATCGTGATCGGCGACCCTCAAAACCCCCGTATCTAAAATTTCACACTCATACGTCAATTTTCAAAAACATCTTCTGCCATTTTGTTTTTTTTTGACATTTTGACTTTGGAATCGTGATCGGCGACCCCCAAAACCCCCGTATTTAAAATTTCACATTCATACGTCAACTTTTAAAAAAATCTCCCGCCATTTTTTTTTTGACATTTTGACTTTGGGATTGTGATCGGCGACCCACAAAAAAAAATTAAATGAAATTTCACATTCATAGGTCAATTTTCAAAAAAATCTTCCGTCATTTTGTTTTTTTTGATATTTTGACTTTGGAATCGTGATTGGCGACCCCCAAAACCCCCGTATCTAAAATTTTACATTCATGACTCAATTTTCAAAAAATCTTCCGCCATTTTGTTTTTTTTGACATTTTGGCTTTGGAATCGTGATCGGCAACACCCAAAACCCCCGTATCTAAAATTTCACACTCATACGTCAATTTTCAAAAAAATCTTTCGCCGTTTTGCTTTTTTTTGACAATTTGACTTTGGAATCGTGATCGGCGACCCCCAAAACCCCGTATCTAAAATTTTACGTCAATTTTCAAAAAATCTTTCGCCATTTTGTTTTTTTTGACATTTTGCTTTGAAATCGTGATCGGCGACCCCCAAAACCCCCGTATCTAAAATTTTACATTCATACATCAGTTTTCAAAAAAATCTTTCGCCGTTTTGCTTTTTCTGACATTTTGACCTTGGAATCGTGATCGGCGACCCCCAAAACCCCGTATCTAAAATTTTACATTAATACTTCAATTTTCTAAAAAAATCTTTCGCCATTTTGTTTTTTTTGACATTTTGACTTTGGAATCGTGATCGGCGACCCCCAAAACCCCCGTATCTGAAATTTCACATTCATACGTCAATTTTCAAAAAAATCTTCCGTCATTTTGTTTTTTTTGACATTTTGACTTTGGAATCGTGATCGGCGACCCCCAAAACCCCCGTATCTAAAATTTTACATTCATATGTGAATTTTCAAAAAATTCTTCCACGATTTTGTTTTTTTATGACATTTTGATTTTGTATTTGTGATCAGCGACCTAACACCCTTGTATCTAAAATTTCACACTCATACGTCAATTTTCAAAAAAATCTTTCGCCATTTTGTTTTTTTTTGACATTTTGACTTTGGAATCGTGATCGGCGACCTCCAAAACCCCCGTATCTAAAATTTTACATTCATGACTCAATTTTCAAAAAATATTCCGCCATTTTGTTTTTTTTGACATTTTGGCTTTGGAATCGTGATCGGCGACCCCCAAAACCCCCGTATTTGAAATTTCACATTCATACGTCAATTTTCAAAAAAATCTTCCGCCCTTTTGTTTTTTTTTCAGTTTGGCTTTGGAATTGTGATCGGCGACCCCCAAAACCCCCGTATCTAAAATTTCACATTCATACGTCAATTTTCAAAAAAAAATTTCGCCGTTTTGCTTTTTTTGACATTTTGACTTTGGAATCGTGATCGGCGACCCCCAAAACCCGCGTATCTAAAATTTTACATTAATACGTCAATTTTCTAAAAAATCTTTCGCCATTTTGTTTTTTTTGACATTTTGACTTTGGAATCGTGATCGGCGACCCCCAAAACCCCCGTATCTAAAATTTTACATTCATATGTCAATTTTCAAAAAAATCTTCCACCATTTTGCTTTTTTTGACATTTTGACTTTGGAATCGTGATCGGCGACCCCCAAAACCCCCGTATCTAAAATTTTACATTAATACGTCAATTTTCTAAAAAATCTTTCGCTATTTTTTTTTTGACATTTTGACTTTGGAATCGTGATCGGCGACCCCCCAAAACCCCCGTATCCAAAATTTTACATTCATACGTCAATTTTCAAAAAAATCTCCCGCCATTTTGCTTTTTTTGACATTTTGACTTTGGAATCGTGATCGGCGACCCCCAAAACCCCCATATCTAAAATTTTACATTCATATGTCAATTTTCAAAAAATTCTGCCACGATTTTGTTTTTTTATGACATTTTCATTTTGGATTTGTGATCGGCGACCTAACACACCCCCGTATCTAAAATTTCACTCATACGTCAATTTTCAAAAAAATCTTTCGCCGTTTTGCTTTTTTTGACATTTTGACTTTGGAATCGTGATCGGCGACCCCCAAAACCCCCGTATCTAAAATTTTACATTAATACGTCAATTTTCTAAAAAATCTTTCGCCATTTTGTTTTTTTTGACATTTTGACTTTGGAATCGTGATCGGCGACCCCCAAAACCCCCGTATCTAAAATTTACATTCATATGTCAATTTTCAAAAAATCTTCCGTCATTTTGTTTTTTTTGACATCTTGACTTTGGAATCGTGATCGGCGACCCCCAAAACCCCCGTATCTAAAATTTTACATTCATGACTCAATTTTCAAAAAATCTTCCGCCGTTTTTTTTTTTTTTGACATTTGGCTTTGGAATCGTGATCGGCGACCCCCAAAACCCCCGTATCTAAAATTTCACATTCATACGTGAATTTTCAAAAAAATCTTTCGCCATTTTGTTTTTTTTTGACATTTTGACTTTGGAATCGTGATCGGCGACCCCCAAAACCCCCGTATTTGAAATTTCACATTCATACGTCAATTTTCAAAAAAATCTTCCGCCCTTTTGTTTTTTTTTCAGTTTGGCTTTGGAATTGTGATCGGCGACCCCCAAAACCCCCGTATCTAAAATTTCACATTCATACGTCAATTTTCAAAAAAAAATTTCGCCGTTTTGCTTTTTTTGACATTTTGACTTTGGAATCGTGATCGGCGACCCCCAAAACCCGCGTATCTAAAATTTTACATTAATACGTCAATTTTCTAAAAAATCTTTCGCCATTTTGTTTTTTTTGACATTTTGACTTTGGAATCGTGATCGGCGACCCCCAAAACCCCCTTATCTAAAATTTTACATTCATATGTCAATTTTCAAAAAAATCTTCCACCATTTTGCTTTTTTTGACATTTTGACTTTGGAATCGTGATCGGCGACCCCCAAAACCCCCGTATCTAAAATTTTACATTAATACGTCAATTTTCTAAAAAATCTTTCGCTATTTTTTTTTTGACATTTTGACTTTGGAATCGTGATCGGCGACCCCCCAAAACCCCGTATCCAAAATTTTACATTCATACGTCAATTTTCAAAAAAATCTCCCGCCATTTTGCTTTTTTTGACATTTTGACTTTGGAATCGTGATCGGCGACCCCCAAAACCCCCATATCTAAAATTTTACATTCATATGTCAATTTTCAAAAAATTCTGCCACGATTTTGTTTTTTTATGACATTTTCATTTTGGATTTGTGATCGGCGACCTAACACACCCCCGTATCTAAAATTTCACTCATACGTCAATTTTCAAAAAAATCTTTCGCCGTTTTGCTTTTTTTGACATTTTGACTTTGGAATCGTGATCGGCGACCCCCAAAACCCCCGTATCTAAAATTTTACATTAATACGTCAATTTTCTAAAAAATCTTTCGCCATTTTGTTTTTTTTGACATTTTGACTTTGGAATCGTGATCGGCGACCCCCAAAACCCCCGTATCTAAAATTTACATTCATATGTCAATTTTCAAAAAATCTTCCGTCATTTTGTTTTTTTTGACATCTTGACTTTGGAATCGTGATCGGCGACCCCCAAAACCCCCGTATCTAAAATTTTACATTCATGACTCAATTTTCAAAAAATCTTCCGCCGTTTTGTTTTTTTTTGACATTTGGCTTTGGAATCGTGATCGGCGACCCCCAAAACCCCCGTATCTAAAATTTCACATTCATACGTGAATTTTCAAAAAAATCTTTCGCCATTTTGTTTTTTTTTGACATTTTGACTTTGGAATCGTGATCGGCGACCCCCAAAACTCGCGTATCTAAAATTTAACATTCATACGTCAATTTTCAAAAAATCTTCTGCCATTTTGTTTTTTTTTGACATTTTGGCTTTGGAATCGTGATTGGCGACCCCCAAAACCTCCGTATCTAAAATTTCACATTCATACGTCAATTTTCAAAAAAAATCTTTCGCCATTTTGTTTTTTTTTGACATTTTGACTTTGGAATCGCGATCGGCGGCCCCCAAAACTCCCGTATCTAAAATTTCACATTCATACGTCAATTTTCAAAAAAATCTTCCGCCCTTTTGTTTTTTTTTCAGTTTGGCTTTGGAATCGCGATCGGCGACCCCCAAAAGCCCCGTATCTAAAATTTCACATTCATACGTCAATTTTCAAAAGAATCTTTCGCCGTTTTGCTTTTTTTGACATTTTGACTTTGGAATCGTGATCGGCGACCCCCAGAACCCCCGTATCTAAAATTTTACATTTATACGTCAATTTTCTAAAAAATCTTTTGCCATTTTGTTTTTTTTTGACATGTTGACTTTGGAATCGTGATCGGCGACCCCCAAAACCCCCGTATCTAAAATTTTACATTCATATGTCAATTTTCAAAAAAATCTTCCACCATTTTGCTTTTTTTGACATTTTGACTTTGGAATCGTGATCGGCGACCCCCAAAACCCCGGTATCTAAAATTTTACATTCATACGTCAATTTTCAAAAAAATCTTCCGACGTTTTACTTTTTTTGACATTTTGACATTTTGACTTTGGAATCGTGATCGGCGACCCCCAAAACCCCCGTATCTAAAATTTTACATTAATACGTCAATTTTCTAAAAAACCTTTCGCTATTTTGTTTTTTTTGACATTTTGACTTTGGAATCGTGATCGGCGACCCCCCAAAACCCCCGTATCTAAAATCTTACATTCATACGTCAATTTTCAAAAAAATCTTCCGCCGTTTTGCTTTTTTTGACATTTTGACTTTGGAATCGTGATCGGCGACCCCCAAAACCCCCGTATCTAAAATTTTACATTCATATGTCAATTTTCAAAAAATTCTTCCACGATTTTGTTTTTTTATGACATTTTGATTTTGGATTTGTGATCGGCGACCTAACACACCCCCGTATCTAAAATTTCACACTCATACGTCAATTTTCAAAAAAATCTTTCGCCATTTTTCTTTTTTTGACATTTTGACTTTGGAATCGTGATCGGCGACCCCCAAAACCCCCGTATCTAAAATTTTACATTAATACGTCAATTTTCTAAAAAATCTTTCGCCATTTTGTTTTTTTTGACATTTTGACTTTGGAATCGTGATTGGCGACCCCCAAAACTCCCGTATCTAAAATTTTACATTAATAAGTCAATTTTCAAAAAAATCTTCCTCCATTTTGTTTTTTTTTGACATTTTGACTTTGGAATCGTGATCGGCGACCCCCAAAACTCGCGTATCTAAAATTTCACATTCACACGTCAATTTTCTAAAAAATCTTTCGCCATTTTGTTTTTTTTGACATTTTGACTTTGGAATCGTGATCGGCGACCCCCAAAACTCCCGTATCTAAAATTTTACATTAATAAGTCAATTTTCAAAAAAATCTTCTGCCATTTTGTTTTTTTTTTGACATTTTGACTTTGGAATCGTGATCGGCGACCCCCAAAACCCCCGTATTTAAAATTTCACATTCATACGTCAACTTTTAAAAAAATCTCCCGCCATTTTTTTTTTGACATTTTGACTTTGGAATCGTGATCGGCGACCCCCAAAACCCCCGTGTCTAAAATTTCACTTTCATACGTCAACTTTCAAAAAAATCTTCCGCCGTTATGTTTTTTTTGACATTTTGACTTTGGATTGTGATCGGCGACCCACAAAAAAAAATTAAATGAAATTTCACATTCATAGGTCAACTTTCAAAAAAATCTTCCGTCATTTTGTTTTTTTTGATATTTTGACTTTGGAATCGTGATTGGCGACCCCCAAAACCCCCTTATCTAAAATTTTACATTCATGACTCAATTTTCAAAAAATCTTCCGCCATTTTGTTTTTTTTTTGACATTTTGGCTTTGGAATCGTGATCGGCGACACCCAAAACCCCCGTATCTAAAATTTCACACTCATACGTCAATTTTCAAAAAAATCTGTCGCCGTTTTGCTTTTTTTTGACAATTTGACTTTGGAATCGTGATCGGCGACCCCCAAAACCCCCGTATCTAAAATTTTACGTCAATTTTCAAAAAATCTTTCGCCATTTTGTTTTTTTGACATTTTGCTTTGAAATCGTGATCGGCGACCCCCAAAACCCCCGTATCTAAAATTATACATTCATACATCAGTTTTCAAAAAAATCTTTCGCCGTTTTGCTTTTTCTGACATTTTGACCTTGGAATCGTGATCGGCGACCCCCAAAACCCCGTATCTAAAATTTTACATTAATACTTCAATTTTCTAAAAAAATCTTTCGCCATTTTGTTTTTTTTTGACATTTTGACTTTGGAATCGTGATCGGCGACCCCCAAAACCCCCGTATCTGAAATTTCACATTCATACGTCAATTTTCAAAAAAATCTTCCGTCATTTTGTTTTTTTTGACATTTTGACTTTGGAATCGTGATCGGCGACCCCCTTCCTAAATTCCTACATTGATTGAAAATCAGCCCATCTCAGGTCATCGACCTGTGTCGAATTAAAAAAAACCAGTCCCGTTTAAATTTGATATACACTCATATATTCATTACAACGATCTCATGTAGGGGAGACTGGGGACGGTTTGGACTACAGGAGGAAATGGACACGTTCATAATTCCCGCCGTTTTGTAATTTGTGACCGCACATGAGCAGTATTTGTGGTAAAACAAACATTATAACCTCACATCCCAGTTCAATCGTTATCGCTCAACGGTTGCTTGAACAAGGTATTCCCCCAAACAATGTGTTGAATTTTAACCTTAAATCAACGAAAAACAAAAAGGCTTTTGATAAACTCTAACTGTGCAAAATAATTGTATTGGTATATACAAGCTTATATAGCACTATAATGCAAATAATTAATTTCCACGATTTTTCTAACACTTACCTGAATATTGCTAGAATCATTTAAAAATTAAAATTTTATTAATTATAATAATACGTGAAACACCTTTCATTAGGCGATATTTTGTTAATTTAAAATTGAGTTCAACGTTGTGTACAATGACTTCTAATCATTTTTATTTGGCCCCTCCTATTTAGGAGGATGTGGACACTGGGGTCCATATTCTCCTCAACCTGTCTAAATGCTCCCATAGTAATTTCATCATTTTAAAGTCTAATAATAATATTGTAATTTTTGTATCAGTTTGCAATATGCCTCGTGTGCATGTAAGAAAAACAAATTGACAGTTTCCCCCAGGGGATTTGGCAGCTGCTGTACAAGATGTTTTAGAGAACAACATGTCAATTAGGAAAAGTGCAGAATTACATAATGTAAAAAAATCTCGTCTTTGCAACTATGTAAATAAAGTAAGAAGGAATGGAATATTAAATGTTTCTTTCAAACCGCAATATGTAACAACTCAAGTATTCACAAATGACATGGAAGAAAGACTTCAGGAATATTTATTAACCTGCTCAGGGATGTTTCATGGGCTAACTCCTAAGGCTACAAGACGTCTGGCTTATGAATACGTTGAGAAAAATAATGTTATATATCCCAAAAACTGGAAGGATAGTGGTTTGGCTGGCCGTGAACGGCTCAATGGACTTTTACGAAGGCATCCCAGACTGTCAATCCGAACCCCGGAGGCTACTAGTCTAGCTAGGGTAGTTTTAATAAAAATAATGTTAATTTGTTTTTCGACAAATTAGCCAATGTCATGCAACGATACCAGTTGACCCCTTGCCGAATATATAATTTAGATGAGGTAAAATTTTAATATCAATGAAATAACTAATTTACTTATAGACGTTCTTTTCTTGTTCAGACGGGAGTTACAACAGTCCATCGAGTTCCGAAAATTATAAGTAGAAAAGGACAGCATTAAGTGGGACAAGTAACATCCAGAGAACGAGGGGAGCTTGTTACCCAGGTTGGAATAATATGTGCGAACGGTACATCACTGCCACCGATTTGGATATTGCCAAGACAAAGATTCGACGAAAAAAGAATGATGAAACGAGTACCTAATCAAGAAGATGGTCCTATGGGATTGGTATATCCCTCTGAATGGATGACTGTTACAAACTTTCTCAAAGTTCTCCAGTTTTTCCACAAATATGTGAAGTCATCGATTGAGGAAAAAGTGTTATTAGTCATGGATAACCATGATTCACATTTATCTATTCAAGCAATTGACTACTGTCATGACCATGGAATCGTAATTTTAACATTTCCCCCGCATACTTTAAATCGCCTGCAACCCTTAGATAAAACCGTCTTTGGCCCATTTAAGACATATTTTAATCAGTCTGCAGATAACTGGATGCTGAATCATCCGGGTCAAACCCTCACAATTTATGACCTACCGGAGCTTTGCTACAAGTCCTGGGATTTGGCAGCCACACCATCCAATATTAAATCAGGGTTTTTCAGCACGGGGATTTGCCCATATAATGTAAACATTTTTAAAGAGGAAGATTTTCTTGGTGCTTATGTGACTGATCGTCCAACAGTTGTAAATCAGGAAAATGGACCAAATACAAACCCTCCAAATACAAGTCAAGAACGACCACTTGTTAGCATGGAAAATGAGCCAAATCAAGATATTTCACACGCAAGCGAAGACGGGCCAACTGACATTGACGAAAATAAAGCAGATCGTAATGTTCCAATTACAGGCACGATAAATTTTGAAGATAGGTACCAAAGAAAAGGAAGCTTGCTTGCAAGTCCTGAATTTATAAGACCGTTTCCCAAAGCTGGTGAAAGAAAAAGAACTACAAACAGAAGAAAAGGCAGATGCAAAATTGCAACAGACACACCAGAAAAAGAGGAGATTGAAGAGATGGTTCAAAAAAGAGATAAAAAGAAGGTCAAAAAAGTGACAAAGAAGGTTGTACAAGAGAGTTCTTCGTCTGAGGAAGAACTAGAATTAAACGACAGCTCTTCAGATGACCTCAATTACGAAGAAGATGAAGAAGAAAATGATGGAAAATTTTTAATTGAAGAAGGAAGACATGCAATTGTAAATGTTTTTAGGGATAATTTCAAAAAGGCATCCAGAAATTTTGTTGCTGAAATTATAAAGAAAACCATTGATGGCTATGACGTTAAATTTTTGAAGCCACAACTGGCTTCAAATAGATTTATTGTGTCGGATGAACTACCAGCATTAGTATTGTTTAATGACATTGTAATAGGTTTACCAAAGCCAACAAAAGACCAGCGAATACGTTTTAAAGATATGGTTGACTTTAACATTGATATCCCAAGTTATAATCTACATTAATACGTTTATAAATATATTCATATAGAAAAATGATTCATTTATTTTGTATTTTCATATTCCACTTACTTTTTCTGCGTACTCTTTATGTGTCCATATACTCCTGGAACTATATCCATTGCCTCCTGCAGTTAGGGAGGGTTTGAACATTTGTAATTTTTACTTTGGACTTTTCTTTTTTGGATATTTTTGATCGGAAGACCAAATAACAAGCAAATTTCTTGAGTCGAATGTTCAATACACCATATGCTCTGGTATGGGCGGTTCTTTTTTATTTTGTCGTGTTTTATACAAGTTTCAAAAAAAGTGTCCAAACCGCCCCCACTCTCCCCTACATACCAGACATAATTGTTGATCAATTTATATATTATTGAAACCACAATGGCATCCAGTAATAATCAAATCGATAAATCAAACTTTTGGTTAACAACAATAACGGCAATATTTATAATAGAATGTTTTTACTTCTTCAAGTAATTTGAATTTCAGAATTTTTGATTAAATATCCAAAGCCAGTAAGACCTCGAGTATTGATTACTCATTTAAAGAATTTTATCTGAGCTATGTTGGTGCGGATCTGATCAATATAAATGTCAAATATATATCTCGCATGACAATACACTTTAAGTTTAGTTAAAATAAGATACCCATCATACCGACAAGGCCAAGTTTCAACTATACCCTTGTTTATAAATAGAATTAATTTGACATACACACATACCATGAATTTGTAAGTAATATTGGGAATTTACACCATCAATACGTTCTTTCATAATGATATGTTAGAGAAATCTAAGTGAAATTGTTATTCAGTTAAAGTCCTTTAATTATTCTGTAATATATTTGAATTAAATATTTTAAATCTAAACTTGTAATAAAATTTGTATATGAAATCTATAAAAAAGCGAACAACAAATATAATATTAAAGTTCCAAGTTATTTATTTAGCATTTAATTCAATAACCTCCAATGTTTAATATATTATACATACCACAAAAGATTATCGACTGAACTAATTGCCTAATTGTAATTTTAGTTTTCCTGTTTCTCTTAACAAGTTCATCCGCCTCACAAACAGTTATTCATATTCTAATTTTAAGTAATCAATGGAGCATAAATGTTATGCAATAAATAATTGAACATCTGCAACAATTACCAGTGGTAACAATACATGTTTCTGTAAATGTATTCCTATATATGCTTAAATGTTATTAGGGGCTTCTAATAATTTTCGTAATGGGGGTTAACACCCTTCCTCTTTACATAATCAATACCTAACTTGATAAGGTTTCAGTAGTCTCTAAACACAGTTAATAACTATAATTTTGAATACTTGTATTCATACTCAAGGGTACTTGCTTTAGAGTTTGATTAATATACATAGTATAGTACAAAGTTATGCTCTATTATTCTTTAAAAGCTATAGAGTTAATCTTAAACTTATTTTTAATTTTTGTATATACCTTAAACACCAAATAGATACAGCTATAAATTCAATATGTATTTAGTGAATACCATTTCGAGTGAACTACCTCATAGAGCGAAGACATATACTGTTCCAATGAACAGAGGAAAACGGCAATGTAGTGGAATATAACAGTTTGTACTGCACAATTTGAGAGAAAAATTGGTACAAATCAACGTGAACAAGAAGTTCATACAACCCAAAATCACATCATTTTTAAGGCATCCTCTATAAAAGTTTTTTCATATATATGTATACATAATTTCAAACCTTGCAAAAGTAACCACCCCCAAAATAGTGAAATTGCTTGGCCGGAATTAGTTCACTAAATTGTAACTCCACTGTACATCAACATTAGTTGGAAGCCCGTAGTCAATGTATTCATTGATAAACATTTCGGTTCAGCGAAACATGTTAATCGCTTTTAATTTATAAAATTAAATAATTAAAAAAATTGAAATTCTATCGAAGAAGTGGTATTTCGATAAATAGTGTTCGATAATAGGACATAGGATAAATGAAGGCAACCGTGGTTGCCACTAGTAGCAGAAAATTAAGACGCCTTTAGGTGCGATAATAAAATAACCAAATCTAAATTTAACAATGAAAATGGAAAATCTCAAAATTCCTCCTGACCCACCTACCTTTGATTTCCCTTACCATACTGACTGCCAATGACTATCTGGGACCACTCACATGTTAAAATCCGTTAAGGTTAAGCGAGTATGAGACTGCAAGTTTACAAATGAGGTGGAAGTAGAATAGGTCAAGAAAAAAATCAAACATTGAATAATAAAAAACACCATTCAAGTTTCACATAATACCGCCAAAGTATATTTAATATAACAGCAACAATATGAGTTAATTAACAAAGCAGATAGTAATAAATCAATTGTTAATTTAGTATTATATAAAAAAAAAGTTGAAGCACAAAAGGAATATCCGTCCAACAAAATGGAAACTATTTTTTCCAGAAATGTATTAGTAAGGGGGTTCATATTTTGAATCTCAAGAAAGGATGTTTTAAGTGGGTGTAAAAAAAGAAAAAATTAAATTCAAAAATTGCTGCTCAATACTTTGATATGATACAAAAGATTGACGCCAATTAAGAAAGTATATAGTCAGAAGCCCAAAATTCTATTACGCAGAACGATCACAACCTGTAATGAAACCACAGTTATGTAAACTTTCATAATAAATTAAAAATGGGACTTCAAGAGTCGTAATAAATTAACAAACAAGTAGAAATAATACCTAAAAATTTAAAACTTCGTTAATCAAGCTTCACGATCACAATTTTCTTTTTCAACAAACTATTCCTATTTTTATGATTTTGTAACATGTATATTTTACATATTTTTGGTAACTATACTCAGGGACATTAGAAGTGTTACACCTAGAAGGAATAATTTGTTCAACTTTATTTTTTGGAAATGTGATAGTTTTATATCATAAATAAAACGATAACATTTGTAAGAAATTTTATTAACATGTAATACGAAAAAAAAATATGTTGGGCGACCCCGTAGCTGACAACACTCGTGTACACGTCTAGGCATCGGCAAAATGAGTTGGTCGATATCTGTTTATGGCACCTCGTTCCAAGCAACTTGAACTTCGTGGATTAACTGTGCCAGGGTCTGTGAAGGGTAATGCAAAATGGACAACCTCCTCCTCATGTTATCCCACACATGTTCGATGGGGTTTAAATCCGATGAACGGGGTGGCCACGGCAAAACATTAATGCGGGCTTCTTGGAGGAAGTCCATAGTTCGACGAGCAATATGGGGACGTGCGTTGTCTTGCTGAAAAATGAAGTGAGGATGGCCGTCTAGATAAGGTAGTAAAGTAATTTGTAGGACGTCATCAACATAACGCGTAGTTGTCATACTGCCTCGAATAAAGAGAAGTGGTGATCGGTTACCATAGCCCCCAAACCATCACTTCAATAGTCCTGTGTACATGCCTCTCAACAGCAAATCCAATATCACTTCGCTCTCCACACCGACGTCTTACCCTTCTACGGCCATCGTGCATACCTAGACAGAATTGCAATTCGTCCCTGAAGACGACATTATGCTATTTTGCCTACCAGTGCTGCCGTTCTCTGTACCATTTCAAATGTTGAGGACCGCATCTAGATGTAACACTTTTCATGTCACCGTCGTCTCTGTAACTCTACTTATATCTATATGGTTTTCGAATTTCGTACAATGTAATACATTTTTCGCAGTAACGTTGGTACTGGTACTTTAGACAAATTCGTTGTTGCAATGCTTCTTGTCATTGTCACTAAATGTCACTTTCATTTTTCACATATCATATAGTATGATCAAAAAGTCTTTGGATCGCTATAGCCATGAAACGTAAAGCTATCAATAGAATTATTTACTTCTGTGGTTCTTGACTTTGAAGTATACATAAGTCACAAATAAAATAGATTTTAGGTTATAATTATTTAGGTTATTTAGGTTGAATTATAACCTGCTGGCTTGAAAGTTGTCAAGTAAATGTCAAAATTAATAAAAGTAAATAATTTCATAGATTGACATAAATTCCATGGCAATAGCGACCCAAAGACTTTTTGATCATACGTTATTATGTGAGTTTATCACAAGATAGCGGTGTAGGGAGTGCATGTGTAGGTATGTACATGATTTTGATAAGTTGATAACTACGTGATCATTTCGTTCTAGAGAAAAGCAAATTCCACCATGGAAATTTTTCTAATAAAAGTGGCCATAATCAAAGGGATTGAACAGAGATTTCAACACTTGTTTGACATGGAAACCTACCCAGCCGGAAGTAAAGCTTTCATTCTGTCAGCAATGAGTCACCCCAGCAAATCAGCCCCAAATTTAACACCAAATGGATTCTTGAGAGACTTGTTTATTATTGTAAAGAAATATTCACAAAGGAATTTCCTTTTTTAATTTCACAGTCCATTACAGATAGTGAATCCGAAACGGACGACAGCGACGATATTTTTTTAAGGCGTTCTGCCAAGGGGCAACGGTTCGAAAAGAAGAGACGAAATGGGAACACTTCACAAATTGATGGTTAACTAAATTGTAAAAAAAGAACTAAAAATGTTATATGCATACCCAACTATTCTTTAAATATAACTACCATCCTCAGCACCGGTCGAAAGACTTTTCAGCATGGGCGCCCAAATCCTACTGCCACGTATTAATCGACTATCCGACAAATATTTCCAAATGTTGTTAATTTGCCGAAGCAACCATCCGACTTGAAATCAGTGCTTAAAGCATTAATAATACTAAATAAACCTAAGAATGTATATTAAATTTGTTGATGTTTAACGTTGTGCATTGCCTATATCAAAAAATCTCATCTTCATCCTTCCTATATCAATCGATACGTAAACACGTTGATTTCTAAAATAAAGTTCTGAGTTCTGAGGATTTTACTAGATCCTCTACTGAATTATTTAGATAAATTATACTTTATCTGTCAACTTTATCTGTCAACTTTATCTAGATAATCATTTGCAAAATCATCTTTTATCTGTATCTAGATAATATTTTTCGGAATTATCTGTTATCTTATCTAGATAAAAAAAATGGTTATCTGTGTACAACACTGAGTATGGACTATTTACACAGTACTGCTCAGATGCAATACGAGGTGCATTCAAGTTCTAAGGCCTCCGATTTTTTTTCTCCAGACTGGAAAGAAATAGAAATATGTGCATTGTTTTAAAATGAGCGTGTGTTTGTTGTCAATACGTCACAGAGATGGCAGCACTGTACGACAGGTCGAATTGTAGCGGCAGCGTCGAGAATAAGAACTGTTTTAGATACTTAAAATGGCTACGTTTTCCTTACTTGAACAGCGTGCAATCATTCGTTTTCTGAATTTGCGTGGTGTGATACCAATTGAAATTCATCGACAGTTGAAGGAGGCATGTGGTGATGGAGTTATGGATGTGTCGAAAGTGCGTTCGTGGGTGCGACAGTTTAATGAAGGCAGAACATCGTGTGACAACAAACCGAAACAACCTCAGGCTCGCACAAGCCGGTCTGACGACATGATCGAGAAAGTGCAGAGACTTGTTTTGGGGGATCGCCGAATGACTGTTGAACAGATCGCCTCCAGTGTTAGCATTTTCGTGGATTTTGTGCACACAATCCTGCATGACGACCTGAAAATGCGAAAAGTGTCCTCCAGGTGGGTGCCACGAATGCTGACGGACGACCACAAGGCTGCTCGTGTGGCATGTTGCCAAGCAATGTTGACGCGCAACGAAGGCATGAATGGGACTTTCTTTTCGTCGATTGTGACAATGGATGAGACGTGGATGCCATTTTTCAATCCAGAAACAAAGCGCCAGTCAGCTCAATGGAAGCACACAGATTCATCGCCACCAAAAAAATTTCGGGTAACCGCCAGTGCTGAAAAAATGATGATGTCCATGTTCTGGGACAGCGAGGGCGTAATCCTTACCCATTGCGTTCCAAAAGGCACTACGATGACAGGTGCATCCTACGAAAATATTTTGAAGAACAAGTTCCTTCCTGCACTGCAACAAAAACGTTCGGGAAAGGCTGCGCGTGTGCTGTTTCACCAAGACAACGCATCCGCACATCGGGCTAACGTTACGCAACAGTTTTTTCGTGAAAACAACTTTGAAGTGATTTGTCATGCTCACCTGACCTGGCTCATAGTAACTTTTGGCTGTTTCCAACAATGAAAGGCACTGTCCGTGGCCGCACATTCACCAGTCGTGCTGCTATTGCTTCAGCGATTTTCCAGTGGTCGAAACAGACTCCTAAAAAAGCCTTCGCCGCGGCTATGGAATCATGGCGTCGACGTTGTGAAAAATGTGTACGTCTGCAGGGAGATTACGTCGAGAAGTAACACCAGTTTCATAGCTTTCGGGTGAGTAGTTAGTTAGAAAAAAAACGGGGGCTGTAATATATGAAGTACGGTAAAGTGCATGCGCTACCCCTCCCTTAGCAGTGTAGAGAGTGAAGGAAGAATGTATATAGACACTCGTATGTAGATAGCTAAGGAAGTTGTTTTAAATAAAGTAGTATATAATAAAAGAGTGTTTTATTGTAAGATAATAGCGAGTAACAAGCAAGAATGTAACAGTGGCGACGAGGATAAAGAAAAAGTATAAATATATATAGTGACTAAAGTGATGGAAGTAAAGAGATAAAGAAAAACCGGAAATAAAAATGGAAAGTAGCCACGAGGTCAGTCATATACCGAACTTTAAATTGAATGTTTCGGATTGGAAAATTTTTAAAGCAAGGCTATATAATTATTTCGAAGCAAACGATATAATTATAACGAAGAAGAAAAGAGCAATTTTATTAAATGCGTTAGATGAAGAATCATACAGGTTAGTCTGTAATTTATTTTCGCCAGCGTCCCCGGAAGAAAAAGAGTTCAATGAATTATTAGTAGTAATAGATAATTATTTCGCGCCTAGAAAATCCATTTTTGCCGAAAGAATTAAATTTTATGAAGCTAAACGGGAGAGTGGAGAAGCTATAAAAGATTGGGCGGCTAGAGTGAGAAGTTTAGCGGCTTCATGTGATTTCAAAGAGTACTTAGACACAGCGACTAGGGACAAATTCGTATGCGGCATCGGAAGAGGACCTGTTCTAGACCGATTATTAGAAGAAAAGTTATCATTGACGTTAGAAGAAGCGATCGGAATAGCGGAAGTTAAGATGGCGGCGCAAGCATCGTACGATATTCCAGTGGAGGCGAAGATCCACATGGTAAGGAAGCCGGAAGGACGACATGACGTAGTCCAATCACGTCATAAGTGGAGAATCTACAGCGCATCTGGCGGCGCAGCCAGTACTTGTCCCAAGCAAGAAGCTCCAGACAAGGATCAACCTCGTACCAGTAACAACAACAACAACGAGAGGCGATGCGGTGTATGCGGAAAAAAAGGACACAAAACAGATAAGTGTTATTTTAAAATGTATGATTGTAGAGTATGCCATAAAAGAGGCCATTTAGCTAAAATGTGCAGAAATAAACAATTGTTTAGAGGATATTCTAATTTTGTAAATGTAAAAACCACTGATAATGAGGATGAATTAGTTCTATATAACATAGATACTAGAGAATCTGACGTACCTTATTATGTTAATGTTAGCTTAAATAATTATGAGATAAAGGGTCAAATAGATACAGGGTCGAGTGTGTCATTAATTTCAAATAAATTGTATAGGGAAAAGTTTAGTTACGTCAAGATAAATAGAGATACTAAGGTTTTATGTTTTTATAATGGAGACAGAGTTAAACCAGTGGGTATGTGTACTTTATTAGTTAATTATAAAGATAGAGAATGTCCTATAGAATTTTATATTATGGAAGGTGGTGGATGACCTCTTTTAGGTAGAGATTTTTTAAATAAATTTAAAATACATTTAAATATATCATATGTTAATGAGTCCAGAAATTTAAATTTAGATCAATTGTTGTTAGAATATAAACATTTATTTGATGGCAAATTAGGTCATTTTAACAAGGGTTTAGCTACCATAAAATTAAAAGATGCTAATGTTACTCCTAAATTTATAAAAGCACGACCAGTACATTATGCCATCAGATCTGAAGTTGAATCTGAAATTAAACGATTAATTTCTTTAGGTATACTGTCAGCAGTGGACTTTAGCGAGTGGTCTTCACCTGTAGTGCCGGTAGTAAAGAAAGATGGGTCATTACGTTTGTGTGGCGATTACAAAGAAACTTTAAATCCTGTAATTGAAGTAGATCAATTTCCAATTCCAAGAATAGAGGACATTTTCAGCACGCTACAAGGAGGAAAGTATTTCTCAAAACTAGACATGGGTCAGGCTTATCAACAAATTGAATTGGATGAAGAATCTAAAGAATTATTAACAATATCGACATATTTGGGCTTGTTTAAGCAGAATAGACTTCCTTTTGGCATTGCTTCAGCTCCATCAAAATTTCAGAAAATTATGCAATCATTACTAGGAGGTATGGAAGGAGTTATATATTTTTTAGATGATATTTTAGTAACGGGTAAAGATAATTCCGAACATTGTAATAGATTAAAGTTAGTTTTTGATAAGTTAAGTAAAGCAGGACTGAAATTAAATAAAGATAAATGTAATTTTTTTCAAAAGGAAATTGAGTATTTAGGGTATGTTATAAATTCTGAGGGGCTTCACCCCAGTAAAAGTAAAACAGAGACAATAGAAAAAGTACAGAGGCCTAAGAGTATTTGTGAATTAAAATCATTTTTAGGAATGATAAATTATTATGGAAAGTTTTTAAATCAGTTATCAACAGTTTTATATCCTTTATATCAATTGTTAAAGAAAGATGTACAATGGTATTGGTCAGAAGATTGTGAACGGGCTTTTAATGAAGTAAAAAAATGTTAATATCCGCTGAAATTTTAGTTCATTTTGATTCAAATTTACCTATCAGATTAACTACAGATGCATCATCATATGGGGTAGGTGCTATTCTGAGTCACGTGTATCCCTCAAATGTAGAAAGACCGAGAGCTTATGGGTCGCGTACATGGTCAAATACAGAGAAACACTATTCTCAAATAGAAAAGGAAAGTTTAACAATAATTTTCGGAGTTTTAAAATTTAAGCAGTACTTGCTGGGTCGCAGATTTGAGTTACTTACAGATCATAAACCGTTAGTGTCAATTTTTGGGGAGAAGAAAGGTTTAGACGTTGGGCGGTTATTTTATCTAATTATAATTATGACATAAAATATGTGAATTCAAAGCAAAACGCTGCAGATTGTTTATCAAGAATGTTAGGAAAAGATGATGGGGAGAATAATAGTAAAGATATAGATATTGAATATTGTTTTTTCTTAGAAAATAGTGAAGATTTTAATTTAAACTTTAAAAATATAGTAAGCGAGACCTACAAAGATTCAGATTTATCAAAAGTTATAGAATTAGTTAAAAAAGGATGGCCTTCATATTGTAATGATCAAGATGTGAAATTGTATTTTTCTAAACGTTTTGAATTTTGTATAAGTAATAATGCTTTATTTTGGAATCATAGAATAGTTATACCAAAACAATTAAGGTCAAATATTTTAAAGCAACTTCATATGATTCATATGGGCATATCTAAAATGAAGGAGTTAGCTAGATCTTATTTTTGGTGGCCTGGGTTAGATAACGATATTGAGAAAGTAATTAAGAATTGCCATGTATGTAACGCTCACTTGAATAATCCACCTAAATGTAATCTTTCCAATTGGGAATGGCCTATTAAACCATGGGAACGATTACATATGGATTTTTTAGGACCCCTTAAAGGAAAATATTATTTGATTGTATTAGATGAACACAGTAAATGGTTGGAGGTGCTAACGCTACATCTTCAAACGCAGTCACTATAGCTCTAAGGACAATGTTTGCGAGATTTGGTTTGCCAAAGTACGTCATATCAGACAATGCAACATGCTTTACATCAAATGAATTTCAAATGTTTTTAACTAGAAATGGTATTAATCATATCACATCTCCTCCGTATCATCCACAGTCTAATGGTGCTGCTGAAAATGCTGTAAAAACAGTTAAAATGTCGCTTAAGAAAGCAATAGATGTAAATGCAGATTTAGATTTGAGTATCTGTAGATACCTTTTTGATTATAGAAATACGCCACATTGCACTACCGGTGTGAGACCCTCACAGTTAATGTTTGGTAGACAGTTGAGAACTAGATTTGATGTAATATTACCAAATAGAAATAATGATGTAGTTAATGTAACTAAAAATAAAGTTAAATATAAGCAATACAAACAAAGGAATTATTATAAAGGAAAAAAAGAAATTAGTTTTAAAATAGGAGAAATTGTTTTAGCTAGGCACTATAGAAATGTAAATAATAATTCCTGGTTAAAAGGCAAAATTGTTAAGAAAATTGGTAATTGTATATACTTGGTTGAAATTGCATCTCTTAATATAGTAGTTAAACGGCATGTAAATCAACTGAGGAAAACTCTTCAACCATTGGAGATAAGAGATGGAATTTCATTCAAGAACATGGAGAATCAGGGACAATTGGGGTGAAAGAACAACCTTCTACTTCTAAGTCACCAACCAAGTATGATTTAAGGCGCAGATCACAAATTAATCCGCCTTGTAGATTAGAATATTAGTTAAATCAGTTATGGATATAAACATTGTATAGTTATAGTTGTAAACTAGGGGAGGAGAAATGTAATATATGAAGTACGGTAAAGTGCATGCGCTACCCCTCCCATAGCAGTGTAGAGAGTGAAGGAAGAATGTATATAGACACTCGTATGTAGATAGCTAAGGAAGTTGTTTTAAATAAAGTAGTATATAATAAAAGAGTGTTTATTGTAAGATAATAGCGAGTAACAAGCAAGAATGTAACAGGGGCCTTAGAACTTGAATGCACCTCGTAGATGCACAAAATAAATGCCTACAGTTTAATTACAAAAATTAACAAAATAAGATAAGGACAAAAAGCACAAAGAAGAAATTCAAATGTAGAAAATGGCGCCAGTATTATTAGAACAAAATATACTAATTGAGATTTAATGCACTAGCAAATATGCTGCCAATTTTTGCAATATCTTTGAACACTGTTTAGATATTGTATTTCTTCGCATTCAAAAACGCCGGTTAGAGATAATCAATAAGTAAGCTTAATCAATTATTAGTTCAAAATTAGTTTCGGAGTTGGAAAAACCGGCCCTAAGACCAACAAATATTAAGTAATCGAGTTAGGACCGAACGCGTACACTAAATATTACGATTTAATACGATTTCAAGTTTAATAAATTGTAAATACCTCGCTTGGCCATATGTGGGAAAGCAATTTGTATTTACCCGGCAATTTGTCATATACCGATGGCTTCTCATTTGAGATTTTTTCGATGTACGGCTATAACGCAAATTAGAAGTAATTTCTGATTAATATCTTAAATGTGTTACTGTTTTAAATGTAGAGTCCATAAATGGATAAACATTAATTTGATAAAAACTTTTGTATTATTTATTAATTAGGACTTAATGTTATAATGATAATTGCTGAAATTTTTGACAGGGATACAAAACGACAAAATTTACAATGAATAAAATATGGATTCTATAAAAATTGGTATCACCTAAAATTTAGATGAAAAACAATGTCCAACTGTAATTGCTGATTTAAAAATGTTCCAAGAAAAAAAAGGCTTTCCTAAAGCAATTCACTCCGAACTTAAATAGACTACAAGTGTTTTGCAAACGATAGGTATATCCTTTTTGTAAATCCGTAAATATAAACAATCGATTTGTTAGGATAAATAAAATGTTAAAACTTCAATTATCTATTTAAGTCCCATTGAATATTTAAAACATTACTTGAATTGCCTGATATATTAAAGATGAGAAGAATATTGTGTATTCGAGTTGTTTATAAGTACAACAACGACTTCTTAATGATCTCGATACAGGAGCATATAAACGACTTAGTGTACTGCAAAATTCGAAAATTAAATTTACATTGTTTGTGTTGTAAAGTATAAACACTTTAGGAAAGGAAGTTCGTATTATTCGAACAAGCAACTTTCGTAAACATAATTTAGTTATATTTGAATATTTGCATTTCATTCTGTAGTGGTAAAAAGGTAACAAAATTGTGGAATTTGTACTTTTTTATTTTTTAATATTATTCGTTGTTAAGTGAAATAAGATTAAACATTATATTTTGTCCATGCACAAGTTGAAATTACAATGTCATTAGAAAATACTTCACGCGTATTGTCTTAGTGTGGTGATATTCTGATACATTCATGCCATTCTTTAGTATCGGCTGCAGTATTGACATAACTTTAAATTGGTGCACATCAATATCGAACTTGGCTTTGTAAATCAAATTTCTAATACAATATTCTTCTTCTTCCGGTACTTAAATTGGGCCATAGCCTGTTATGCAGTGGATTTTTTGACGTTGATTAATATTATCCTTTCACGTTCTTGGGCGACCTCTAGTCGTCTTCCCTTTCTTGCGACTTCTGCTATTCTTTTTCCATCCTTCTGTTCACATGGTGGTTTTATTCCATTCTTATTGTATTATCACAACCTAACACAAAATGGCGCTGTGGCCGTTAGTTAAAAGTGTTTAGAAGTAATAGGATATGACTAAGCGAATATTGAAAGTTAGCAGCCTCTATTCTAACCTAACTTCAGGAAAGGAAAATTAAAAATATTATGACGATTTTATGTTGTGGTTACAGCAGTTCACATTTTTTATTGGTATTTCAGATGAGTGAAATGTCGACAGAAAGAACAATGGTATCGTATTATTGCACGCTAATGAACTCAATGTTCAAGAAATTTACAAGTTAGAGATTCCGGAGAAAAAAAATACTGGAAAAATATCCTAAATTTTCATTTTGTAATAAACCATGGAGTCACTAATAGCTGTTTTATTAGTGACTCCTTTAATATATAGAATGCTTCTCCTAAAGCAAAGCTTTATCCAAGTAATAGTTACATCGGCATAGTGCTTGATACTAGCTAGCGTTTTGAACAAAGACGATGCTGATGCTACTTTGCATTTACAATACAATGCTCGAAAAGCCAATTCGATTCCGGATAAACAGAGCCAGTTGGTGGCTGATTGTTGTTGTTGACAACAAGCAGATTGTCTCTAAAAGTGGAAAAGCAATGATCAAACCAAAATAACTTTTTATCGCATTCTTAAGAACATTAATCAAAAAAGTTGTTAGAAGAAATATATGAAAGTGCATGAAGTTGGTCAGTGGTGTGATTTTCTGAAGAGATTTGAGTTATACAAATTTGGAATAAGAATCCAATAGGGTAAGCCGTACAGTCGTTGGTCCCCACACAGTTATTGGCCTATTTAATATTTAATATCTGGGAGCATTTCTTGTTCTGTTGGTGTATTTTTATTTGTGATTGTTGACTGCATGGAAAATTACCGCCTAAAACATTCTGTGCCTAGGTTTGTTGCAGCGGTTTTCTTCTCGGTCTGGTAAGTGCAGCTCAGTTTATTAATATTTGTTAATTAAAAATGCGAGTGGTTGTGCGTTATATTATTATTCAAACTGCTTCCTAGATACTTTAATTTAACATTAATGCTTTCATAACCCAAAAAATATTGTTAAAACTGTGTTTTTGATGGGGGCCAATGATTACATCAAAAATCATCCTGAGACCACAGTTATTGGCCTCTCCTGCCGATTACTGTATTTAAGGTAAAAACTGTTTTTGGTAAATTTCGTATTTAAAATGTTTTTTAAATCGATTTTACGATTTCTCGTTATAAAGAAACTTCAATTTAACAATTCTGTACAATTACTGACCCCCGGCCAATTACTGTAAAATTTGGTATGCCAATCTTGATGAACATTTTCTCTAAGTCTGAACCCAAGATTGTTCTTAATCTAAGAATTTTTTTTGTCTAGAAAAATGCCAAAAGCAATAGAAGGCGAGAAATACAAGAAAAAATATTGCGAAACTGCCCTTAGTGATGCATTAAGGGCTATTTCATCTGATCGAATGTCTAAAAAAGTAGAGGAAAAACACGTTGGTATTCCCCGTTCAACGTTGCAATTTAGATTACCTGTTGTAAAGTCTGGACATGGTCGTCCTTCAGTTTTGTCCTTAGAGGAGGAAAATACTTTAGTCCAATGGATAAGTGAATCTCATCGGAAAGGTTTTCCTCGCCGCAAAGAAGACATTATCTATTCGGTGAAGCAATTCTTAGAAGAAGCTCCCCGTAAAAACCCGTTTACCAATAATTGTCCAGGTGAAGGATGGTACAAGGCTTTCTTGAGGCGTCATCCAGATCTTGCTATAAGAAAACCAGGGGCTGTAACATCTGCTTTATCTAACGTCAGTGAAAATGATATTAGGCATTGGTTTACTGATATTCATTCATATCTTGTACAAAAAAGTTACGATAAAATACTTGATGACCCGAAACGAGTTTTTAACGGGGATGAAACAGGGTTTCAACTTTGCCCACAAAAACATAAAGTCTTGGCGCCTAAAGGAGCCAAGAATGTATACGAGATTGATTCCGGTCAAGCCAAAGCTTCAATAACGGTGATGTTCTCATTTAATGCAGTAGGAGACAGCACCCCTTCCCTTATAGTGTATCCATATAACAGACTTAAAAAAGAAATTATAACATCTGTACCTGGGGACTGGGGAGTAGGCATGAGCGACACTGGTTGGATGAAGCGGGAGATCTTTTACGAATACATAGGAAATGTATTTTACCCAAGCCCAAAAAAGCAGAACATTGAGTTTCCTGTCGTTTTGTTTGTGGATGGACAGCAAACCCACTTAGACAGGAAACTAAGTTATCTTTGTACAGAACTTAAGATCATTCTAATAGCCTTATACCCGAATGCGACTAGGATTTTGCAGCCTTGCGACGTTTCTGCATTTAAGCCTTTAAAAAATTGTTTTCGCAAGGGTGTAATCGAATGGAGAAGAAATCATCCCACCGAAGATATTACCAAGGAACGTTTTGCACCTATTCTTAAATGTGTTATAGAACAATCATTGAGACCTGAAATAATAACGAAAGGATTCAGAGCTTGTGGGATATTCCCGTGGAATGTGGAAGCCATAGACTTTAGTAAATGTTTGGGAAGAAGTTTTAAAAATAATGACGCCGTTTTCAATCAACCACAAACTAACGATTTAAAGTACGACCAATTTGCAAGAATAGTTGGCCCCGAAAGGATAAGTAAATTTAAAAAAATTTTCAACCTGATTGGGACAGAAGACGATGGAGAGGATTTTCTTATTTTGTATAAGTTGTGGAAGGAATTCCGAAACACAACAGAATTGTGTGAAAACAGTACTGCTTCAACATCAGAACAGCTACAAAATGTATTTCCCGAAGTTGATAAACTTGAATTGAACAACACTGAGTTAAATACAACAGAAAATAAAGCTGACCAAGTTATGAATAAAAATACTGAAATAAATAATGAGCGCAAAATAATTTTTGATAAAGAATTAGTTCATTCCAACAATGACACGGAAAACGAACCAGAAACCATTACAAATGTTTCGGACGGGCTCTCAAATAATATTGAAAAATTAGACATTTGTAACATTCCAATTGTTTTTGCAGACCAAATACGTTCAGTTGAAAATATAGAATCGGGAACAAGTGCATCTGTTCAACTAACTGACCAAATACTTTCAATTGAAAGTGTAGAATTTCCAAGGATTTTGCACTTGTCAACAAGCGAATCTGTTGAGCTGCGAGAACACCCTTTTTGGCCACAAACACCAGAAAGGAAAGGCAAGAGTAAGCAAAATTTGGAAAAAATGCCATATGTAATAACGTCAACTGGATGGAAAAAGTTGAAGGACAAAAAGGAAAGTGAGAAGCAAAATAATCTTCTTGAAAAGGAAAATAGAAAACTTGCAAGAGAATTAAAAAAAATAGCCAAAGATAAACAAAATGAAGCAAAGAAAATAAAAATTAATTTGAAAAAACATCAGAAGTCCAATAATGCAACAAAGAAGCGGTTATCCAAGATTATTGATAATGAGTCAACCGTTGTTCCCAAAAAGATTAACATCATATCTTGCGTCACACTTCCTCCAACTGACGGCAACAATAACGCAGAAGAAAGTCAAGCAGATATTTCTAAATATGATATTTCCCCTGAATGCAATACTCCAGAAGACGATTTGTCGTTGGAAAGAGGCGCTTTAGCATTGAAGTTTAAATCAAAAATTGACCTTGCCACAAGAAAATTATTTGAAAAAGAAAAAGAAGAAGCAGGCATAAAGCGATTGAATTCCGGTATTTGCTACTAAATTTTCTTATTACTTGTTTATTATTTTTAAATCGAGATTAATTGGACAATTATTATTTTTTTACAGTTATAAACTAATTTATATTTACGGCCAATAACTGTACCAAGTCATGTCAATAACTATACCAAAAATGCCAATAACGGTACTTTTTAGAAGTTTTCATTTTATTTGTCAATAACAATATTAATAGTCAACTAAACAGGGTGTAGTAAATGTTATAATAAAACGTAAACATTTAACTTGCATGTAGTCATTTTAAATTAATTTTCCAATTTTTTTTATAATTATTTATTAGCTAAAATACATCTCAAGACGCTTAAGGGGCCAATAACTGTACGGCACCCTAGTTATTTTTGTATAGGTATATGCAACCTAACATCTTACATATCCAAAATCTATAATCAAACATCATATTTGCATATTTAAGAAATGCTTGAAATGTCAAACTTTTAATCACATACTCTTGGAAATAGACGTTTTAAACCACTGTTATCAATATAATATGCAAAGTGAGTCAATTCGACTCTTTGAATAAAGTTGTTATATTTTGAATGAATTTTTAAATAATGTGATATATACAATTATATAGTATTCTAATAAAGTGGTTAGATTTGGAGAAATTAAGTTTAAATGTCTACAAACACTTTATTAGAGTACTTTTCAACTTACAATAGAATACTTCATATTATTTAATGTTGGTGTTTTCTGAAACATAAAAAGTTTTGTTTTCATATATCACACAACTGGAATGTGTATGTTTTTTTTATAAATGCGTAAAAATTCTTTCATATGATAAAACTAAGTTGATATTTCCTTCCAATTGGTTTTGAAATATACACAAATATGTGTTAGAAATTTTAGAATATGTTAGGTTGGTAACAGGGGTTAACTAAGAAATTCTCATATACGTCACGTCACGTATATAACGTCATTATCTCAAAGCGTAAAAATTAGAGAACTTCATGAATATCTAAAGAAAATGCATAGTCCCAGCAAACACAAATCATTGACCCGTAATAACCGTAATCCATCATAGTCAGCGGTGGTATTGCAATGACAAACCTAACATGTGTCGCGGACTGCTCTAGGAAGCCGTGTTATTAGTTCCACGCTTTAAGAAGCGTCCTGCTAGTGGTGTGTATTTTCTTTAGGAACTCAGAGTCATCATGGACTCCCCTATTGTGTATAAATGCAAGTGATATATTTAATATAATCTTTTGATGTTTTTGAGATATGTTTCGAAACTTTTGTTTCGCGTGTGAATGATTATTAATTAATTTAATTGCTGTAACTTCAATGAACTAAAACGACACGTTTCATAACGCTGACGATCTGGCGTCCTACCCCGAATAAACTGTGGTTTCGGAGAATGAAGTTGTTATATGTTGACCGGGTGTGTCGTTCCTGATTAGCCCGGAACATAGGTAAACGGCTGATGAGTATTTCATGGGTGTTTCGTAGTTTGGATCGGTGTTTTGGATGGTTTTGGGATTAGATGGGCTATTTGGTGTAATTTTGTGTTGCTGTAAAGAATACATAATTAATATATGTTAAGTGTTTAACAGTTCTTACACAATGAAGTCCACTGAACCAGGTCTATTAGAAGAGTGAGTTTATCTAAGTTGCCCTCGATGGTTTTCATTTTCTTTACTCCGTCTATGATCTTGCGGAGGATGATCTGGAATTTCTTAAGTTTCTCTTGTGCATTTGTAACAGAAAAATCATCGAAATTAGATTCATCTGTGTAGTCAGTTTCTTCAGGTGTGTGTGAAGCGTACACCTGAACACTGGCGGTTTTCTCCGCCTTTTCCTTCCTTTCTGCGGGCTGCTTCAGGATTGCTCCCTTGCTCCCGCTCGTTGAAGGTGGCTTCGTCACCGTGATGTTTTGGTGTTTCTTCTCCTGCGATTGTTTCTTCTCCTCCAGTGGCTGTTGTGTTGGGGCCACACTTTGGCGTGCGAAACTGTCGGAGTGACGGTTTTGCTTGGTGGGTATAGTGCCACTAACGGTGCCTGAGCAGATCTTGCTAATTTTCCTGCGGCCAGTATACGTTGGTAAACGCTGCAACCACGATAACTGGCCGGATGGTTGCTGCTACAGTTTGCGCATTTAGCGTTCCCTGTGTTTTCACAGGGAGTTAGTTTGGTGTTCTGCAGCATCTCTGGCGGAGCGAACAGCATTCGAAGTTATGGCCGTACCTCTGACAACGGTGGCACTGAGGAATTCCCGATCGAGCCCTGTAGCGTTCGATCAATTCCTTTTCTTTTTAACGCCTGCGAGATGGTGTCCACAGGCATGTAAGCTGGTAGGTATTTTATAACTACCTTCACCTGGCGGACGCTTGCCACCTGGTAGGTGTAGTACTGGTTGGTGAGGTGTGTCGTGAGCTTCCTCCAGGCTTCTATATCTACGGGTTTAACCCGGAAATGGTTGACCTTGAAGGTAACCTCGGTCCTGATATTTTCTTTCTGCAGCTAGAAGAAAGTCGGTTTGGTAAATATAAACCTGTGGAGGGGACGGTTTTCTAGGTTTAGGGGTGGATTGAGTACCACTCGTGCTAGCCTTCGTGTCAATGGGCGTGATCTTCGGTTTCCCGTTCTTTATCTTCTTCAATCCTTTGCTGGAGTTGACGGTTGTAAAGCCGTCGTCTTCTTCGTTGGTGTCTTTCTTTCCTTTTCTTTCGTTGTCACCTCTCGATGTGCCCTCTGTGTCAGAGAGGGGTCCTTTGATCCTGGAGGGCGCCCCTGCGCCGTCCTAAGCATCCATCTGCTCCGCCATCTCGGACATTCCGATAAAAACAACGATAAAAAAAACTGTAAAACAATGTTCGCTTATCTGGGAGGACAAGCTTGGAGCATCACATCTCGTCGGTACGAAGTACAAACGCAGACTGCAATGACAAATAACAAAGGGCCATTACTTATATGCCCCAATGGCCACCTGGCGGCCGAAGAATAAAACGCCGACATACTGGTTGTAGGAAAAGAATATTTGATGAACCGTCACTAAATTAACAAATACTTGGTAGTGTACCTTTAGCGAGGCATTAATTTTTAAATTATTTGTTGCAATAACAATTGTAATAGTATTGATGATGATAAAGTTAATAATAATTCCAGACGTGGGTTGGTTAGTTATGTATAATGGTTGCGTTTAAGATTGTTGAATCACGGTAGACTTTTTAGCATTCTGAGGTTTACCAATCTCGTTCAACGAAGGCACTTTCAGCTGTAAAGGAAATAAAGAATAAATAAAATAATAAATTTATAAGTAAACCAAATATTGTTTCTTACATTACTAAAACGTCAATTCAGATCATCACAAACAAGGGAAACAATTAACAACCCCATTAACTACAAATGCAATGGCGAATCTAATATAAGAAATTGGAATTTGGAGGAAAGATGCCAAGATATGAGCGCGAAATATGAATTACCATGTCACCACTAACATGCCAATGATTTACTGGTATTGGTTCTTTAATGGTACAGTAATGGCAAAATTGTGAAATATGTCCGTCATTGTCCCAGCAGTTTATTATTAATACAAATATCTATTTCATATTCTGCAACGTTACATCACAAATGGGTGTAGCGGAAAGTTGCCAGCGTTATAATAGCTATAGCGTTAATGGGACATTGATACACCGTTCTTTGTGTATTTACTCGAATATTTTAAAAACTGTTTGAATAAGGTCTCAAACATGTTATATTATTATAAAATACTTCATTCACTTTCCAAAAACGTATAAATATTAAGGATGTTTAAGAACTGACGTATTTGTGTGAGTTTTTGTCTTTTTCCGTTAGAAGTCTTAGAAGCACATTGTAAAACTACATAATGTGGCCCTCCCTATACATCGTAATTACCACAATGACATTAGTATAAGAGTAATTACAAAATAGGCAAGAATAATACTCTCTATTGCATAAAACATGGAGTTAATTGCTTCTTGTAAAGTAGTACATTGAAATCTGCCAGTTAACATTGTTCTTAGATATTGAATATGTTCTATAGCTGTGTGTGAGTTTTTGTCTTTTTCCGTTAGAAGTCTTAGAAGCACATTGTAAAACTACATAATGTGGCCCTCCCTATACATCGTGATTACCACAATGACATTAGTATAAGAGTAATTATAAAATAGGCAAGAATAATACTCTCTATTGCATAAAAGATGGAGTTAATTGCTTCTTGTAAAGTAGTACATTGAAATCTGCCAGTTAACATTGTTCTTACATATTGAATATGTTCTATAGCTGGGCGCGTTCTTCCTCACTTGTCCTGTATACTATATTAGCCATAAATGTATTAACTGAAATATTTAATTATATACCCAGAAAAAAATATAGGCTCATTGTTTTACTTAATTTAATATTTGCCTTCTTATCATGAAATAGTCGTTACTACTAATAAAATCAAACAATAAATACTAAAATACATTTTAATCCGTATGCTGGAGTAATTAAATATTACTAAACTATACACACATATGCAAAATCTGAAATATAAGGACGGTTATCAATAATTTACGTCAATATTACCGCAACATATTGGAGAGCATTGTTTTCAACTGTCTACGTAGCATACGTCTATTATACAACAATTAAGACAGATATAGTATAATTTTGGAGGAGGGAATTCACAATAAACTTGTCCTCAACTTAGATTCTAGAACAATTTGGAACAATGTAGTAATATTCTGTTTACAAAATAACAATGAGTTCTCGTGACGCACTAGTTCATATCGAGAATCGAAATTTTGTGTGTAATATAAACGAAGAACATATATAACGTATATTGCAATACAAGTGTTTTATTTTCCTATACGGAGTGCTAGGAAGTAGTGCAGTGATAATTATTTTTCTATCGAAGTAACATGATAACTAGGGGACGGACACGAGCTATTGACACTATTGAAATTTTCTAATTTTAAAGAGGTTTTAATTTTATTTATATAATTGGATAACAAGTGGCTGGTGATCTATAAAATACAAAATACCTTATTATTTGTTCATTTTCTCTTCTGTTAGACTTGTTCTCTTTGAA
The DNA here is from genome assembly GCA_963170755.1 of Amphimallon solstitiale. NCBI lineage: Eukaryota > Metazoa > Arthropoda > Insecta > Coleoptera > Scarabaeidae > Amphimallon > Amphimallon solstitiale. The sequence continues at coordinate 61,601,801 of OY720676.1, read as the reverse complement.
TTAAGTACATCCTTGTAGATAGAAAACGTCCTTTCTACATCGCAACTAGTTATAGGTGTATACTGGAAATATTCTTTTATTTCAGCGTATTTAGCATACACAATTGCCGCAATGTTATTAAATCTGGATTTCTATTTAAAACTGCGTCTAACTTTTGCCGAAGGCCACATCCGAAGTCACTTCGAATACTTTTGAAATTATTAATAGCCACATCTAATGTAATTAATCCATCTTTTAGTTTGAGATTTCGATTTTCAAAATATGTGATTAGTTTAGGCAAATTTCCATAGTGTTCCTGAAGGAATAACAACTGATTTTTGAATTTAGGATTTGTGTTAGTTCTTTGCACTCAAAAATACTTCCAGCATTGTCATCTAACCATGTAACGAAATTTTGTAAACTATCAAAATTCTCTGCATAACAACTAGTAGCTTCCAGCCATGTTCCCCATCTAGTTATTACTGGCGAGGGTGGCAGTGACAAAGATGGAAGTTTTTCCCTCTAAAGGGCCACTCTCGATGGTGCTTTTCTGAAAACTTTTTTTAAAAACGGATACAAGTCTATCAACTTTCGGATAGTTGTCTCTGATATATTCACAGATTCTGTCTAGAGCATGTGCTACACAAGTAATATGCTGCATATAAGGATATATTTCCTTCAATAGTCTGCCTGTTTTTAACATATCGTATGTGTCAATTTTTATTAGCCATAGGCGATCAATCCATGCAATATGTGGCAACGTGGTACCCCTACTTTCCTTTCCAATGACAGCGACGCGACAATCGACACATGCTCGCAAATACAAGTTAGCACTTAGCAGTAACCATTGGACCACCGACTCGTGTGTTTCTAATGCGTTCAGAAATAATATTTACAAGGATTCGTTTTTCTTTTTCCTTGCAGTAAATGCAGATAATTATTAAGCTGCGTTCACGCTGCATGACACAAACAAAAGCGCAATTCTAATAAAATTAAAAATAAGGTAAATAAAAAAGGATTCTGAAAATAATAATAAACTACTAGATCAGGAGATCGACGCGGCCATTTGATGTTTCCCGTTCGAGTAATAAGACGGCTTTTATTGCAGACTAGATCGCAAAGTGTTCGCAGCTAAACATTGAATGTAAAATCTGGTGGGGAGAAGTGGGAAGATCGGAGAAAATCGTTGTGATGTCGATTGTTGCCGGGATTGGTGATGGACAGTAGGGGTGCCACGTTGCCACGTATTACTTGTATACGTATAAATCGCACGTAAACATTGAATCCCTATACCTAATGAAAATTGACACATACGGTATGTACAGTTGCTACTTCTATGTCGAACAGAAACAACATGCTAATATTTGAAAATAGATTAGAAAATAAAGATGACACCGAAACAAAAGCTAGTAACAGTAGTTTGCTCTCTGTAAAATGGAAGGAAACTAAAGAAGTAATATTAGTTAGTACGAGTAACTGATATTATTGTACAATCACAACAACACAAAGAAGTAAACAAGGAAGCCCAGAAGAAATAAATTGTTCTGAACAGGTTTCTATAACAATTACATGGATAGGGTTTATCTCTTAGATCAAATGATAAATCTGTATAATATACAGGGTGAGTCATCTAAGCGGGTAGGGCCGATTATGCCTTTATGAGTAAAGATATTTCGAAGCGGTTTTTTCCTTGTGATAGCTGTTCATTAGGAGCACATTTTAAAAATATTTTGTATTACACAGAGTGTTCCATAACTTGGTAGCTAACCATAGTTATAGCTTTTTAAATGGAACACACTATATATTATTGCATTTTTGTATTCCCCGTATAATTTTTAGTCAAAAAGTAATAAGATAGTATAGGCCTAAAATCTAAAGTTTTTGACTTATTCCCATTTTCCTGAAAAATTCAATGTTTGTATAAAATTATATTTCTTGAAAACGACGTATTAGATGGACACAATTTTTTGCAGTATTGTTTACAATAACAGGTCCTGAGAGAAGCATGTTTTATTTTTTTACAGTTACTAACTGCATGTGCAGGAAACTGGATTAAAATTACATGACAAGTTTTTGTATAAAAGTCTTTTTTTTTTAAATGGAACACCTTATATATCAGTTCATTTTTGAATTGTTTATTAAATTTCATATCAAAACATGTAAGACGTTAATACTTTAAAAGTGACTATTACTGAGCTACTGTCTTTTATTGATATGCTTTTGTTAGTTTTTGCAAAAAAGTCAATTTTTTCAAATGGAACAGCCCGTATATTATTTCATTTTTGAATTTCTTATTAAATTTTACATCAAAAACATGTAAGACGTTAATACTTTAAAAGTCACTATTACTGAGCTATTGTCTCTTTTTGATATAATTTTGTCAGTTTTGTGGTTTTAATTAATATAGTATAGTACTGACAAAATTATATCAAAATGAGATAATAGCTCAGTAATAGTCACTTTTAAAGTATTAACCTCTTACATGTTTTTGATGTGAAATTTAATAATAAATTCAAAAATGAAATAATATACAGGTTGTTCCATTTGAAAAAATTGACTTTTTTGCAAAAACTAACAAAAGCATATCAAAAAGCGACAGTAGCTCAGTAACAGTCACATTTAAAGTATTAACGTCTTACATGTTTCTGACATGAAATTTAATAAACAATTCAAAAATGAACTGATACACAGGGTGTTCGATTTAAAAAAGTTGACTTTTGTACAAAAACGTGTAATTTTAATCCAGTTTTCTGCACATGCAGTTAGTAACTGTAAAAAAAATAAAACATGCCTCTATTAGGACATCTTTTTGTAAATAATACAGCAAAAAATTGTGTCCATCTAATACGTCGTTTTCGAGAAATATAATTTTATACAAACATTGAATTTTTCTTTCTTTAGATTTTAGGCCTATACTATCTTATTACTTTTTGACTAAAAATTATACGGGGAATACAAAAATGCAATAATAATAGGGTGTTCCATTTAAAAAACTGTAACTATGGTTAGACACCAAGTTATGGAACACTCTGTATAATACAAAATATATTTAAAATGTGCTCCTAATGAACAGCTATCACATGCAAAAACCGCTTCGAAATATATTTACTCATAAAAGGATAATCGGCCTTACCCACTTAGATGACTCACCCTGTATATAGAAAATCACTGAGATGCTAGACGAAAGTGTTTACCGTGTGCTGTCACAATCCGTCACAAATTCTTGAATTGCGTATAAAGAGCGTTAGAACAAAAACATCTTTGTTGCTGCTTTTACCTGAAGCTTTGATAACTTACTAACGGGAAATGACATCGCAAAAACGCCGTGCTCAGTATAGCAGTGTTTCAGAAAACGCATCAACAATGCGGAATGCAAAACCTCTGCCCATATAAAGATCTGCCAGAAAAAAAACATTTATAAAAAGAAAACAGACACAAGAACTATTATTAGTTCTTCATGTAAGATTGTTTTAATTCCAAGTCGTTTTCGGAGTCTCTTCACGAAAATTACATAATAATTATAAGATTGAATACATTACTTTGTTCTGGAGTTGTAGTTGTTATAAAATATTTGAAGCAGATCGTATCTAATGGGATTCATTTATCTTATAGCCCTATTTTACAAACGAAAACATATAAAAGCAAAATTTTTATACATATCAAGTTCTTTCAAATATCTGGCAAATCATTAGTTTCTAACATTATCTAAGTTCAGGGTTTTCTTGTTTAAGGAAGTATTGTGATAAAAAAGTGTTTTAGAAATCCCCCCCCCCCCCCTCTCTCTTTCTCACTCTCTCTCTGTGTGTCTGTCTGTCTACGATAGCGGTCAAGCGGCTATAGCTGTCAATTCCAAATTTTGTATTTACGAGTAAAATCACCCTCTTGAGATCTGATTAGATTTGCAGTAAAATTGGTAAACCAGAAGTAGTAGTTTACTTCAGTCAAAAAATCGATTTTTACCAATATTTTGTCAACTACTAAGTTTAAACAAATTTATAAGAACTCAAAATTAAATTTGAGCAAAATGTTGTTTAAAACAGTTTTTCGAAATTCCTACCGGATGTAGGTCTTTTTTTTACCTTATCGAAAATGAGTATAAAAGTATTTAAAACATAATTTTCAATACCTTTTGTATAAAAAAAAATTCAAAATTCGAATATAATTATAATACTTACTTTTCTCGAATAGCGACTTTTTGCAAATATGTCGTAAATTATGCATTCTATATTTATCAAGAATAAACAAGTATTTATAACTGGTTTTGCAATATCTTTTTGTATGCATGAAATTTAAAAATTCTGACCAGAAGTAACACTTTTACCCTTAGCGAATAGCACCTCTTTCAAATATCTTGCAAAGTATGTATTCTACAGAGATTTATCAAGAGAATAGAAGTACTTAGAGTAGGATTTTAAATAATTTTTGAATAAAAAAAATCTGAAAATTGTACAATTTTTAAACGCTCATGCAAATGCTGTTGTTTGCTGTGCAGGGATTTCATACTTCTAAACCTTAGACTTCTTGTTCCTTTAATCGCTTTCACCCGCAGATGGTTCCAGGTAATCCCAGTTGCTAAACCGGAGGATTAGGAGACCGGAGGCCGACACAGAAAATTACTACTATTACTGTAAGGCCGTTCTCATCTTAGTAGAGGAACAGAGGGCACCTCATGAAATTTCTTTCATTAAATATTGTAAATTAAATTCATTCATTTTTGTCAAATTTAAAAACTTTGTCTTTTTTATTGTTTCAATATACTCTTTATTTTGTTGTTTCACAGCACATAATCCTGAGTGGTGTATTGGTTTGGTTTCTCATTTTTCATAGAAGGTTGTCATCTCTTATCACAAAAATAAGTTGTGCATAATTTACCATGCCGATTTGCAAAAATCAGTATCTCACTAGGTGGCTACTTTTGGAGACCTGACCATGCATAGTCTGAGGGTTCAATAATTATTTCTTTTGCTCTTTTTGAGAACTTTTCTGGATCTTTTCATGAACTAGTGCCTTAACAATGTCTTTCATGAGATCTAATTTTATATACGTGCAAAAGTGGTATTATGATCTATTCCTTTACCACTAAAAGCCGATGTCGGATACTTTCTTCATCTGATATGAAGTTCTGCCGTAGTGATCTTCTGCTTGTTGTAATTGTTTCTGCTGTCACGAATGTCTCGATGACTTAAAAATCAACAGTATTTGGTGTAACCTAATTGCGTATTTAAAATAATTGTAAAAATTATAAAATCGTAACAAATATTCCAAGAATAGTCTTCGTAATTTATCTTCCTTAACAATTTCTTTGAAGTTTTTGGTAGTTTCCCTCATAGAAACTGCATGTTTTATTGGAAGTCCCAACCCGTATTTTGTTATTAACCAGTCAATACTAGCGCTTTTCGATTAATTTGTACTTTGTATATATATGTTGTTCAATTTTGTCTGTTACTGGGTAAACACTTTGTTGATCTTAAATAACAAAAAATGTGTTTTGTATTTTTGAAATAATATAATTATAATTATCAATACTGAAAAGCAATTTGATGTATGAAATAAAGTAAATAAATGTTGAAAAGGCTGTCTTTTATCACACTGATTGTTCTTTCAGGAACATAAAAGTAAAATTGGGCAGGTCGTAAAATATAGCCTTTTCATGTGAAAAGACACGTAATGACCAGTTTTTATGTAATCCATTACGATGAAAGTGAAAGAAAATTTTAAAAGGACCAGCTTAACAAAAGAATTGTAAGCAGCATATATTTTGAACCGAAAATGCACGGAACTTAAGTTCTTTAAATGACTCACCCTATATATTTTTGGATTTTCTTGTACTGATTTAAATTGTCTGTTCAACTGTGTTTTCTTTTTTAAAATTCAGCCAATAGTTTTTGAGTTATTAATTTTTTTTGAAAATGTTTGACCAAAACACGTGTTCAGAAAAAAATCATTTTCACATTGTTTTCAAAAGTAAAAGACATTAACTTTGCTGGTGCTGGTAGCCAAGAAAATTCTGCATCATTTGGTAAAGTTACACTCGACAATACCTCAAAAAACTTTGTTTTTTCAAAGCCTACTTCCTGAAATTATCACATACCAAAAACTTATTTTTTTTTTAAATGGAACACCCAGTATTTTATTGAGGCATTTTGTTCATTTTTTTAATCTCTTTCATTTTTGTTAACAATGTCCTATAACTATCTTTTGTAATTTCTGAGATAATCACTATAGGAGCAATTAGCGGTCAATTAAAGAACTACTAGCGCTGTTGTTCTATGCACCAAAATATTCGCTCAACCAATGGAAGGCAGGAAATTATCACATACCAAAAACTTATTTTTTTTTAAATGGAACACCCAGTATTTTATTGAGGCATTTTGTTCATTTTTTTAATCTCTTTCATTTTTGTTAACAATGTCCTATAACTATCTTTTGTAATTTCTGAGATAATCACTATAGGAGCAATTAGCGGTCAATTAAAGAACTACTAGCGCTGTTGTTCTATGCACCAAAATATTCGCTCAACCAATGGAAGGCAGGAATGGCGCTTGACTTCCTTAGTCTACTTTCAAACAAAGTAAATGTTCAATCCAACTATCCCAAAAGTAAAAATTTTACAGAATGAAGAGATCGCATTTAAATTTTTTAATTCCGGCAATGTCCAGTTGCAGTATTTAATTTGTGACTTTGTTGGCTAACATCGAAATAAAATAAAGGTTATGTTTACTGACATATTTGAAGTTGTCTTCAAAAAGTTTTGAAAATCCGTCCGTAGATAGCGAAGATACTCTCCTCCATTAACATTTTCATCAAAGTAATTAAGTCCAATTATGTAACTACCCACTATTCTTCGCCACAGTTTTAATGACCTACGATTTTGAAAGTTTACAGGTGTGATAAAGTGGGGGGTTTTATGTGTTATAATAACGGAAATTGTACGATGAACGTATTCACTTGAATAGAAGGTGGCTTCGTTGGTAAACAACAAAAAAATTGAGAAAGCCAGGATAATTTATCTGCTGCCAATTGACAACAATGTAAGCGATTCTGAAAATTTCTTTCATCTAACCCTGTGTATGTGAATTTCATGTTTCCCAATTATTCTGGATTCTCAAATTTGACTTACATCTAACTGACGACTAATTTTCGTAGTACTAGTATGGGGATGTTCGACTACACTCCCAAATACCATAAACGTCTTATCCTCACCAGTTATTGCTTTTTCCGCTCTTTCTTTCATATTCAATATTTTCTGTTCACTCAAACCGTCCACTTTATACTTTTGAAGGTTTCTGGCTTCGGTTGACTTCTACCAGGGATCGCTGTGCATAAAGTCTGGATGCTAGCAAAGAGTTTGTTTCAGATTCACCCAAAACGTCAATCATATCTATTATCTCTTCATAAGAATAATTCATTTGGATGATAACTAATAGCCATGCTTTTATAAGTTTGAGAAAAATGTATACCTTTCTTTAACAGTTGACTCAATCAGTCAGCCGCATTCCAGCTTTTATTGGACGCATATTTGGGTGCATAGAACAGCACCCGTAGTTCCTTAATTGCCCGCTAATTGCTCCTATAGTGATTATCTCAGAAATTACAAAAGATAGGTATAGGACATTGTTAACAAAAATGAAAGAGAATAAAAAAAGGAACAAAATGCCTTAATAAAATACTGGGTGTTCTATTTAAAAAAAATAAGTTTTTGGTATGTGAAGATTTCAGGAAGTAGGCTTTGAAAAAACAAAGTTTTTTGAGGTATTTTCAAGTGCAACTTTACCAAATGATGGCGAATTTTCTTAGCTACAAGCACCATCAAAGTTAATGTTTTTACTTTTAAAAACAATGTCAAAATGATTTTTTTCTGAACACGTGTTTTGGTCAAACATTTTCAAAAAAAATTAATAACTCAAAAACTATTCAGTCAATTTTGAAAAATAAAAAACAGTTGAACAGAGAATTTAGAGCAGTACAAGAAAATCCAAAAATATATGGGGTGAGTTATTTAAAAAGTATAAGTTCCGTGCATTTCCGGTGAAACCGGAAGTGCGTCAGGGCTTAAAGTATTTTTACAATATGCGCCACAAGCAACCATGGATCCTCCGCTGATTGTTTTTTCTTTTATTTCAAACGCAAAAGAGCAATCGAAGAAGCGGCTACTAATGAGTCACCCTGTATACGTATATGTAAATATATTCGTTTTTACATCTTACTTTTTACATACTTTGAATGTATTCTTAAAACAACAAAATCTATCCCGGAAAGTCCATTTTAGTTTATTTTTACATTGTATTTTAAACTATTTATCTTCACAATTAGTTAACTAGTTTATGTATACCCAAGCACTACTATAGGTGAAGTAATTTCTGTGAAAAGATTTAATCTCATCTCATTAATTGCAACTACTTCTATAAATATTTACGAAAGCACTGAGTATTATCTAAATTGATGTACAAAATGTATGCAATTCTCCAAAGCGTTTTATTCTCATGTAAAGTTTATTTTTAGTTAAAGTAAAGTTATGTTTACGCGGCAAACTGAAAACACTTTCTTTTTGTAATTCAAAATCTTTATTTTAACAAATGGAATGGAAAACAAATGTATTAAATTCCGATTGTCTTACATCCGTTTATTTGGTTGAAAGATAAGATTCGTTCTTTTACTTTCTTATACGTAGTATAAGGAAGTATTGTGATGATGAAAATTTTCGACCTCCAGATTTTTGCAGATGTCCCTTGATTCCGAAAAAGTGATTTTTAAAAAATGTCCGTGTGTGTGTGTGTGTGTGTGACCACGATAGCGGTCAAACAACTATAGAAATCAATTCCAAATTTTGTATTTACGAATATAATCTCCCTCTTGAGAACTGATTAGATTTTTAGTGAAATCGGCAGACCAAAAGTAGTATTTTACTTCAGTGAAAAGATTAAGTTTTGCCAATTATTCGTCAACTATTAAGTTTAAACAAATTTATAAAGAATTCAAATGTACTCAAAATTAAATTTGAAAGAAAAATGTATCAGAAAAGTTTTTCGACATTTCTACCGGAAGTAGGTCTTTTACTCTTATTGAAAATCAGTTTTTTGCGAATATCTCGCAAGTCATGCTTTCTAGGCAGGTACATTACGAGTATGAAAATATTTAAAACAGAATTTTAAATATCTTTTGTATAAAAAAACAATGCCCACTTGAAGTTAGACTGTATTCAGTAGTTAGACATTTGATTCTAATAATATTAATAATAATAATATAGTAGAAGAGTGAGTGGCCATAACTTTGATTTTTTTTATTTAAATAAACTACTACTTTCTGTTTACCAATTTCACTAGAAATCTAACCAGTTTTAAAAATATAAGGTTTGGTATTGATAGCTGTAGCAGATTGGTCGCTATCGTGGTCGGAGAGGAAAATAGAGAGAGAGAGAAGAGGTTTTCAAAAAAACACATTTTTGGTATCAGGGGACTTCAAAACGTAGACATCTCCAAAAATCTCGATGTCAAAAATCACAATACTCATTATCAACTACTGCGGGAAATACTGGCCTTAAAAAACGGGAGGATTACTACTGCAGCATATACAGAGAAGAAATGACACTATCAAAAAGCAATGTTTTGTATAAAATCTAATCAAATCTTAAGAGGATTGTTATATTCTTAAATACAAGTCTTGGTATCGATCGCTTTAGCTATTTGGCCCCTATCGAGTTCAGAAGGAGAGATAGTGGTATACAAATATTTGCAAGGAAAAACAAGCAAGGCAAAACGTGGATATCTGCAAAAATCTCGATGTCAAATATTTTCAGTTTATATTGTTTGGGTTGTTACTTGTTTATAGAACGTTTGCTTTTTTTTTGAAAATTTTTTGAAATCTGAAGAAAACATCTTGAATTAAAAACCAATTTAAACTGATTTGAAAATAATTTTGCTTAAGTAACTCTTAGCTATGTATTAGAATAATGTTCAAAGATTATGTCCCTGACAAATAAAATTTAAAATTGATTTATATAATGTTAATAACTTTATCGACGACTAAACAATAAAGTATGTATTATATTAATCAATATTGGCTAATAATAACACTCATAATACCCGTAGGGAATAATGAAATGCGACCAGTGAATAATGGGCCATAACGTTACCATTATTCACTGCATTCCGCCAATAAGAACATATAATGGGCCATAACGTTACCATTATTCACTGCATTCCGCCAATAAGAACATAACGTTCCTAACGTTGTCATAGTAACGATAGACAAGTCCGGCCATTTTACTGACTGCCTAACCATCAAACGTCATATTGATATAGTAATCTGACATTTTCGTTTACTTATTTTGATTTTTTTTTGTAATTTTCAGTTAGTCGTCGATAAAGTAGTGTATACTAACTCGCAATAATGACTATTATTCCCTCGAGCTGAGTTACTCCCTCGCCGCTTACGCGGCTCGGGAGTAAATTCAGCTCTCGGGAATAATAACTGTCATTATTGACTCGTTGTATAAACTACTATTATCATTATTTTCTATTTCAAAACAAAGGTCAGTAAAGGAAATGTACCAATATATTTCAAGTACTTCCTAATAACATTAAACCATAAAGCGAATATTTATAGAAAATTATAATTAATTCTCATTATAGTAAGAAATGTTTAAATTTAATATTTAGCCTTAAATTTTCACTTAATTCATGCTCAAACTTACAATCTTAGTAAAATTAATTGAAATTTTATCTACTGCCCGAAATTTTCACATTACTTACATTTATACAATTTAGAATTCCCGGGACAGAATTTACTGTGCTTAAAACAAAACTTAATACGCAACAATCCTCGCTAAACTAAAATACAGTAAAATGTGAAACTTCGATAAGACAAGGCCGCTTCAGTTAAGCTTGTTCCTTGTCAACTTCCATCATACATAGTAACATAAACTTTCTATAAACTAAACTTCCGCAAAGAAATAAATCCATCAGGAGTCATAAACATATACAATATTCCTTTAAACATAACTACACACACATACACACAAATATATATGTATGTACTGATTTTATATGTGGTTAATATACAGGGTTAGTTAAAAGTATGGAGACGGCGATTTATTGTCGTTAATATTCATTTTAGAGAATTATGTTCAATATAAAAGTTTGTTAGGATATTTTGATCTACATTTGAGAATATTTGATTTTTTTTTCTTCAATTGTTTTTTAGTTACGCCTATCCGCGCAGTTTTTTTAAATGGGAACTAGTGAATTTTACTCTACCATTCGATAGAGAATTTTTTTCTCTTTACAATGATATTTTTGTTTTTTTTAAATTCATTTTAATAACTTTTACAAGAAAAATTAAACAAATTAATAACAAAGTAAATTAAAGTAAGTGTTCAAATTGTCGTCCATTAGTAATTTGACAATGACCCAATCGATTTACAAAACCCCGAACAGAGTTCTGTAAAAAATCTCGGGGAATTTCTTGTATCGTTCTGGTAATTCGGATTTGTAAATCGTCGACGTTATCGGGCTTATCTTCGTAAACTTTGTTTTTTACGTATCCCCAAAGAAAAAAATCTAAAGGACTTAAATCTGGCGAACGGGCTGGCCATTCAATGGTTCCTCGTCTTCCAATTCATCTTTGGGGAAAAACGTTGTCCAGATATTGACGAACATTTACACCATAATGTGGTGGGGCGCCATCTTGCTGAAACCAGATACTGTCATTGGGCAGGTGTTCATTGTTTTCATGTGGATAGAGCGTAGCACAAGCAGGTATTATTTCATTTTGCAATAACTGCAAATACAGACCCGAAGTTAAATTGCTATTGATGAAAAAGGGACCGATAATATGACCGCCAAGAATGCTAACCCAAACATTAACCTTTTGGGGGTACTGCGTATGGTGCTCCAAAAACCAAAAGGGATTTTCCGATGACCAGTATCTGCAGTTATGTCTGTTTACTTCACCGGTAAGGCAAAAAGTAGCTTCGTCAGAGAAAAGAATATTGTTGACAAAATTTTCATTATTATTGCAAATATTTAACATTTCTTCAGAAAATTGTAATCTCCTATCAAAATCATCTTCTGTTAACTCGTGTACAAGGTGTACCTTATAAGGTTTATACTTTTCACTTTTTAAAAATGACACGATCGATGACTGCAAAATATTGAAATTGGCCGCTAATTGATTGGTTGATAAATGGGGATCTTCAGATACAGCCAATAAAATATCCAGTTTGTTATCATCGCTTGTTGCTGTTCTAGGTCTACCACACCTTAGCAAATCTTTAACGCTACCAGTTTGTTCAAAGCGTCTTAAAGTTTTACCAACAACGGATTTAGAAATTGGATTTCTATTTGGATGCGTATCATTAAATAAATTACAAACGTCTTGTAAACTTCTGCGTCTATCTCCATAACCCAACATCATAAGTATTTCAATTCGTTCATGTTCACTTAAACTCGCCATTGTTAATATTAACAGCAACAAATTGCACAAATGAATTATTTCTGTCAAAGATTTGACGTACACAATAACCACTGATAAAATTATGTCGCTCAAGTTTGTTTATCGCATCGCTTCTGTCTATCTGCGATGTACCGAACATCTGTGAAACACTTGAACCGGCCTTTTCTTATAAAAAAGTTATTAAAATGAATTTTAAAAAAACAAAAATATTATTGCAAAGAGAAAAAAATTCTCTATCGAATGATAGAGTAAAATTTACTAGTTCCCATTTAAAAAAATTGCGCGGACAGGCGTAACTAAAAAACAATTGAAGAAAAAAAAAATCAAATATTCTCAAATGTCGATCAAAATATCCTAACAAACTTTTATATTGAACATAATTCTCTAAAATGAATATTAACGACAATAAATCGCAGTCTCCATACTTTTAACTAACCCTGTATATTCACTTATATCATGTTCTTTGCTGTATTTGTTAATACACATGAATCGCACATACGTATATACACATATACATGCACGAAAGATTTCTTGAAATTAGCGGCATTTATATATGAAAACAGAAAATTAATTGTTTTATATCTATTAATTAATGAACTTAAGGAAAAGAATGCACCATCACCGAGGACTAGTTGCGCAACTGCTATTCAATCCGGCATCTGATGCCTACTTATTTTTAAAGATACGAAAACTATGCATTTAAAAATTTTAGAATATGTAAGTACAAATACGAATTGGTATTAAAATAATTTAAAAAATTAAAGTAATTTTCAATTATAGAAAATAGTAATAGCAAAAACGTAAAAATTTTTAACTGCTGCCTACGCGACAGAAATTCTGTGATTATTTGGAATGTCAGTTCAATAATAAATTCCCTATGATTTTCACGTGAAATATTGTACATTTGATATAAAATTCTGAAAGCTGAAATGCGTAGAATTATACAGAAATTTTATGCACGCAATATTTCAAGGAGCGGGTTTTATAATGTATAATAAATAAGAAATTGACAAAAACAACAAATTAAGAAATGCAAATAATAGAAAAACCTATTTATTTTTAATATTTTTGAAGATAAGTGTAGTTTACTTTTATGGCAAAATAGTTCTTTTTTTAATGTTCTTTCTAACCAAGTTTTACAAAACAACTTTGATTAAACAGTACTATACCCTACCTCAAAATAAGAAGGAATGATTCAAATATCCCACCAAAACCCAGAGCACATAGCTTATAATGTAGTAAACAATTTGATATGACATCTACGAGGTAGGCGCCATAAATTCTCGGCCTGATATACAAAAAAGAAACTTGGAACAATGTAAGAATTTTTATTTTTTAATGTAATCTTCCCTAACTTCTATACATTTATTACAACGATTAATTAATTATTCGATACCCTTGTAAAAATAATCTGAAGTTTTTCCGTCAAAATGTTCTATAACATCTGCTTGCAACCCACTGTCGTCCTTAAAACTACGTCCCCTAAGGCCTTTTTTTTAAATTAGAAAACAAAAAAAAATCACAAGGAGACATATTCTTGGAAGCCGCATTCGCGGATGGCAGCTTGTGAAATAGCGGCAGTATGGACGGGAGCATTGTCGTGCAATAATAGCACACCTTTTGTCAATTTTCCACGAGGTTTTGCACGAACACTGTCTCTTAATTTATGCAATATAGACGCATAATATGTGCCGTTCACACTTGTTTTGCGCTCTTTAAAGTCAATTAGCAAAGTGCCCTCACAATCTCAGAATTTTGTGACCGTCACCTTTTTCGTTGATTGAACGACTTGCGCCTTTCTGGGACGAGGTTCATCAGGTTGCCGCCATTCCATGGACTCCCTTTTCGATAGAGGATCGTAAAACAGAACCATTGCTTCACCTCTGTGACAATGGACTACAAAATCGGTTTTGGGTCGTCTCCACAACTCCACAAATGTATAAAAACGACTACGCACATTCGACTCGACGTTCACGTTGGAGAGCAGAAACAAGTGGCGGTACCCATCTAGCACTAATTTTATTCATACCCAAATGGTCATGGAGAATTCGGCGAACACTTGTTTCGAAAATGCTTGTTGTTTCTTCACTTTCAAACGACGATTTTCTAGCACTAAATGTTCAATAATTGAAATTTGTTGGGGTGTTATCACTTCAATTGGTCGACCCGACCGATCAGCATCTTCCAGGGATTGTTATCCGAAACGGAAACATTTTGCCCACTTTTTTATAGTTGAATACGAAGAAGATGAATCAACGTAAGCGCCGTCTAAACGTTATTTAATGTGATAAGGTGTATGCCCTTCTTTTGTTAAAAATTTAATGACCGCACGGTACTCAATTTTTGTTACTTCAGACATTTTCGTGCGCTAGTCACGTTGGTTGGCTGGTTACAAAAAACTACTAGACCTCGAACCATCATATTTATAGTGTACACCTCGCGTATGTGCATACATGACGTGACGGAGTTTAAACACATTTGAACCTGTATAAACCTGTCAGGCCGAGAATTTATGGCGCCTACCTCGTTAAATAGTCGAGAATGTTGTTTGTTTGCAAAAATGTAAACTACTCTTAAAATGTATTATGAAACTATATCAAAAATACAATTACAATGTTATAAATATACAAAAACTACCTGCAGAATAAGTCACTTTCACTGTCAGTATTTCCAACACATACAACAAGTGTTTCTACGATATCATCCACATAATTAGCCAGCATTCTTTTTTTCTAAGTAGATAGCCTTTGTACTCTACGTGAATGATTGAATGATATGCATTGTCTATGACTATTACTTCAAAAATTATAGTATTATAATTTTATCTTGGTAGTCAGATATGTTTCTGCATTTGAAAAAGCAAACTGCACACCATTTGCAGGATAGTGTTTTTGACACATCTAATTTTTGTAGTTGCAAAGGTCAGCCCATTCGTTCTTCAGAAGATGTTAGTTCGCTTGTTTCTGTCCATTCTTAATATTGATAGTAATACTCTTATCTTACTTAGTGTTTTTGAGATGTTTATTAGAATTACTATTGTTCCCATTTTATGAATTTGTAGCATGAACATTTCGTACAAATTTAGAACCATTGACGCTGTTTTGGTGGTGAATTTAACGGTTTGCTTAGTCCTGCCTGATCACTAATGTTCGTGACGTACTTAAATGTACAAATTGTATTTAATAATACAGTAGAATATAATAAACCAAAGCAAAAATGTAAGAAAATGTCACAAGTTATGGCTTGGTTATGTTATAAAATATGGCGGATATCATGTACTTGTTTTTCCATATTAAACTTGCTTACGCAAAAACTAATGGAATCTGTTAAAAATATGTACAATTTTGGCGATATATTTGAATCACTTCTCCTTATTTTAAGACATGGTATAGGTTTCTTGTAATGCATGAACTTTTCTTTTCTTTAAAGTTTTCTATCAAATCAATAATCATATAATTTCCCATTTATCTCAAATTTACTTAGACGGGCGGGGCTGTATAATATAAATAAAATAAAAAAATCAAACCCTGTCTAAAGCTTTGAATACATTTTTCGTAATAGCAGGGTGAAATAAGATCAGACTGGGTTAGATAAATATTCGTATAGTCCACACATTATGTTCTGGATATGACAACAATGATCGAATACATTTTTTTTCTCGTTCATCGCGAAAAAGCTAATATGCTTGCCAGATATACGATACAGTAGTATATGATATATTGCTATGTCAACATAATATATATAAATTACGTATGATAAATCCCCGTTGTTAAATTCTTATTCGGGAGCTTCGTTAATATGTACATGTCTGTCAGATACAAAATGTCAAATATTCCTATCGTGTGTATAGTGGGTACATACACAGTGTGGAAACCACTTATGGAATAAATTCAGTAACTTACAAACTAATGACATTTGTCGAAAACGCTGAAACAGGTCAGTTTTTATTTTAAATTGCGCTGGTTTTAAATCACTGCACCTATTAGTGACGTCATCTTCTTTAGAGCTGTGACGTCATACGCATTTTTTTTTAATAGAATGCAATATTTTTTTATAAATTCGTAGATAGTACTATTAAATACCTTTTCAATGAACTAACACAAGTTAACTTTATTTTCAACAGTTTTTGAGATTTTTACATTTAAAAAAAAATAAAAAATTAAAAAAAAAACAACACGAAAAAACTGTGTGATGAAATTGATAGCACCTGACGATAGTAGAATACAAGAAAGATAGTAATTTTGCTTTGATCAAAAAAGAATAAATTAGTAAACTTTGACGTTTTTATAATTGTTGTTGTTGTGGTTGGAACGTAAAAATGTAAAAATCTCAAAAATTGTTGAAAATAAAGTTAACTTGTGTTAGTTCATTGAAAAGGTATTTGATAGTACTATCTACGAATTTATAAAAAAATATAGCATTCTATTAAAAAAAAAATGCGTATGACGTCACAGCTCTAAAGAAGATGACGTCACTAACAGGTGCAGTGATTTAAAACGTGCGCAATTTAAAATAAAAATTGACCTGTTTCAGCGTTTTCGACAAATGTCATTAGTTTGGAAGTTACTGAATTTATTCCATAAGTAGTTTCCACACTGTATATGTAGCAAAATTGTCTCTGTACAGTATGTAAATATTTAAGTGAAGCATTTTCAGTGAATAATTTTTGTGAAAAATAATGATTAAGCTAGGAAATTCTATTTCGTTTTTATTACAGTCTATCTATCTCATAGTAATCATCAACAAAGACCTATAAACTGCCCACAAAACTCCAAAATATATGTGTGTATATATGACTACTGATGAGTATAATAAGCGAGTTTTATTGGGACATAAATGAAAACTCGAACTTTACTGAAAAAATATTTTTTTTAACAAAAATATAAACGCACTCACAACTCCTAAAATTCAAAGTTAACACACTAATAAAATATACCTTTCCAACTTTTGCTTTTGTCAGACTACAACCCCTAAAAAAATATTAACCCAGCGGAACTTATCCGATTTTGACTATAAAGTATTGCCGCAAAGGATTCGATCATATAATACCATAATGCCTCAGCGAACATAATAAATGACACACATTACGTCCATTCATGGAAAGAATAAGGAGCTGAATTCGGAACTCGAGGGAAAGTTTCATTCATTTGGACTTGATTTTTCTGGGATTTCAATGGATGTGCATTGAGTTCATAACTTCCGGTACAAATAGGTACCAGCACAAAAGTGATTTTTTTTCTCCTTTCTATTTGAAAATATCCACAAAAAGAAATTTTCAATATTAAATGGTTTAATTGGTACTTAATTATAAAATTAATCATTAGACTAGATGTGATATTATAATTAAAGAACAATTAGTGAAATAATAAATCTTGAAAACATAATGAATTTGTGAAGAAAAAATATAGTTTAATATTGCATAATTTTGAGTATTAGTGTGTATTTTAACAGTAATATTTTATAAATAAATAAAATAGTTTATTGATTATTATGCAAGAAACGATGTAATAATAATTATAAGTTCAAATCAATTAAGAAAATTAAGAGATGTCGTTCTGATATTCAAATAACACTAATAAACACACATTTTGTGATAGAGAATTTTTTAGGTGTGTCTTATATCTAAAAAGAAATTGGAAAACAGAATTTGTCCATCTGCCACGAATTTTCAGTAACATCGGTAAGTACTTAGGTAAGTGTTTGTGTTCTATATAACGTGATTTATATTTATAACTGTACTGTGATTGACTGTGAAATAATCTTCTTCTTCGTGGCACTACAATCCCATTTGGACCTGGGCCGCCCATATTTTCTGCCTCCAGGCATCTCGCTGCCTTGCTGTTGCCTTCCAATTAGGCGCTTTCAGTAAGTGTTTAGCGTCCTCCTCAATGTTGTCCACCCATCTCTGTCTTGATCGTCCTCTTTCCCTGGCGCCCTCCATCTGACCTATATACCTTCTATGGGATTCGGTCCTCGCCCATTCCTTCTAGGTGCTCCGCCCATTTCAATCTTTGTAATTTAATAAATTCGACAATATCTGGTTGTTTGTACTTCTGCATTAATTCAAAGTTTTATCCGATTCTTCATTCCCCATCCTCCATCACCGGGCCATATGCATATTTTCCTTAGGATTCGCCGTTCCCATCTTGCTAGTAGCTCCTCTGAGTGCTTAGTGATTGTCCACGTCTCACTTCTTGGTTTCACTGGCAGTAATTTGGTCTTTGTTTCATTGACCTTCAGCCCGATCTTACTGGCTTGTGTTTCTAATTTGTTAAACACGTCATTGATTTCTCGTTCTGTTCTGGCCACTAGATTAATATCATCTGCATAGGAGATTATCTGATGTGACTTGCGCATTATTGTGCTGTCAAGGTTCTCACTGGCATTTTTTATTGCATTTTCCAGTACAATGTTGAACAGAATCGGTGCAAGTCCATCTCCCTGCCTCACACCTTTGGTGGTTGAAAACCGTATTCTCACTACGGCCTACGAGTCTGTCATTGATGTTCTGGTTAATCTAACCAATTTGCCAGGTATGCCAAAAGCTTCCATTACATCATATACCCTATTCCTGTCTATACTATCATAGGCTTCCTTGAAGTCAATGAATAACTCATAGATTGGTACATTATATTCCCATGCTTTTTCCAGTATTTGCCGAGTGGTGAAGATCTGGTCAATGCTTGATCATCCCTCTCTGACACCTGCCTGATGCTCCCCTATGATGTTCTCTCCATACTCTGTTATTCTTTATCGCAGTATACTTGCGAATATTTTATATGTTATACATAGTAGCGATATTCCTCTGTAGTTCTTATGTTTGTTCCCTTTTTTGTAAATGGGGCATATGATCGCCGTGAACCATTCTCTTGGCATTCTTTCTTCTTTCCATATCTCCATGATCAATTTGTGTATTTGTTTGGCTAGTGGCTGTGAAGTAATAAGTAAGTATAATGCTTTGGCAGTGTGTAAACCATGTCAATCGTTTTTGTTATGCGTGTGAATTATTAACCTTTAAATCGCAAAAACGTAGTTTCATATTATTTTGGTCGCCCAATTCTTGTGCATTATTTTAATATTAATTATATCCTATAAAATATAATAACATTATATATACAATATTATAAATTCATCTTAACTAGATAATATTAATATGTACCTATATTTAATTTAAATACATACCTACTTCTTTGCGTTTTAGTATAAATATATGTAAATATTTAGACAGTTCCAAAATTTGTATAAAAAAAAATATGTTTAAATTCCATGTAAGATTGCATATCAAATTATTACATCCCTGGGCAACTAGGACGAATAGCGATGTTTAATGGAAATACTTAAACAACAACAAACATAATTTTCTTCTTATTTTTTTGTGAAACTTATATTTTCAGGTTCCCTCCTACCAACCTCATAGAAAGATATACGAAAATATGTATCTATGCACACAATTGTAAAACAAATAATGTATACATATGGATGGTAAATCATTTCAGTAGAAAATGAAGATCGTATACTTATCAACAAATGTTTTTGGATGTAGCTTTTTCCCAGTATAATTTATTAATTTGAAAAGATTACAAAACAATTTCGTGTTCGTGGGGCGATAACCGAACATAAACATTGATCTTTCATCTATAGTCTGTTTCAACAGTAGAGACATTAAAAGCTCTTGTAGACTATAGTCTTCCTTTATTAATTTAAGTAGTTTGAATTATAATACATCATGAAAATTCTTGAAAAGCTGCAAAATTTAGCAGGAAACAAAAAATTGTAGACATAAAGCAATAAAAGCGATGATAAAACATTTGATCACTAACACATACTGTGGAATTCCAAAAAGCATAATTCAATAAAGCCATAAAATCATTCCTAACTGACTGTAACAAAATCTAGTGTTTGAAATACTGCTTGTCAATGCTTCATTCAGAAGGAATGGTTGTTGGTACATCTATTTTGAAAACATGGAATACTACCGTACATTCATATTGACAAGAAATGGGTTTATGTAAAAAGAACATCTAGCAAATGCTGTCATATCAACGATGAGATGGAATGTAATGTTTTTTGGATGCTGTTGCTCGTCCACGGCGGTTTGATGAGGAATTGGATATTTGGCCATTTGTAAAACAAGAACTAGACAAACGTGACGTAAAAGCCAACCAGTTGAGACTTTAGAAAGAAAAATCATTGTATCGGTGATAAGTCTAAGCATAAGTATGATAATGAAAAACTTTTTCCTACAATTGAAGCTAAATGGGTGCCGTCTAATCAAAATAGTCCTATCCTATTTTAATTCAACAAGACGAAGCTAAACCGCATTTTGATAATAACACTTCAATAATGCTGTTAGAGCATCGTTTGTACTGATAGTCTCATAAATTTGTTGAGTCAAACTCCTAACTGTCCCGACACCAATCTGCTAGATCTTGCCTTTTAATATCAAAACATGCTTATACGAATTAATACGTGCATGTAGCTTTTCGAACAACATTCAGATACGTGTTTCCATCTCACACAGATCTTGTCAGTGGACGATTGTGTTGTCCCAATGCCTGTAAAGTTAGACCACCCGCATATACGATTAGGTCGACTTGCTACCAAATGTCTATAAAAAAATTCCAGCAACATCTTCGACCTAAACGGAACGACGCAAGGCAGCGTTGATTATCAGCTGTTAAGCTACCATAAATTAGCAACTGCAGATTTGTGTGCATTCAGTAACTTTCAAAAAGGTGGCCTGCGTTATTATGACATGTTACAAATAAGTTTACTTGTATGTAAGTTTGATGGAAATACTTATACCCCATTTAGGCAACAAAACACCACCTTAAATTGCATATGGAGTACGTCCAAACAACTTAAGCAAAACATTAATATTTAGGCTAGTTTAGTAACACAGTTTCTTTCAAAACACTTATTTTAGAAAAAAAGGAGCATTATATTATGAGCATTGTATATATGAAAAGTAATTCAGAAATCCATAGATTTATTTCTCCATTTTGTCAAAAGTCCCTACTTGTAACTTATCACCAGTTGCTTAATAAATTGTCACCGGACATCCGGATTTAATTAATTTAAATTATAAGAGTCACTCAAGCATTTTCTCATTAATCACTCTTGTTAGTAGACCGCAAAGCTCTGCCTTTGCTTTAATAATCATGATATAATTAAAATATAACAATTCATTATGAATTAAATAAGTATAATATTCTTCTGAAATTCATGAACTTGTAAAAGTATATATTACTATTCCGCATCTAAAAATTTCTATATGAGAAACTTAATTAAAAAGTTTCACTGTTTGTATGAAATAAATATTCTTGAAGACAGGAAATGACTGCAACTTAAGCTTGTGGTTTATGTTCTTTCGTCAACATGAAATATTGACGTAATTTCGGAGGGAAAATGTTCCTTTCTCTATTTGCAACTTTAACATTACATAAACGTAAAAATAATATTACTTTTCTTGGGCTTGGTTTTCAGTGGCTATTGAGTATAATATTCATTTAAGGCAGTGAATTTCAATAATAAAACTGAAGGTTAGAAAAATGGAACTCGCTTGCAATAATGTTTACCGAACGATTACAGAGCTTAACTGACTCTAGACATGACAGAGAAAGTAGATTGACATTAACTAAGATAAATTACTGTTTTTTCATTACTGAACTAGCAAAATGCTTCGTCAAGGTAAGCGATTAGTGACAATACAATTACAAGAATGAAAAATACATACTTGCACTAAAGGAATTCAATTTTAATATAGAGTACATTGAATTCTCAGCACTGAATTAACCTACGTTTTTGCCCCACATTTTTCGGAGATTTTCTACAGAGCTGTGATACAATTTTCCCCTCGATTAGATGACGTTAAGCAGTAAAAAGAAATTATGATTGCAGTCATAATAGTCATTCTGACTTGAAAATGAAGAATCTACGATCAAAATGTGCGATACAATAAAAAAAAATTAAGTGTGGCCACCACACCACTTTCTTATACGTATGAGCGTTTCAAACAATAAAATTTTAAGAATTTTTTTTAAACAAAACTTATTCAAAATCCTATGCTAAGTACTTTCATTCTCTACAATTGTTTCACCCTACTAGGTCTTCATCAGGTGATGAATATTATAATATTCATCACCTGATGAAGCCCTAGTAGGGTGAAACAATTGTAGTGAATTGAATAAAACTGTTTTGAACTCAATTTGAATTTATTTCAATTTTTACTTGTAAATTATGGAGTTTCAACACGTATCTCCGTCTTCAATCAATTACTTTCATTCTCTTAATAAATCGCTATAGAATGCATACTTTGCAAGATATTCCAAAAAAAGTGCTACTTCCGGTCCGAATTTTGAAATTTCATACAAAACATATTGCAAATCCAACTCTAAATACTTTTGTACTCTTAATAAATATATATAGAATACATAATTTACGACATATTTGCTAAAAATCGCTATTCGGTAAGAGTAAAAGTGGTACTTCCTGTGCGAATTTTGAATTTTTTTATACAAAAGATATTTAAAATTATAATCTACATACTTTTATACTCGTAATGTACCTGCCTAGAAAGCATGACTTGCGAGATATTCGCAAAAAACTGATTTTCGATAAGAGTAAAAGACCTACTTCTCGAAAAACTTTTTTAAGACAATTTGTCTCAAATTTAATTTTGAGTACATTTGAATTCTTTATAAATTTGTTTAAACTTAGTAATTGACGAAATATTTGCAAAATTCGATTTTTTCACTGAATAAACTACTACTTCCGGTCAACCAATTCTACTGAAAAACTAAACAGATCTCAAGAGGGAGATTACACACGTAAATACAAAATTTGGAATAGATATCTACAGCGGTTTGACCGCTATCATGGTCACAGACAGACAGACACACAGACACACAGACACACAGACATTTTTTAAAAACCACTTTTTTGGTATCAGGGGATTTCAAAACGTGGACATCTGCAAAAATCTGGAGGTCGAAAATTTTCATCATCACAATACTTCCTTATACTACGTATAAGAAAGTAAAAGGGCAAAATTATTTACGTTTAAAAAATTCAATTATATCTCTAACGTGCATTTAAAGTTATTTTTGCAACCAAATATTTGCTTGTGGTGCTTGGAGTTTCTAATTAAACGTTTTAAGTTCGCTTTATTTACAATTAATGGTTAATTTATTCAGTACTTCGGGCTTGATGCGTCACCTGTTAATCCATATATGTACTCTATTTTCCAGTTGAGTACCTAATTTATCTTTCGTTTTCTTTTGTATTTTATTAGTTATTCATTTATCTATTTCTATTTTAATTAATGGCAAACTTCACATTTATATAAGCACAGTGGGGGGTTTACCTAAGAATGTAGGGCGCATATAGCCTTTATCTCGGCCTATTTGCACATTTACCTTCTTAGAAGAAACACGAAGTGTATTTTCAGTTTTCAATAAGAGTGGTTGAGTTATCACTTTTTAAGGATCTCTAGCAAGTCTTAATTATTTGGATCCTTTGTGGAAAATTAGTTTCGATGGTTGAGTGGATGATAAATTAAAAGTTTAGGATCCTGCAGGAGACATCGTCATTTTGTTTACGTAACGTACAAACCAATTGATTCCTAATTCCTCTTGAAATTGGGTTTTGCTTACGGTGCTCTACCAATCCATCAAATATCGCCATTTTTGCTTTCGGTTCCCCCTTGAGCACATGACACCTCTCTAGAATCTGAATGGTGTGGCATCTTAACCTACTCCAAGCTAATGGTATTACGAACTCAAATGGTAGATTGCTTGACTTAAATTGCCGGACAATTGTAGCTAGGGATTTTTCTCCTTTCGTGCCAGAAGACATTCACCATCCCGCACTTACTGTAACTGTGGAGGTGGACTCTACTGCCAGGACTGGGAACTTTGTGTGAAACGATAATGTACGATACAACTTCCGTAAGGCGGATTTGGCTTCTTTATATCTTCATTTACAAAATACTGACTGGTCTTTCCTGGATACCTATTCTAATGTATATATGGCGGTAAAGGCGTTCTATGACGGTCTTTATTATAGTTTAGATTGTTTTGTACCTCAGTTCCGAACATCTAAACGTCATTATCCTTAGTGGTTTACTGGTGAAATTAGGCAGCTAATCCATAGGAAGGAATTTTATTTCAAAAAATGGAAATCTACAAAATATTTATATTATTTAAATGAATTCAGAAGAGTGAGACATCTGGTGAAGAATAAGGCGCGGGCTGCTTATAATACACACAGGACTCGGGTGGAATCAGAAATCACAACTAATCCAAAGATATTTTGGAGATTTATAAATGCCAAGCGTTCATCAACCAGAATTCCAGGACATATGCACTGCGGCGATGATGACCACACTCGGCCGTTGGAAATAGTGAATGGATTTGCGTTGGAATTCTCTAAAACCTTCCAAAATAATATGTCTTTTCTTAGAACTTTGCTGAGTAATCATCCTTCTTTTGGTATTGACTGCGTTCATGAGAGTGAAGTGAAACATAGTGCACTAGATTAAAATCTGACTTTACCTCAGGAAACAATAACATTCCGAGCTTTTTGGTGCGGGACTGTGCTTTTATCTTAGCTACACCACTTATAGTATTATTCAACTTAATATTAAAAACGAGTACGTTCCCAAACTTCTGGAAGATCAGCAGACTTGTTCCGGTTTTCAAGAGTGGTGAGAAATAATAAGTAAAAAATTATTGACCGATAAGTATTTTGACTAACTTCAGTAAAGTGTTTGAGTACATATTATACACTAGAATATTTAATAACATAAAATCTGTTTTGTCTTGTCTTTACATCAACATGGATTTGTCTCTGGAAGATCTACAATTACAAATTTAGCCGAAATTGCGCAACATCTCTCGAGTGCAATGGATCAGCGCATGCAAGTAGATGTCATATATACTGATTTCTCCAAGGCCTTTGACTCCATAGATCACAACTTGCTTCTTGCCAAATTGGATCAGGTTGACTTCTCTTCATCCCTTGTACAATTAATGGCGTCATACTTATCACATAGAACGGGTTATGTTTTTTATAATGGTCATTCATCCAATATCATTTTCATTTCCTCTGGTGTCCCCCAAGGTTCGAATCTTGGGCCTTTACTCTTCAATATATATATTAACGATTTACTCGAAAAGCTGAACTGCAATTTATAATGTTGTTAACAATTGTGCTGACTGTGTCAAACGACAGATTAACTTCAACATAATCAAAGAATGGTGTAATCTAAATTTAATTTCTTTTATTGTGGAAAAATGTGCAATTGTTTCTTACACAAGGAGCTCCAATCCATTACTGTATCAATATACATCGAGTTCCACACCTATTGTTAGAAAGTCTGTAATTAAGGATTTAGGAGTTTTCTTCGATGATAAACTAACCTTCACGCAACACATATCGACAATTTCTTCTTCAGCCTCTAAATCTCTGGGATTTCTTTTGAGATCATGTCGTACATTTAGTAACTTAAACAGTGTTAAGCGAAGAGAAGCGCATTTATTACGCCTATAGAAATGTACGTAAGCTTCGCTTCCGCACGCGACGCTCCAGTATGCGGGCACCCATTTGATTACATGCATTTTTATCAGGCGTAATAAATGATCTTCTCTTTGCTTCGCTTCGCCTCGCCTCAGTGTGCATGCACTTTTAAAGAATTATATTACGTCCTAGTGCGTAGTAAGTTGGAATATGCATTTGTTGTCTGGTATCCACATTATTCACATCAGCAGATTTCGATAGAACGCGTTCAAAGGAGATTCTTAAAATATTTGTCACATAAAATAAATGGCACCTACTCTGGTAATGATGTTGATTATATAAGTTTATTAACATACCATGGTTTTCAATCTCTGTCGTGTCGCCGTGACTGTTACAGTGCGAAATTTCTTCTAAACTTGTTAACAAATAGAACAGATTCCCCTTCTCTACTTGCTCAAATCATCTTTAACGTGCCGGCTCGAGATACTCGCCATTTCACTTTCATTGCTACTCCAAGAGCTAGGACCAACATACTAATTAAGTCTCCTGTTTCTCACATGTCAGCTACTTATAACAAATTATATAGAGATATGTTTTAATTGTTTAGTATTTGACTATTTTGTAATTCCTCATATTTTTCATATCCTATAATTGGTTTGTACTGTTGGACAATAAAGATTATTATTATTATTATTATTATCTTCACCCTAACAAGATCACGTGTTTTTATCTGTTTTGCTAATTTATTCAAATTGGGTGGTGATTCGTACTATTGTTTGAATAAGATTATTTAGAATTTTGGATATCAAGAGAATATAATTTATAATATTGGGGATAATAATTAACGTTTACTTCAAATCTCTGTGAGAGTGTTTAATTTTGTGATTAGTATATACACAAAGTATTTAAATTTGATACTTAAACATCACTTTTTTGCTCAATGCTCGTTTCTTTATGCCAATCTTAGTTTACTTTTGTTACTTGTAAAATTACTTAGTGCTGTTTATATAATGTATATAGTATACATTCCGTTTATTATTTAACTACCGGGATTCACTATCTGTGAGTCTTATAATTAAGTAAATTTGGTAGTTGAATTAATTTAGTGATCCATATTGCAACACTTACTTCAGGTTCTAACAGTGTAACTATTTTCACTTAGTGCTAAAAATTTATGTCACCCTTATTGTTCAATAAAAGAAATCTTCTTATGTCACGTTGTTTTGCGACCTCTCAATTGTTAAGAGTAATTAGATATCAACATCTGCTCATGTCAATTTCTTCAACTTACTTTTGCCAAATAGTTTAATAAATTCCTTTCCTTTCAATATTAGTTCATTTAAGTTAATTTGTTTTAATCCTTATGGCATAACCTCCACATAGAACAAAACTTATTTCACTGGTCATATTTCAGTTGTTTATATTTGTTAATTTTCACATTTTCTGTGGTATGGTGGTTAAACGATGTTACTGTTTAGTTTGTGTGAGGGTATATATGATGTTTTTACATGTATATATTTTCTTGAGACTCTTCCTGATTAAGTGATCAACAAAGGGTGTGTCTTATATATTATAAGAGAGTTGGCGGTTTACAGTCCACCATATTGACCCATTTTGTCAAACCCATGACCGTCTCCACTTGAATTGAGCAGCGACAGAACTACCTGCTTTTAAGAACGGATGCAGAGGGAAGTTATCAGGTAACACACTGAGTGTTTTGTTAGTAGTAGGTACATCAAATGAATTTAAAGGTAACGTAAAGAGAATTTATAGATTTGTAACTAAAAGTCAATAGTGCTGAATTTTGCCAATGTTTAAACTGGCCTTTCGAAGTAAGATGAGAGCTTTTGAATTTTGACATTCTTGCCTAAATTGCTTAAATTATATAATTCAGGACTTAATTCTATCAATAATTATATGATTATACTCTTTATTGAACAAATACATAATAAATGTGTTGTGCACGTTAAAATACTAAATGTTCTAGGTAAATAACAACAGTAAAACAATTAAATTTCATCTATCAAACACATCTTAAAGATATTTTTAATTATCTTTAATGGTAAATATTTATGACAGTAAATTTACGTAATACTTAAATTTAGAAAACTTCACATGATATTTTATGTAAAATACTGAATACAGATTGTGGTACAATTAGAATACACATTTTCATATAATATATGTAATTTTATTTACGTGAGTTCAAGAAGACTAATAAAACGTGGAACAGAAGGTACACATAGCAATAATAACAGGCATTCCTTATCGAACCGTTAATTTTCCCTAACAACCTCAACGGATCCACACGCTTTGTAGTATTTCCTATTTTTTGATAAACTTGTATAGCTTTTGTTTTTCACTAAGAAATAAGCTTCGATTTGTTCAGATACAACTATATCGGTCCAATAAGATTCGACTAATTCTTTAGTTTATCATTTCGGAATAAACCATAACTTCTAAAATACCACTAATATTAGCAAGAATTATTGATTAGCTTTTCCAATAGAATTATTTAACACCAACACTTGATATGACAACATGAAAAACGTATAGGGTTGAAAATTTACATGTTACTTAAGGGGATATTCACGCTAGGAAACAACTGGCAAGTGTTAGACAAATTTTAGACTTTCATCTAAAAAATACTCAGTTATTTTCTACAATTTTGAGAAAGTTGATTCTTCACTTTCTCTTGAACAAGTGATTTCGAAGGTAATGGCTGTTTTACATTTTCCATTTTTTATTTATTAATATTTTTTTTCGTTTTTCAATGCTTTTTTTAAAAAACTAAAACAACCATTCGACAGAGAAGGCATTAAAACATGTTTCTTCAAAATTTCAAATTAATTGGTTGAAAACTGAGCTCAGGAAATTTATCATAAGTTATTCATTCTTTCCTAACGTGAATATCCCCTTAAGTATAACGTTGACATTTTTAGCAAAATACAGAATCCAGACTGTGGTATAGTTATATTATGTATTGCGATCTAGTATATATAATTTTTTTGAATGATTTCTTTCTGGTCTGGAAGCAAGATAGCTCTCCCATCACAGTTATGCTTCTTAAATACGCGTTCGAGGGGTGATACCATATTTGAAACACTTAATAGTATATATAAACTACTGGATGACGGTCTTATGGTTGAGGTTGTTTTTTAGCCTATAATGTGGATTTGACACGGTTGATCATATAACAAATAAAGAAGATAGCCGGTGTATACGAAGACATCGGCAGCGCAAAAATAACCTTAATTCATCCAAAATATGTTGTATGATAACCAAACAAGGGTACTTTTGTGTTATTTTCTTTAGGTATTTCCTTACACTTACTAGATAATTTGCAGAACAAATTTATTGGATAAAAAATAGTAGGTACTATTATGGCAACATATGTCTTAGACTACAAGCAAATTATTCAGACAGCACGTTTTCTTTTCTGGTGGGATCAAACAACTACGTTTTTATTCTAGTTTTCGAATATTGGACATTACATATTCTACAGGTATATTTGTAATGTACATATTGTGGTGACGTATGCATAAACGTCAGAATAAATAGGTAAAATAAAAATTCAAGCTAAATATAAGAAAGAAAACATTTAAAAACATCATCATAAATTATTTACATTTACAAAAAAAATTATTTACATTTCCAAAATCTTACAGGACTTAGAAATCCATATATTCTTAGTACTAAGACTGTCTCTGAAGCACCGACGCGATATCCATGGAGTGCGATTTATAAGAAAGCTGTGCAACGGATGGATTGACTGCCCAGATCTCCTTGCCTCTCTGAGCCTTCTCACTCCCAGACTATCCTCTTGTTCCTCTTCCACTTTTCTAAATCCCTTCGCGCGAAGCAATTTACTGCTGGGGTCTGCGCTCGTCAAGATGTGTCGCTTTTCAAACTTCCATTACGATGACATTTTCTGCACCAATGGCTAATTATACAATGTTTTCTTTTTAATCTTTCTACATGTATGTACATTTAATACCGTTGTCCTTTAATTGTAAATCGTTGGACAAATAAAGTTATTATTATTATTATTATTATTATTAAGACTGTTGCTTCCGTTTTT
The DNA here is from genome assembly GCA_963170755.1 of Amphimallon solstitiale. NCBI lineage: Eukaryota > Metazoa > Arthropoda > Insecta > Coleoptera > Scarabaeidae > Amphimallon > Amphimallon solstitiale. The sequence continues at coordinate 61,571,770 of OY720676.1, read as the reverse complement.
ACACCATTGCTTTTAAAGCTAATATAAAACTGTAAATCTCTTGTACACTTACTGCTTAATATTTCGGAATAAACCGAACATAATCCATTAATCGCATACTCATATAATATTGTTAATTTCAATCTCATACATGTACATGAATTCACTTAATTTGCTCCTAACGTATATAACACTAGTCAAATTACCAATTCAAAAGGCAATAGTTAGCTTTCAATACAATAAAATGTCTATGTACGTCATATTCGTCCGAATAATTGTCAGAGGAAAGACGTCCAGTGCAACACAGTTCCTGCAGTGGTATTTAGACGATTGTCAGCAAATCGTAAAGTAATTCTCCGACATTTGCCTTATCAACCTAGAAAGTCAAAAGCTAAACACGCGTAATATTCAATGCCAAACATTATTGCTTACCTATCAAAACAGTCACGTGATGCTATAATCGAATTGACTTACCTTGAGCCCTGAAGATAGTAGTCCCATGCTATAATGTAACAGGTAGAATTTAATAGAAGCTTAACAAACTACAACTAACTTAATTAAAAAACCAAGTCTTGTTAAGAATCATATGTATCGAAAACCGCAGACACATATCGAGATGGAGGTACTTAGATTATTTCCCAGGTAATGTACAAGAGTTGATTAAATTAGTCAAGCAATAAATATTTAAAGATTCATTTTAACTTCAATAACTTACTTATAACTCTTACAATTAACACTAATTTTTAATCATTCAAAAATATAATTTAATGGAACATACAATTTAATTAGCACTTTCATTTTCATTATTACTAAGTATCTATGTAAATAAGCACAGTAACGTGCAACTTGTCAATATAAAATTACTAAACAAGAATTTAATTTTACAAGGTTAAATTCGAAGTACGCAGACGTTGTAGTCAAATCCAATTAAGTGCGTGAAACAAGCACTAAAATTTAAGCCAACACAGCATAATTAACTATTAGTGTATAATAACAGACAGTTATTTTGTACTAACGATTAAATAACATTAAAAACTGTTTAATGAATATGAATTAAGAAATGAAGTTACCTAACAAATTAACACTCGATATAGTTAAAGTTATTATATTCAACGATAAGCTTTCAAATAAGCCCCATTTAATGTTAAATTTGACGCTTATTGTTTACATTGTATAAAGATTAATTAAAATATTATTATATAGAGTCTTACTTTCCATAAACAACACTCACAAACCAACAACACTACATTGACAGCTAGTTGCTGAAACACGTGAGCAATGCGTGTTGATACCCCCGCGTTTCTTTGACGCAAATCGAATATTCCAAATAATATGGCGACTACTGCCATTCCGGAATTAGATCATCTAATAACGGCATTCAAATTCGGAACTAATATTACTTGGACTAATGAGATACGTAGGGATAATTTAACGACATGCATCGTTATCAACAAAACTTACCGGAAAATTGATTGAAATCAGAACATAAATCTAAGTTCATCCGAACTAGGAATAACCAAAAACCGATGTTGAATTATGTATTTGCATCCTTAATTTTTAAACGAAATGCTAATACATAATTAATACAGTAAAAACTCCAAATTTCAGAAGACTATTCACAACGAAATAGAGCGATACCAACACTACATGTGCCATTCGTACTTAGATGAAAAACCCTCTTCACTAAGTATTGCTTCCATGATGTTGCAGGTAAAAATTACCAAAAGACAAACGCATAATTTACAAATATCATGAAGGAACGTTAAATAGTAGATAAATCAAATGTAATAATTACTAAACTAATTAAACACAGCGTTAATTAAGAAGATGTTACAACGTAAAGGAGAAGAAATCTGTAATCTAAACGCATCAATAATTTGGTATGCCGATTGCATGTGGCAACTTAAACTACAAAAATAATAAATAAAACCTGGACTGTAAAATAAGAAAACAAATACCAATATAAAATATAGAGGGCTAACCTAAAATAAGGAACAGCTAAAATGGGTGAAAATTGACAAATAAATAAATATTCCGTTATAGAAGGGATTCAGTTAAATTAAAAATGAATATTAGAAGCAAACTAAATTTTCAACCATAACAAGGTAACGTTTGGTCGTCTCCAAAATGTTTTGCCAACTCCATTACATCGGCTACCAGTAATCTCCCTTAGCTATGATCCTAGTCTCTTGTGACTTAAGCTATCTGTGTATTGCATAAAAATGGATAACTTCATGCCTGTACAAGCGCGTTCAATTTCTCTGTATTGCGTGTCGTAATTACACAGATCGATTATCAGTGTTATAGCGAGTTATTTTTTGGCCCAATTACTATCTATTTATTTGGTAATAATCTCAATAGTTGTTTTAATTTTATTGACGTCTTTCAGCACGTAGACGATACCACTGCTATAGTTTTAGGTGTCAGTCTGGAAGGTGATAATTTTGCTATATCCGATAGGTATAGTAATAACGCTTTACAGTTAAACTAATCGTACATTTCCTTTTTGATATTTAAAAGATCCCATTGAGTTGATGATGCTTCCAGTTCTTATACGCTTGAATGCATTGACTCTTCTTCTAGTTCTAGAGTTCTCGGTTGCACTGTAGATAAATTTCTTTCATTGAATGACCATATTTCGGATTTGTGTTTGAAGGTGTGTTCATTAGTGTATGCAATTAACAAATTGAAAACTAATGTGAACATTAAATCACTAATTATACTTCATAATGCTTACATAGCCGTCAAGGTAAGGTACGGTATATATTCTGGGGTGTGCCGATGATTTTTTATAGATACTTTTTAATTCAAAAGCGAATAATATTTAGTATTTTTTCATCGCGTGGAACCCGCTTCCATATCATTAAATCCATCAATATATTTTTCCTGCTATCTATGTATCTTTATGAATATACTCTTTATATACACGTGGAAAATGTTTATTTCAAATGGTGATAGCATTACTCAATACAATAGCAGATACATTTATGCTCTCGCTGTGCCTGCACATTGGACGTTGTTATTTGAAAGAAGCCCTGTCTAGTTCTTTATTCAAATATATAATAGGATCCCTAAGGGTATAAGAAATATTCATGGTTTGGTTGGATTTAAGAATGCATTAGAAAATATTTTATACAGAGTTGCTTTTATAAGACATCAGATTTTTTTATATACCTAAGTTTTGTTTATTATATACCTATATTATTTTATATATTTGTATGGTATCAAATGTTTTGTAAGGTAATGTATTTTATGCGAAAACCACATCTTATTAAATCGAATGTTGAATAAAGTTTATTATTATTTACGTGAGACTTTATTAAAAGGTGAATAGCAATAACAATAATTCCTTATCGAATAGTTAATTTTCCCCTTAAAACCTCTAGCGATCCCATACTTTACCTTTTATTATACAACTGTGCACATGCGGGTTCAGTATTTGCTATTTTTTAGGTAAAATAAATAGAATTTGGTTTACACCAACAAAGAAACTTCGATCGGTATTATATTCATTAATGTGTAGATAAAGTTATAGTATTGGTTCAATAAATTATACTATTTGTTTAGTTTATGGGTGAATAAATGAAATAGATTAACGTCAAATAAATTAAGGCACGCAAATTAATTAATATTAGTGAACTGCAAATAAGGTTTAGTTATTAGCTGCAAATCTGTTAAAAAGTAATTGCGAAATAGTGAAATTAAACATATCACATATTATGTGTAATCACTTAAATATACAAACACAAAAGATTTCGTGTATGAATAAATGAATGAAAGTTTTTCGTGTATGTATACTTGAGTGATTTAATAGTGTGAGAGCTTCTTCTCCAATAATTACATACTTTGTTACATTTTATTATATTTTGTGTAACTTAGTGCGGGTAAATCTTGAACTGTATTCACAAATGTCTACGGCCATAGTTGGTCAGTATATAGTGACAACACAGCATTAGAAATTGTTTCTAAAAAATGAGAAAAAGTGGCAGTATAAAAAATTCAAGTAAATAGATATAATTCACAAGCCCTCACGTTTCTGTAAGTTAGAATATTTATACTCTGTTCACCCAACAAATAGAGTAATCACGAGCTGTCCACGACCGTAACACGTGCACAGCCCAATTTACAATAGAGTGCTTACATTAACATTGAAATTTATAAAATCTTTTAATTACATGTTCAAATTTTGGAAAACAACAATTTATTAGTTTATATAAAATACTAAACCGATTTAAATTTACAAAAAATGCATGTTTTGTCTTTTTAGATAACTAAAATAAGCAAATCTCAAACATAACCCATATCAACAAAATATTCGTAAATAGGGCAAATTCAATATGGCCGTTGTTGGTAAACAAACAGATTTGTATCATTAAAATTTGACTATAAGTGCTCTTATTAAACAATTATCTTATTAAATTAACTTGCTAAGGTCATTATTTAGTTATCAAAGGCTAAAACTTATAATTATGTGACCAGAACATTCTGTATTGCAGTATGTTTGAAAGAAGTGTTTCAAGAAAAAAACAGCTGTAATTATTGCCTGCTTTGAAGTTTTCATTGGAAAACCAGATAATAATTTAGTTCAGCAGCAGTACTGTTCTATTTATAAGCACGATAGAAATTTTAATAGCAATAACTCCTCAGGGAAGTATGTGCCACATTAGTGAAGCTCGAGGAGAAATACATCTGAAAAATGAATGGGAAAAGTGATTTTTGCAACAATCTTAACCCGGGATATGTTGTTCTAGGAGAAAGAGCATTTTTAATTAAGGAAGCACAAGGAATTCTGCAAGTGAATTTTAGTTATTCCAGCTTTTACTAAAGGAAGAACTCGTTAGCACCATAAAATATCTCATTCCGGTATCGTTTTAAAAAAGTGTTATAATATGCAAAAATGAAACAGTGTAGATAAAATTGTGATTGTATTTAATGTTCTAATTAACATATGTAAGTCATAAATGATTTTGTATTTATAATTATTTATGGCACTATATAATCTTAATTTATTCCTGTACGTGGCCATTATTTTAGAATTTAAATAGGCATTTCGTTACAGACAAAACACAAAACTTTAATAATGAGTTAAATTTATTTATTAATATATTTGAAATCTATTTACATTTTCTTAAGTCCTACACTGTTATACATTGTACGCTAAATATTTATAATAAACTTTTATAATCTTACACATAATATTTCTGTATGATTAAACTTATTTTCTTATTACTATTTATTAACTATTGCTTCTATAATAATTAAGTGAAACTATTTTAATAAATAAATCTTGTAAAACAAACTTCTGATTGTTTTGTAAAGGTATTGTAAGTTTAAAAGCAAGTTTAAATAATTAATCCTCAATCAGTGCATGACTGGCTTTGTTTTTCTTCGTATACTGAGATAATAATGCATCAACATAACTACAATGTTCGGCTGTTATCAGCCATGCATGTAGAGTGAGCCAAAAGTATTGATTCACATTTCACAATAATGCACTACACATCCATTGGTTTTTAATTAACTTCTTATAAATGTTTCACCTAATCAAAAACGTACTTTTCCACATAAAATAAATAAGTTGTTAAGAAATGTAAGCGGTGAGACTCTTGAACACTGTCATTCGGTCCTTAGTGTAATAAATATGTATTTAAACCAAATATACAATAATAACCGTACTAGGCACAGGTGGAATACCATCTATTAAATTGTGTAATTTCAAGAATGAATGGATTCATCTTTGGTGGTTTCACATCTTTTGCATTGTTCTTGTAAAATATTAAAAAGACTTGCAGAGCAGATACTTGCAGCTTCGGCTGTGAAGTCAACTGTCTTAGTCAGCTGGGCATATGCATTTGTCATAATCAATATCAGGCATTTTAACAAATAATACAAAAGCAATATAGGTATTTAAAAATGAAGCAAATGTATTAAAGACTTTATTCACATGTGTATATAATATAAATTACAAGTTTAAATAGGGCATAGGTAGTTACTTTATTATGAATTTATAAGATATTTTATACGTGTATAAATAGAGTACATACATAGTAAACATATATAAATAAAATGCATACACAATATACTTTATTTTTAAAAAATATATAGAAGAGTGAAAGAAACTATGAATGTAAACATATATTTTAAATTTTTCTGTGTTGACAATTAAAATTATTACTGAATGTCACTGTCACATTCACTACTTTCAGAACTTTCCAAATTAATAATGAAACATCTTGTGCATTGTGTTCTCGCAAAATATTAAAAACACTTGCAGAGCAGAATGAGCAGATACCTGCAGCTTCGGCTGTAAAGTCTACAATTCGTGTCTTAGAGTCAGCTGGGCATTCTTGTTGACGTTTGGTAAATATATTCAGTACAGTCTCTTTTTCTAGCACTGTAAAATGTCTACTCGTTTCTTCAGTTCTGGCTGCATTTTGCACCGTACTGTATAACAGGTAAAAACAAACTTAAATTCAATACTCCTGGAAAGCTAAAACATAATTAACCTATAAACCATTTGCTTTGTTTACAATTTATAGATCTTACCTTCAATAAACCTTTAATCATTAATAGAGTCTTTAAAAAGACTGAGAATAATAATAATAACAACTTAAACAAATACAAACAGCGCAAATACAAGGAACAATACAATTAATACACAATACTATAGGCAAAAAGCAAAAAGTATACATATATAACATATATTTCAAAATAACAGACAATGTTAGCAAAATCACTATATGCTCACTTGTTCTACATTAGCAAATACGTATTTTCATCCTTCTCTAAAATTGTGATTTTGCTGCGTGGTATAGTCACATTCATGTGACAAAATCACAGAAAGCAGATGATTTACATCGTGTGTTTTAGGATTTCTATGTAGCTCTCAGAGCCAATAGAAAGGCAGTATTAAAAATCACGCATTTATCACGCGTTTTTTGCTACTCTATTGGTTCGGTGAATATACTATAGTAGATAGCTGATATTACGAGGATGAAAATAATACCTGACAACTGATAAATCGAAGAAAGCTTAAGACAATCAGTGAACGGCACAAGTGAGTTTGCCGTCGATTACCTACATTAAATACTGATTTGTGCCTACTGCGAGGGCTACTATTTATATTTCGGGAATAGCAAATAATAACAAACATTAGCTATACAGTAAAAAGTGAAAAATTCTTGAAATTTCAACACCCTGCATATTGGTAACGAAGCGTTTGCAGACCTATGTTTATATGAAATTTTAGGCACAAAATAAACCAAATAGTTACCCCCTTCCTTATGTACATGATATTTAGGAACACCCTGTATATATATGTATATCAAAAGTTCATACCGTTTAGATCGTTACTGCTAATATTCTCAAAAATGTGAGCTTTTCTTGATTTTGGATTCTTTTTATAGAAGAATATCGAAAGTACAGCATTCTATCACAAAGGTCTTTTCTTATCAGCACGATTATTTTGGAACTGGTCGTTCTTAAAATGTTACTGCAAAATTATAAATTTCCTATGAGCTAATAAATATTAGATTACCCGAGAAATATTGAAGTTAAATAAATTATACATTGAAATGTAATCCCACAAACATATGCTCTTTCTGGTAGGGTTTTTCTCTTTATATTATTGATCCATTGTTGACATCTTTCGCTGTTCTTCGGTCCCTGGGGTAGTAGAAACAGTCTACTTGTTCCTTTTTCCGATTTCACATTCCAGTTAAAAGCAAAACAAGTGGCAGTTTACACGAATAAATACTATTAACGACGGTTTAGTTATAAGCGTTTATAAGCACGAAGAGTATACATGGCAATCGTGTCGGGAATCGGTTGGATCAAAAGAATGCGGTGCTCTCTATATATACTGGCTATGATAGTGCCCTCACCTCATTTTTTATATTCAGCTAGGTATATCTAAATATGTTGTCAAGTCCATAAATAAGTCCCTTGTTAAAATAGCTATTTTTAGCAGTGTTTGAAATATTCTTTTGATTCCATAAAATTCATAAATTTATACACAATTTTGCGTAGACAACTCTGAAAATTATATTTATTTAACAGCTGTGTTAAATACATATGACAAACCTGCTATTTAGACTATATGTTAGATATAGGTGCTCAGCACAGTACCCATTTTGCTTCAAGCGCTAAAGTGTTCTTTCGTGAAACTTAGAAGCTGATGCCTTGTAATACGACTGTTGTTTAAATTTGCAAAAGTACGTTTAATTCTCAATTTTATCAAAAATTGTCAGTTATAACTTGTTGCAAAATTGCTTAATAAATTGACACTTAACATATGGGCTTTAATTATTTGGAATTATGGGTCAGTCATCTTAGAATATTACAAAGACCTGCTTTGGCTTTAATGAATATGATATAATAAAATGTAATAATTTATTTTTGATTAAATAAATTTAATAATATTTTACCGAAATTGATAACTTTTTCCATTTGCTAAAATTGTAGGAAACACAAAATTAGGGCAAATTAAAATTGCGTTTTATGTCCTCTCGTCATCATTAAGTATTGACGTAATTTCTGAGGAAAAGCGTTCCCTTCTGTATTTCCAAATTAATATTGCATAAACAAAAGGAAAATATTACTTTTCTTGGAAATAGCTTTTATTGTCCATTGAGTATTCACTTAAAGGCAGTGAATTTTAATAATAAAACTTAACGTTAGAAAAATGGAGCGTCCTTGCAATAATGTTTACCGAACGACTACAGCGCTTAACTGATACCAGACATGCAATAGAAAGTAGATTGGCTTTAACTAAGATAAATTACTGTTTTTAGACTGCTAATCGAGCAAACCATCTCGTCACGGTAAAAGGTCTGGTGAAAATACAAGTACAAAAATGACACATACATACTTTTACGTAATATATGATCTCTAAAAGAATTAAATTTCAGGTGTACAGTTGAGTGAATTCGCTTGCAATGTCAGTAGAGAATTATCCTAAGTTTTCTTTCACATTTTTCTGAGATTTTCTGCAGAGCTACAAAACAATTTTCCAGTCAATTAGATGGCGTAAATGCATAAGAGGAAATTACGATTGTCTTCATAATAGTTGTTCTGACTTCAAAATGACGAATTTAAGATCCAAATGCGTGATACAATAAAAAAAATTATGTACGGGCACCACACGATTTCTTATACGTATGTGCGCTCCACATTTTTTATACAAGAGATGTTCAAAATTCTAAAACTCAAACTACTATCTTCTTACTAAAATATACCTGGGAATAAGTGTTATTTCCGATCCAAATTTTAAAACTTATTTACACAAGAAATATTCTAAATCTAGCTATAAATACTTTTATTCAATTTTGACATTATAAAGTGACATTATTAACTCCATAGTAACCCTTATAAGTAGTCTATTATCTACGAGTGAATTAAAAGCGTTTTAATTCATTAGTGAATTAAAACGCTTTTAATCCACTATTGTTTTACCAATACAATAAGAAAAAAATAATGAAGAACAACAAAAAACTATTTTTATTTATTAAAATAAATGTTACAATTATTGAGACCATTAAATTGCACACCATATGTACCATTAATAGGCAAATTCATATTTTGATTTGACACTGATTTTGATGCGGAAATACATGCTTCCGAACTTGAAATCAATGCCTCCTGAATGTTTGTTGAAGAATGGTTTATGATTTTCCTTGAAATATCAATTTTATTATTAAGAGAATCTTCTAAGTATCCCTCTACAACACTATTTGAACGCCAACCACCGTGTCTCTTTACAACTGCTAAATCTACCCCAGAGTCTGCCAATAAAGTTGCACTCGAACGTCTAAAGCTGTGACCCGTATATTCTTCAGGATTTCGGTAACCAATAAATCGTGCAATTTTTTTCCGAAAATTTTGAAATAATATTTATTCCTACAGGTTGTACTGTACATTTATTGTTTCGGTAATTAATGAACAACCGTTTGTGTAAAATACTGTCAGGTCCTAATTTTCTATACTTCCGAAAAACATCAATAACATAAACATAGTTACTTCCGTTAATGATAGTAAATGTTCTGGGCTTATAAATCTTCGTGTCAGGAATATCGACCACAATTACGTTGCCTCTGTCATCAACATCGTCAACTGACATGGCAACCAATTCACCAACTACAACCTCCAAACACTCCCACAATTAGAACCACTTTATGAAGCAAATATTCATCATCTAAAGCAGTATCCAAGAACCTTTCCATGTCTTTCAATGTGAACACCATAGATTTCTTTGGTCTATGCCCTATAGATTATTGTTTTAAGAAAGCAGATACCTGATGGAATCTACAACAATTATCTAATAGTTCAAAACTCATAAACAACGTCAACCTCAAATACCTGCTTGCTTATGTCAATATTTTCTTTTACAGATAACATTTTCTTCATTTGAGAGTAATACGCCCACAATGACGAAGACTTCGCAATTTTGGATCGTTTAGAAATATAAGCCAAAATTATTGTTTCGTCTACTCCCCTTGCATCCTTTCGCTTCCTCCACTCACAAATATTCTCATACTCTTTTTCATACAAATTTTTTAATTTAGCAGGAACCACTTTATTCACAGCTTCTAAATCTTCCATACGAACCAACTCAGGCACGAAAACCTGGTTTTTCTCTTCATTATCGCAAATTCTATCCATTTTTTATATATTTTTACTAACGTGACAATTAACGCAAAAAAAAGAACTCGTTGTCACGGAAATTTGCTTCGCAACCTACATGATTTGTCTATACCGATCAATGTAATTTGAATTTTTTTTTTTGGGTTTTTTTTGATAAATATTGTCAAAATTGAATAAAAAAATGTATAAAACACGTGAATTAAACCTATTATTTGCTCGAAAAATTAATTCACACGCGCTAAACGCGCTCGTGGATAAACATTCTTCTCGCAAATAAACAGTGGTTTAATTCACTTTTTGTATAATATTTATTACGCTGTTAGTAAATCTGTATAGAATGTATAGTTTGCGAGATATTTGCAAGAAACTGCTATTCGATATGAGCAGAAGTGTTAGATTGTATTTGAATTATGAATTTTTTTATACAAGAATTGATCCCAATCCAGCACAAAATTCGTTTGCATTTGTATTAAATATGTATAGAATTCATTTTGAGGTTTTGCAAAAATATGCTGTTAAATAAGTGTAAAAGTTATATTTTCTGTCCGAATTTTGATTTTTTTACATAAAAATCATTCAAAATGAAGTTTAAAAATTTTCAATTATCTATGTCTAGAAAGAATATCTTACGAGATATTTGCTAAACACTCTTTTTCGTTAAAACTAAAAGCCCTACCTTCGGTAGAAGTTTTGAAACACGTTCTTTTAAAAAAATTTTAATATACTTTTGAGTACTTTTATATTCTGCAGAAATTTGTCTAGACTTAGTAATTGACGCAATATTCCGGGTAAAATTTGGTTTTTTCCCTGAAGTAACCAGCTATTTTCATTTTACCGATTTCACTAAAATCTAATGAAATCCCAAGAAGACAATTATCCTCGCAAACATAACGTTTGGTATTGATAGCTTTAGCCCGTTTGACCGCTTTCATGGTCACACACACACAGAGAGAGAAAGCGACAAAAGTGAGCGGGAAGAAGATAGAGAGAGATGTTTCCAAAAACCACTTTTTAAGTACCAGGTCACATCAAAACATGAACATCTGCAAAGTCTCAACATTGAAAATGTTTTCCATCACAATACTTCCTTACACTAGTATAAAAATATATATTCAGACTTAATCAGTAAATATTATTTCCCAGTGTTTAACTCTCGTTAAATTTCGATTGAGCTCCTTTAACCTGTGAATTCCTGTGTTCCCAATAATGCAAATTTCATATACGTACTTTTTATGATAAAATTAGCGTTATTAGTCCAAATTTTTAATAAAAATCTTTATCTTCCTGTTTTCTTGTGAAAATTAATTCAAAATATGCATTTGTCTGTTCGCTGTCACCTATATATGCTTCACAAACCATTAAATACGAATATGGATGCTTTTTGTGTTTTACAAAAATATACTCTTGACAGTCCTCAACTATGCGATGCTGCTGCAATCGAGCCATTACAACATTCATTCAACGCATAAGGGTATTTATACGTTGACTTCGTTTACATCTATCGTCTGTAACAAGTTCCGATTATATTTGTTTATTGCATTTTGCTTGTCACGTTGCAAAAATTTGATACAACTCTTGTAATTTTTGGTTTATTCATTGCTTCCATGAAATAGGCGCCATGTACCTTTCGCAATTTTGTGATATTCACTAAGAAGTAAAAATAAATGTAATATATCACAATTTGTATATACCTGTGCTGCGATATCAATTATGTAGTTAAAATAACTTCAAACGACTAATCGTTCTAACAACTTGTACAATAATAATAATAATAATAATAATAGTAATAATAATAATAATAATAATAATAGTGATATTAATATAAATATATTAGCCATAAACTTTATAACAATAAAACAAGGAAAATCTTTTATATTTTGCATACTGAGACATAGAGGGCCGCATTAAGTAAATGTCGATACTGAAAATTAACCTCTCGACCGCTTCAACACAGGAAACTCTAAAAACGTGTACAACAACTCAGTGGTGATGAATCTTGGATTTATTATACGAGCCAGAAAATAAACGCCAGTCGTCTGTTTGGGTGTTTTAAGGTGAAGAAAAGCCGATAAAAGTCATCCGTTCTCGAAGTGCGGCATTTGTCTCGAAAGCATGTCATGTAGCAACAATTCCTCTACAAGATCAAAGAACTGCTACTGCTGATTGGTATACAACCATTTGTTTGCTGCAAATCATCGCTGAGTTACAACAAACCAACCCCAATCGACAATGCAAGTCCTTTCACAGCTCGTAAGACAATTGAATTGTTAACGCAACAAAACGTCGAATTCTTGGATTATTCTTCGTACAGTACCGACCTAAGTCCCAACGATTTCTTTACCTTTCCGAAAATCAAAGACGAACTGCATGGTTAAAGGTTCCAGTCGTCAGACGTAGCTGTCGATGCCTTCAAAAACGCAATTTTGACTATACCAACAAACGAGTGGAATAACTGCTTCCAAAGTTGGTTCGTGCGGATGCAAAAGTGCATTAGTTATCGTGGAAAATACCTCGAAAAACAATAAAGCCTCTAAAAGTTATAATATTCTTCTATTCCAGCTCTATATCAACATTAAAATACATCGCTCGTGTAACAATAACATGTAGGCTGCTGTTCTTCCACTCAAGCATAACGCCTTATTATAAACAATGTAAATATAACTTGCATCAATATGTAATGCTAATAATTACTGTAATACTAATATTTAAGTTGACCACATAAGAAATTGCTGCTAAGAAGAAAAAAAAAGGAAAAACACAGTTGTGATAATATAAATAATATAACTCCTGGCAGTGGTTCTCAATCTGTGGGGGCGCGATCCCCAAAGAAATGTGGTGACAGTTGCTCAAGAGAGATGCAAGAAAGTTTGTTATTACTTTTATTAAGTTACCTTATAATACATCAAGCAAAAGGAGAAGGGCACGACTTTTGCATCTAACCCTATAGGGAAGGCGGGGGCCGCAAGGAATCAAAAGTGTAACCACTGCAGCATAGAACTATTTACTAGAAACAACAAAGACATTAAAAGTGTGACCCTGTCTTTTTGATGGGCGGAGTGAACATGGTTGTTTAGTGGTTATTGTCACCAATGGCACGCATTCCCTGGTTTGCCCTGGTGTCTCCTGTCCTTTGTTGTAGTGTACTTGGTTGTTTATAACTCAAGTTCAAGGGAGAGCAAATACGTAGACCAGCACGAAAAAATTTGCAACGTGATAATGATAATAATAATAATAATAAGTACATTTATTACCTAATAGATTCACAAACTCCACTTACAGGATAAAATCAATATGTAAGTTTATGTAGTACATGTGAGCAGTTGCTCCCTACACACTAATAATAAACTGAAATTAAAATACAAAGCCAAAGCAATATAGAAAATAAGAATAACATGATATACTGCACCAGGGATCATCAGCATATATAAAACATTCAGGGAATATATCAATCACATTTGCTACCATATGGGAGGAAGGTGCCCTTAAAGGCATGCTAGTTCCTGGTCTGTGTATCGAAAAGGTGTCAGTGGAATGCGTGGCCCTAGATGGCACGACGAAGTTGACCCGGGACAATAGTACCTGCGAGTCCACCACATTGTTAGCCAAGTTATATAAAAAAGTAAGCTGTTGCATCTTTTTCTGTCTGATGAGGACTCAAAAGATGCTGAATTATGGGAGTCAGCAGACTCTTGAATCTTACGTTTAAAGTATATTACAGCAATTCATAAAAACTCGTATAGTATTTTCATAGTTGATTATTAAAAAAAATATTAATATATAAATTCAATGTTGTTAAAAGAAAAACCCTGCATATTTCTAAATCTACAATAACAGCTATGGCATTGATTTTGACGTATTATTCATATTTGCAACTGATAACATATCCAGATATACCGTTTTATTTAAAAAAGGCAGTTTGTTAGATAAGACTTTCTTCCTATTAGTTAACCGTTTGTGGACAGCCTTTAAACAAATTTAGTGGTAATTATTATATTTCTCATTATCCTTGTCATCTTCCTTGTAAAATTAATAATCAGTTTTTTATGAATACATAATTTGATTTTATTAAACTATTATCCAAACTATAGAAACGTGGAATGTCTTCTAAAATTTATCAATCAATTTATGAATTTTATGCAGTTGAAATAAAAACCCCTTTCATATTTCGAAAACTATAATAATAGCTATTTGAAATAGATTTTGACGTATATTTTATATACGCATCAGATAACACACCCAGATGTACCAAGTTTTTTTTTAAGCGAATTTGTTATGTAAGAAATTGTTGCCGTTTAACTGTTTGTGGACAAACTAAACGATTTATTGGTAATTATTACATTTGTCGAACGTATTATCCTTGTCGTCTACCTTGTAAAATTAGAATAAATTTGTATGAATACTTGGCATAATATTTGATTTAATTGAATCCTAGGTATATAAACTTCGAGTTAATAACATCAGTATAACTATTCCATTTAAAATAAAAAAATTATTTATTCCTGTAAAGATTTTATGAAAAATATTCCGACTACTCAAATCGATACTAATTAATAATTTCTATAATTTGCATACTCTAGAATTCCGACTATCTTTAGTTCATGAAATACATACCTGTATATCGAATGTACATTATATATACCATGTAAGACGACTAGAATATATGAAGTATATGCCTAAATGGTGAACTGGGTAAGCAGAGTGGCAAACAATAGTATTCTTTTTAAGTCTGCATGTTTTTCAGAATGAACATACAAAAACGGAAGACGATATTTGGGGAAACAATAGGATGTACATTTTTTGTACACCCTTTCATTCTGTTTTAAATGACATTAAGTATTTATAGTATTTTCATATCTCTCATTGTTAAAGCAAAATTAATGAACACTTTTTTGTCGTTATAAACAAAAGGACGAGTATGTACAGCTTATTTATCTTATTAACTTTGAACAGTGTGGGTTTTTGCTAATCTAGGGGAACTTAATTAATAAAATTTGGTGGTTGGTATTCATGCAAAAAGTACGCGTTTCAGCTCGTATTATATGAAACCTCCTTCATGTCATTACGAATTTGTTACTGGCAATGCGGTATATTCGGGACGTTAGCGTAAAGTGACGTCATTGTTTACATTTGCTCAAACGGTATTTCTGTCAGTCATTTTGTGATGGGGTGTGTGTCGAGCTATTAACTGCAAATTGAAAAAAAATCAGCTTGTTTTGTTCTTTGTTCTCCGCAGCGTCTTGCAAGGTAAGAATTGTCATCTTGTTTTAAATTTTAAGGAGAGTTTCTAATGTCACCAACTTATGAAGTTCTTAATAGATGTATATATTTTTTAAATTAAGATTTAAAAATGTATCCTCATGTATCCAGCGTAAAACTGTTTTTTTTACTTTTCTATGTATATATCAGAATAAGATTGGTTTAGCTGCGCCTGTTTGCGCCACTTATATGTTTTTTTTCATTTTCTATAGAGGTGTACAGTATGAAGAAAGGAGACATTTTTCAAATATTGCATCACAACAAAAAAGGGTGTAGAAATGAACTCATTTGCCATTGTATATTTGAAAAATATAATATTTCCATGGACATAGACAACAAATCAAGGGTTTGCAGTTATTTGTGAGCATCTTATGTAAAAAATTAGAAACTTTGGCAGCTTACGCTGACAGTTTTGCCATTTTATTTCTAATTTTTTACATAAGATGCTCACAAATACCTGCAAAACCCTTGATTCGTTGTCTATGTCCATGGAAATATTATATTTTTCAAATATACAATGGCAAATGAGTTCATTTCTACACTCTTTTTTGCTGTGATGCAATATTTGAAAAATGTCTCCTTTCTTCATGCTGTACACCTCTACAGAAAATGAAAAAAATATATGAGTGGCGCAAATAGGCGCAGCTAAACCAATCTTATTCTGATAGAGGTATATACATAGAAAAGAAAAAAAATGTTTTACGCTGGATACATGAGGATACAGTTTTAAATCTCAATTTAAAAAATATATACATCTACTAAGAACTTCATAAGTTAGTGACATTAGAAACTCTCCTTAAAATTTAAAACAAGATGACAATTCTTACCTTGCAAGACAAGGAGAACAAAGAACAAAACAAGCTGATTTTTTTTCAATTTGCAGTTAATAGCTCGACACACACCCCATCACAATATGACTGACAGAAATACCGTTTGAGCAAATGTAAAAAATGACGTCACTTTACGATAACGTCCCGACTATACCGCGTTGCCAGTAACAATTCGTAATGACATGAAGGAGGTTTCATATAATATGAGCCGAAACGCGTACTTTTTGCAGGAATACCAACCATCGATTTCTATTAATTAAGTTCCGCTAGATTAGCAAAATCTGTGGCAGGAAATTTTACATACATACATACAGAAATGTACTTAACAAATGACGAGCGAACATTTTAATAGAGCCCTTTAGATAATCAATAACAAATTATTAGTTATAAGAAATAATGGCATACATAATACGCAAAAATTAATTACAAAAATTGGTTTAAGACAAGTGATGTTAGTATTACAAATTCGTATTGCTGCAACCTTAATAATATTAATTAAAAATATAATTAATGATTTGACGAAAATTGTATATTCAGAAATTCCATATTTATTTTAGATATTTAAATTTTTATTTCTTCCATTAAGAGTCCACAATGACGCGTAACTGATTACCTGATTTTCTTTTTGACATACTTTCGTTAAAATTTTTAGAATCTAGGTACAAATCGAAATACGGGTATAATGCAACAATTAAAAGATAAATATATTTGTATCTAAATTTCAAAAGCGCTCTGTACAAAAATTCTTTTATTATTATGCAAAAAATTGGGTAATTTTAAATGTAAGTAAAGGATGAAAGTGTTGAACTGTAGAATAAAATAACTAAAATAATAACGCTTGCAATGTGGCGGTCTCTGTTATCATTTGTAATTCGTGGTTATTTGAGTGTGATAACTTATTTTTGTTTACCTGTGTGTTTAATGCCAATTACCGCAAGTGAATTGTGTTTATTTTGAAACTTTAGCAACGATCTATTATATTTTATTAATAAATAGTGGTCTTAGGTGAGTGTATACAGGGTGAGTCATTAATAGCCGCTTCTTCGATTGCTCTTTTGTGTTTTAAATAAAAGAAAAAACAATTAATGGAAGATCCATGGTTGCTTGTGGCGCATATTGTAAAAATACTTTAAGCTCTGGCGCACTTCCGGTTTCACCGGAAATACACGGGACTTAATTTTTTTTAATTGCTCATCCTATATATTTTTGGATTTTCTTGTACTGCTTTAAATTGTCTGTTCAACCGTAATTTCTTTTTGAAAATTGAGGCAATAGATTTTGAGTTAGAAATTTTTTTTGAAAATATTTGACCAAAACACGTGTTCAGAAAAAAATCATTTTCACATTGTTTTTAAAAGCAAAAACATTAAATTTGGCTTTGCTTATAGCCAAGAAAGTTCTACATCATTTGGTAAAGTTGCACTCGGCAATACCTCAAAGAACTTTGTTTTTCAAAGCCTATACTTCCTGAAATTTTCACATACCAAAAACTTATTTTTGTTAAATGGAACACCCAGTATTTTATTGAGGCATTTTTTCCTTTTTTTATTCTGTTTCATTTTTGTTAACAATGTTCTATACCTGTCTTTTGTAATTTCTGAAATAATCACTATAGGAGCAATTAGCGGTCAATTAAAGCACTACGAGCGCTATTGTTCTATGCACCAAAATATTCGTTTAACCAATGGAAGGCAGAGATGGCGCCCGACTTCCTTAGTCAACTGTCAAAGAAGTAAATGTTATATTCAACTATCCCAAAACTAATAATTTTACAGAATGAAGAGCATCGCATTTCAATTTTTTAATTCCGGCAATGTCCAGTAACAGTATTTCATTTTTGACACTGTTGCCTAACATCGAAATAACATAAAGGTTATGTTTACTGACATGTTTGAAGATGTCTTCAAAAAGCTTTGAAAATCCGACCGTAGATAGCGAAGGTACTCTCCTCCATTAACATTTTCATCAAAGAATAAGTTCCAATTATGTAACTACCCACTATTCCTCCCCACAGTTTTAATGACCAACAATTTTGAAAGTTTACAGGTGTGATAAAGTGTGGGATTTTATGTGTTATAATAACGGAAATTGTGACGATGAACGTATTCACTTTAATAGAAGGTGGCTTCGTTGGTAAACAACAAAAAATTGAGAAACTCAGGATAATTTATCTGCTGCTAATTGACAAAAATGTAAGCGATTCTGAAAATTTCTTTCATCTAACCCTGTGTATGAATATGCTACGGATGAATTTCATATTTCCTAATTATTCTGGATTCTCAAATTTGACTTACATCTAACTGACGACTAGTTTTCATACTACTAGTATGGGAGTGTTCGACTACACTCGCAAGTACCATAAGCGTCTTATCCTCACCTGTTATTGCTTTTTTCGCTCTTTCTTTTATATTCAATGCTTTCTGTTCAGTCAAACCGTCCACTTTATATTTTCGAAGGTTTCTGGCTTCGGTTACTTCTACCAGGGATCGCTGTGCATAAAGTGTGGATGATAGCAAAGAGTTTCATTCATATTCACTCAAAACGTCAATCATATAACTCTTCATAAGAATTAGCAAACCATTTTTTTCATAAGAATTATTCATTTGGATGATATATATATATAATTAATATTTATATGTGTTTAACGTATATGCTAAACACATATAATTCGTTTCTTTGCCGTATATATCTAAATATGTGAAAAGTTTCTTGAATTTAGCGGCGTATTAATTAATTGATTTAAGATAATTACTTTAATGATTTTTAAGGAAAAGAAACACACCACTCCGTGGACTAACACATATGCATCAGTTTCATTAACCACTACAACGTGAACATTCATCAGCACGGCTCTGGTGTTCATTTTCCTATCTACCGAAATTTGTATATATAGTTTCGGGGACGATGTTTGTAAGCTTGAGAGATAATTTCTAATTATTCTCATTTAACGAAGGAACGAATTATATGTGTTTAGCATATACGTTAAACACATATAAATATTAATTGTAATTATCCAGAATGAAATTAGGATTTCTGTGTTCCAACACAGAGTGCACTGAATGTGCTCTACTTTCGTAGAAGGAAAACATAGTAGTTAATATGGTTCCTTCGTTAAATGAGAATAATTAGAAATTATCTCTCAAGCTTACAAACATCGTCCCCGAAACTATATATACAAATTTCGGTAGATAGGAAAATGAACACCAGAGCCGTGCTGATGAATGTTCACGTTGTAGTGGTTAATGAAACTGATGCATATGTGTTAGTCTACGGAGTGGTGTGTTTCTTTTCCTTAAAAATCATTAAAGTAATTATCTTAAATCAATTAATTAATACGCCGCTAAATTCAAGAAACTTTTCACATATTTATATATATATTGATATAGGTAGAGTTGCCTATTTTAAAATTATTCAGGTTACACTCTGAGGTAATAAGAGTTGCCTATTTTAAAACTATTAAGGATGAGTTAATCTTAGATTTGAATTTTATTTGATTATGACAGAAATAGTTAAATTTGCAAATATTAATTAAGCTGGTTGTATTTTTGAAAGAATTGTGTATATTGAATTAAAGGAAGTTTT
This sequence comes from Amphimallon solstitiale, assembly GCA_963170755.1. Lineage (NCBI taxonomy): Eukaryota > Metazoa > Arthropoda > Insecta > Coleoptera > Scarabaeidae > Amphimallon > Amphimallon solstitiale. The sequence continues at coordinate 61,551,482 of OY720676.1, read as the reverse complement.
ATAGTTACATGACTAAGTAGAAAACTAATAATATTGGAGATGTGGTATATTTTCAATGCATATGTACCAATAATCTGTAAAGAAAATTTTATATTAGTATTGTAATTGTTTAGAAATGTATTTTAGCATTGTAAAAAATTTGTTCAAATAATATTTATGATGAGAATAGGATAAAAAGTTTTAGAATATGAAAATAAATCGATAAAGGTTTGATAAGAAATTGCCGCCTTAAATTGTATATTGGATGTGACAGTAATTGTCAATGTGACAGATTTGATTACAATAATGAAGTAAAGTTTAAAAATGGTAAAGAATGTGTAAAAAACTTTATTAAATTCGTGGAATATTTTATTTTGATAGTAACTTTGAATTATATAAGGTATTTATAAAAGTATTACATATCTATAAATTGTATTGATCTTGAGTTTAATGTGGAAGTAATTTATTGGTTCAAAAAGAATTAAGTAATATCACTAAGGTAATTTGAAAAAAAAATAAGAAAAAATTTTTAGAATTAAAATAAGGTGTGGATGTGATTATCGGGAAATCAATCATTTTCTCAGATAATTACATTATAACAGTGTTAAAATAAATAGAGTGATAGAATCCACTAATAAACATATAGATAATTGAAGAAAAAGTGAATTGTAAAATTTTAAAAAGAATAGTTATAATTCTATACAAATATTCCAAGTACTCACCAATTTGGATTAAGAGACAAAGGAGGAAACAGGAGATTGTTCTTCTGGATTATTTTGTGTATCCAGAATCTTGAAGTTAATATTGAAATCAGAATCCAGAGATGACTATCGACTTCTAGAATCCAGAGGGATTTATCGAAGTGCAGAATCCAAAGGTAGTTCAAGTGTTGCAGAGAATTTTCTGATACAGTACGTGTGAAAGAAAAGTGCGGATTTCTTCTAGAAGGAAACCATTGACTTCCAGAATCCATAGAATCCATAGGTATATCAAGAGTTAGCTGAGAATTTTCTGATTCAGTACGTGTAATAGCAGATAGCAAATTTCATCAAGAAGGCAACTATTAACATCAAGAATTTCAAGACACAGAATCCAGAGATACATCAGGAAGGAAGAAAATATCTTCATAACCATCCGGAACGTAGGATTTATAGCTACAAGTAAAATATCTTAAATACATGAAAGAATTCGAGTGACAACTGGACAAATATTTTGAAAGGTCGTATAAAGTCTTGTAGTATACTAAGAATTTTAGGTAGTCAATGAAAAGATAAATTTAATTTATATTTAATTCTGTATTAAAGTCTAGTAATCATAAAATTACTGAATTCAATTATTCAAAGTCAGATAATTAACAATCTCAAAATAATAAGTTTCATTATCGTAAACTAGTAAAGTTTGTAAACATCCTAACAATTTTCTGTCATATTAAATTACTTACCTGGTAAAAAAAAAACGTCGTCTTGAAAAGAAATTCATCCTAAATAGTCCATTTATATATTTGAACAAGTTTTATGAGTATTATAAATAGATTTATGATATATAATCCGGATATTAATTTAAATATGTATATGTGTTTATAAAAAAAAACGAATATATTGTTCTATTATAGCCAGTGTTCTTTTTATCATCATCAAGGTTATGTAAAGAATTGACAGATCACATTCCTAAAAGAAATTAAGAGAAAAATTATAGGTTTGGTAATAGAATATTAGATTGAGTTATAATTACCTGATGAGAAGTTCATGTTAATTTATAGTCATCAGATTTATGATATAGAATTTTAGAAGTGTAATTTATTATACTTAAAGTAAACGAAAACAGTTTGGTTTCAATAAGAGATATAATACCATTGAATTCAGAATACCAACTACAAAATATAAAAATACTATTACAAGCAAAAATTGCTACTAAGTATCCAGGACCGGATTAAGTACATCAAGTAGGTGTTTAATACAAGTAATTTGAAAAGTGAGTCTCATGTTCTTATTGTTTTAAAAAAATAGTCAGTAGATATTAGAAAATTATACTGAACTAGTCCGAGGCATTTTAAAATAAAGATAATAGTACAAAAAGATAAAATACTTACCCTGAGCTAAATATTATAAAACTTAACATTTTTATAATTCGAAAATTTTATTATTGAGTTGCTAATTTGTGGGATATCTTAAGAATGCTAGTATATCCACTTTAGTACATTTATGGCGCCCAACGTGGGGCCTTGTAAATATAAGACTCACAACATCGTATTTTGAATATTTTATTAATCATATTAATAGAGGTAACATTAATATACATTTTACAAAAGGTAATAAAGTCAATTACAGGTATATTTAGGTACAAGTAAATTTTGTTTGATTTATTTGTGTACTCTACTTAGTTAAAATGAACACCAGATCTAAAAGTAGCTCTGGTATGATTAGAACAGATTCATCTAGCGATGATGAGGTGGAGGTTAGTCAGGAAGGAATTTCACAGGAGGGAGGAGAAATTACTTTACAGATACAGGAAGGAAATCAATTGACTGGAGAGGTACAAGATAGAGGAGACAAGTCGCAAGTACAAGGAGAGACGTCTACATCAGAGTATATGGTGATAATATATAATATGTTAAAACAAATGATCGATGAGTCTAAGAAAAATAGAGAAGAAGATATTAAGAGAAGAGAGAAAAATAGGGATGAGGATAAAATAGAAGCTAAGAGAATTAGAGAGGAGGATATTAAGAGAAGAGAGGAAATTAGATTCGAAAGTGAACAAATGTGGGATAATTACTTTGAAAAATTAAAAAAAAATAACGAAGAATTTATGGAAAAAATGATTGAAGAGGATAAGAAGAATTTTATGGATGTGAAGGAAGAATTAGGTGGAAAGATAGACAAGACGTATGAAGATATTAGAGTTGAATATAAAAGGGATATTGAAGAATTTAAAGAATCTTTGGTAAGTAATCCAGTAGAAATAATACCAATAAAACAAGAATTCGAGAAAGGCAAACAAGATATAGCAGAGGTTAAGGAAATATTGTATATGGAAGAAGGAGTAATTATTGGGAATCAGTTATTAGAAATAGACATAAATGAGGATAAAGAAGTAATAGAAAATTTAGAGAAAGATGTTATTAACTATATCGACATTGAACAAAACACAGTTGACATTAAGAAATCGTATAAAATTGTACTATTACAAAAGAAAACCAAATACTTAGATTCCGGCAGAAGAATTTTAAGATCAAATTTGGACACTCTTTTATTAGGAGAAGAAGATGGTAATATTTTAAATGTATATTTCTCAAGGTATACTATAGGGATAATAATAGGAGACGGAAAATATACTCGAAGGAATTTTAGAGTTGTACGTAATATGCTATCAACACATTTGAGAAGTGTTTTAGGAAATGTATCATATGAAAGGCTTAGTCAACTGGAAGATACTGTTAATGGAAATGATCGGGTCGTGAATAGACGAGATTCTTTAGTAAGATTTGTGAGAAGAAATATTTATCAGGGTACATTGATTTTGGATATAATTTGCAAAGAATTATTAGAATATGATATTGTGATTCAAAGAGATACAAAAATATTTACAGTAAGAATTGCTAGGGTAATGAGATTATTTATTACAATGGTAAATATTGATAACAAAATGTTGTACATAATAAAAGTAAATGATTCATGGTATAAAGAAAAGATGGTACCAGTAGAAAAATTTGGTACATGGAAGAATAGAGTGAGATTAAAAATAGAAATTATGTAATTATATTATAGTCAGGACAGAAGAAAAAAGAGGTCGTCTTCTGAAGGTATTTACGACACCTGCTCATCCCAGTATAAATTAGATCTCAAATTATAGTCAGGATGAGAGATTTCTTTTATAAAAAAGAAAGAGATCAACTCTCGACGATAATAGTAACACCGGCTTATCTTAGATATTTAATTGATCTCATTAAATTCAAAATTTTGGTTTCGAACATATAATATTTTATGTAATTTCCTTGATCTTATATTATAGTCAGGACGAGTATAACATATGTAGTACCAGTCTCGTTAGTATTACAACATTGGCTCATTTTAGTAATGCAATGTTCTCACAAATTAAATTTTTATTTACGATCAAAGATAAATCTTGTATATTTTCGATAAACACAATTGTTAGCCAAGATAAGGAAATGAAGTTCACCTGATAATGAAATAGGGGCAGAGTAGTATATTATGGTAATTGATATTTGTCAGTAGCAGCAATGATAATCATAGATAGATTTATTACAAATAAAGTAGGTTCCATAAATATCATAACTTTCCAGATAATGAAGTAGGGGCATATTTATTGATAAAATAGGGTTACTAGAAAATCGACTATAAGATGAATTAAGATTCCTATTTCCACAATATAAAAGTAGATTAAATGAAATACCGTCCAGATTTGTTTTTTTTTTAAATTTAAATCATAGTTTCGTTATAAACATTAGAAGTAGTATTACAATTTTTTTATGGTATTCCCTTATTCCCAAGTAAAATGTTTGTACTTAATAGTTAAATAATGTATAATAAGTGGATTGTACAAGTTAATGTGTGCTCAAGAAAAATTAATTTAAAATACCTGATGTTTTATATAAAATAATAACAGAGAATTTGATTATGAAGAAGGAAAATATTATAAAGAAATGAGTTAATAAACGAGTAATTAAACAAATTGTGGATATAATATGACAATTATTGCACGAAAAAGTTGAATTTTATGAACAATAGGTGTGTTTTTTTAGTATAGATTATAAAGAAAAAGGAATAGGCCTTTTAGGAAGAAACGATACTTGTTAAAAAAATAAAAATGCTTACTATAAATAATTTAAATAAAATAAACCATGATATTATGGTATTATAGAGTTAAATATATGAAAATGGGTAAATAAAATCCCTATATTATTATAAAATATTGGACAAAATGTCTACATAAATATTAAGGTAACGTTCGCCTATAAAACGAAGATAAAGTTATTAACTTTCAAAATGAAAGTAAAAGATGAGAAAGAAATGTTTAAATAAGTAAATATAAGTTATGTTCGTATAAGAACAGATTAAATGGATAAAATAAATAATTGAGTAAGCATGTAAAGAGGCCATAAAATGTATAATCAAAGAAAACACATATTGAATTATATGACATTCAACAAAAAAATGTAATAAAACCCAGATATTAATTTTAAAGAGGTATAATATTTTCTATAGAGAAGTAAAATTTAACTCAATTGCATACGGGTATACAACATTCTAAATAGATATTTTTCTTATATACAAATATCGTTATAAAAAATATTTAAAACTTATACATAGAGCAAAATTAAAAATAATTATAATCAAGTCATTATTTGTACAAAGATATTCGCTTAATACATTATGGTAGTTTATATAACCTTAGTAAATTTTATATATAAAAAGTTTTGTTATAGAACATATACATATTTTCTGACAATTATGAATAGTGCCATAGCTTGCATTAAAAATACATATAAAAATATTATTGATGTTGGTATTTTACAAGTGTGATACCTAAAAATTTATATTTAGTTTGAATTTATAAGGATGAAGAATAATAGACGGATTATATTGTTTACATAACAAGTTCTTATTTAAGAAATATAAATTAACAAATAAATTGTAATTTGAATTTCTTAAAGGGGCAATTGATATAGGTAGAGTTGCCTATTTTAAAATTATTCAGGTTACACTCTGAGGTAATAAGAGTTGCCTATTTTAAAACTATTAAGGATGAGTTAATCTTAGATTTGAATTTTATTTGATTATGACAGAAATAGTTAAATTTGCAAATATTAATTAAGCTGGTTGTATTTTTGAAAGAATTGTGTATATTGAATTAAAGGAAGTTTTATAGTTACATGACTAAGTAGAAAACTAATAATATTGGAGATGTGGTATATTTTCTATGCATATGTACCAATAATCTGTAAAGAAAATTTTATATTAGTATTGTAATTGTTTAGAAATGTATTTTAGCATTGTAAAAAATTTGTTCAAATAATATTTATGATGAGAATAGGATAAAAAGTTTTAGAATATGAAAATAAATCGATAAAGGTTTGATAAGAAATTGCCGCCTTAAATTGTATATTGGATGTGACAGTAATTGTCAATGTGACAGATTTAATTACAATAATGAAGTAAAGTTTAAAAATGGTAAAGAATGTGTAAAAAACTTTATTAAATTCGTGGAATATTTTATTTTGATAGTAACTTTGAATTATATAAGGTATTTATAAAAGTATTACATATCTATAAATTGTATTGATCTTGAGTTTAATGTGGAAGTAATTTATTGGTTCAAAAAGAATTAAGTAATATCACTAAGGTAATTTGAAAAAAAAATAAGAAAAAATTTTTAGAATTAAAATAAGGTGTGGATGTGATTATCGGGAAATCAATCATTTTCTCAGATAATTACATTATAACAGTGTTAAAATAAATAGAGAGTGATAGAATCCACTAATAAACATATAGATAATTGAAGAAAAAGTGAATTGTAAAATTTTAAAAAGAATAGTTATAATTCTATACAAATATTCCAAGTACTCACCAATTTGGATTAAGAGACAAAGGAGGAAACAGGAGATTGTTCTTCTGGATTATTTTGTGTATCCAGAATCTTGAAGTTAATATTGAAATCAGAATCCAGAGATGACTATCGACTTCTAGAATCCAGAGGGATTTATCGAAGTGCAGAATCCAAAGGTAGTTCAAGTGTTGCAGAGAATTTTCTGATACAGTACGTGTGAAAGAAAAGTGCGGATTTCTTCTAGAAGGAAACCATTGACTTCCAGAATCCATAGAATCCATAGGTATATCAAGAGTTAGCTGAGAATTTTCTGATTCAGTACGTGTAATAGCAGATAGCAAATTTCATCAAGAAGGCAACTATTAACATCAAGAATTTCAAGACACAGAATCCAGAGATACATCAGGAAGGAAGGAAAATATCTTCATAACCATCCGGAACGTAGGATTTATAGCTACAAGTAAAATATCTTAAATACATGAAAGAATTCGAGTGACAACTGGACAAATATTTTGAAAGGTCGTATAAAGTCTTGTAGTATACTAAGAATTTTAGGTAGTCAATGAAAAGATAAATTTAATTTATATTTAATTCTGTATTAAAGTCTAGTAATCATAAAATTACTGAATTCAATTATTCAAAGTCAGATAATTAACAATCTCAAAATAATAAGTTTCATTATCGTAAACTAGTAAAGTTTGTAAACATCCTAACAATTTTCTGTCATATTAAATTACTTACTTGGTAAAAAAAAAACGTCGTCTTGAAAAGAAATTCATCCTAAATAGTCCATTTATATATTTGAACAAGTTTTATGAGTATTATAAATAGATTTATGATATATAATCCGGATATTAATTTAAATATGTATATGTGTTTATAAAAAAAAACGAATATATTGTTCTATTATAGCCAGTGTTCTTTTTATCATCATCAAGGTTATGTAAAGAATTGACAGATCACATTCCTAAAAGAAATTAAGAGAAAAATTATAGGTTTGGTAATAGAATATTAGATTGAGTTATAATTACCTGATGAGAAGTTCATGTTAATTTATAGTCATCAGATTTATGATATAGAATTTTAGAAGTGTAATTTATTATACTTAAAGTAAACGAAAACAGTTTGGTTTCAATAAGAGATATAATACCATTGAATTCAGAATACCAACTACAAAATATAAAAATACTATTACAAGCAAAAATTGCTACTAAGTATCCAGGACCGGATTAAGTACATCAAGTAGGTGTTTAATACAAGTAATTTGAAAAGTGAGTCTCATGTTCTTATTGTTTTAAAAAAATAGTCAGTAGATATTAGAAAATTATACTGAACTAGTCCGAGGCATTTTAAAATAAAGATAATAGTACAAAAAGATAAAATACTTACCCTGAGCTAAATATTATAAAACTTAACATTTTTATAATTCGAAAATTTTATTATTGAGTTGCTAATTTGTGGGATATCTTAAGAATGCTAGTATATCCACTTTAGTACAATATATATATATATATATAATATATATATATGACGTTATGGTTTTCCGGGTTTGGAACCGCGTAGTATTTGCTCTATAGTCCCAAGAAGGACTGCTTGGTCGACGTTTCGATGAGATCTCACTCATCTTCTTCTGGACGATCGTGTTCGAGTTGCAATCGGAGATGTGTGTGTGTGATTCTCCGATTGCAACTCGAACACGATCGTCCAGAAGAAGATGAGTGAGATCTCATCGAAACGTCGACCAAGCAGTCCTTCTTGGGACTATAGAGCAAATACTACGCGGTTCCAAACCCGGAAAACCACAACGTCATACTACGACCGCGGAAACATCCAAACAAATTTATATATATATATATATATATATATATATATATTCGTATGAATGTATTTCTACTTTTGTAATTTATATATGTTTCTTTTCTTGTACCTGTCATGTAGTTTCATACGAATATATATATATTTCACGACATTTATATATATATATATATTTGGATGATAACTAATAGCGATGCTTTCATAAGTTTGACATAAATGTATACCGACATTCTTTAACAGTTGACTCAGGCAGTCAGCCGCATTCCAGCCTTTATTGGACGAATATTTGGGTGCATAGAACAGCGCCCGTAGTTCTTTAATTGACCGCTAATTGCTCCTATAGTGATTATCTCAAAAATTACAAAATATAGGTATAGGACATTGTTAACAAAAATGAAAGAGAATGAAAAAAGGAACAAAATGACTCAATAAAATACTGAGTGTTCCATGTAAAAAAAAATAAGTTTTTGGTATGTGAAAATTTCAGGAAGTAGGCTTTGAAAAAACAAAGTCTTTTGAGGTATTATCGAGTGCAACTTTACCAAATGATGCAGAATTTCCTTCGCTACAAGCATCACCAAAGTTAATGTTTTTACTTTTAAAAACACTGTGAAAATAATTTTTTTCTGAACACGTGTTTTGGTCATATATTTTCAAAGAAGAATAATAACTCAAAAATAATTGGCTCAATTTTGAAAAAGAAAAAACAGTTGAACAGACAAATTAAAGCAGTACAAAAAAATCCAAAAATACGTAGAATGAGCAATTTAAAAAAATTAACTTCCGTGCATTTCCGGTGAAACCATAGTGCCTACTCCAGATCTTTAACGCGACCACCGAGGAGTTCGCTACCCACAATTTAGGAACTACTGCTCTGCAGTAATAAAAAATATATTTAATACTTACTTGTGGCAGATAATACAATTATAGCCGTAATAGAAGCGTACGAAATAGTGAAATAGAAATTCTAAGAGTATAAAACACTTATGTACATACGTATTATAATAGATATGTATGTACGTGCCTGAACGTTTGCAATCATCAAACATATACTAATAAATTTATGAAGATATATCGAAAGCAATATACCATTTCGTATCAATCATCGCGTCTATAAATTATTTAGCTTATATCCACACAAACAAACTTATTTGGATGCTTACATGTATTTTTTTATCTAAATATAATCCTAGGATGTGATAAACTAAGTAAGAAAAAACGTAGTAAAGTGAATTACTTATGTATGTATTGGCATACGATGAAATTGTTAACCACAAAAATAGATAATGATAAGGTTCAATTTAACGAACCATCCGTTATTTATGTAGGAATAAGACAAAGTGGTATCCCACTGTTTACTATTTCAAGCTTATTTTAATTAATTTTTGATGTATTTTGTTGAATATAATATGCTAAGCAAGAAATAAATACTACATACGTATTTTGCGGACTGTAATAATGGGCATCTTGAATAGCATTTTGGTGGAGTTGTATTGGATTTTATCACTTCCTTTTAGTCTGTGCTCAATCAGTGGTGCGGAGCACATGCTCGGAAATAAAAAGGCCGACCGATTACTTTGTCTCGCCGATGTACAGGGTAAGTCATTAGTAGCCGCTTCTTCGATTGCTCTTTTGTGTTTTAAATAAAAGAAAAAACAATTAGTGGAGGATCTATGGTTGCTTGTGGCGCATATTGTAAAAATACTTTAAGCTCTGACGCACTTCCGGTTTCACCGGAAATGCACGGAACATATTTTGTTTAAATGACTCACCCTATATAATTTTGGATTTTCTTGTACTGTTTTAAATTGTCTGTTCATCTGTTTTTCAAAATTGACTCAATAGTTTTTGAGTTATTAATTTTTTTTTAAATATTTGACCAAAACACGTGTTCAGAAAAAAATCATTTTCACATTGTTTTTAAAAGTAAAAACAATAACTTTGGTGGTGCTTGTAGCCAAGAAAACTCTGCATCATTTGGTAAAATTGCACTCGACAATACCTCAAAAAACTTTGTTTTTTCAAAGTCTACTTCCTGAAATTTTCACATACCAAAAACTTATTTTTTATAAATGGAACACCTAGTATTTTATTGAGGCATTTTGTTCCTTTTTTTATTCTCTTTCTTTTTTGTTAGCAATATCCTATACCTATCTTTTGTAATTTTTGTGATAATCATTATAGGAGCAATTAGCGGTTAATTAAAGAACTAAAGGCGTTGTTCTATGCACCCAAATATTCGTTCAATAAAGGCTAGAATGCGACTGACTGCCTGAGTCAACTGTTAAAGAAAGTCGGTATACATTTATGTCAAACTTATAAAAGCATCGCTATTAGTTATCATCCAAATGAATGATTATTATGAAGAGTTAATAGATATGATTGACGTTTTGGGTGAATCTGAAAGAAACTCTTTGCTAACATCCAGACTTTATGCACAGCGATCCCTGGTAGAAGTCAATCGAAGCCAGAAACTTTCGAAAGTAGAAAGAGCCGGTTGGAGTGAACAGAAAGTATTGAATATGAAGGAAAAATCGGAAAAAGCAATAACTGGTGAGGATAAGACGTTTATGGTACTTGCCAGTGTAGTCGAACATACCCATACTTGTACTAGGAAAATTAGTCGTCAGTTAGATATAAGTCAAATTTGAGAATCCAGAATAATTAGGAAATATGAAATTCGCCCGAAGTATATTCATACACAGGGTTAGATGAAAGAAATTTTTAGAATCGCTTACATTTTTGTCAATTGGCAGGAGATAAATTATCCGGGCTTTCTCAATTTTTTGTTGTTTACCAACGAAGCCACCTTCTATTAAAGTAAATACGTTCATCGTCACAATTTCCGTTATTATAACACATAAAACCCCCCACTTTATCACACCTGTAAACTTTCAAAATCGTTGGTCATTAAAACTGCGGGAGGAATAGTGGGTAGTTAATTATTGGACCTTATTTCTTTGATGAAACTGTTAATGGAGGAGAGTATCTTCACTATCTACGAACGGATTTTCAAAACTTTTTGAAGACAACAAAAATATGTCAGTAAACATAATCTTTACTTTACTTCGATATTAACCAACAGTGTCAAAAATGAAATACCGAACCAACCTCAATAAAATACTGGGTGTTCCATTTAAAAAAAAAGAAGGTTTTGGTATTTGAAAATTTCAGGAAGTAGGCTTTGAAACAACAAAGTTTTTTGGAGGTATTGTCAAGTGCAACTTAACCAAATGATGCAGAATTTTCTTGGCTACTGGCACCACCAAAGTTAATGTTTTTGCTTTTAAAAACAATGTGAAGAAGTTTTTTTTTCTGAACACGTGTTTTGGTCAAATATTTTCAAAACAATTAATAACTCAATTGGCTCAATTTTTAAAAAGAAAAAACAGTTGAACAGACAATTTAAAGTAGTACAAGAAAATCTAAAAATATATAGGGTGAGTCATTTAAAAAAAATAAGTTCCGTGCATTTCCGGTGAAACCGGAAGTGCGTTAGAGCTTAATGTATTTTTTAAAATATGCGCCACAAGCAACCGTGGATCCTCCACTAATTGTTTTTTCTTTTATTTAAAACACAAAAGAGCAATCGAAGAAGCGGCTACTAATGACTCACCCTGTATATACTGCTCCATCAACATGGAATCTGATACACACCGGATGATTCAGTGTGTTGCTTGTATATGAAGGACTTCCAAAGTGGTCGATATAGTATCCTTCGTTTCGATAGGAAATGGAGGGATATATCTGGGTTTTGAGTGATTTGTGGATTTTGCGACGGCAATAATGGACATCTTGAATAGAATTTTTGTGGAATTGAACTGGAGGGTTCAATGAATTATTGTATTTTACAAACGAAAGGAAACCTAATGGTTCGGAATGATTTGAAAATGATTTTCATATTTGTTAAAAATTTTGCTAATTTGTTCGGTTAGGCCGTAGATATAAACTACAGAATGTCCTACTTTGCCATCAAACGACGACCTACTAGTACATCTAAGAAAGGAAGGAAGCTTGTCTTGGTTTCTATGATGAATCGGATATTGATATGATGGAAAATTTAGAAAAGAGGGAAAGAGTTGTTGCACCCTGTTCATGAAGCCAAATTCCGGAGATCTATCCGGATGAAAATGTCGTCTGGTTAGTAGTGTTCGGATAGAATTTGGCTGATATGGGAAATAGTGCTCGCGATTGGTACTTTTGTATAAGGAGTTTTGACATCGAAGTTTACAAAAATATTTACCAGAAACTAAAGAAGATTTGTTATAATTATTTGAATTAAGTTTAAACTAATTTGTATTATCAAATAAAAATGAAATTAGAAAACTTCATTTCAAACACGCTGCCATAATTAAGTCGTGAACTCTCGCGATTTTCGTTGATTACCTTTGCTGTAGTCTCTACTTATTCTATCAGTAGCAGGTGCAGAGCAACTGGATTTCACCAGGACCACACGACTTTCTAATAAGTATGTGCGTCCCGAATTTTTAATAAATATCTTATTAAACCTGTGAGTAAAATTGTTACTTCCGGTCCAAATTTTGATATTGTCTTTATATAAAAATTTCTCTATAAGCAACTCTAAATACGTTTGTATTTTTAATAGATCTGTGTAGAACGCATTTTTGCCCGATATTTTCAAAAAAAACTGCTATTAGATACGAGTAAAAGTGTTACTTCCTGTCTGAAAATTGAAATATTTTTAAATACAAAAATGTTTCTAAATCAATCTCTAAATACTTCTGCACACTTAATAAATTTTTATAGAACACATATTTTGCGAAATATAAAAATCTGTCATTAAATAAGACTGAAAATGCTACTTCGGTTCGAATTTTGAAATGTCCTTAACACGAAAGTATTCAAAATCAAACTTTAAATACTTTCATACTCTCAATACATCTATTTAAAAATCAAAACTGGCAAGGTATTCTCAAAAAAACTATTTTAGATAAGAATAAAGCAATGTTTTTCAAATTTAGTTTTTAGTACATGTGTATTCTTTAGAAATATGTTTAAAGTTAGTAGTTTACGAAATAATGGTGAAATTTTATTTTTTTACTGAAGTAAACTATTATTTCCGGTCTACATTGCCGTTAATGTCAAGACGTTACTTTTTTCATTCTGATATGGTTAGTGGTTCGAAGTAGCTTCACACATGGTATTCAGGTGGTGATCTTCCACTCATAAAATGTAAATGTGGTATGAATAACGAAAGCTTTCGTCATCCATATCACATGTACTGCATTTAGAATCTTTATGATTGTGGGTCACAGTGAACGAGAAATTTTCTTACAAAATTCTTCAGTTGAGGCATCTTTAACTGCAGAGTTCCTTCGCTTCCTATGAGTATAGCTTCCCAATAAGTTGATGGGAATGTGTTAACTCTGAATGTAAATAATCTTTTTTTACACTAACTAGTCTTTTCCCTTCAGTACAAATTTGCCAGTGAGTCATCTATCTCACTGCGTATAAATTTTTTGATGACATGGCATCGATATTAAAGTAAATTTATTGGTCTTCGCCAGCCTTTCCAAAATTTCAAGATTTAAAGATACAAGTCTGGTAATTGACAGTCGTCGTTTTTAAAGCAGTTAATGTAGTCCTGGATATGATATAATTTTAATGCATTCGACAATATAACCCAACCATATTAAGTCCTGAGTGCAGGATAGAATTGTCATTTCCTCTGTCTGGAATATAGTGGTGTTGGGATTGGAAGAATATTAAAAAGAAAAATTAATAGAGCTGAATATGAAACTAAGAACAGTAATAAAGGAAATGAAAATAAAAGCTGATGATAAACAAGACATAATAGCTACTAGAAGAATAGGACAGAAAAATTAAGAATGAAAAATAGTAATAAACTGACAATTGTGTCAAAGAAAATGATGATACTTAAAACAACGAAACAACTAAAATATACATTACAAAGAGAAGAAAACAAGAAAAATTCTGTAATAAAAAATAAATGAAAAACGAAGAAACACATAGCGAAAATAAATAACAGAGAATGGGAAACTAGAAAAACTACTTTCGAGAAACTAAAATTTCAAATGTGAACTAAACATTGGAAGGAAATGGCAGGTATTATAAAGAGAAAAAGTAAACAAAGAAATTGTAACAAAAAATACAAAAATGATATGTGGGTGTCACACAACTTTCTTATACGTATGTGCGTCCTGAAATTGTTATACAAAAGTTGTTCCAAATTAAATTTTAAATACTTTTTTCTCTTAACAAAGTAGAGAGCAAAAACTCTGTCTATATTTCAATTTTTTTAATAAAAAAATCGTTCCAAATTAAGCTTTAATTATTTTGCATTTGTAATAAGTCTATATACAACGCATAATTTGCAAGATATTTGTAAAAAAAACTGCTATTGTATAAGGGTAAACAAGATACCCCGGACCGAATTTTGAAATATTTAAAAATAATCTTTTAATAATTGAATACCCTCAACTTATCTGTCTAGAAAGTATGGCTTGGGAGATATTCGTAAGAAATTGTTTCTCGGTAAGAGTGAAAAGCCTACTTCCGGTATGAATTTCGAAAACATTTTTAAAAAAAAAATCAAATTCATCAGAATATTTCCATATACTACGTATAAGAAAGTAAAAAATAGAAAGTAACTGGCGGAGATATACGTAACTAATATATCACGGAAGAAAATACCTACAATGAAGAATCAACTACACAATCATAGAAGTACGAAAAAAAGAAGAAATGCCAGATGAATGGAATGTAGAACTGATATATTCAACCTATAAGAAAGGAGACCGAACGAAATGTCACAACTAACAATTAATAATGCTTCGAGCTGCATCATACAAAATACTAAAGGATGTAATTCGAACAATATTCATAAAATATACAGAAGCAAGGTTGGACGAGTCTCAATACGCATTCAAAACAGTTAATTCATCCATAGACGCATTCCGTATAATGACGCAACCGCTACAAAATTTTATGACAGCAAGCAGACTTGTATTTAGTATGTGTATATTTTACGCTTATGAGAGTCAACAGACAGAAACTGAAAAAGAATGCGAAAATGGATACGCCCAGAAAATTAATTATATAGATTATTACTTCAAATAGCAACAAATAAATCACTATCTGAAGTGATAACAAATACACGACGTGCATATAAAATTAACATTAAAGAGATCATATCAAGTATGATAGAAATCACTGTAACGGCAAGACACAAACGA
Organism: Amphimallon solstitiale; assembly: GCA_963170755.1. Taxonomy (NCBI): domain Eukaryota; kingdom Metazoa; phylum Arthropoda; class Insecta; order Coleoptera; family Scarabaeidae; genus Amphimallon; species Amphimallon solstitiale. The sequence continues at coordinate 61,535,904 of OY720676.1, read as the reverse complement.
ATCATAGAGAAGACTTTGCAGGAATTGTCAAAACAAGCAACATAAAGGGAATAAAAGAAATGAACATCCAAAACTTGGCCAGATCCTACTGGAAATACTAAGATTATTAAAAGACGAAAACCTGTGTGTAAAAGATAAACTAGAAGAATATACAAGGCAGCAATAAGGCTGCTGTAAAGGATGCACCAGGTACAATGGTGTTAAGAAATAAATGCAATAAAAGTCGTAAAAATCAAAAAGAGGAAAACAACTAGTCAGATGATAATGAAGCAAACACAGAGACTAATGTGAGTTTACACCTTTAAAAGAAAAAGCTAAAATTGTATATGTATTAGGAAAATAACAAATTTTAGAGTCGGCGTGATCAGAGAAAGATGAAGGCTCAAGACAAGGTGAGAAGGTTAAATACATTACAACAGTAACCTAAATTTAAGAATGTGGGGAGCATCAAAAGGCTATTTAGTGTTAGTATATAGATCATCCCCGCCTTTTCTCAATCAGTAGCGTTTTTATTGCTGCTGGTAGTGATTATGTCATCGCCACAGTAATAGCCAACACAAGCTAGGTTTTCTAAATTGTTTAGAAAGATGCTGTCACTCTGAGTTTAAGTCGCATGTCATCGTTCTCAACGCCGTCTAAATTCAATTCGTGTATGTAACAATATACACCTCCTGAGCATTTCAGGAGGTGTATATTGTTACAGCAACATTAGAAATTTCCAAAAAAGAGAGAGATAAATCAAATATTAATTATTTGAGGAGTTTCCTTCTCGAAAATCCTTCTTTCGTTACAATAATTTCAAGACTCAACATTATTTACATGCCCCCCTTATTTTGGTGGTGCAAAATAAGAACGTCAGTTAAGTGGAGAAAATACAAAAGTGATTTATTAGTCCTATAATGAATAACGAAAAATGAACCTCCCTCTCGACTTAGAATACTAATAAAGTAGAGAATCATTTAGAACAGTTTCATATTATACGATTTTATAACAATGCCTCTTATCAATGAAAAATGATATAAACTTAACAAGCAATGCACGGGATATTGACTAATTTTAACTCTCTTAAACGTGCAAAGTATATTAAGTAGCAATATGATGGACATTTTATATGATTTATGTATATTCTAAGAGAGATCATAACTTATACCGCAGAAATGTTCATTGCTGAATAATTTATAAATAAGTAGAGGAAGTTCTGTAAATATGGAATAAGTACTAAATTCCTTCATAATAGCCTAAAAATTTATATAAATACATAAATGAATTCCTAATACATATAAAATTGAAAATGAATAAAAAACACATTCTTTGATGCTTTCCTGCGAAGTAACGTAAAAGGCGATTTACGTGAATTGCTATCTATTCATTGGTAGATGTAGAAAAACCGTCCTGAAAAAGAAATACAATATTCCAAAAGGCTTCTAGCAATACTAATAACTGCAGCCCTAGCTCTGTTATACTTGCCTTCGTAAGTACTTGATTCGATAATCAATGAATGAGTTGTCCTTCTTCAATAAATCATTTATGTCCTATCACTAATACGGTTTTACTGCAATGTATGCACATTATCGCAAGTTATAGCTGAGACACTAGACATATTTGGACAGTTGGACGGAATATATAATGAATTTTCAATGGTCTTTGAAGTTATCGACCACTCAAAATTACTCCAACTAATATAGCTGGGTTTCGATAACGTAACATACAGGATATTCTAAAACAGCGTTTTAAGATTTTAAAGGCATGTTATACTCTGTTTTATAATTCCGCTGACCACCAAATAGAGCCATATGTACACTATGCAATAATGATAACATTTAGTTTTGACAGATTTATGATACTTACAGGTTATGTACATTATTTTATGTGTATACGCACTGATATGCATACATCTACACTACATGCACTAACTAACTAAGTGTTATGTATTCAAATATTTTTAGTAAATTTCTGCAGTTACTTTGGAATATTTATTTTACAATATGGGAACAATATATGCATTTGTATCAAAGAAAGTAGTTATGTACATAATATCTAAAAATAATACAAGGGATTTCCTTAATAATTTAATAGTTTTTCATGTTTACAGAGAGAGGAATTTATTGCTAAATAATTACACAAAAAGTAAAGTATATTTTCTAATGTACAACAAACTTTAAAAATATTTTTGTACTCGCTTATCAAAACCTGTCATTTCACGATTCGATTTGCGTGCGTAAAAAATCACTTTAAACACGAGTGCGTAAAAGTAAGTTGGTACTTCCTAGAACTTGATTAATTTAGTGATATTTTAAAATCATAAATCCATAACCTTAATAATATGCTACCCAGTTCGTTGTTTTTCTATGAAAATAAAAGGAAATGAAATAGAAATTGTTATATTTGGAAGGTATGTAATTCAATGTCAGAACAGCAACAAATATTATATAAATTACCATCATTCATTCTTTTCAGAAATTGAAACGGAACAATTATTAAAAATTTTGATTGGGCAATTTTGACAACCAGAGATTGATACCCCAGGGATTAACAGGTTTGTTTGAATTGATCTTGATTGCGAAGGTAGAGTAACGTTGATTGTATTATTACATATATCTTGTATTTCAGATGTCGAACAAGTTGCAGACGGAGTCGATATCTCTAACGGGGTCATTGTTTTAGCCAATTGAATTCTACTATGCAGAGAATTTTCGATATATCCTTCTGCAACCGTAGATGATTTCCATCCACCATGCCTTTTAATTGAAAGCAAGTCACCTCCTTGGTTTGCCAACAATGTCGCTGAACTCCTTCGGAAACAGTGACCTGTGAAGTTACTTGCGCTATCAAGCTGAAGGTACTCAGCTATTCGCATTGGAATTTTGCCAATTGTATTAAGACCAACAGGTGAACAAACACACTTGTCATTGCGATATGTTAAAAAGAATCACTGCTGGCTGTCTGGTCTTAAATTTGCATATTGCCGAATTAATGCAAGCCATTCGGGCTTAATGATTGCAAATGTACGACGGCTGTTACCTGTTTTAGTTTCTGGAATTGTTACGATAATTAAATTCGATTTAAATTCTATGTCTCGCTCACTCGCTTGGAGAGTACGCGCTCTCACACTATTAAATCACTCAAGTATACATACACGAAAAATTTCGCATATGATTAAATGTATGAATGCACATCTACCCTAAGCTGGCATTGCGAGCAACAACGTGCAGGCAGCTGTTCAGACCTTACATTGGTCTCACCAGTGCACGAGCGTGTTGTTCACAATGCCTTAAAAACTTAGATTAACCGATATAATCAACTTACGTACCAAATGCCATGAGAGATTCCTAGCGGCATCTGTTACCCAAGCGCGACATCGCAAGGTAATGTTACCCTCCGTAATACAACTACTAGTCGGGCAATTGTAGATATACGTGCATTCAATGAACACGCCATAAGTGGCGTACCTATACAATACAATGTAACAGAGTAATTCTTGGAGAGTAAGCGGTATCACACTATTAAATCACTCAAGTATACTATATCAAGTAATCTGAGTTTTTAAGGCATTGTGAACAACACGCTCGTGCATTGAAGAGACCAATGTAGGATCGAAACAGCTGGCAATACCAGCTTAGGGTAGATGTGCATTCATACTTTTATTCATATACGAAATTTTTCGTGTATGTATACTTGAGTGATATTAAAACGTGGCTGGAACATAATTAACAATAGTACTTCCTCAAATAATTGAAAGTAAATTCGGTAAAATGTGAAATAAAACAAAAAAAAATTAAGATTTACACTGTATTTAATAACAACGACAGCTGTTTCGCTACACTGTAGCTTCTTCAGGTTGACATATACAATAGCTACAGTGTAGCGAAACAGCTGTCGTTATTATTAAATACAGTGTAAATCTTAACCATTTGTTTGATTTATTTCACATTGAAAATGGATTTACATTAAGTAAAGACCAACTCAATCCAAGATTTAAATTCGGTAACCTATTATACCCATTCTATGTAAAGGCTGTCTTAAAAAAACAAAAACAACTAAAAATTTGAAACAAAACTATCCATATACCAAGGAAAATCGATTCTAAAACAACTACAGAGTATGAGAAATATACACTGTTAGAAATATTGTCTTGATCTAAGAAAGTATATTTTCTTCCGTATATACAAAGCCTTAATTTACTTGATTTAAAACGGTTTGGAAATATTTACTTATAATAAAACGGACCGTTTCAAATCAAGTAAATTAAAGCTTTGTATATACGCAAGAAAATATACTTTCTTAGATCAAGACAATATTTCTAACAGTGTACGTATACACAGGACTAGACTGTAACACTATTGCAGCATTATCTGAAAACTTAAGAAATAATTCTCCAAAAATGTTAGCATTCATTTCATTATGGTAGTCAGCTGTTTCTCTATTAGCACAGCTATCTGACATATTATACCTGTTTTACCCGCATAAAACTCTTCGAACATGTTGTGTCCACTAGGCTTGTACATTACTTCGTCAAGAACGTAGTGCTTTGTGATGCGCAACATGGTTACAGGAAAAGCAGATCAACTAATGCAGCTATAATCAACATATTTAATCATCTGATGAAAGCGTTGGACAAGCAGGAATACCCTGCGTTGATATGTTGCGATCTAACTCACGCTTTTAATACAGTGGGCCATGCCATCTTATTGAAAAAACTACAACACTATGGGGTTCGGGGGGTTAGGCCTAGTCTCTTGACTTCGTATCATCAGAATAGAAAACAGTTTGTGGAGTTCTACGGGCAAAAATCAAGCTTAATGGACGTTACAGAAAGTGTACCTCTACTACTACTGTTCATAATATATACACCGTGTTTCATGTAACTAGCACATTAGAAGTTTTTATGCTTACAACGCGAATTTTTTCCAGAAGTTTTGCCTTCTCACATAATTGACCGCAATCTTTCAAGTTAAAATATTTTTAAACTCGTGCAACTTCCGGTTATACCGGAAGTAGGCGCCATCTTTGTTATTTTAAATGTGATACCCTGTATTTTATTCGAGATTTGAATTGCTTATTTAAATAGAAGAACAGAGATACCGGGTTGGATTATGTCAAAGTCAACCGTTTCGGAGTTATTCAACTGTTTTCCATTTTTAGGGCACTTGAACGTAAATCTTAAAAGTTCTTTATCTGAGACATGAAAAAAGATAAACAATTGAAATTTGTTCCTGAGATAGTCAAAGTATTGTCCTATTCGAATATCACCAGGTTTTGCAATAATATTACACAGGGTGTTCTCTAATTAATTTACAATTATACACATTTCAAATGCAAGAAATTCAATTTTTTCAAATGAAACACTCGGTATATTTTCGCCTTTTCTGAAGCAGAAAAAAATTGTCTTTCGATCCACTATTACATTCCCTATACCTATCTCTAGAGGTTTTTGAGTTATTGGGGAGATCAGCCTGAAGGCCCGATATTTTGCCATTTATCACACACAATTTCAAGAATGCCTTGGAAGTAACAAAATGTTTAGTTGTCAAAATTTCGTTCGCTGTCAGTGTTATTAATTTGATGCTTGGATATTTTTTGTAATTTACTGAATGATTTGATTAGTGCATAATGGAAGGCTATAATAATAATTATCCAAATGAAAGTATCCTTAATTTATTTTACATACACGGAGAATGTAATCGCATAATAAGTAGAACTTGCCGTGTGTTCAATCAGAGATACCCTAATTTGCCTCCGAAGAATCGATTCAAATTTGCAAATATTGAAACACATTTTTTGCGACATTGGAATATGAACACAAAAAGAAATTGTACTAAGTCAGTAACAAGTGAAGAAAACAACGAAATTAATATTCTGGGATATTTCACAGCTCATCCCCATGCTTCGATACGTAAAGTAAAGGTGGATTTAGATATTAGTATGACGTCAATTCAACGCGTGCTAGCAAAGAACAAATGGCACCCATATGCACAAAGGAAAGTCCACGAACTGAGAAATGGAGACGCTCAGAGAAGAATTGATTTTTGTGAGTAGCTAACTATTCGTAAACAGGAAGATCCGGACATGTTACGAAAGATTTTATGGTCGGATGAATCCAAGTTTACCAGGCAAGGCGTTGTAAATAATAAAAATTGTCATTTTTGGGCAGATGAAAATCCCCACTTTTCACGAGTAAGCCATTTTCAATATCAATTTAGTTTTAATGTATTCGCCATAATAGGGTGGGGAAGGGTATTTTATCGTATTTATGATGAAAGGCTAACGTCCGAAAGATATTTGCGAATCATTAGGGAAGTGGTGACACACATAGTCAATGACATGCCACACCAAAACTATTATTGGTTTCAACTGGATGGAGCTCCAGCTCACTCTACTCATGCTGTATATCAAGAGTTGACCCAGCTATTTGAGGATAGGTGGATTGGTCCAAATGGACCATGTCTTTGGCCTGCTAGATCTCCGGATTTAACTCCAGTTGACTTTTTTTTATGGAGTTACATAAAAAAAGAAGTCTATGCAACACCAGTTAACTCCAGGCAAGAACTAGAGGATAGGGTGCGAAGAGCATTTGACCAAATTGAAGGTCAAATGATTGAACGTGCAACGACTGACCAGCTCCAAACAAGGTTAAATAAATGCATTGAAGTAGGCGGTGGACATATTGAGCACTTGCTGTGATTTGGTTTTAGATTTGTTTTTGTTTTCTTTGTTTGACTTATACCGTGAGATCAAAAATGTTTTCGCAATTAATAAATTTTTGGTTTTGAACTAGAAGACTTTTTTTCCATGCCCATAACATGCTTACAAAGACTATTAATCCACTCCTCCTATACTTAATCTATTATTTTTTCAGTTTTATTTGGCAAAATATCGGGCCTTCAGGCTGATCTCCCCAATAACTCAAAAACCTCTAGAGATAGGTATAGGGAATGTAATAGTGGATCGAAAGACAATTTTTTTCTGCTTCAGAAAAGGCGAAAATATACAGGGTGTTTCATTTGAAAAAATTGAGTTTCTTGCATTTGAAATGTGTATAATTGTAAATTAATTAGAGAACACCCTGTGTAATATTATTGCAAAACCTGGTGATATTCGAATAGGACAATACTTTGACTATCTCAGGAACAAATTTAAATTGTTTATCTTTTTTCATGTCTCAGATAAAGAACTTTTAAAATTTACGTTCAAGTGCCCTAAAAATGGAAAACAGTTGAATAACTCCGAAACGGTTGACTTTGAAATAATCCAACCCGATATCTCTGTTCTTCTATTTAAATAAGCAATTCAAATCTCGAATAAAATACAGGGTGTCACATTTAAAGTAGCAAAGATGGCGCCTACTTCCGGTGTAACCGGAAGTTGCACGAGTTTAAAAATATTTTAACTTGAAAGATTGCGGTCAATTATGTGAGAAGGCAAAACTTCTGGAAAAAATTCGCGTTGTAAGCACAAAAACTTCTAATGTGCTAGTTACATGAAACACGGTGTATATGAACAGTAGTTAATATATCAGCCGACCTCATCTGCTTATATGCGGATGATACCTCGATGTTTGCAAAAGCATCGTCAAAGGAGGATAGAGATTGCAAGTCAGAAATGGTGATGTAGGAGGCTAAAGAACGATTCGCGAGCAATAGTCTAAAAAAGAATAACAAAAAAAAACGCAACGGATACAGTTTTCAAAAGGAACAAACGAAGAGATAAAAACTGTGAAGCCTTAGGATTCACAGTGGTCGACAAGCTTAGCTGGTTCCCACATGTAGCAGAGATTGCTGACAAGCTAACTGCGACAATTTACAGTAAGCGAAGAATGAAATCCATATCCACATACAAAGCTGTAAGACAGGTATTCGTCGCGAACTTGTTCTGGTTCGCTATGGAATCCAGGTCTGGAGCACTTCCGGTGGTGCTGAGAGGGATTTTCTGCTTCAGAAACGAGCTGTGAGAGTCTTATGTGTTCTAATATCATATGATACGTGTAAACCATCGTTTATAAACCAAAGAATATTTACTATTCCATATTACAATAAAAACAGCAAAATATGTACATAAAAACAAACATAACTTTTTACAAAATGGCGACACTCTCCTTTACTCAACACGTAACAAACATGTATTCAAGATAACCTATCACCGCCTGGCAAAGACTCAGAGATGCGTCCATTATTGGAGACCTAAAACACAACAAGCTAAACGCCGTGGATGGTGGTCTAGATAGTGTTTGTCTAAGAAAATAAATAGAATTTTCTTATGGAAAACGCCATCTATTCGCTGAAGGAATTTCTGACTTTCTAATGACATTGGATCTTCAAAAATTATTTAAAATTATTTATAGAAACAATTTAACTATTATAGCTTTTTCTGAGTATAACTTGTGAAATTTTAAAATTGTAATGTACATATATTAATTATTTTACCTATAATATGTATGACGTGTTCTTTACTAGTATAGTATTGTATCACGGAACAAATAAATTATCTTATCTTATCTTATGTTATAGTATTATACTATTTTCAGATCCATCAAATTCTCGTAAGCTCGTATGCCTGCCCTCTCGTTTTTAGGAGATCTTAGTTGGCTGCTTCTTTAATTAAGCAGTATACTGTTGATTTTTGCAGCTCTATAATATAGTCTACATAATATATTATCACTAAGCTAATGCTTACTTATTGTTGATGTTTTGGGGATGTTTATTAGATTCACTGCTATTCCAATTTTTGAAATTTGTAGTGTTAACATTTTTTTCATATTTAAAACTGCATAATTCTCGGCATGTTTTAAGTGTAATTTGATTATTTTCAGGTGGAGAAACTAATGGTCTGCTCTGACATGGCTGATCACGTATTATCGAGTTATACTTAAGAATGCAAACTTTATTTTATAATGCAGTAAAATTTAATAGACCAAAGGGAAATTGTAAGAAAACGTTAACAGATTTCCGTTTCGCAATGTTATAAAATATGGCGTATATAGCATACTCATTTTATGTTAGAATTTTCTTATGCAAGAACTAATAAAATATTATCAAAATATGTATCACTTTGGGACAATATTTAAATGACTCCTTATTCTGAGACAATGTATTATTGTATAATTCCTTATTTTAACGTAATGTTACAAATTTATGTACAATCTGTTCAAACAGTATATAAAGTGCTTTAACTGCACTAGTGAAGTATATAGCACTGCTAAGAGAGAAATGTTCATATCTAGAAACAAGCACATAATCAAAGTAAGCTTAAAGGATGGTTATATTTTATATTACGAATGTAATAGCTTTTATGACCTATACATTAATGTTTTCATTAATATTTAAAAAGAAGTATATTCAAAATTACTTTTAAAGATAAATATTAGGGTTTCCTTATATTTCTATGAGAAAAAATATACGAATTTTATGCATATGATTTAGGTGTTCAACTATTAGTTATCGCAAATATGCCAGTGAAGTGTCTAGACACTTCGAGCAACTTTTCCTTTAACCGAGGTTTGGAGAAATCTGAAAGAATATATTAATTTGTATTAGATCACAATCGTCAGTAAATAAAAGCGTTGCCCTTGCGGTATTTATATTTTAATTTACGTCCAGAAAGCTACTGCTATATTATTTTATAAGAGTCTCAACAATCTCTGGTATTCATTATTTAGTATAAATGTACGTGTATATAAGATTATATACACGCTTGCTTTGAACAGTATAGTTTGATAATGACAAAGTTATCTAGGGACTATAGTTACTTACAATGGTGTATAATAACGTGATCCAACAAAGTTTTAAGTGTCTCCCTTATTTGGTTTAAGTTGAAATTCCAACTAACGACATTGATTTCGGCGAAATATGATCGTTATGTGAAGTGTTATATGAACTGTCTAACACTTAAAACTTAAATAAGGTTCCCTCGACAATTTACATTTGGAATTCGTTCATATGTTTCAATATAAGGGTTGATTCACTTAACTCGCCTATTATAACACAAAGTAATATTAATCAAAAGAGTTTATTAGTAGTGAAAGAAGTTACAAGAAAAATGTTGCTCTGATATGTTCGGTTTGGTTTTCTATGATTTATTTAATCTATACTCTACTCTAACCAACTTTATTTCTAAAATAGAAAAATGACCATTTTTCATTTATAATTTTTACGATATACTTACATCCATGGACAATTATCAAATATATTTTGTTACCATTACTACTTCAAAAAGTTAAAAAGTCTATGCTTATATGTGCTATGATATTCATGTAACAGGAAGATGCGATTGCTGGAATCAAATACGATAATAAATGTAATACCGTAACCACTTACTTTTAAGCGGCAACTAGAGTGATTTTATAAATACAGTGACAACGAGGCAAGTCCAACTATTTTGTGGGGTTCTGTAAAATAGGAATAATACCATAGAACTTGGAATAGAAGTATTGATAATCGATATTTTGAAGCTAAAATTCCAAACGCAAGTGTTACTTAACGACAAAATTAATTACACGTGTTTTCTATAACGTGTCATTGAAATTGATTATCGTGGCTCCTGTGATTTTGAGAAAAATTTTATTAAGAAATCTTTGCGTAATTCCTATTGGAAGTAGGTGTTGTGGTGCTCTTATCTAAAATCAGTTTTTTGTGAATATCTCTTAAGTCATGATTTTTAGGCGTACAAAAATAATTAAAGCTTGTATTTGAATACTTTTTATATATAAAAAAATTAAAATTCGGACTGGAATGAACACTTTTATCGAATAGCAATTTTTGAAAATATCTCGCAAATTATACATTCTATACAGATATTTGGAGCTGAATTTGGAATAATTTTTGTATAAAAGAAATTTCAAAATTCGGACTGGAAGTAATACTTTTACTCTTACCGAACAGCACTTTTTACAAATATCTCGCCAATTACGCATTCTTAAGAGAATAGAAGTACTTCAGTAATATACTTGTTGTGTGGTTGGTATTGTTGTGCCAACTTAGTATTAGTTTCTAAATAATAAATACAGTTTCTATTCCAAATTGTCTCTTTAGGGAGTGTACATTGGTTCGGTAAAGTCTTCAAAAGGGTTTTGAGAATATTATAAATAATCTCTTATTTATTTTAAATGTGTAAGTAATTAAAGTGAACATCATAAAAGTAAGCTATGAAAATTACAACTATCGTCTCTTATAAATTACATTTCCTTAATAAAATAGTCAAAATGGAAATGTCATTCATCAAACACAATAGTTGTCATTTTCATAGCTTACTTTAATAATGTTAACTTTTCCATGAAAAAGTAGCTACGATATTCGACATTTAATAACTCGAAAACGGTTTAAGATACCGGTATCACATGGTATATTTTTGAAATCAGAGTAAAAAGACCTTTATAAAAATTTAATAATATACAGGGTATTTCATTTAAAAAAAATATTTTCTTTTTATACCGTTGCATCTGCACGCCACTGAGTTTTTGATAACTGAAAAAAAAATAAAATATGTTTCAATTAAGACCTCTTATTATGAACAATACTACAAAAAAATTTGTCCATCTAACACGTCGTTTTCGAGAGATTTAAGTTTATAAGAACCCTATAGGCCTATCCTATACTATCTTATTACTTTTTACCTAGAAATTATATTGGGAACACAAAAATTTAATAATATATAGGCTGTTCCATTTAAAAAACTATAACTTTGGTCAGCCACCAATATTATTATATCTAAGACAATTTATTAAATATATTCTCATTCTCAGATTATTATATCGATTAATTACGTCTCTACATGAAGACAAATTTTAATATTTAATTTTATCTAGCACTCGCGTTTTAAATACCTTTCATATATTTTTCAGCTCTTCTTTCACTGAAGAAGATATTCCTGTTGTCGATGTGCTTTGTGGGGGTCCTCCTTCGACGGTAGAGATGCTTCTAGCTTCTTTAAGCGCTAATCGTGTTTTTATACGAAAATATTTTAAACTTTACACTTTACACTTAGTCGGCGATCGATTTTTATGTAAACAAAGAACCTATTTATTTAATTTCAAGGTTCTAACAACAATTTAATACATTATTGACCGGTATGTGCGGGTCGACTTACTTTTTGTACCTATATAGGGACTAGTATATGCGATTCGGGACTGCTTTAAGATGCTGTCAACCGCTCGAAGGACCCAAATCGACTTCCTTGCTTAAAGTCTATAATAGTTGTCCACTTTTTTCGTTCAAGTGTCGGGGTTCTCCTTTTTTCTAGAACGTCCACGCTTATCTGTTCTTTCACATATATTCCGTCATGCACTGGCGACATATACACAAAGTCAGCGATAACAGAACTTCGGAAATGACACAAAACACGTTTTTGCCACAAGTCTTATAATTAATATTAACATTTGCTTATCTAACTAGTGCTTAACCTAGATATACATTTAGGATAAACAGTTTAAAGAAATATCTTATTTGGTTTCTAATACATAACTTTAAAAATACAATTCATATTCGTATTTAAAATTAAAAAATTATTATATTATACCGTACCGTTAGACGACGATTTAAACAAATTGCATTCAGAAACTCTCGTTACTATGATAATGAGATGTATGCTATGTGCGTACAAACGTAAGCTCAAGATTTTGGAAAATCACGTTAGTGCTGAAGCAATTAATGACATCCAGTTTTCCTTGGAAACAAAAAATGATGAGTGTGAACTGCACATTTTGATATGCGTTTATTTTGAGTGCGGTGAAAATAATTATCAAGCAGAAAGGCTGTATCAACTACGATATCCAAATTTGAATCACCCAAGCAGAACAAAATATCGGAAACTGGTAGACAATCTATGAATATATAGAATTTTCAAGAAAAACAATTTTATTTTTTTTTCCGAAAATTGAATGATGTATGGGTATACTTATGATAATTGACGTGTACAGAAAAAAGACTCTATCAGAATTACTGGAAAAAACTAGCCAGTCTACTTTGGAAAAAAGTTAACTGCAGGGGCTTAAAATTCCGTAGGACTGGAAACCATTTTATAGTCTATTTAGAACCATTTAATTTAACGAGCGCTTATAAAGTCATCAGGTAAATAATAGTAATATAAACGCGGTTAACTCGTACTGTTTATGAGGGGCACCTTAATATAATCTATTTGTGAATTTCTGAATTATTTGACGGATTGAGGTCATATTCTCAGATTATATCTTTTTTGTCGAGACGATGGTTCATAGCTATGCTAGGATCCGATAGGTGACGTGTAGTTCAGTTATAAAGAAATTCTATATTTATGGACCAAAATGACTGATATTCACAATATGTGTTGGTTTAGAAACAAAAAAGAAAATCACATACGATAGATGGCGGTGTGTGGTCGAATTATTAGTAAATTTTATAGTTATAAACCAACATGATTTGTATGTACACAAGGTGTTCGCGTGGTTAACAGACTTATTTTAGTATACCTATACTGCCGTCCGATACATACATAGAGCCACCAACTGAAAAGGACAGAACAAAGTCTGCCGAGGCACCTAGTTTATTATAAATTCTCATGCAATTGTAATAAGTCGACTTTTCGTAAAGTTGTCTTTTATGAAATGATCCGCTAAGTGAATCTTTATAGTCACTCATTTCGTGTCCACAAAATGGGGTCTTGTGTCAAAAATATGTTCTGCTGTGACAATACTGTCACGTCTGTATATCGTATAAGAGTATTACAAAGCGCAGGAATTAAACACAATTGCTGAAGAATGTGAAATAAACGGTTCTTCTAAATACAAAATGTTTAAATGCCCTGATTCATCGGAATTTATTCGCTCAAAAAAGAATTACGTAAATCTTAAAACATTGGACAATTTTGTTCATGATTTTATTAACGACCCTTTTTACTTTCTTATATGTAGTATAAGGAAGTATTGTGATGATGAAAATTTTCGACCTCGTGATTTTTGCAGATGTCCACGTTTTGAGGTCCCCTGATACCAAAAAAGTGGTTTTTAAAAAATGTCTGTGTGTGTGTCTGTCTGTGTGTCTGTGTGTGACCACGATAGCGGTCAAACCTCTGTAGATATCAATTCCAAATTTTGTATTTACGTGTATAATCTCCCTCTTGAGATCTGATTAGTTTTTCAGTAAAATCGGTAGACCGGAAGTAGCAGTTTACTTCAGTGGAAAAATCGAATTTTGCAAATATTTCGTCAAATACTAAGTTTATACAAATTTATAAAGAATTTATACGTACTTAAAATTAAAATTGAGAACAATTTTATTTGAAAAGTTTTTCGAAATTCCTACCGGAAGTAGGTCTTTTACTCTTATCGAAAATCGGTTTTTTTGCGAATATTTCGCAAGTCAATCTTTTTAGACACACAAGGTACACAGACGACGTTACGTACGTGTATAAAAGTATTTAAAACATAGTTTTCAATATCTTTTGTATAAAAAAGATTTCAAAATTACTCTTACCGAATAGCGATTTTTGGCAAATATGTCGTAAATTATGCATTCTATATATATTTATTAAGAGTACAAAAGTATTTAGAGTTATATTTGCAATATTTTTTGTATACATGACATTTCAAAATTCGGACCGGAAGTAGCACTTTTACTCTTAGCGAGTAGCACTTTTTTTCGAATATCTTGCAAAGTATGCATTCTATAGCGATTTATTAAGAGAATGAAAGTACTTAGAATAGGATTTTGAATAAGTTTTGGATAAAAAAATTCTTAAGATTGTATAGTTTGAAACGCTCATACGTATAAGAAAGTCGTGTGGTGGCCACACCTCATTTTTACTTTCTTATACGTAGTATAAGGAAGTATTGTGATGATGAAAATTTTCGACCTCGAGATTTTTGCAGATGTCCACGTTTTGAAGTCCCCTGATACCGAAAAAGTGGTTTTTAAAAAATGTCTGTGTGTGTGTCTGTCTGTCTGTCTGTCTGTCTGTGTGTGACCACGATAGCGGTCAAACCGCTGTAGATATCAATTCCAAATTTTGTATCTACGTGTACAATCTCCCTCTTGAGATCTGATTAGTTTTTCAGTAAAATCGGTAGACCGGAAGTAGCAGTTTACTTCAGGGAAAAAATCGAATTTTGCCAATATTCCGTCAATTACTAAGTTTAAACAAATTTATAAAGAATTGAAATGTACTCAAAATTAAAATTGAGACAAATTATCTTAAAAAAGTTTTTCGAAATTCCAACCGGAAGTAGGTCTTTTACTCTTATCGAAAATCAGTTTTTTGCGAATATCTCGCAAGTCATGCTTTCTAGGCAGGTACATTACGAGTATAAAAGTATTTATATTGTAATTTTAAATATCTTTTGTATAAAAAAAATTTCAAAATTCGGACCGGAAGTACCACTTTTACTCTTACCGAATATCGATTTTTTGCAGATATGTCGTAAATTATGCATTCCATATATATTTATTAAGAGTACAAAAGTATTTAGAGTTGAATTTGCAATATTTTTTGTGTACACGAAATTTCAAAATTCGGACCGGAAGTGGCACTTTTACTCTTAGCGAGTAGCACTTTTTTTCGAATATCTTGCAAAGTATGCATTCTATAGCGATTTATTAAGAGAATGAAAGTACTTAGAATAGGATTTTGAATAAGTTTTGTATGAAAAAATTCTTTAAATTGTATAGTTTGAAACGCTCATACGTATAAGAAAGTCGTGTGGTGGCCACACCTCATTTTTTACTTTCTTATACGTAGTATAAGGAAGTATTGTGATGATGAAAATTTTCGACCTCGAGATTTTTGCAGATGTCCACGTTTTGAGGTACCCTGATACCAAAAAAGTGGTTTTTAAAAAATGTCTGTGTGTCTGTCTGTCTGTCTGTCTGTGTGTGACCACGATAGCGGTCAAACCGCTGGAGATATCAATTCCAAATTTTGTATTTATGTGTATAATCTCCCTCTTGAGATCTGATTAGTTTTTCAGTAAACTCGGTAGACCAGAAGTAGCAGTTTACTTCATTGAAAAAATCGAATTTTGCCAATATTTCGTCAAATACTAAGTTTATACAAATTTATAAAGAATCTATATGTACTTAGAATTAAAATTGAGAACAATTTTATTTAAAAAGTTTTTCGAAATTCCTGCCGGAAGTAGGTCTTTTGCTCTTATCGAAAATCGGCTTTTTGCGAATATTTCGCAAGTCAAGCTTTTTAGACAGGTACGTTAGGTGTATAAAAGTATTTAAAACATAGTTTTCTAGAATTCTAAAGCTTCCTAGCTTGTCAAAGCAATTAGTATTATATATTGCAAATTTAATATGTAAAATTTGTTACTTTCTGTCTACGCCCCTGGATACCCTTGGGGGACCGGCAAATTACGAAAATAATAATATTATTGTTTTTATTGTATATATAGTATTGATAAGGATTTTCAATTGCTACAAATATTTCAAATTTAATACCTTCGAAACTTCAAGAGAATTACGTAGAATGGTTTGCTATTTCCTCCGTTAATTAGACTAATTTATACTCAGTATTGCACAATTTCGCTCACTGAAGATCAAGCTAATTATATTAATAAATAAATGGAGAAGATGTTTCCTCTGGTGTCCGTCAATAATTACTCCTTCCGTAGAGTTCCGTAAAAGGTTCACTGTAGGGTATATATAACAATTCCAGAATATTAAATACCTACCAGATTAGAATTTAAAAAAGTAATTAAGGTACATGGTCCTTAATTACATTTTTAAATTTGGAAAGAACACGGATATTTGAACTCGAAAATAACAATGGCTCATTCTATGATTTAAAATAAAATAAAAAGAAATTGCTGTCCTTCTTTAATTTCTGTTTTCTTAGTTTTTTCAGTAATATCTACAGGTAATGCTTTCCAGTTATCCATAAATCAAAATTGAAATACATGTATATTATGAATATATATTTTACTTATATGCCTTGTATTACATTATGTGAAATAGATTTCTAAATATTTTTTAATCATTATTATATTTATACAAATAATTATTGTAGTACTTTTAGTTATGCAAACATTTTTGTTTATTACTTTCTTATAAGTAGTATAAGGTAGTTTTGTGATGACGAAAATTTTCGACCTCGAGATTTTTGCAGATGTCCACGTTTTGAAGTACCCTGATACCAAAAATGTGGTTTTTAAAAAATGTCTGTGTGTCTGTCTGCCTGTCTCTGTGTGTGTGACCACGATAGCGGTCAAACCAACTAGATATCAATTCTAAATTTTGTATTTACTTGTGTAATCTCCCTCTTGAGATATGATTAGTCTTTCAGTAAAATCGGTATACCGAAAGTGTAGTTTACTTCAGTAAGAAATCGAATTTTGCAAATATTTCGTCAACTACTAAGTTTAAACAAATTTATAAAGAATTCATATGTACTTAAAATTAAAATTGAGAACGATTTTATTTAAAAAGTTTTTCGAAATTGCTACCGGAAGTAGGTCTTTTACTCTCATCAAAAATCAGTTTTTTGCGAACATTTCGCAAGTCATGCTCTTTAGACAGGTACGTTACGCGTATAAAAGTATTTAGAACTTAATTTTCCACACCTCTTCTATAAAAAAATTTTCAAAATTCGGATCTGAAGTACCACTTTTAGAGTTACCGAATAGCGATTTTATGCAAATATGTCGTAAATTATACATTCTATAGAGATTTATTAAAACAAGAAAGAGAGAATATTGGGTATATTCCGCTGTAGTGCAAACCGTAGACACGTGTTTCTGACTAATTGGTCGTCATCAGTACGGTGTAGCCAAGGAATAAGGTGGGATATCCTTGGAGATAGAAGCATACACGGAAGACCATCAGGTGACAGACCACCATTTGCAGCTTCAGTTAGAAGATCACGCAGGTTGACAATGTCTTCCTCGTGGCGACGTTAGTTGTTGTCTTCAAAGCCGAAGATCTTCTAACTGAAGCTGCAAATGGTGGTCTGTCACCTGATGGTCTTCCGTGTATGCTTCTATCTCCAAGGATATCCCACCTTATTCCTTGGCTACACCGTACTGATGACGACCAATTAGTCAGAAACACGTGTCTACGGTTTGCACTACAGCGGAATATACCCAATATTCTCTCTTTCTTGTTTTATTTTAAGTATCCGCGATAATTCCTTTAGAGATTTATTAAGATAATAGAAGTACGTAGAATAGGATTTTGAATAATTTTTGTACAAAAAAATTCTTAAAATTGTATAATTTGAAACATTCATATACGTATAAGAAAGTCGTGTGGTGGTCACACCTCAATTTTTTTTATATTTGATAACAGAGGAAACAGTATTAAAAAGAAAAACCAATTCTGTAAAAGAATAAGTTTTTGATTTTGAAGTAATCGATAAACTAACTGGGAAACAAATTTAAATTGACAACCTGGAATTCTAATTGATATCGTAACGAGATCCGTGCCAAAAATTTGTTTTATTTCCAATTTAACCAATATAAGAACAAGTTTAAAGAAGAAGGATCTTTATTTAAATAACACAAAAACAAATTGTTATCAGAAAATATAATTATATACCATAAATAATTTGTCATAAGCGCAAAATTAAACCTAAATCTATACAATTGTAAGTTCTTACAATGTAATTTTGCTTTTAAGTAATTAAGTTTACCATTCATCTGATTTTTATTTTGGAAAATATAATTGTAATCAAAAAATGCAACTTTTAAGTTTTAAAGGTAAGAATGTCTGGTCGGCTTTACTTCTTCAATCCTACCTCATTTTTCTCTGACCCATGTCCACTGGCTCTTTCAACTGCTGAATAGACGAAGATCATTATGAACTTTACTCTTAAGGTATCCTCACAGACGAAAAGATGTAAGCTTCGATGACCTGTAGGCCAGGAAATTCAATGTACACTGAAGAGTGTGAAATTAATGGTTTTGCTTTAATGGTTCATTGAGACCTCATCCTACTGCATATAATGCATGCAGTAGGATGAGGTCTCAATGAACCATTTATTACTAGTGTAGTGACTCCAAAAGCTCGAGAAACATCCCTAAGTAGTGAATATCAATAATATTAGAAGAAAAGGGTGTTTGTTTAATGATGTTCGTCTAATCCAAGCTTTCTCTCTGCAATACAGAAACTAATATCGAAATACTGTGAAAATATGTACTGAAACTAAATCAAGGTGGAGGTGGTATAAACTGATATACATACACAAAGTAATGTAGAATATTTCCAAACAACTGTTAAAAATGTAATTATTCTTTAAACACATCTTTTTTCCTATTTTTGTACATATTTGATGTATTGTTTTTCACGTTGGCAATATTACAATTTGCTAATTTTGTTACTTACAGTGACACACTCTTTGTTGTTGCCTATACTAAATCTATTGAACTTCTATGCCCAATATTCAAGACAAAACAATATTTACACATCACTTTTTTTGCCCTTTTTTAATTTTTCGATGATAACCAGACGCATTATCGATAATAATTATAATTACAGTATTTTAATAATAAATATAGGATATTTATTTATCCGTCAGATACAAGTCTAATTACAGAGCAAGCATTGACAATTTTGACTTCTCTTTTACCCATTAAAGTCAGACAATGCTATTTCATTTCGGCCCGATAAATTTTCTACTAGAATTTTAAAAAATTTCTCGTTATAGAATAAGCAAAATGATGAATATTTACCAAGAATTTCGCTATACTACATTTCGGATAATCAATTCTCATTTTCTGAAATACCTTGAAAATTACCTGCTCTTTGGTACAAATTCTTTTGGTAAGATCTAAATCACCAACAACAGATATTTTTCTTCGGTGGAAGAAATACATATAGTTTCTAGTGGTACACGCGCTAACATCCAGAATATATTATTGTAAATATTTCGCACACATTAATTGAAAAGGCTAAATGTTTGTAGAAGAATTTAAGTATTAAAACAAGTTGCAAAATACACAAAATAATTGTCATATAAATTAAAAGTCAATAACTAAGTAATGAATACAGTATTAACTGGGCTCAGTATAATCCAATCATATAACGCCTATTTTTAAAAGTGCTCCGCGATTATACAAATAGTTTATAATGCTTTGGATAGATAGTGCCAGATAGACGCAGAATTTTTAGATTAGCAGAATCAGTGTAGAGCCCATTATGTTACGGCCTTGAAAGCGCTCAGCGATAGCGGGATCCAGTTGGCAATAATATAATTTAAGAGCTTCTTCCATCTAGCGATGTACTTTATATTCAAAATACTGCACTATAGTTGGCTGTAGTAATTCCTGTACAACGTAACAGTTAAGGAGTATCTGCCACTTTATTATACTTAATCTAATTGAAAGGCGCCAGTGTAGAATTCACGTTATTAAAATATTATTTTATAGTCATATCGTTTAATATTAATTAAAATTCATTTTCCCATTACAAATCGAGATCAAAGGTAAAAAAATAAATTCATAGTATTAAATTATAACTTACATGTAAATATGTTTGTTTTGCTTCTTAATCTAAACAGCTTTCAAATAATATACAAAATTGCAATTAACAATTACTTTTGACAAAACGTAATACAACTGTGCAACAATTTTAAACACATCAAGAACAAACTTTAAATATACATTTTGGACGCTTTTACGAGTAAAATTGTTTATTCAATCCATTAGTTTTGTGTATATTAATGCGGTCGAAATGAGAATTTACGCGAAACTGGAATATATAAATATATTAAATAGACTAGGATATGCATAAAATTAGAATAAACATCATATAAAATATGATTTTTTGCAGTCACGCGTGTGCAGGATAAATTAAATTCTGCAAGAGGAAACTTACGGGCATTCCTAAAATCGTTGATTGAAGGAATACATAAAGATGCGCAACTACATAGCACTGAGCGTAGCCAAAACTGGGTCCGAGATCTATAGCGATGCATCAGTCGTTTGGGTCCGAGATTCGAAACAGCCCGAGACAGCGATGATGTTTCTCAGCAAGAGGTTTGCGGGACGACTTAACGGAAAGACACGCAATTTTACTATAGCGTTGCGCATCTTTATATATTCCTTCAATCAACGCTAAAATACAGTTTATGAATGGAAATTTAATTTGTAATTGTCAACAAGTTTTTCTCAGCAATCTGACAATGTTTTCATAACAATTAACTTTTTTACTTTGGGGAGTGTGCTGATTTTCTTTTTTCTTTTTTTTTGTTGGAGAAGAGGAAAATCTTACATACGACTTCCACAACTAGCTGTCAGTGTTGTGGGGTGTTCTAAAAACCTCTCCCCCCCCCCTTCGCCCCGTGGCTCTCTGCGCCGGCATCCGCTCTAGCATTACTTCAGCGCAGGAGTCATCTCTAATTAGTTCTACTTTACTCTCTCTCTTCTGACCCTTTTGTTTCTATAATGTGTCGTATGGTGTTGTACGTCGTGCTCCAATAACCCTCGCTTCCAACCAATCCCTCTGCCATGCTTTTAACCTCGAAGGTTAGACCTGTTTCCGTGGCGAACTCCCATCTAACGTTCTCTCATCTAGGGAATACGAAAAGGGTATGTTCTGCATCATGCAATTGTCCGCAGTAAATACATGCATCTGTGTTAGACCTTTCTCTATCGTACAGATACTTTCTAAAGCACCCATGTCCGGAGAGTGCTTGTGTTAGGTAGTAATCTACTTCTCCATACATACTGCCTTTTAATCCAGATCACAACGTCCGGTATTAGTTTGTATGTTCATCATCGGCCATACGTCCCGGTCCGCCACTTTTCTTGCCATTTCGCCATAAGGTCTGATCTGGCTATATCCCTGGGGACTCCTTCATATTTCTTCTTCCTTTCCTCCATCAGCAGGAGTGCCTCCTCTATCGGAGGCACTCCTGCTATGACGCCCACCCCCTCCGCTGAGACTGTCCTGTATGCGCTGCATACTCTGATTGATATCTGGCGTTGCAGACTTGTCAACTTTCTGAGGAGTTTTTTGTTTTTTGTTACTGGATACCATATTGGTACTGCATATAATATCTTTGAGTGCACGACACTTGCCAAGGTTCTTCTCTTAGAGGCTCTAGGCCCTCCGATATTGGGAAATAGGCCTGACAAGGCTGTAATTGTTCTTTCTGCCTTTTGTGTACATTTGCTTTCATGTTCAGCAAACGTTAGCTTTGTATCCAGCCAGGGGGGGGGGGTCGTGCTGTTGCTTATCGTAGACTCAACCCTTCTGCTCGTGCTTTTGTTGGCTTCTGAACAGTCAAACAACACACCTTTACTCAATACATGGTATATGGCTTCACATTTGTTAGTCGCTTTTTGGTACACATACAAAGTGTCCCAGATACAGGTTTGAATAAATTAGATGAATTATTCCTAACGACTAGTGAAATTATACGATATTTTTCAAATACCAAATTTCCATGTATTTCAAGAATTATAGCAATAAAAATGACAAATTTCTTCTCCTTGTAATAACAAAACAGTTCTGGTCATTCGTTGCTTCTAAGCGACGGTGCTCGGGTATGCCTGGTTTAAGGAAGGGTGTTGATGGATGTGAACTAAAAGACGCCACATCTATAGTGAATGGTTTCACATTTTTTCCAATCCGTTTATACCGATTCGGTGCACAATTTGGATACTACTTCCCCATCATCTACTGTATGCTTTTCTATGATTGGTGTGTCTTCACTGTCTGAGTCGGAAGTTGTTAGTAATTTAAAAAAGTTAGAGAATGCTTATACTATGGGTCAGGATAATATACCAAGTTTTCTTGCTCGTGATTGTGCGTGCATCTTTGCTAAACCTCTCGCTCTCCTTTTTAATTTAGCAGTTAAAACGTCTGTCTTCCCTGAGTGCTGGAAAATAACCAAACTATTTCCAATTCACAAGAAAGGTGACACAGCCTTGATCGAGAATTACCGACCGATAGCTATTCTTAATAATTTTGCTAAAGTCTTCGAAATGTGTCTGTACACCAATGTTTACTCACAAATTCGGTGCAGACTCTCGGACGACCAGCATGGTTTTATGAGTAAGCGATCTGCAACTTCCAATCTTGCAGTGTTGACCCAGTTTGTTTCACAATGCCTGGATGATAACGAGCAAGTTGACATCACCTATACTGACTTCTCCAAGGCTTTCGATCGTATCGATCACGCCATATTGCTACGTAAAATAGATGGCTATTGGTTTTTCACCACAATTGAAATCATTATTTAACACTTACCTGATGAATAGAGTTCAGTACGTCAGTTATGCTGGTCACAAATCATCTTACTTCATTGCCACCTCCGGAGTTCCACAGGGTAGCAATCTAGGTCCCCTATTATTTGCAATATTTATTAATGACATCTGCTCTGAATTGGGCTGCCATAGACTTTTATTTGCAGATGATGTCAAGCTCTTCCAGAAAATACGCACCACTACGGATTGCTTGTTTCTGCAGAGGCAAGTGGATGTTTTGGGGGCATGGTGTACGGTGAATAATTTGCCCCTGAATATTTCTAAATGTAATGTATTGACAATTAGTCGGAAGCAAGAACCTCTCTGCTTTAATTACGCCGTTGACGGGATTCCTATTCATCGTTGTATAGTTGTGAGGGATTTAGGCGTTCTTTTTGACGCTAAATTAACGTTTTCTGACCATATCAGTAGCACTTTTTCGTCGGCATTGAAAACATTAGGGTTTGTTATTAGAAATACCAGGCAGTTTGCATCCATGGAGGCCATTACTACCCTTTACTTTTCCTTTGTTCGCTCTCGCCTCGAATATGCTTCATTCGTTTGGTCGCCAACATATAAAACTTATTCTGAAGCACTCGAGAGGGTTCAAAGGCGCTTTTTGAAATATCTGTACTTCAAGAGGCATGGTTTGTACCCCGTTCAGGGGACATGCTATGATGTCCTTCTTGATGAATTTAAATTTGAATCTTTGGAGATACGAAGGCATAAAACAGACATTAAGTTCATTTATGATGTATTGCACAATAATATAGATGTTCCATCTTTTTTGGCAAAGATCATGTTTGCTGTACCTCAGTACCCATGTCGCACAAGGAACGTATTTTATTTTTCAACGGCCAGAACAAATATTTTACTTGCATCGCCGCTCTATAGAGGTTGTAGTCGTTGCAATGCCACTTGAGGGGATGATCTCGATATTAATTTTTCGCCATTATCGCAATTAATTAATTAATTAATTAGTAGGGTTACTTATATGTGTGTATGTGTGTATATGTCTACATTTTTTTTTTAATTATTTTATTTGATTTTATATTGTGTAGTTATCGATTCATTGCATTTTTTTTCTTGTCCTGTAATTAGATGTAAAAAATCTGTTGGGCAATAAAGATATATTATTATTATTATTATTATTATTATAACATTTTTGTTTTAGTAGACACAAAATTTTTATTTTCACTTTGTCAAGGTACTTTTTATGCAGAATTTCAATATCAACTTGGATTTTTTTTGCACTTTCCGCTTTTTTGCTTAACCCTTAACTTACAGTTTTCTTATGAAACGCCGGTCGGTTTTAAAAGCATTTAACGTGTTTTTATCCTCTTGTCAATGATACAGTATACATGCTAGTTATTTTTAAAAACAGCAAAGAATGTATAATAAAATGTATTTTATTAAATAATGTAACAATAAATAGACCCGTGATACATGAAGGCTTGAATTTGATGCCATTTAAGAATTATTCTGCCCAGAATATTTTTGTGACAAACACTGCTTCATTAACTAATACTAAAAACTATTTTGAGGCTATACTAAAAGAAGGCAGATCAATGCTCGTACGTGTAGAAATTTAGTAATTAATTAAAAACAATATGGTTTACTTTGCAAACCTACTAGAAATTCGAAATTAATGATTGAAGATGTAGAATTCTATGTAATACAATTTGTTATTGAATAACCTACAACATCTGTTAGAGAAATTGATCATAATTTGAATTTCGAAAACTAGAGCAAACATCCATGGAGATCAATAGAGCAGACTACAATTTTGCAAATGGTATGTTAACCAATGTGAGAATAACGATAATTTTCCTGCTATGATTTAATTGTCTGACAAAAGCAGATTACAAACAATGTTCACTTTTGGTACAGAGAAAATATTTGCGTTATTAAGGAAAGTCGGCTTCAAGTGAGATTTGGTCTGGTGTGGCGTTTTAGGCGCTAAACTAAAAAAACTGAAACACTAAATACTGAAAGGTAGTTGAATTAACTACAAACTAATTTAGAAAATAGACTTGATGATTTACCATTGACTGAGAATATTAACGTCGGCTTCCAACAAGATGGTTCCCACCTCAGCAATCAAACATAATCAACGAATATCTTGATAATCGCCTTCCAAAGTCGTGGATTCGTTATCGAGGAACAATTTTATGGCCATCTGGATCTCCAAACTTAACGCCACTGGATATTTTTGTTTGGGGATTCCTAAAAGATCGAGTGTACGTGCAAACCTTTGATAAGGCTGAAGATATTTGTGAAGCTGTTTTGCAGTATTTGATAGCAATAAAAGGTAGAAATTGAGCAGTGCAATTACGTTGACACTATTATAGTAAAGATCTACTAGAAAATGTATTAAGTTAAGTATATATAAACAGTAATTTGTTTGCTAACATAAAGATGTCGTAATAGTATATTAAAGGACAAGTTTCATTTTGACGTTTCAAAGTACGAATTCAGAGTTTAAGAAACGAGTGGCGTAGCCACGAGTTTCTTAACTGAATGAGTGCTTTATTGTCAAATGAAACGTGTCTTTTATGCTATTTTTTGCAATTAGTTTTAAAATTTCTCTTTTTGTAAAAGCAAAACGAGAAAAATTTGATAATCACGGGAAATTTTGTGGCGGTTGTCACCTTGGTTTGGCACAAGATTTAAATTGACAAGTTAATTTAAAATTGACACATTTTTGATAATATTCAACAGAATGTTTCTACTGCACACGGTATCACTATCACTTCGAAAGATAATTCAAACGTTAATATAAATGTTTATAATAGTTGTACTATTTCAAAGATTAATTAAAAATATCAAATCTTACAATGAATTTCAATATAAAAACCTCAAACTTGCTTACAAAATGTCATATTGACATCTCCATTTCTGTTGCAATGTGACCAACTTAAAATAAATCTGTTTAAATGTTCCATTTCTATTACGCAACTAGTGCTGTAATAGACCCTATTACAGCACTAGTGAAATAAATGGTATGATTATGGTACTAATTGCAAAAAGTGTATTAAATGAGCGATAAATATTTAAATAGGGAAAGACAATACCTCAACTAACACTAAATCACACTAAGGGAAACTAACACGCAGGCGCAAAACTGCCCCTGGTACAAATTAAATGATAATTTTGTGTACTACTACGTCATATAAAATAAAACACAATACCTTTGATCCATTAAACAAACACAGTATTTCTTGAGTAAACATAAACGTCATTTTTTACGTAACAAATCAAGAACCAACTTAAAAGCATCGAGAAAATAAAGGTGTTTGTTTCAGCAGATTGAATAATCAGGATTTCAATGATACCCGAGAAAGTAAGAATACCGAAAGATATAGTATTCAAAATTTTGTCTGTAAATTTCACAATGAACAAAGTTTCAGTTTGCTCCCAAATTACTTACAAGTTTGTTGAGAGACACAATATTATTACACACAATGCAAAATGGTTTTGTGCAGGGTAGATCCACCATACGAGCTATTTACCAGGCTATGATGGATATCTATGATGGAATAAATGACCATGGATATGCGCTGGGAATCTTCATGGACCTTTCGAAAGCTTTCGACAGCGTAAATTACGGAAAGCTCTACAAGAAACTGCAATTTATGGGTATACGTGGAACGTGTTTGAAATAGATTAAATCCTATCTGACAGGTCGTAAACAAAGGATATCCTCTGTGGATGGACAAGGCAACATCATCTATTCCGATTGGCGGTACATTGAACGTGGAATACCACAAGGCTCAATACTCGGCCCGCTTTTATTCCTTTTGTATGTTAACGAACTTCCTACTCTAGTGAAACACAGTACCATACTCTATGCAGATGACACATCCGTAATAATAAAAAATAACGTAGACTTGCAAAGAGATATCCAACTAACTCTGTCCAGTTTTGAAGAATGGTTCAAAACAAACAGTATGTCACTTAATATGCAGAAAACATCAATTGTACTTTTCAGCCATTTTAAACAAACAATAGAAATAACATATAAGAGCACTTTACTTACTGGGATGGAAAAAGCAACTTTCTTAGGGTTGGAAGTGGACTCACAGCTTAATTGGAAATCACACGTCTCCCGTTTGGCATCTAAGGTATCGTCTTTCAACTATGCTCTACGAGTTGTGTCTCAATACGGTGATGTGCACGCCAGCCTATCGGCATATTATGCATACGTTCATTGGAGGCTCCGATATGGCATCATCTTCTGGAGGAACTCGGTGGATGCATCACGAATTTTTGTCCTTCAAAAATCTTGCATACGGAGTATTTTCCGCCTGAAAAGGAACGCTTCATGTAGAGATACATTTAGGAACTTTTCTATACTTACCCTGCCGGGTATATACGTATATATATGAGTGCGCCTGTTTCGCTAGGGAGAACTATGAACTTCTAATGAATTATAAAATTGAACATAGTTACAACACGCGCGGTCGCAAAAACTGTTAGCTAGTGTTGCCTCAGACTACTAGGACTTCAGTGTTAAAAGGTGCCACTTCACAAATGATTAAAGTATACAATCATCTACCTTTATCTCTCAGAAATGTAACCCCGAAACTTTTTAAGCAGCAGTTCCATCGCATATTATCCGAGAATGTGATTTATACAATCAACGACTTTTATAATTTTAAATTTTAATATGTTTTAGGATACTTTTATTGTATTGTTTATACACTTTTTTATATTTTTTTTGACGTGTTCTACGCATTTTATGCACTACACAGAATTAATAAATTTATTATTATTATTATTATTATATTATTACTTACTTCAGAAAAAAACTGTGTCTGCAACATAAAAGCTTCTTTGGAAAACTATAACAGGTGATAAAACATGAGTGTACCATTAGGATTCACTGACAAAACAAGAATCTATGCAGTGGGCATACAAAATATTTTCACCCCCAAATAAAGAATGAATGCAGGATTTGTCAAGAAATCCAAATTATTTTCCTTTGCAACTAGGTAGATAATATAAAAATATCTCCTCGTCTAGGGAAATTTTTATTTACCCAACAGATATAATTCAATAAATTTGGTTATTCTATTAATGTAGGAATACAAGAAGAAATAACATTTTCATGATATTTTAAGTATAAAAATTTCTCTATGCATACAAAGTATGTCAAGAAATACTTTCTTTAAACTTTCTAAAAGCCCTATACATTACGACCATTCCATTGAAGATAAAATGCACAAGAAACTTCCTTACCAGCTTATATTTAAGTACTGTTTTTTATTTGTAGCTTTGAGTTGATTATATTGTTCGAAGTTGGGTTTTCCCCTACATATACAAGGGACTTCATTTCTGCTACTGGGCTCATTGAATTTAAATAAGATTTATCCATTGTACAGTGACAAGGGACTAAAAAAAGAGAACTGAGGAAAAGTATTAAAATCATTTACACATGGTTTGATCTAAGCGAACAATTGATTTTAATTTGAAAATGAAATTATGCGAATTTATTTAAAAACTTGATAAACTTTTCTAGACACTTTCTGTAAACATCGGCAGCTATATCAGTTAGATAATAAATACAAAAGAATAGAGTTCCTTAAATACACTCTATTCTGCTAACTATATTACAATACTGCACAGCTTACATTTTTTACATTAATGGACTCCTAATATGTTGCCTAACCCAAATCTTCAAGATGTTCTAAAAAATGTGAATTAGGACAACTTATCATACTATTTATTTTCTTTTAGAATTTACTATATTTCAACTTTTTAATTTCAAGGGACGAACATTTATTTCATTAAAAACATTCCTATCTCTTGCAAGGATTGGCAAATTAAACATATATGTCACTTCAGAATACATTTGTAAACAAAATTACTACGTGGTATAACAAATGCATAAAATCTTTGTTATAAGAAAAATATACCTGAAGTGAATTTTCCTTATTTAAAAATAAAACAAATTAGATACATGAATACATAATAGGTAGTTGACAGAATAAGATCGGAATAATACAAATGCTTTGCCTTCACACAGATATAATTGCTTCTGGTCTATAAATTAATACCAACAAAACACACCATAGTTTAAACAGAATATTCAACGCATTTTCACGACCAGAGAAAATATCACTTCTGTTCCACTACAAGAATATCAATTAATCATATCTCTGTCCTGTAAACTTGTCACTTTATTCATCAATTACGTAACTGTTCAATGATGATAAAGTACTAGTGTTACTATTGTCGCAAAATTAAACAAACTGTGTTATTAACGTCGTTCATGCATAATATTGTCTAGGCGTTATCACAACCTGTTCCGCTACACCCAAAATTAATTAATCAGGTCCGTGTTCTATGAATCTCCTTTTTGATTCATTTATGATGTATCAGCTTAATAATAAATGCATGCCAATAACACAAAGAAAATCTTCAACTCCAAATGGTTATAGTTAACGATAATTGTGAATTATTAATACAAATAAATTATAAGTGTGTGAATAAATAACACAAAATAAAATATAAATCCCACCATAATTGCCTAATAAAAGTAATACATATAAAATGATATGTAATATAATACGTAAGTGGCTGTTTAAACGAACATGATTTGCTTTAAACGTGCGAGCAAGGGTCAACACGTCTGTCTGTATTAAAAGCGAGACCCGTTGTCTCAAAAATTATAAGTTTTGTTTTAATCTATTCCTCTACCTACAGTTAAGTAGGCATTCAATTAAAATCCTGTATTTTTAACAGTTAAAATTACAAAACCATAACGTTAATGTTTGAATTAGTCGACATTTACGTTTTCAACTAATATTTAAGAATGTAATTCCTTTAAACTTTTATTCAAATATTCGTTTTATTAAATACTCTCATTTAAAATTTACAGAACAGTATGTTAAATTTTATATAGTACAAGACAAAAAACCCATAATATTGATATTTATACTAATAATGCAAATAATATATAAATTTAATATTTTAAATACCTAGCTATGCAACATCATTTTACAATTGAGTAGATTCTTAAATAATTCTATAAAAATAAATAAAGAAGAAGTGATGAATTTACTTCTTCTTTATTTATTTGTCAATAAAAACTAAACATACTGCTAGTGCTGTAACGTAACCGATTGTTTAGGAATTGTAACTCAGTGATGGATCAATTTGTATATGTCACACAGAGGAATGTATAATGTAAGTTTTTAATTTTATGAATAATTATTTACTTGCAAGGATAAAAACTCCAGTTTATATTTATATACCTCACATGTTATTATCATCACCGATAATTACTCACTTTTACAACTTCTAAAAACCTGTCGCGTTTGCTTAATAGGTATTATATATTATTATCTACCTAAACTATAATTTACTGAGAACAATACCAAGGTCATTATTTTCAAAGTTTAGAAGCTATTCATGTGGAAATCATAAGTTATATTCTTGAACCATTAGTGGCAAACCTGCGCAGGAAATAAGACACTTCCCGAGCTTACACACAAACTCTTCTAACAACTAAGTTTACGAAGCCAAAATTAATTAACACCGAATATGGGTTCGTACTAATTATAAATAAAAAACATTTTACGCAATCATACAGGATTTTCTTCTAATATTAACTAGTACGAGTAAACCAACGCATTTATTTTTTCTAACAAGCAACAAACATTATCTTCTCATAATGTATATATATATAAATATACTTGAAATATTTTTTGAATGCCTTGTTATTTCTTAAAATGTAAATTCAAAAAACATAATTTGTGCTATTAACTAAACTTTATTTTTTAAAACTTAATATATATAAACTTAATACTGATATGCGAATAAGAATCAATAATTGGAGCATTTGACAAAAATGCAATACCTAGTTAAAATATTACTTTTTTATACATATTGCAGTAGCTGTAACTTTGCTAATGAATGATAAAATACTGTAATAGTGTATTTATTAAGGAAGTGCCTCCATAGCCCGCGCCGGTCTTCGTCATGTATGCATATTGATGCCGGCTACGGCATCAAGAATTGCGGACGGCAGCCGGCTTCACGTATCGTTACCGGCATATCAACATAACCTCTGTTTTCCATATTGCGCGCGTGAACGGCTTAACTTTTAGTCTTAATTTTCTTTAATTTATCTACATTCGCAGATATGTTTTTCCCTGTGGCTATGCTTTTTGTTAAAAACGATGTTCTTCTAATTGTAGAATGTTGAAAGTGGGCGATAAGTTTGAAAGTTACAAGAATTTCAACAAGCAGTTACAGAAATACAAAAATGAAGTGTTCAATGATAACTGGATTAGAGATTCTAGAACCACCAAGACTCAGGCTAAAAGATATCCTGAAAGTGTGGCAGCTCATGCAAAACAAGACTTAATTTACCATTATGTAAGAATAGCTTGCATTAAAGGTGGCAGAATGCACACTCCTAGGAATAAAACAAAAAACACATTTACATTTAGGCAGAAGTGTCCAGCCGGTATGGTTTTAAAATTAACTTCTTGTGGGAAATTTTTAGAGATAAAGGAACTGAATGAAGATCATACTCATCCAGTATCACTAACTTTATTTAAAAGTTTACCCCAGCAAAGACTGAACATTTCAAATCAGCTTAAGATTAATTCAGTAGCAGCATTGCAGGCTCGCGCCAACAAAAAAATCGTACAAAATAATATCATTATTGAATCCGGGTGCCTTGTGACGTTGAAAGACTTTACAAATCTAAACAGAAAACCACATAACAGAATGAAGTTTGATGAATGTGTATCAATTTTACGAAATACTTACAAATGTGACGTTCATATTAACGTTGATGTGGAAGCAAATTTGAAATACCTCTATTTTCAAGATCCTGAGATGAAACATATGTTTGACTCTTATCCAGAAATAATTTTTCAGCGGAAGATTTGTATTCTAGACTTTTAAGGAATTTCGCTTTTAAAAAGGTTCAACATCAACTTGAATGTATGACTAAATGCAAAGATTTTCAATTTATTGAAGAAGAAAAATGTCCTGCTCCTACCATTGAAGGTCTTCTAGAGGTAACACATTATCAGTCAATGCATGTTTTGGACCTCCGTCCAGTTAGCTTGTCGCCACATCCTCAAACTTCGATCTATGTGCTACCAGTCTTTATTTGATGAAAACATTTGCTAGCAACGATGGATGAGAACTTCAGATGCTTACACCACTCGCTGCCGCTCATGGTGCATGTCATCTTCGTGGGTTATAGTCATAACACGCGAATCTAATATTATATGTACTTTATCTACAACTTTCACGGAAAGAAACTGATATTGACATAACGATTGAGTTATGACCAGAACTCCATCGCTGTCATTATTATTCAACTGACTAAATAATCACTGTCATAATTTGCCAAAGTTACCTATAATCCATACATTATGCGTGATAGTTGTAGACAAAAATTTTAAAATTAGTTGGAAATTTTTAGTTATAGGTAGTGTAAAAGGGGGTGGAGATTCAATCACATATGCACATAACCGCCGGTAGCGATACGGTATGCCGGTGCCGGCAACCATACTTAGAACCGGCGCCGGCTATGGAGGCACTTCCATTTATTAACTTGTTCCTATCAGCATAAAATTCTAAATGTTCTTATGAGTTCTTGCAGTGATACACTTCTTATGTGCTGGTACACCTCTTATTTAACTTTGCTTGGGATAAGGTTAAAAAATTAAATAAAATGTTTAATTCTCATAAAGAAATATTTACATTTTTTTAGAAATAATGGTTTTTATAATATTGTCTTTTATAGATTTTATTCTACAATAAAGGAAATAAACATTTATACTCACTTTGAGTTATAATGTATCTATAATGATAGCTGAATGAATATTCATCTTGTTCTTTTAAAATTTAAAAATATTATAGATTCTGGTTAATTTGTGTATTAATACGATGCCGTCACTATTTTACCAAAACATACATTCTCACATTGTACCTCAAGCTGCTTAGGACTCGCCCATCAAAAACATCCCCGCTATTCGAATTAATTTAATTTAAATTTCTAAATTAGGGGATTACTTAATACCTAATGATGCCCAACAATCTACTAAAGGCAAATACTTTCACATAGTACCTTCAGCTTGTTTAGCACCATTAACTATTCCTTTATTTATTTGAAAAACTAAATACCATTATCAATTACTGAAAAGAAAAAGAAAAACAAATCCTTACAACTCGTAAATATGATTTCTGAACGCATGCAAACACCCAAGTCGGTGGTCCAGTGGTTACTGCTAACTTTAACTTGTATTTGCGAGATAATCGTTGTGGCACCGGTCGTCACCGGCATTGGAAAGGACAGTAGGGGTAGCACGTTGCCACGTATTACATTGATCCCCTATGCCTAATGACATTTGACACATGCGGTATAGGCGAATTATAAAGATCAATCTTACTTATGTTTGAAGTATCAGTTCACAGAATTGTGTACCATGTTCTAAAGAAGTAGTGGGAGACAGTTGTGAAAGAGACACGGCAGTTTGTCAAATATACGGACACGATAATAATTCATTTATAATAAGTGTTAAAATGAAATATAGACATATCACCATTACTATTAGTACCCCTTTCCATTACATTGGCCACACTGATACGAGACTTTTAAAATAAAAAAATAAATTTACTTAGAACATCACTAGAATTTTAGACTTCCACACACACACACACACACTCACCTTCGGAAGAGTTTGGCGAAACAACGTGAGGTCTCAATAAAACCCCGCATCATACCACTTTGTCACTACTAACATAACGCCTTAATAATCATAATTCACAAATTTATTATAAAATTATTCTTTGTGTAATTTGATTTTGAAGATTAGTTAAACCTATCGAAAACTATGGCCCTGCAAGGCATCGCCCTTTAGCGTTTTTTAAATTTATTTTGTAATTTTGGAATCTGAAATTTGGGTTAGCGATGCAAAAGGCATACATTTATAATATCAAGGTCAGTTTTTGCATACATTTATTTTCGGAAAAAATAATGTATCTTAGAAATAACCACAAAAATGCATACATTTGATTAATGTCTACTAACTAAGGCTGGTACACAAAAGAAAAGAACAACCTCCACGCGCCAGCTGCACATTTGATGTACAATATAAAAAAAAAATCAAATTTACGTAATTGTTTTTGGAGATAAAAGACATTAAACAGTAAACATTGTCACGCACATTTCACACGAGGTTTTTCGAAGCTATCACGTCATCTATCTCCACTTTACGGTATCTCTACCGGTCCTAGCGAAAACGAAAATCTATCGGAATCGGTCGGCTATTGCAGACTTAAATCCGAGTGACAGTTTGTAATTAAAAAGAAGTGTCATATATACCTATAATATTGGAGTGTATAATAATATAACAGTTATGGGCAATCGAAAATTGGCTTATTATAGAACATCAATAAAACAAAGAAGTAACCATGCAAATCGTATGAAAAATCAAATTACGAGGTAAGTAATTTTTAGTCTACAATTTTATTTACATTATTTTGATATTTGTTAATTCCATTTAGTTCAACTAAGTACATAATACCTATATGCTAGTAGATTTCAGAATTTAACCCTCCGATAGTCGCGTGTATCTGACATATACAGGAAGAGTTTGTATTTCGCGCCACCCACTAATTTAGGCGCTGACCACTCCCATCATCCCAGTACCTTCCTGACTCACGAGATTCGTTCGAACAGTGCGCTAATCAAGTTTGTACCTTTGAAATATTCACGTTTTGTATCTCATAGATACACGCGACTTTTGCGGTAAGTTTTATGAATATTTTTTTTCCTTGGATGTTTTTACTAGATTCAAAAGTACATTGAACAGTTATTAGCTGTATGAAATAACGCCGCTCAATTTCATTAGCTGCTAATAAAAAGGATGATATGTATCTAGGAGATACACGCGACCATTAATGCAATTTCTAAGGTTTTTAGAAAACAAAATGGAATTTGGACGTGAAAAGTACGATTTGAATAATGAACAGCACTGTGAGGAGCTGAGAAATATATTATTACAACATGATAGTAATGCTGAAGATGAAAGAGTAGATATAGAAGACGAAAACAGCGAAACAGACGCGTTTGTTTGTTTTGAGGAGAGGAAAGAAAATTCTGAGAGCGAACAAAGTGATTCTTGTGCAAGTGAAGAAGAGGAGGAAGACAATGTAACATATTTTATGGCTGTTCAAAAGAGAGCAAACGTTGTAGTAAGTGAATGGAAATGGCAGAAGCATCCCCCTTCTCAAAGAACACGAACGCCAGCTCAAAATATTGTTATGCAACTACCTGGGGTAATTGGAGACGCTAAACAAGCTAATGGGATATACGAAAGTTGGAACTTATTGATTACGGATACAATGATACAAGAAATTGTTGAATGTACCAATAAATACATTCAAAGTATTCAAGCACAATTCAGTCGGTCTAGAGATGCAAAAATAACAGATATTATTGAAATTAAAGCAGTTATTGGCTTGTTGTATTTAGCTGGTGTTTACCATGCAAATCGGTTAAGTTTAGATGAACTGTGGTCTGAGGACGGCGTACAAAGATTTAGGAAGACCATGACTTTGAGGAGATTTCGTTTCATAATGCGCTGTATGAGGTTTGATGACATAGAAACTCGAGACGAGAGGAAACAAATCGATCGTTTGGCAACAATAAGGAATATTTTCGATGCATTTGTAACTAATTGCCAAAAATCATACTCTTTGGGCCAGAACGTGACGATAGATGAGAAACTAGAAGCGTTCAGAGGACGGTGTCGGTTTCGCCAGTATATACCTTCTAAGCCGGCTAAGTATGGCATTAAAATCTTTGCCCTTGTAGATGCAAAAGTTTGTTATACCTACAATATGGAGATATATGCGGGAGAACAACCCGAAGGACCATATGCCATAAGCAATAAACCAGTTGATGTTGTGAACAGACTTGTTACTCCTATTCATAATTCTGGCCGCAACATCACGATTGATAACTGGTTCACAAGCTACGATTTAGTAGAAGATCTTAGAAAGAAAAAACTCTCTCTTGTAGGCACCTTGAAAAAGAATAAGCCTCAAATACCTAGTGCATTCAAAGATATCAAAGGTCGAAATGTTCCATCTAGTATGTTCGGTTTTCAGAAAACCTGTACTCTAGTCTCATATGTACCAAAACCGAAAAAAATTGTCCTTTTATTATCAAGTATGCATTTTGATAATAACATAGATTTAGCAACAAATGAGCAACAGAAACCGGAAATAGTAACGTTCTATAACGGAACTAAAGGTGGAGTAGACACTCTTGACAGAATGTGTGCAAGTTATAACGTTGCTCGGAACACAAAACGGTGGCCCATGGTGGTGTTTTTTTCTTTGTTGAACGTTGGTGGAATTAATTCCCAAATACTTTTTGTTGGAAACCAAAATGAAGTGAAAAGTAGAAAAAGTTATTTACATGAACTGGCTAAGAAATTAACGGAACCAGAGATACAAAGGCGACGAGTGACAAACGTAGAAGTTCCACTGGATGCCGCAACTGCAAATGATTTGGCTCCTGTGCTATCCGAGAATGAGAACATACCCAGGAAAAGAAAAAGATGTAGTACGTGCTACTCACAAATAAAAAAATCCCGTCTCACAAAATTTTCCTGTATAAAATGCTTAAAACCTTTGTGTCTTGAACACTGCAAAAATATTTGTCAAGATTGTGTTCCTGAGTAAATAATGTAAATATTTATGTTTAATTTAATATTTTTAAGTATATGTTTGTGCTATTTTTTGTTTTGTAAAGCAAAAGTATAAAAAAAGTAAAATAAAACAATTCTCGACTTTTTTGTATTTGTTTCTAACACAAAAATGGTACGTATCTATCAGATACATGGGCGACCAATCCTGAAAGTTTTTTGACGCGACTATCCGAGGGTTAAATATTTGACGATTCATTTTATGTATATGTTACAGTGAAAGCAGGGAATCAGAGATTGCCAGCAGTTACTAGTCGAAGTTAGCTTTTACTGATTTACGTGTTTTTAGTCAGGAAAAGTTGTACAGTGAACATTTAAACTCACTTTTACTAGTGAATGGTAGGATCCACTTCTCACAAGCAGCGAATGTCTGATATTCTCTTCACTACGATATCGCGCATGCCCAATAGACACGTTGAGTAGTTCAAACGTACTGTACAACCGTCGTGCAGGTTCGCATTTTGAAACTGAGGTTAAGTGGTTATGTTTTGTGTTTGTGTCGGTTTATCTTAGTTTGAATCATGCAAGGAAAGTTTCTAGAGAGACTTGAAAAGGACAGACTGGATCAAAAGGACAATAGTTTTGGTTTCTCATTAACTAAGTATAATGACATCATTGAGACGGTGAAGTGCGCCAAACAAAGACTAGTTAAACAGCCGTTTGATTATAAACTTTTCAAGCGATTTGACGTAAATGGGATAGTTAAATTGATAGTCCCTGTGAGAGAGAATTCGGGAATAGTTCATTACGTACACGACGATGAATTATTTCGAATTTTAAGTTCTGTTCATGTGTCCATTGCCATGGAGGACGAGATCGGACGATAATGGAGTTGAAAAGGAAGTACAAAAATATTACATGTAAGGACGTAAACATTTTTTATCACTTTGTGAACCTTGTTTGCAAAAACAAAAAAGAGAACGTAAGGGAATTGTGGTTAAGCCCTTGTTATTTAAAGATCTCAATTCTCGATGCCATGTCGATCTAATTAATTACCAATCACATGAAGACAATGGCTATAAATTCATGTGTAAAAGTTATTTACTACCTTGGAAGTATTCTTGCTGCACATTTAGTGGTGGCAATCAGTGAATGTACTCTTACTAGTGATTGTGAGCCTTTACTAGTAAATGCTGTTGTATAATCACATTTACTAGTACAACAAGTGTAACCAAGCTTTTACTAGTGATTGCTGGCATTTCCTGAATTTCCTGCTTTCACTGTAACATATATATTAAAATTTTCAACCCACGACATAATTTATGAATAAAACCGAAGCGCTGTGATCGAAACAGAATATCGTCTAGCTCCACCTACTCACACCTCCTTGCGTCTACCCGTCCCGCTAGTAATATAAGTTGCATAAGTTTCTATTTGTTGGTAAACGCCCCTCTTAATGCAAATACTTGATAGTAAGAATATTTAATATTGAGTTTCAATTTGCCAAATATTTTTTGATTTAACATACCAAGGTATCTCAAGCATTTACAAAATACAGTAAATAAAGGCGTCTCTTACGTGAAATCACATTTTTACATTACGATGTGAAAATAATTAGTAATGAATCATCAGTAGTGGATGTATATTTCAATTTTTAATCTCTCCCATAGCTTTAGCACAACATATCTATTGCTGACTTTCCCATTGAGAACCAGTTAACAATTCGACGAACACCAAGGCACAGAAAAGAAATTATCCGACCGACATCTACTGTCCAACGACCTGAACTGCTTCTTCGGGGTTTTACTTTTTTTTTTAATAATCTGAGAAACTTACTACTATTCCCTTTTATTTATTGAAATATTCACGATATTTTTTAATATAAAAAAATGAGTAAATACATAAAATATAGAAATCTACACTGGATTTTTAGCAAACGTTCAAAGCAGCTTCTTGTTTGGATATATTATTTAAGATGCTTTTATATGTGTTTCTGGATTTGGCGGTGTAAGGTGAAATGCACTCTAATGGTTTCTTAATAATTCACTGTTTGTATACATAATATTTCGCAAATACTCTGGGGAAGAGGAGAAGTGAAATAAGATCTTGGAACGTCAGCGACCAAACAAGAAACTCATCTCTCCCTGCTGACTTCCGCGGTAAGAATGTAAATGGATTTAACATAGAAGTTCTACATATAGCTGTGGCAACATAATTATTTGGTATGAAAAAATTGTAGTATTGCCATACGTTAGGCATAGCCAAATAGATTATGCTGTGTGCTGTTCCAGCAACATAACTAATAAAAATAATGATAATTTTTATTATCTTTAATATATTCATTTATTTTCTTAACAGCACGTACTTAATTGCCATACGTTAGGCATAGCCAAATAGATTATGCTGTGTGCTGTTCCAGCAACATAACTAATAAAAATAATGATAATTTTTATTATCTTTAATATATTCATTTATTTTCTTAACAGCACGTACTTAATAAGTATACGTGAATTCTATCAGTGTAATCAAACTTCTTTTCTCCTGGCAAATCTCTTGTTTTTCTTTTATAGGGATAAGGTTATGGCTTATATTAAAGAAAAATCAGAATCTATATAAAACATAATTGTATATTTATTCAACATTTTTAAGAATGGATAGCATCGCTATACTATATTCACCCAAGAATTATAAAAGAAAACATAATTGAAAGAAAACATTTGTACCGTGTTCTCGGTTGCAATGTTTTGTAGAACAAATATATCGATAATGCTTAATCAAAAATAAAATATTATCCTGTTTTAAAACAAAGAAAAATTCAATTGAATATCAGTATTCTATTAATATTTTATGCTAATTCTATTCTATCAGAAACATTATATTCGCACGTAATGCTCTGATAATTTTAGAACTTCGCAATGGTCAATGTTCGGAGAAAAAGCTTGAATTTGATTACTGGCAACAATCATTTGCACGCATTGCGACCAGCATCTCAAAGTCCGCCACCCAGCAACACTTCCCTTTTTTGAAATATCTATTTTAAATTTTTAATTTGAAATTAAAAATTATTGTGAAAATTAATGATGCTTAATAAAGTGTCAGAAAATATACATTCGCACGTTATATCCTCTTAACACCCAACACCATTAATAATTCTATTTGTGTTGTAAAAAAACTAATGAATTCATATTACTACAGGACAATATCTATTATCCCTGCTGCACAACGTTATATTGAATATACATTTGCACGTTATATTGCAATATACGCATAGCAACATTGATAAATCTTTGTATTGAAACTTATTTTGTATCATTAAGTCTCTTCAAATTCTGCCATAGGCATCTCCATTTTTAAAATACAAAAATTATTAACAAAAGAAAAATTATTATAATGAATGAAATTTAAATACAAATAAAATTAATATGCTAATACAAAAATGAACGAATATACATTTAATTGTGGTGTAACTGACCCTACGTTTGATAATTTTTAAAGTATTTATCTTTCGAAGTCGCAGTTAATCTCTCGTCTCCAAGTAACTAACTAATCTTGTTCATTCTTGTTTTTGAACTTATATACCCTAGAAAATGTGCAACGCTCGCTACGCCATCTCCGGAACTAATATTTAGGTTGTCACCCTGCGTCTTCAGTGAGATCTCTGCCCTCAAATTGCCGTCGTGACACCAACACACACGCACATATTGTTTTTGACAGTTCATTCACTAAAACGTCAACACATTGAAATTGTTCGCTTACTTGAAAGTCTTTCACTTAAACTATTTGGTATCTTCCAAAGTAGGTATATTTTTATTAATACAATTCGCCCTTGTATTTGTTTATGAACTTGCTTATTCATTATTCGCCACATACTTCCTTCTTACACGCTAATGTAAACCATTATCTTCTTTTAGGTATATGAAGATTGTGTACAACTGGAAATATATTTTACAAATAACAAGAATTCTTCCAACGTTACTCGTACTATCACGATCCATCTGGCCTGCTATTTCGTCGCTAGTTTCCAGCCAAGACTTTTCTAATGGTGATATATTTATCTGTAAGAAACTACAAACGAAGTTTATGCCATATTTTCTTTTTGTATCAAACCGTACAAATCTCTCTACAGTCTATGAAACATCGTGCTACACACACAAATTCATGAATGTATTTTTATTTGTTCAGCTGCCGTTTACAAAAAACATTACTACTGATTGTATGGTCTCGGAATATTTTAATCTTATATCCTTTTTTTATTTATTTAAATAGTCATAAGTTAAGGTAAGTTTTTATCCTTTTAGCATGACTTATTTTAAACTCTTTTATTGAATTTTTTTTATTACCTTATGTACGTTTTCAAGTTCATATAGTTTATTCAATTATATTTATCTCTCGTGCATTGCGGATTTGATCCTCTTCATACAATTTTACTGCGTTTAAATGATTAATTCTCTTTACTTTTCTATAAAAGAAATATATATAGCTTAGATTTATCTCGTCTTTTATTTTGCACCTTTCTAATATTTAAATTGTAAATATTTATCTAACCTTTTAATTTATTGTAACAATAAATTTATTTTTATGTCTGTGTTTTCTATACTTAAATGTATGCAACTTATTATACCCTTATGTTGAAAACTTTAAATACAATAAAATCTGATTCTTTACTGTTTCTTTTTATATTTTTATACTTAAATTAATTCTTAATGCTATTATTATTATTTTTAATATGCAAGAGATCACGGCAATATGCACATGTGACATGTCAATAAGTAAATATAATTACAAATATTAACTTACATTTAAGATACTAAATATATGTATAAATTATAATTTTTTTTTGAATGGATGTAAACAATAGTTATTTACATAAAAGTCAAGAAACTGATACTTTACCTGACAAGGGGAAATTTGATCGCTGAATCAGGTAAAGACACTTTCTTAACGTGTATTGTATAAGTACTATTTTTCTGAAATATCGAATAATTAAATATTAGAAAATTAATTAATATTGACAATAAAAATGATCAGAAAAGACAAATCGGTTCTGTTTCTGTTATTTCCTTAGTGACTAGTCAACAAACGATTACAACAATAAAACTTCATCATTTTTTTGCAATTTTCCCTGGTTCTTCCTTTGAGTTAATATGGCTGTGATAAATATGAATGTCTTTGAAAAAGATAGTGAAGTAGAAGACTACATTCTATCGAACATAAGTGCAGCTGCCAATGCCGCAGTGGAAGATTTACTGCCGAGTTAATTTAATGTAATTATCTGATTTTTTTGAGATTGTGACTTATTCGGGCTATCAGGGGCTTGTCGGTGTTATGGGCTAATGAAAGTGTTTATTGATGACATTGGCCACAAAGAGGACATTTTAGTTGCTGATTCAAAAACACCCAAATATAGTTTTGGATTTTGGACATGTTGTATGTACCTAAGCTCTTATTACAGAATCGATTTCTTTAAATTTGGCGTGCTTGTATGTGCGTCAGTACGACCACTTTCGTATAACTTTTTTCGGTGTTTGTTCGACAACTCGTACTAGTGCGTCCTACAAACAAAATGACCTTTACATTTTCTATAGAGCTCAAACATTTGCTATAATTTACTCGCCACTTCTTATTCCATCATATGGAGTAGTAGCCAAAATCCCTCCCACCTCACGAAACGTACCCAATACATCTAGAGTGTTTGAGGTCAGCATTATCGAAGATAAACTGAACAAATGCGCCACCGTCACTAGTGATTTTTTCACAGGTGCCCCCAGAATAAAAGGAGCCTCAAGTCTAGCAGCTTCATAATGAGTACATGAGAACCGCAGAGTTGACAACAAGTCTAATAGTTGTTTTGACGAATTTGTTTGGAGATGCAACCCCAATTTCTGTGAGAAGAGAGGATCGAACAGATGTCTTACGGCTGCTATGGCAGCATGTGCCAATGCAGTGCATTTTTTTGTCCAAGAATGTGATAAGCCTCGTTTGTGAACCAAAATAATGTGCAAAAGAAAAAGTTTTGCTCTGGTATTACAGAATTTACATTTCCCAATAACGTATCTGTTAGTAGATATTCAGCAGTACTACAGATCGAAGAGTATTTAATGACCAGTATTTCGTAAACAGGCAAAACAGCCTCTATTAGGACAGTCAGCTATAACTACATCCTCTCCATAGTTTTTCGTAAGACGATTCATAACCTTTCTCATGTCTAACCGATACTCTTCCTGTATTTAATCTATTAAGCGATCAAGAGAAAACTGACATTCATCAAAATTATTGGTAAAAATGTGCAAATAGTTGTGTCATCAACGTTTGTAACGTAAGTAAGATATCCCCTTTGGCTCCGTATTTCGGTAACTCTGAGGTTTAGAAAAACATGTTATTGAAGTAAATTATACCAAATATGATCTGTAAAAATGGGAAAAAATAATTTTGTTTGTAGGAAGTGACAAAAAAGTGGTCGTGCTGGTGCATTGTAGCGCCAAATTAGAAAACTTTAATAAGAACCTAAGTACATGCAACATATCCAAAATCCAAAACCACATGACCTTTTGTCAGGTAACCTCTCTTTTGACGACATAACCACTGGACTACAGGGGCAATACGTTTATATATTCTGGACGAGGATAGCTAAGTGACCTTTTAAACTGTTAAGTACTGTGTACCGAAATCAATCAAATCAAATCTCTCTTCCTGACATTAATCGAGTGCACATCGGTTCGATACCTAATCTACGTGCGAGGTAAGGAGGTATGCTATTATTAATTTTTCCATGAACTAAACACGAAATATAATAATCTATGCCTCCTCATCCCCAGCCACTGATGAAGAATTCTGTCTTCTTAGGTAAAGCGAAGACACTAATGAATCTTCTTGACGTCATCGCCATACACTGTATTACAACAATGAAAGTGAGACCAACACCAAGGCATCGCAAAACATTTTCTTTATAGAAATATTCAGAGACTGACGATGAGAAAAAGCATCTTTAAATTACAGTAATTTACAAATACTCTTACAAATAATAATTAACATATGATCGTAATTAAAAACATTATTTATTAAAAAGAATTTTTAAATATTACAACTAACAAAAATACAATTCAACTATAATAGTAATCAAATGAAATATTTAACTATTTCGTATGTTCACAAATTATCAGAACAATTAACAAACATATTTAACATATTCAATATAAAAGTAGCACATAATAATGATAATAATTTCAAATTTATGAAAACTAGTATTAAATGCCGCCATTTAATAAAAAGAAATACAGTTTATAGTATTCCATGTAATAATTGTAATAAAATATACATAGACCAATCTACAGATACAATACAGGGTAAAAAGTCATGAATATCCTAAAATTACAACTACTTTAAAAAAGTAATTTCAAAATTTGGGACATTGTTTGAACTTTGATAAAACAAAACTTAAATCCTGAACAAAACAATAACTCGAGATCTGCAATTTCACTGATTATGCAAATTCTCAAATACAAATTGATATGTGTAAGTGACCGTAATTAAATCAATTCTCTTTCTAAAGTTTACTTTTCAATACTAACATAAACCAAGGTTTTTAATATGTATAACGAATTATTTTCTTTCAATTCTATCTAGAAATCTTTTAAATTTGTTAAGGTATTGATATATTTTTTGAATTGTTAGAAATTTTTTTATATTCTGCATTTTACATGTTATATATTACAGATTGTATTTTTCATTTTCGAATTTTATAAGTACATATATGTCGAAACTGAATATTATAAAATTCTAGTAGTAATTATTAAGCAATTTGGA
Organism: Amphimallon solstitiale; assembly: GCA_963170755.1. Classification (NCBI taxonomy): domain Eukaryota; kingdom Metazoa; phylum Arthropoda; class Insecta; order Coleoptera; family Scarabaeidae; genus Amphimallon; species Amphimallon solstitiale. The sequence goes on along the minus strand of OY720676.1, from coordinate 61,491,261 downwards.
TTACAATTAAATGTCAAGAACTACAAAGTGTTTTATTTAATATAGGTACTTATTTTTTCAAACTATATACCGTTTGACTGAAATAAAAGTAGATATAGGGAAACACAGACACGCACACATCTGCATGCAAACATGAAATGGAGGGGTACGATAGTAGGGGAGTACATATGAGTTCATATCGGGACACCGGGGCACAGTATAAACATATCCAGTAGTTGCAGTCGCTGTCGGCACCTTTGATCTTTAGAAACCAAGATGTATGTTCGCGCATTGTAAGGCGCAATGTCGCATAGCGGAGAGATCGGAAAGTTCTTTAATAAGCAGGCCCGGATCTAGCCCTATTTTAAAATAGTCGGGGCCGGATTAACTAAATTTGTTGATAAATGAATGTATTGAAATTAGTAATATTTAAACAATAATTATGTACGTCATGCATATTATTGTCTTAGATTTGAAACCTGTGGCCGATTTAACAAATTTTACAAAATGTTGAAAACTATTTTGGAAAACAGTCTACTACATAGATGGAATAAAATGATTTGGAAGAAAATTATACATTTTAATGTTAGTTTGAATATATGAGTTACATTTAAATGTTACAATATTTGATTTATTTTGTAAATGTTGCAAAATAACTTTAAATTAAAAACTATCTTGGAAAAAAAGTCTCATAGATGGAATAAGTTATATATTTTAATGCTAGTTACATTTAAATTTTACAATACTTGACATATTTTATAAATGTTGCAAAATTACTTAAAATTAAAAACCATCGTGGCAAAAAGTCTCATAGATGGAATAAAATTATATACTTTAATGCTACTTACATTTAAATTTTACAATACTTGACATATTTTATAAATGTTGCAAAATTACTTAAAATTAAAAACCATCTTGGAAAAAAGTCTCATAGATGGAATAAAATTATATATTTTAATGCCAGTTACATTTAAATTTTACAATACTTGAAATATTTTATAAATGTTGCAAAATTACTTAAAATTAAAAACCATCGTGGCAAAAAGTCTCATAGATGGAATAAAATTATATATTTTAATGCTAGTTACATTTAAATTTTACAATACTTGACATATTTTATAAATGTTGCAAAATTACTTAAAATTAAAAACCATCGTGGCAAAAAGTCTCATAGATGGAATAAAATTATATATTTTAATGCTAGTTACATTTAAATTTTACAATATTTGACATATTTTATAAATGTTGCAAAATTACTTAAAATTAAAAACCATCATGGAAAAAAGTCTCATAGATGGAATAAAATTATATATTTTAATGCTAGTTACATTTAAATTTTACAATATTTGACATATTTTATAAATGTTGCAAAATAACTTAAAATTAAAAACCATCTTGGAAAAAAATGTTTTTGTAGTAGTTTTATGAAAGCCTATTATTTCATCTTTAGATATATTATAAAAAATGAGGTGTGGCCACCACACGACTTTCTTATACGTATGAAAGTGTTACTCCCGGTCCGAATTTTGAAATTTCATGTATACAAAAAATATTCCAAATCCAACTCTAAATACTTTTGTACTCTTCATAAATATATATAGAATGCATAATTTACGACATATTTGCAAAAAATCGCTATTCGATAAGAGTAAAGGTGGTACTTCCGGTCTGAATTTTGAAATTTTCTTTATACAAAAGATATTTAAAAGTATGTTCTAAATACTTTTATACTCGTAATGTACCTGCCTAGAAAGCATGACTTGCGAGATATTCGCAAAAAACTGATTTTCGATAAGAGTAAAAGACCTACTTCCGGTAGGAATTTAGAAAAACTTTATTAAAACAATTTTTCTCAAATTTAATTTTGAGTACATTTGAATTCTTTATAAATTTGTTTAAACTTAGTAATTGACGAAATATTTGCAAAATTCGATTTTTTCACTGAAGTAAACTACTACTTCCGGTCTGCCGATTTTGCTCAAAATCTAATCAGTTCTCAAGAGGGAGATTATATTCGTAAATACAAAATTTGGAATTGATATCTACAGCGGTTTGACCGCTATCGTGGTCACACACACAGAGACAGACACACACACACAGAGACACACAGACATTTTTTAAAAACCACTTTTTTGGTATCAGTGGACCTCAAAACGTGGACATCTGCAAAAATCTCGAGGTCGAAAATTTTCATCATCACAATACTTCCTTATACTACGTATAAGAAAGTAAAAAGAAATGTCTTTAATGACATTTCGTCAATACACATCACACAATGCCTCGCTTCTTCACTCATCATTTCAACTTTTCTTCCTAGTACCATAAAAAGAAAGTAATTCAACCCCACTGTTATGTTCCATTTACTGGTTAATCTGCATGGAGTTGCAGATAAAAATCTATAAACTTTAGGACCCAGAAAATATATCGATACCCCAATGCAATAACGTAACAATTCAAAAAAAGTTGTTTTTGAGTTAAACCCACCAGCTAATTCGGAATTTCATGTTCTTTCCAGAGCAATAGTGTACCAACTTCTAGCTTGATTCAGTGCGGAGAGGTGGCGTTACATGTATTTGTAACAGTTGAGATATTCAAAATTTCTTAAATTCAACACCGTAATAACTCACTTGTTACGCTATTGAACTACAAGATCTTTTGATTTCTACTGCAGGTTGCAACTTATTACTTGTTGTTTGAGAGTGTGCAAAGTGGTTAATGTGTAATTAAAATGGAACCAAAAAGAAATTTTGAATCCAGGGCTCAGTATATGGCAAGACTAGCTTGCAGTCAATATGAGGAACAAAAAGTAAGTGCGATTTTCGAATATAATTAATATTATTGGTTAGACATAACCTTAAAATATTTAAAAAGTTTAACATAGTTTCTGCTTGTGTTTAGTTTCATAATAGTATGGAGAATCAAAACACCAATGATGTGGAGATGAACAATACTTTCTTAGAAAAAAATCCATCTGCAGAAAATTCAACGGAGCAAACGAATTCCGAAACTGACAATCAAGATGAGCAAGAAAATGTTATTTTATGTGATAATATTATAAGTAGTGATGCCGAGACAGTAAGCTACTCAATTTTGTATTGTGTGACAAATAAATTTTTATGTTTTCTTATTATTTTAGATTGTTACTAGCGGTCATAATGAGATGGACAGCCGATTCAACATTGATAGCGATGATTCGGTGGCGGATTTAAATTACGTTCCAGAAAATGATGCAAGTAGTGATGAATCGACAGACAATGAAGACCTAATAGTACCTGAAGCAACGCCGGTAGAAAGTGAAAACGTTAAAAATCTTACTCGAAAGAGAAAGAGAGTTCCAGAAACTTGGGCAAAAAATGCGCGGAAGATTAATAGAAATTTGGGAAAAAGGTATATTTCGGCTAAAGGGAAAGAAATTGAGGCGAAAAGAATGAAACCTCCTTGTTTGGAAACGTGTAGACTTAAGTGTGCGTCAAAATTTTCAATTGAGGAAAGAAAACAAATTTATAATTCATACTGGAAACTTGGAGATATTAATCTCCAGAGAAACTTTTTGAACAGTTGCATGTGTGCCAACATTACACCCGCATATCGAAATCCTAAACCGGGAAGCAGCCGCTCCCAAAATGTGAAATACACATTCAAGAAAGGATCAGAGCAAGTTCAAGTCTGCAAAGTGTTTTTCAAAAACACTTTATCAATTAATAATAGAACAATATTTACCACAATGCAGAAGAAAGATCAACACGGATTTATAGAAACTGATAAAAGAGGCAAACATGACAATCAGAGAAAAGTGGATGAAGAGATTATGAAAGATATTAGACAGCACATAGCATCTTTTCCAAGAGTAAGCTCACATTACTGCCGTGCGAGAACGAACAAGGAATATTTGGATGGCAGTCTTAACATGACACTAATGTACAAACTTTATATAGAGCAGTGTGAACAAAAGGGCAAAAGTTTTGGCAAATATTCAATGTACGCTAAAGTCATAAACACAGAAACAAATATCGCTTTTTACATCCCTAAAAAAGACCAGTGTGCACTATGCGAGAGTTACAAAAATGGCACTGAAGATGATAATCAAAATATCAAGCTAAAATATGAAAACCACATTAAGGAGAAAGAACTAAGCCGGGTGGAAAAAACCAAAGACCTTCAAAGCGAAAATACAGGAGTATATTGTTTTGATCTGCAAGCAGTTCTTCCTTGTCCTTCTGGAGATGTTAGCACATTTTTCTACAAACGACGACTTGCAACGTATAATTTTACAATCTTCGATATTGGAAAAAAATTAGGATATTGTTATACATGGCATGAAGGACTCGCAAGACGCGGCGCCAATGAAATTTGTAGCTGTGTGTACAATTTTCTTTTTAATGAAAGTATAAATACCGAAAATATCATTTTCTATTCCGACAACTGCGTTGGACAAAACAAGAACAAGTTTATTTGCAGTATGTACCTTTATTGCATTCGAAATTTTGAAAATCTGAAATCTATCACTCACAAGTTCTTAGTCGTTGGACACACGCAAAATGAAGGAGACTCAATGCATGCGACCATTGAAAAAGAAAAAAAAACGCGTGTTAAAAAATGGTCCCATTTACGTCCCCTCACAATGGACCATGATTTTAAGAAGTGCAAAAAAAAATAGAACTCCGTATAAAGTTCATGAAATGGATACAAGCGACTTTTTTGACTTCAAGAAGTTGTCTGCTGAAATGGGTAGAAACTACACATTAAACAAAAATAGAGAAAGGATAACAAAGGATAATCCAAATTCAATTTTTTATAAATATTCTTACGAAGAAAACGAATTTCAAGAAATTATTGTGCAGCCAAACTTGCGATTTGCTAGAACGAAAGAATTGCAAGTCGCTTATAAAAGACCGCCACCAATTGCACCAGCAAAGAAAAAGAATTTATTAGAACTTTGCAAAGAAAATGCGATAAAACCGGTCTACTGGCCATTTTATGAAAACTTGAATGCAGATGCCAATGTTAACTCTGAAAGTAGTAGCGATTCCAATTAAATAAAAAATAGATACGTAATTTTTTTGAAATGAGAGAATCAATTAAATTGTTTTTTGTTGACAGAATTATGTATTTTCTTTATTATATCTTTTCATAATAATCAATAAATACTTTGAATGCAAAATTTGCACATCTGCATTTACAAATTTTCAGAAAAATTAGTTAATTGCTAAAAATACTTTCAAAATTTGTAAGTACTTTTGGTACATTTCTGTGAAAATTATAAAACTTATGTTATTATTTAGTTCAACAACGTAACAACTCATTCTAATTTGAAAAATATTAAATTAATAAGATTTTTAAAAAATGCATAAAATAACAATTCTATGAGAAGCTCTTGTAGAAACTCTGAGAAAGCTAGATTGAAACATGACCACATTTTAGACGATTATCAAATTTGAGAAAATTCTTCAGTCCGCCTTATAACAGTTCAAGCGTTTTGGAGTTGTTACAGTGTTGAACTGGGGTATCGATATAGTCAACGCAAACTGTACAAATTCATTTGTATATCTGAAACCATTTACTTTTACTTGATAATTTCTGCTGCATTTTAGACAGATTTACCGTGGCTTCATTGAAATGGCTTTCACAAAATGTAATAAAATCTGCATCAGAAATTGGATTTTCTTTCTCTGTCACAGTAGAAACCTTCCCTTCCGCTCTCTTTAGAACACCTTTTAAATACTGAATCTCAGTTTTTAATTTGCACTTCCTGGGACTTGTAGCTAACAGGCTTTGCGGTGTTTGCAGATAAATGCTAGTTAAACATAAGAAATATAATTTAATAATATTATATAAAACATCAAAAACTGTTATTACCTGTATGAGTTTCAGTAGGTTGATCGGTAATCATATTAACATCTTTACTTGTGCCTGGTAGGGGATTATCTTTTAACACAGGTGTAGCATCTGTACATTCTGTAAAATAAAATTATCATATAAAAAAAAAGGTGTATGTGATCATGGTTGTTAGAAAAATCACAAAGGTATCAAAATTAAATAAATATAGCAAAGCTAGTTGCAATCAAGGTATTTGTAATTAATTTGATATAATCATCCTTTAAAAGCATTTCTAATTAATAAAAAGATTAATTTCAAAAAATAAATAGATGATTTTATAAGTTTATCTATCCTTGGGCTTACTTGTAAGAAATAAGGTGGGCACCGCAGTAATTTCTAGCCTGTTCTTCACTACATTTTTGAAGTAACACTCTTCAAAATGAATGCTACAGACTTTGGCATTTTTCTTTACAGAACTTGTTTCTCCAATTCAAGCAATCCATTCCTTACGCCTAGTGCAGAAAATTTTTTTAATCATATGCAACTATTATTATATACAAGTATGCTTGAATGATGTAGCAATTTAACCATTAATAATTTACGTCAATATTTGTCTTATATTTTACAATAACTTTTTATAAATTCTATAATCCTTTATGTCGTACTTATGTTCATGTATATCTGAATATTTATTTGAATTTTGCGCTTACCTTATTTCCACAGATGAAATATTAAAAAAACTAATGTCTTTTATGTCCTTTGAAAACGCACCTTTACATTGCGGTACACAACACTTTATACTCATTGTGCTCAATTAATCTAACGCACTAAATGAAACAAATCCATCGCAGTTATACACATAAACCTGATTCACTTTAAAAATGGTTGGTTATGTTCACAGTTATGTTCAAACGTTCAAAGATCTGTTGACAAACAAGATATAAACAAGTCTAATTCTGTTTCTTACCGTCACTGCGACACTGCGCAATACAATGCGCAACAAACTACTTGGTCTCAATAAATTTTGCGAGTGCAACTACTGGAAAGGTTTATACTGTGACCGGGGTACCGAGGCTTTAGTGCAAAACGTTGAAAGCTAGTATGCAGACGTTTGCTTTAAGGAATTGCTACGCTATGTACGGCTTTTGTATAATATTTTGGTAACTGATGTATAATGTATTAACATTGAACTGAAACAAAACTCTATAAAATTTGTAACTAAAATAAAATTCTTATAAAAAATTAAATAAAATTCTCACATTTAAAACGAAACAAAATATTATACTTAATGAACTATACAAAATTTAATGTTGAAGATGTTCAAATGTCTGTCCCTCTTGCATCAAGCAGTACACTAAACGATTATAAAACCCATTTCGTACATTCGATAGCATTTCAGGAGTAATCATTTGTATGGCGTTAAGAATTTGTTCTCTTAAGCCATCCAAATCAATCGCTCTATTTCCTTCAGCGGTATTAATATTTGCGAGTTTGCTCAGATACAATGTATGTACGTTCACGCTCTAAAGTTACGGAACGAATGTGTTGTCCCGTCCGCGCTCTCGATCTCCCCACTATCTCCCCACACCACCGGTCTTATACATAGGTACATGTTTATGTGTGTGTATTTGAAGATGCATATTAACTTTTAAATACGACAATCTGTATATGAAATAATACTTGCTACGAATGTAATTACTGATATAGTAACAGAATTATTGGTCGAAATAGAAAACAAAGTACTTATTAAAGCTTCGTGACGTTTCGAGTATCATTTATTAAAAAATAAAATTGAGGTTTTTCTCATATATTTCCCTTTTTTAATGTTTGGTCATGTTCCAGCAATACTGGCATTTGTATTGTTAAAAATTTTAAAATTACAATTTTTTCTTAAGCAAAAAACCACATCAAGCTGCAAAACACATAAAGCTTGATGTCGCAAATGTTACTACTAGTACTATAAAACAGACTACTAACAATCAAACGCTTTTTCGTGCAGATACAGGTAAGGTTGATTGTAAAAATTAACCAGTAAAACGGTGTATTTCACTGGAATCATTGAGTGGAATCAATGTCCCCGTTGTATGCTTAGGACAGATTGTTAACTAACATTGTTATCTAAACGCATTTATGGATAATCCTGATATGCAAACAATAGGATACATTAAAGCTGTCGCTTTCAACATATTGCGTGAATAATTGTATTTAAAAATTCGCAAAATACACACCTTAATAACGACAAACAACTATTGAGTAAATTTCATTGTCTGAAGTGATACAGTATTTTATTGATAGAACACTCAAATAAATTTAATGAATCTTGCCTCAACATTCTAAGTAAGTAATACAGTAGAATAGCAATAATCCGTATTGATATACGGGTAATTTGGATCACTGAGTTATTTAAAACACAAATGAAGTAATTCCTAATATGTTATGTTTATAGGAAGATATATAATAATAATAATCAAAATAGCCCATAAATTGTTTTCCCATATTACATTTTAAGAACTAACATGGAAACAGCCCTATGGGAGAACGAAGGAGATACTAATAAGTTAGCTGAAACTAAAGACACTGGAATAGCAACTGCTCCAAGTGCAGCATCACAGAAAGGATTGCAAGTTTTACAATATGAACAAAGGTAAGGTTCAGTGAGAAGACCATCATTACCCAAATTAAAAGTCAATATGAGATATTAATCAGGGAGATACTTGTAGAAACTGCATTCTATGATAAAGAAAACTAATTGACCATTACAAATATTTTTATTGTACACTACAATAATGTTTTGCCATACAATGGCTTCATTAGGTGGAGACATTAAAGCAAGATTACGAATACACATATATATATATATATTGTATTGATTACTGGATGAGTGTTATTTACAACACATAATTTTCTAATATAGCCCAAGTTCGGCAATAATAATGTATTGATAATGTGTGTATATATGATTTATTACACTCTGTATACCAATATTTAATGATTTTATATTTTGCTCAATATCAATTTCCTACTACTATTATTGTTTTATATAATTCCTCTGGCTAATACTCAAATTAAATAAATATCAATTTTTATTACTCCTTGTTTATTTTATTGAACTGGTGGGACTATATTATTTGAGATCTATACCTATACATTATAAAAATGGAAGGGATATTGCATATTAAATGTCAAGAATTTATAACCTAACTTATGAATCGTTTATCATCGATTAATTTACAAAATGTTCTTTAAAAAATACTTTTGTTTATCATCAGGGGTGTTTGAAGTTCGCTGTGACTGATTATTCGTTTGTAAATTGTAGAATTACGCCTATACATGTAAGTATTCCTTATTTTATTTGATCTTTTTCAAGGTAAAATAATTTGATATTGTTATGTTTTTAGTGTTCCACAACTCTTGGAAATCAGTTGTTCTGTTTAAGATAGTACATAGATAATGCTACAAATGAAAGAAAACAACAATCTCAGGCTAATAATGGTATAATAATGTGCTTATCAAAATCATAAATATAAATAATAATTATTTAAAATTGTCTAATAACGATATATTTTCGTATGTAAGAAAATATAAAAATCGACCATTATAGATAATGACACAAGGATAGCGAGTAGGTATGTTGAACAACGAGAATGTTTTTTACAATTAACAAATAATGCTTTTCAATTCTAGTTGTGAATATTCGATTGTTGATGAGATTTCTACTGGATGAAATTTGTAATACTTCTACAAATAAGGTATTGCCTTTAATACATTGTTCCCTAATTTGTATTTAAATTCAAATAGCTATAACTTTTTCTGTTTATAGATTTCAATATAAATTTTATGTGAACAAACTAAATTTGCAAATAAATCGGTTATTGTAATAATAAATAAGTATCTAATACAACCTTGAATCAGTTTTAAACAAACATTTCATACGATCTTTCCATCTGATAATTCTATTATGTATTGTAGTTTGCACGTGCCTCGATGAAGTCAATCTCTACGGGTTGCTGTCACTTGTCTCGCCCTGGAGTTATACGCTTCCCTTCGTGCGTACAGATGATGGGTATCTCCAAACTGGCCTGCTACTAATACGTGTGGATATTGTATATTAAAATTCAGCTGTACCTTAAAATAAGAAAACACTTCCTCGAAACTGGAAAAATACTTCTGAAAACTTCCTGGACTGGATAACAGTTAAAATTTCATCGATTGTAGAAACTTGGGAATATTTTCGACTCTTGGAACTGGACAATAGCTTACAGCTCATCTAATAGTTAAATTTGAATAATCCTCTGGATTGGATAACGTCTTACAGGAACATACCTTTTCTGAATAATTCGTCAATTAGTTAAACTTGCGATATCTTCGTAATTTCTACAAATATCCTCCGGACTGAATACTCTTCAAAACCTCTTCTTCTTTTAATAGAATCCAAAATGATGTACTCACAATAACTTGGATCAGGATTTTATATTAAGGGTAAGTTTTTTCAATTATTTACTAAAATCTTCTTTTTCTGTGTACACGTTCAATATTAATCTCTTAATAACTCTTTCATAAATATATAATAAGCCTTCGTTTCCACTCAATGTTGGAAATTGAAAATAAATTTGTTTACACTTTGAATTCTGTTATATGAACACTTTTATTACGTTTTAATAACTCAAAATTATTATATTTTGTACAATTTCCGATATTCTTTTCGCAACACCGAAATTATACAACCGCACTTCATTCATAAGAAAAATTATCTCTTATTTATTATTTTTTCAAAACAATTCCCTTGGCAACCTTTTTAAACTTTTTCAAATTCTCCAATCAGAAAACTACACCTACCTTAATAATTCAACATATCTCTTTACTATATACTTTCGAATATTTATATCCCTTTAATTAAATACTGCGTATATTAATTATTCTTTTTACACTTTTAAAAACCTAATTGCAAAGCATTTTACACAATTGTCATTCAATTTAAAAATTCTCATTACAGGAACTGTCAAAATTATTCTTTTCATTTACACCTGTTCAAATAATGGCGGGATATTTAGTTCAAATTAGTTTATACTCTAAATCAAATATTTACGTCTACAATACTTGTCATATCATCGTTAATTAAACAATTTTGTACATAATACATAATACATCATATTTGACAACAATAATAATATTTTTTAATTTCTCCTCAACAGATTCTAAAAATACAAACATAGAAGAAAGAAAACCTTATTTTTCCTCTACGACAACCAGAACATCAAGAAAATCTCATCAAATTATAAATATTTAAGAATCATTTAAATTATTAATCCTTTATTAATAAAAATATAGTTAAAAAATATGATTGAAAAATCATATGTTTTAACACAATTACAAACTAATAAATCGTATGGATATTAAAACCATATCAATATATATATAATGTTGATTAATGATCTAAAATACACACGAATTAAGTAAGCGGATATATGTGTAAAGTGAAACTAGTAGTGAATAGTATACCCAATTAATTTATATAACTGTAGTTGTTTTCTTTATTTTCTAATATTTTTTTGGGCAGATTAGTGACAGAGTATGCGTTTTTTGTATTTTACTGTTAACTAATCTATTTAATTAATAAATACACTAGTTTAGATTTAATTTTAAACCACCATATTAATGTAATTCAAGCGCCACTTCTATCATTGAAATTATTATGTCTAAGTCTTCACCCGATAAAGTCATTGTATGGCGATACAATATTGTAAGTGTACAATAAAAATGTTTGAAACGGTCGATTAGTTATCTTTATCGTCAGTAAGAATTATTAGATACATTAATGAACTTTGCCCCTTCAAAAATATTTTGTCGTGCAAGGGGGCCCAAGTAGGCCATATTAAAGTATGCCGTTGTTGTGTCATATACATACTCATTACTAGACTGCTTTATTTTCAGTTATGAATTCAGTAGTTAGTACGAAAACGCAAAAAAACCACACAAAAAATGTCGGCAATAAAGCAGACGTAAAATTTGTCGTTCCACAAAAACAACCAAGAAAACCAAATTTCAAACTGCACATAAAGCGATGTTACACCTTGTTTTTTTTTGCCACGCTATATGTCCTTTCTTTTGTTTCAACTTAGTGATATTTTAGAATTTTTAGTTCATTTAATTTTGGAACGAGCTATATAATATTTCGCAATTTAATTTTATTTTTCTACGCAATATTAATTGGGTTGGTTTCCTTTTGTTTTGGAATATCTTGGTTTAATTCTACATTTTATGAAACCCCTTTTACTATAGTTTTCCTCTGGTACGGCCATCTGTTGGTGAACGGATTAGTCCATATGGTTAGAGATCTATGTGATGCTGTCGGAAATAATATCGATTAAGTTTTATAATTTTCTAATTTTTGGGGTTAAATATTTCCTTTTATTTTGTTTATTAATCATCCTCTACTTGTTTCTTTCCCTTCATCCTTTTAATTATTTGTCGTCTAACGGATAAGTTGTGTCTGTTTTATCGATCGAGTAGCGATTTTCGCACTGTGATTATGCGTAAGCGTGGATCGATTTGATTGGTTGATTCGAGCAGGGAGACGAAAACGACATTTTCCCGTAGAAGCGTTTAGGCACTTTCATTTTTGTCAGTCAAACTAGAAAGCAGTGTTAGCTCAGACTAAACAATCCAGACCGGCAACTTAATCCTAGATTTTATCCAGAGTACTCATCCTTGTTTAGCAAACGTAAACTTGAATACTCTACCATCTTTGTCAGATTCACTGAACTTGGAGATGAGATGGCGCTAGCGTCAATTGAAATGCTTGTTATGCTGTGGTTATAGGTCATTCAAAACTACATTTAAAATTTGACACGTTTGACATATTTTTGCAATCCTTTGTCGTACATCGTATTAATTATATGTTGATACAAATATGGTGTCCAAGTGTTTAGTGTGCTGGTTTGGGCAGGATGAAGTTAACAAAATGCACAGGTGTCCTGCAAATCTAGACAAGTGAGTATAAATATTGTACAGTTGTGCTTTAAATATGTATATTACAAAATTTCTTTGTCATCATATTAGTCCTTTTTGCATGGTATTTTTTTTTAAAATTCAGGTCAAGAATATGGCAAAAGGCAATGGCGATGGTTTTTACAGGAGAACACCTCCAGAATTATAGGATTTGTAGTCTTCATTTTACACCTGAGTCATATATATTGCTGAATTTGTTCCTTTTGGTACATATTAATTTTGTTTTTATTTGTCATATTACATAAGATTTGTATTATTTTTGTCTTCTCATTACTGATTGTGTAATTTAATTTTATTATGTTTTATTGTATAAGTATATGTAGGTATCAATAAAAACTATTATTATATCCATATGTTTTGCTTGACAGTTTTCACTTATTAGATTATTATATTTCTCTTAATCTTATATAGAGTAGTAGTTTATTGTGTCTAATAGGTCACCGTAAGAGGGGTGTTATAATACATGTACGTAAAAGATTAATATTTATACTTCGTATCACATATTTAATATGTAACACCACAAAATTACACATAAGATGCTCAAACTATGCCTATAATTGTTACAGTAAGTAATATTTATTACCATAGTTTTAGTAACTTTTGTGTATGTTCTGTTACATAAATAACGTATTTAATAAGCGTATTCTAAAAACAAGCTCATTTCAAATTTTGCGCCAATATGCTGCTAGCGCCATCTTCGTACCAAGTTCACTGATGTGTGACAAGGATAGAAGATCTTGGATATTTTTTTTCAAGTAGTTGCCGGTCTGGGTTGTTTAGTCTGTGGTGTTAGTTAGTTGTCCGAGTACTTTCTGCACTAATTTATGATATAATTAGGTATATAGCGTTTAATGTGGAATCTCGCTGATTAGATCGGATAATCAAGCAGAAGTGCTATTCATTTCATTTTATTCTCAACATTGCCGGATTTTTTTCTTTTGGACAGCTAATTCACTGGTCAGTTATAGTATTCATTCAAAAAAAAAAATTTATTAACGCATTTCATCTCGTTTTCTCCTACCTTTTTAGCTTTTACCCTTGGATGGCACAATTTTCTTGTACCACATAATCGTGAACCTCTGATCGACAGGTGCTTCCTTTTTATATTTGAACGTATGCCGCCATTTTGACAAATGTTGTATTTTAGGATGGAAATCTGGTATTAAGAACAATTTCCACATCCATACTGTGATGGAAGGATTAAGATGACCCTACCTGCTGCTGTTGTTGTCGCTTCGAGGAAAAACCACCCCCTAGAATCTCCTTACAGAGGAATCTTTACCTCATAGTCAGGTTTTCTTTTGTGTTTACTATAATTTTGGATCCTCGAAGGAGTTGAATTTGAACAGTACATTTAAATATCGTTCAGTGATTATACAAGTTCAGTTTATAAAATTTAATTTAAGCACATCGCTCAGTTTATATTAACATGGCCCCGATAATTGCCAGACATCGGAGGTTCAAACTATACCCAGGCTTTTATTAAGTTATCCTGTCTTTTAATTAAACGTTTAGAGCGTTATCCTACTTTGTTTGTTCTATTTGGAACGTGCAAATTTTAAATTTTGTAGTTAATAATTGATTTGAGCATATACCAGCCGATTGCTAGGTTTGGGGTTAACGATTTGAACATTTACCATGATTAAATTCTTTTATTTTTGCCTTCAACGACTCTGTTAATGTTGAATTATTTGTAATAGCTTACGACTGTACATTTGTGTGATGCATTTGATAGTTAGATTTTCCGATGACACCTACAACTTTACAGTTTTTTTCTGTGATCATAACAAGATCTTGTTACCTCTATTCTCACTCATGTACATTTAAACATTTTGATTGCTTCTGGAAAATTTAATCTAGTTTAGTGTATATACATACCTTTCTTTTTAATTACGTGCCTTAATTTATATATTGGTGCATTTAAGCACATTTGGCAATTCTAATATCATTTTAAGTAGCTAATGGTTTTCCTTTAAATTTATTTATTGGTGATATATACAGGGTGATCCACCCATTCGTTTAATTATATTAGCATTATTTTTTTTTCACAGTTTTGGGGTAATTTTATAACTCCTTTTCATCTTAATTATTTTGTTTTTGGATGTATGTAAATATAAATATATTATAGAGATTTCAATTCATTCATTTCATGATTACTGGGTATATAATAAATTTGTTATTGTTGTTTATGTCGTGTATATCTATCTTACAATACCTAGTGTACTTGCAATAAGTAACATATTGGTGTGGGCTTGAACCGAACGACAGCTGGCGCCTAAAAGTCATCCATCTTCAGTATTCTGAGTGACCCATGCCCTAATAAACCGAGAGTTAGAGGCGAAGCTCCACCCCATCTTTTCCAACGTACACTAGGGAAGTAAGGTAAGGGAGGTTGAAGGTGACACACAATAAATCTCCAAAACGTTCTTAAACTTTGTTGAGCGAAGCTGCAGGGTCTGTAATTCCGACAAACGGGCACATCCTTAATTGTCGAACGGATGACATTAATGTAGTTATCGTCAGCGCCATTTGTGCCTCCTCTCTGCCAGGACGATCCAAAGGCGAGAGAGTAGGGTAGCAGCGATATCAAAGAGACATGCAAAAAGTGAATACATAAACTTCCATGAGGAATAACTTAGATTGACACAGAATGATAAGGCCTATTTTATATTTTCAAAGTGGGATGTGATAATAAAATGTTTTGTAAAATAAATTAAATTGTTCATTCTTCTCAACATTTAATCTGTATATTTCTTTGTTTTCACATTTAGATCATATTTTATATGGTTTACCCTATATAACCTAATACACTTATTTGTTATTTGTGTTTGGCTTGGTTGTTTCCTTTTTTCAAACCTTTCCTAATTAATATATTTAGTCTCTCACATACAAACATTGAAAATAAGTACTTTGAATTGAGAAAAATCTTAACGCTTACCTAGGCAAGATATTAAAAGGAATAGTGCTGCCACCAATTCCCTAATCATTTACAAAACAAGTCCGATGTTATGAAAGCCGCACTAGCCTTCCAATTATAATATGCGGAAATTCATTACGATTGAGCGAGAAATATTCTAAGAAAATGATATTTCGAATGTATTAATGAAAGGGTGAAGCAATAGAGAGTACGTATTTTATGTTAGTATTGCGAACATCCGGCCAAAATGTAATTTTATAGCAGATGTAGGGTGAACTTTTCAAAGTAATAAGTTAAGGCAAGGTGTATGTATGCAGTTTGCGTTTCGAGTACATGTACACAAGCACCGGAGTTCAACTTGTATGATACTCGCGGGCGAGGTCTTATGTTGCACATAAATCTCATGGGGTTTATATGCGTCTTCTTATTTGGTATAACATTTCACCTATATATACTGAATACTTAAATCTCCAGGTACATCTAAGAACCGTTTGGTTCATTTATGTATTTACAAGACACATTGCGAATACAACAAATAAAACATGACAAAATACCCACGCAATTTAATTTAAATAATTGTTATTGAAACAGGTAACTAATTGAAGTAGTCAAAGCTTTATAGACAGCTTGACAAAATAATAGAAACTGGAGAAATAATACGAGAATTTGTTTTGAAAAAAGTTGATATAAACTTGGCAAAGAACAACGCATGTCGGATCTGAAGTCCTTAACGTTGTTTCCTGATCTTTTTATTTTAAAACTGAACTTTGTAGCATTATTGATTTTGTATTTGTACAAATTTGTATACAGATTGTCGTATTTAAAAGTTAATATGCATCTTCAAATACACACACATAAACATGTACCTATGTATAAGACCGGTGGTGTGGGGAGATAGTGGGGAGATCGAGAGCGCGGACAACATATTCGTTCCGTAACTTTAGAGCGTGAACGTACATACATTGTATCTGAGCAAACTCGCAAATATTAATACCGCTGAAGGAAATAGAGCGATTGATTTGGATGGCTTAAGAGAACAAATTCTTAACGCCATACAAATGATTACTCCTGAAATGCTATCGAATGTACGAAATGGGTTTTATAATCATTTAGGGTACTGCTTGATGCAAGAGGGACAGACATTTGAACATCTTCAACATTAAATTTTGTATAGTTCATTAAGTATAATATTTTGTTTCGTTTTAAATGTGAGAATTTTATTTAATTTTTTATAAGAATTTTATTTTAGTTACAAATTTTATAGAGTTTTGTTTCAGTTCAATGTTAATACATTATACATCAGTTACCAAAATATTATACAAAAGCCGTACCTAGCGTAGCAATTCCTTAAAGCAAACGTCTGCATACTAGCTTTCAACGTTTTGCACTAAAGCCTCGGTACCCCGGTGTCCCGGTATGAACTCATCTGTACTCCCCTACTATCGTACCCCTCCATTTCATGTTTGCATGCACATGTGTGCGTGTCTGTATTTCCCTATATCTACTTTTATTTCAGTCAAACGGTATATCACCATTACATACTCGTATTTGCTACATTTAAATGTGTTGTGCATGTTAGATATATAATATTATTGATATTTTAATGAAAGAATTTAAGGTCAGAAGTTTCAAAATAATTAAAACTAATTGCAGAACTACAGTAAATGGAACTTCAAAAAAAAATACAAGTTCATTTCCTTCGTTATGATTTAATTAAATTTCGATTAAATTTCTGCCTTTATGAATTCTGAGTGCCATAAATTTCTCGCACTTTTACAACGAGAAACGCCTCCGTGTCAACGAAGAGTTCCAGAAAGTGTTCATTCAAAAGTTCTTTGTCAGGGGTGTGCTTTTTCATCGATGTTTTAGACTTTTCTTTAACAAATGACGGTCGAGAAACGTCAATAGCAATAAATTTTTGACATGGAAATGCGAGGTGAAAATGTTAAAAGCGGCTACGAACTCGGTCGTAGCGTGAGCCGTCTGGGTACTCGACGATATAATAAAAAAGAGATCTGCGGTTGACGTACGTACACTTCACGGAAACTATAACGAAACTATAACCAATACGTTACGCTACCTTTTTTATTTGTTTGCTATATATATTGACGTATGAAGAGAAAAGTTATGGAATATTAATATACTTTACCTCTAAAATATGCGGAGATGGTAGCCCAATATGTTTTTTAAGCACTAAAGTTTTTAGCATCTTTGATGCCATTTAATCTAACCGAGAAATATATGTAGTACAAAGCATAGCTTTGTTATTTTGTTCTTCGCATAATATTTTTGTTTCATCAAACATTAAATTTGACGAAACAAAATTATTATGCGAAGAACAAAATAACAAAGCCAGAAATGACTTATAACTAATTCAAATAAAAAAAAAACACTACGATACAGTAAATAACCCCAGCAAAATTTTAGCAATAGCTTACCATGAAAAAATTTAATAAAGAATATTATTTTTTCTATTTGTAGGGTTATCAAGGATATACCAATTTTAATTTTGTGTGTACTATATAATATTTTTATAGATATAGTATGTCAAATATATTTTACAGTTTTACTAACAAGGTGAACAATGTTTTATGTTTTAATGTGTTATTGTCTGTAATTAACTGATAGTAATATCTATATTATTGAAACTTTTTAATTGTTGTATTGTTTAAGTTCACTAACAGAAAACCACGAAAACTAACTTTATTTTATTAAGATAAAAGTAATTTGAAAGAGCTATCGTATACAGATTTCGGAGCGCATATCTTTATAAGACAGTCGTAAGGTGCCGGCACCTCCTTTTTATTTGACAACCGGGAGCACATATAATTCATTTGGCGATAAATCGGGAGAATATGGACAATGACATATTAATTCAATGGTTTTCTCTTTCAAATAATCAATTGTTTGACGAGGTATTAGCAAATTTGTGTGTATCATTGAACATTAACTCTTCTTCAATCCTCTAAAGGAATCGCAGCGATATATCTCTAGTATAACCAAATAACAAGCGAGCTTTTCCTTCGAAGAGTTTCTTGAACGAAAATATTTTGTGTGATTCGATTCACCTTATAACTCCCAAATAGTGGATTACTGCTTATGGTGGATCCATACAACAACAAATTAGTCCTAATGAGCAGAACGAATTGAAAGTTCAGAACGGAACAGTCTGAAAATAAGCTCGTTTATGTTTGAAAGCTCATAATTAGACTTAAAATCTCGAGATATAATAATAAAACTACATTTTTTTTTAATAAATATTTTTACATGTCATAAGTTAAGCTAATAATACTATAACTCCGCGAAATTTCCATATTCAATATGGTGGTCTGTCAGCACAGCTGACAATGACAATTTAATGCCCGCTTTAAGTGGAATTCTGAAACCCTCTCGTAAGCTACGGTTATCGTAGTCCGTGGCAACGAAGTGACGTTTCGAAGACGATTTTCGAAATTTTTACGGTTGGTGATATAGAAGTGTCAAATAGTTCATGAATGAAGATTTTGTAGGTTATATTTTATATTTATTATCGTTCTTGTTTGCAAATATAAATATGACTTTACAGCATTATCGCTAGATGTAGACCACAACAGGTAGGGATTGTCTATGTAAAATATATTTATAGAGTGTAATATATTCCCTTTATTCCAGAAATTATATGTCATTTTACGAAAGCAGTTAATCGATCATGTAAATCCCTAACAGGCATTTTAAGCGAAAGTTTAGGAGTTCAGAGCCTTATCCAAGTAAATAATATACATATAGTTACATTTGAAGATTACTTGAAGTGCTATACAGTGTTCTCTAAGTGTACATAATATCTTTATTACTGGTCTAAACGATATTTAGTTTATGGATATTTTACATTATTTGGCAGCTACCAGAATAATAGCTTGTTTTCTTTGGTCGATATCAGTCAGCTCTGTAATTCATAAGAACTGTCACATGAAGAGGAAATTTGTTGAGCAGATAAAATTTCCCGTAAACTGTGAATCAAAAAAAGTTAGGCAAGGGTAATTATGTTGTACGATAACATTCTAATAATGTAATCTACATATTTCAATGCAGGTGATATTGGTTATCCTATGCAACTATGGTTATTCAACCCAATCAATAATTCCTCAGAAGCGTGCTTAATATTGATTTGAATATTATCGAAATGGCAAATGCTATTTTGTAAAGTTGTTATTAGTGTCGCTCCATATTCTGCACATTAATGTACCATCCTGTGAAAATAGCTAGTATAATTTAGAAATGTTGTATATTGTATATCATGGCACTAAAGAATAATTTTCAATTACGTAAGGCAATGACGAACAAATATTACAGGTAAAATTCTATATTATTCTATATTTTAATATACTGGGGTGTCTCTAAAAGGTGCGGAAAAAACGCTACCACACATTTCTGAGGGCAAAATATGACGATCTAACCCAACTTACCTCAGTCCAAAAGTGGATGCTTTCGGAGATACAGAGTGTCAAAAGTTCAATTTGGTTTTAGTTTTTTATAAATAATTTCTGTAATAATTGGTATATTGTCACAATATTTGGGTAGGGGGGGGGGGTTTCGTGGGGTAAAAAATTTAAATCTGCTCTCATTTTCATTGCAAAATGTAGAGGGCGCCACCTGCGGCATATTGTATCCATTTAAAACGTAATAACTTTTTTTGGGACACACTGTATTTAACTTTTAAATAAAAATTCTTATTCTCCAATGTTTTTTACCTAGAAAAGGTATACCTGGTAGGAGTTGATTGGAGCAGCCGTTTATGAGTAATCTGGATATAACAAATTCATTCCGTATATGGAAACATATGCTTCTGTAATTTGGGTGTTATTATTGTGGCAATTCAATGCAATGGTGCATCCACTTTTGGACTGAGATAAGTTGGGTTTGATCGCCCTCAGAAATGTGTGGTAGCGTTTTTTCCGCACCTTTTAAAGACACCCTGATATATTATAATATAATAATTGAATTAATATCGACCGTACTCAATAATACAAAGAATTACGGGTATTTGGTCTGTGTTTTTAGAAAGAAAAAACTATTTGTCCAACGGCTCAATATTTCGCCATTTATTTATGGTATCCTCAGGAGCTACCACTAAAAAAATATAAAGCAACACATATAACTAATATAACAAGTCAACAATCATAATCACTATAAACCTACAACATAAAACATTAACGTCGAAACACTTTGTCAGACATTTAAAAGGTTTGCCGGTAAAAACCAACGTTAACAGGTACACTCACAAACTGCTTGTCATGACTAAATAAAATAAAAATTATTTCAAACTAAAATGTTAACAAATAAAATCAACATTATTTATACGGATAAAGTCCAGGAAGGCTTCCGGTGACTTAGAAACCATAAAATCCCACTGCCTTCCGATCGAGTATGGTGTCCCGCAGGGATCTGTTCTGGGCCCTATTCTTTTGAGCCTTCATATAAACGCATAGTATGCAGACGATATCTCTCTCCTACTTGCTCCTGACAGGGAGATTGAAGCATTCGCGATCGACATTGTCAATGAACAGCACCAGTGGTTCACGAACAATAAGTTATCATTGAGTCTCGAAAAAACAAATTTATTGGTATTCCATACGAGGCAGAGGAGTATGGATTTCGGAACGTTGATAATTGAGAACTTTGACCTCTCCCCCTGCAATTCGACGACATTCCTAGGTGTAAGTCTCCAGGACAATTTATTATAGAGTAACAATTGTGCAGCACTGACAACTGTCGTCTTGAGAAAATCCTACCTATTTCGGCATCTACGACATACTTTAAGCCAACAAATATTAATATCCGTATACCACGCGGAGATACAATCGCGGATCCGATATGGTATTGTTCTGTGGGGAGCGTCCGCGGGTACCAGCGATGTTTTTGTGGCCCAGAAATCCGTAGTGAGGGGCATCGTGGGTGCCCGCCATAGCGATTCGTGTAGGCCAATTTTTCGCCACCTACACATACTGCCACTTCCGTGTTTATTTATTCTGGAAATGGCGTCCTACATATTTAAACACAAACTTCTCTTCAAGAAAAAATCAAATATTCACGACTACAGTACAAGGAGGAGAAGTCATTTCCACGTCCCACAATACACCTTGCATATAACTAGCCATAGTCCAGACGACTTGGGTCTTCGCATATTTAATAAATTACAACCAGGTATAAAAAATGCTTCAACTTACAACTTATTCGAGCACAATCTTAAAGACTTTCTTATTGAGCATCTATTCTATTTACTTGATGAATTCTGGTCGTTTTAAGATTCGCACGTGTGTCTTTCCAGCAACAAGAAACTTATCTTTCTGCCATTATGCTGCAGGCTGTTTATCATATTACACATTACATATATTACTATTGTATATTTACGTAGTTAAGTTTAAACATATTTCTGTTAATATTTCCATTCTGCTTTTACTTTATTATGCTTTGTATTACTACAAATTTTTCTATTTAATTGTATTACTAATTGAATAGTGGACCTGTTACATACACCTTGAAGTGTTCACGTAATGTAGTGTATTATTATTATTATTATCGTCAGTGAGACGACATTTTCAAGCGATATAACACCGTGTGTGATCTCTAGAATTTATTTCTGTTTTGAGTATGATCGATTATTGTGCTATGGTCTTTTAAAAAATTCATCAAATAAATTTCATTTTGAGTTGTATTTCCAAAGTAATATTAGCAATTACATTGCCTTCAATTTACACCATACATATATAAACTGAGGTAGACAGGTAGACAACTTTATTTAATAAAATGTCACTAAGAAAGTATGAACATGTAGGAGTTTTAATCGAACTAAATTATTTTCGATTATAATTATTTATTTAATTTATAATTTATATGTACATTGAATTTTTATAGATAAAAATAAATTTCATTAAATATGTAAAATATAGGACCGTACTTAATAATATATAATAATAATAATATTTACTTTTATTTGTGTACTATAAAAATATCAAATATAAACCCGTTTATAAATAAATATTATTGTGTATACTAATCTGAAAGAAAGATAACATAAAAAACACATACTCAGAAAGATATTTTAAGATTTATGAATTTATGAAAACAGTTAATACAAACTATTGATGCTATTTAATGAGTATTTCGCTAATGTATATAAAGACTAGACGAAGGTTTCGAGACTACAAGGTGTACTGATTGACTTTTCTGACATTGGTGATTGGTTGAGCTGCCTAGATATATTTAATAGAAGGAAAAACTCATTTTTGACGAGAAAGCAGGGTTGAGTCATCTAATAGAGCGAAACACTAAATTAAAAGCTTTCAATGCCTGGAAATACAAATTAAAATTAATTAAAGGAAAACACATTTTTATTTATACGTATTGAGTAAAAATAAAGTTATGATGAATGGAATATACAACAAAATTAAATAGAAACAAAACCTATTAAAACTAAATCAAATAGTTAAAAATTAAAGTACTTTGAATCTGAAAAAACCAATAATATGGAAAACTGCTAACGTTACTTTCTTGGCGAGATATATCAGAAAAAGATAGTTCAAAATTTTACGTTATAAAATAAGTGCTGTCTAAGTTTCCGATACTAATATATCTTGCCAAGAAAGTAGTAAAGTGCCATTAGTCCTATACACAATCAATTAAGGGAATCAGTTAGTTTTCAGTCTTACAAGCGCTCTTAAATTCCAGTTTCCTAAACCTTACAGCAGCGTTTCTCAAACCTTTTTATTGGGGATCCTCTTTTGGTACGAATTTTTTTCGCGGGCCCCATCCTTTTTTACTTAATTTTAGCATCGTTAAAAAGGACATTATATTAATAGATCTGTCTGCACTGGAACCTTCATCCCGCCTTATATTCAGATAAAGACGAGCCTGTACAATTCTTTAAAAGTAAAGTATCTTTCACATCAAGCACAACTACTTATAAGAAATCCTTCTAGTGAGTTATCGAGTTGCATATCTCAATGCAAAAATCAGTAAGTCACACACAATTGCTGAAAATGTAATTTTACCAACAGCTGCATTAGCAGAAAAGGAATGTACAAATTTTCACCCAATACCTCTCTCCAATATTACCATTCAAAAGAATGTATGTAACACGGCAGAAAATATTCGAGCAATAATTGTTAAATATAGCAACAAATTCACGTACTTCTCTCTACTAATGGACAAATATACATATACATCAAACAAAAAGAAAAAAAGTTATTTGGTATTCGTCTAAATACTGTATCGACTGGTAGAAATGGGTTGCTCTATGCACAAATGAAGCTGAGTCTGTTGCAGGACATCAATCTGTTCTTATTGTCAGATTACAAGATGTAATGCGAAATGAAAAATGGCTGCACTCTTTTTACACCGAGTAGCTCTGGCCTCACCGTATTTACCTTTCAAAAAAAATAGAATGTTCATTATAACTGTCAATTCTATCAGAGAAAAACCATTACAGACTGGTATTTTTGGAAAAATTGTGATAGCATAGATTCATTATATATAAATCTTTAAAACTTTTCTCTTGTCTTTGGCTTCTTAGTCTATCTTTCCTTGCAATACTTCATATTATACACCTAAATATCTTGATGGGATGTTAATATAATAAAAGTCATGGACAATGGATTTGTGAAAAACTTGACTTGTGGAAAACTTCCATCGAAATAAAGAAATCACTTGATTTTATTGCATTACAGAACTCATGAAAGACACAACCCCACCCTCCCCCATTTTCTTAACACGAATCTTTGAGTATCACAACTCACGTTTGGAGCTATTATTCTACACGATATGATATAAATGTCAATCATCTATAATTATTTTAGTAAAACTTGATCTGAATAATAAATGCACTCATTTTTGACACCCTATTGAAAATAAAACCTTTATTGTATAATTGGTAATGCCTTTCTTTACTTTAAATCATAGGTTCCCAAAGTGGGCGATAACGCCCCCTTGTGGGCGCTGCAGGTCTAAAGGGGGGCGGTAAGAGACCCAGAAAAAAAATGGGGGCGTTGTGTAAAGGCTTAGGGGGCGATTTGTAATTTCATCTAGAATCTAGGAGGACTCTTAGACACCGACTGAGCTCTCGACTCTCGACTAGGGATGGGCGATAAACATCGATGTTCATTGAACATCGATATTTTAGGATCGATGTTCGATGTTTTTGCATCGATGTTTGCAATTTAGATTTATCGATAAACTATCGATGTTAGAAGAAATATAGTGAACATCGAACTTTTAAGCTTGACAAAATGTATTTGCACTAATCACAAAATAAAACAGCGTCCTCTGTTGACAAATACAAAAATGTTTCCAAATTAACAGCTCACATACAGGCTACGAGGATGTAAAATTGTCTACGAATAAAAGAAGTATTTAAATTACACAGTGCTATATCATATAAATTCGAATATTTCATTCTAGGCTCTTTTAAATATTACTCAGTATAAATATTTAAATAATATATAATTAAATACATAAATTTATAGTACTTTTAATGTGCAGAATAAAAGTTAAATTATGTATGCATGCAGAATAAGTGAAGGAGGTAAACGTATTTTCATAGAAAAAGAAGGGAGATAGACATTACCGATGTATACTTCTTCGGGAAATTCCCTAGTGCGTACAATCATACACGACGATACACGTATTAAATGCAAGATGACACATCAGAAATATAAAACCATATCCATATGTATCTCGGTATTTGCCAGCGTAGTCAAAAAAAATGCAAGACTATAAAATCCCAAATAAAAATCGTTCTCTTAAAAAGCTTTGATACACGTAAATGTATATATTTTTTAAGTATCAGACGATTTAAGTCATGTGGTTGTTTCATGCGTAATTGCATAATTTTGTTTTTTTATATAGTTTTTTTTGAGTAGTTTCTAAAGTTAACTACATATTATAAATGTATATATTTCTTTTATTATTTTTTTTGAATAGTGATATCTTTTATATCATTTTGTTAAGGACGTAAATTAATTAAGTTATAATAAAGTTTTTGTTAAACTGCCAAAAAATAAATCTATAAATATAATTATCGATGTTTAAAAACATCGATGTTTGGTAGTCGATATTTTGCAACCATCGATGTTGATCAACGATGTTAACATCGATGTTTGATATCGATGTTTACCCACCGATGTCCCATCCCTACTCTCGACTACAGCTTGTGAACATCAACTAATATTAATTAAGAGATTGCTCAAACCAACTCGGTTCGATATTTCTCTCCGAGTAGTTCATATATCTGTCCTGTTTTATTGAATAAATAAAATAAAAAACATATCAATCGGTCGCTCCGTTTCGAAACGAAAAGAGACACAAACAAACAAATAAAAAGGCAACTGTATCAATCGGCTGGTTCATAGAATACTTGTTCTTACTTGTTGAGTACGATTGAGCGTCGAATGAGATAAACGAGTTTATGCATGTTTGTCTTATTCCTGTCGGTGCGTGCTGCTTATGCAATCCTATATAAACAACGTAATATTTATTTTATTTTCATTTGCGGTTTCGCGCGTAATAGATAAGCAGTACTTAAGTTCAACACTTATACTTACGTATTTCTCAAAACAAAACAATGTCGGAAGTAAAAAAGAAGAGACGGCAATACTGTGCGGAATATATTAAATTCGGATTCATTGAAAATCCTACAAACCCATCGTCGCCTTTGTGCCTTCTATGCCTAAAAACATTTTCGAATGAAGCAATGAAGCCTTCAAGACTTCAAGATCATTTGAATAAAATGCATCCAGATAAGAAAGACAAGAATGTAGCATATTTTCAAGACCTAGAGAAGAAGCATAATACTCGGCCAAGTGTAGCAAAACTCTTTTCGGCGGCTGCTAAGCAAGATGACGACGGACTTCGAGCTTCGTACAACATCTCTTTGTTAATTGCTCAAAAAGGCAAACCACACAACATCGGAGAAGTGTTAATTTTGCCAGCAATAAAGGAAGTAATAACTACTGTGCTTCATAAACCGGCCGCAGATATTATCGGAAAAATTCCTTTGAGTAATAATTCTGTGCAAAGACGAATTGATGAAATGGCCGGAAACATAGAAGAATCATTGTGCAATCATCTGAGGACTAGTCAATTCTCAATTCAGCTCGATGAGTCCACTTTACCAACTAATGAAGCATTGTTGCTGTCTTACGTGAGGTTTATTAAAGATGAGAAAATATGTGAAGAACTATTGTTTGCTAGAAATTTAGAGACCGATACAAAAGGCGAAACCATATTCAATACATTGGAAAAGTTTTGTGATGAGAAAGAGATTCCCTTGAAAAATATTATATCAGTTGCTACGGATGGCGCTCCGGCTATGACAGGGTGCCATAAAGGCTTCATAGCGTACGTAAAAAATAAAATTCCAGATGTCCTTGCTGTACATTGCGTTATTCATAGACAACATTTGGTTGCTAGAAATTTAAGTGAACGACTATTTCAATCACTGCAATATGTCATCAAAGCAGTCAATAAAATCCGTAACTGCTCTTTGAATGATAGATTATTTCATCAGCTTTGTGTTACTAATGACGAAGATTTCAACCGTTTGTTGTTTCATACCGAAGTTCGTTGGCTATCAAGAGGCAATTGTCTGACTCGATTTTACAACCTGTTTGACTCTGTGATAGAGTTTTTGGAAACTAAAGATACAGAATTGCGCAACAAGCTCATTACATCAAAAAATGATATAGCTTACATGACAGACCTGTATAAATTGTTCAACAACATGAATCTCCAACTGCAAGGCGATGAACTAAATTTAATTAAAACAAAAAATGTCGTTGCTGCTTTCGCAGCCAAACTGCTTCTACACAAAAAGAATATGGGCAGACGTGAGTTTCATAATTTTCCGAATTTATCAGTATCCTGCAGTAACGACGACTTGTTTGCCTACTGCCAACATTTGGAAAAGCTCCACATTGACTTCACTGAACGATACCAGGATATTTTGAACTTGGAAATACCAGACTGGGTGTTGGATCCGTTTTCAAATGTCAACACAGCAATATCACCACATCTGGAAGAAGAACTTATAGAATTGACAACGAACGAGGAAATAAAAATCAAGTTCAAAAATGGCTACCAAGAATTTTGGCTACAAAAACCGATCCCGCAATTGTACCCTGGATTGTGGTCAATCATTCAACGATTCTTGATAGCATTCCCATCGTCATATTTGTGTGAACGTGGATTTAGTGCTGTAGCAACGCTGCTTACTAAAAAGAGAAATCGTTTGCATGTTACCGAACGTGGTGACTTGCGGCTGTTCTTGAGTAAATTGGAACCTGATATCAACAAACTTATTAAACAGCATCAGATTCATCCTTCACATTAGTTTTTATATTAGAATCGATTATGTTTGTTTTATTTTGAATTTTGAATAAAAGATACTTTGTCTGAATACTATAAAGTTGCGTTTCAATAATCATTCTCATTGGCAGGTGTAGCCCGTAAAAGTTAACTTGAGACCTGAGCGCCGTTGTGTACTACCTACTACGCTCAGGTCTCAAGTTAACTCATTCATTCTAAACGAGACTTTTACTATAACCCATAGTAAAAGTCTCGTTTAGAATGAATGTTTAATCTCCGCTAATATAGCTCACAATAATTAATTTAATTTGAAGTTATAGTGGTTTTTGAGTAGGTGAAAAAATGGGGGCGCTAAAAAATAATTTATTCTCAAAGTGGGCAGTAGGCAAAATAAGTTTGGGAACCACTGCTTTAAATAAAGTGAAATAAAAATTTTCTGAGAGA
Source organism: Amphimallon solstitiale (assembly GCA_963170755.1). Classification (NCBI taxonomy): domain Eukaryota; kingdom Metazoa; phylum Arthropoda; class Insecta; order Coleoptera; family Scarabaeidae; genus Amphimallon; species Amphimallon solstitiale. The sequence goes on along the minus strand of OY720676.1, from coordinate 61,462,760 downwards.
AATAAATTTGGATTTCTGTATTAAATCTAACAAGGACAACAACGAAGTATACGGTTTCCATACTATTTACGAATGAAAATGTCTCTGGGGCATATACATTACTGTAATACCTAAGTCCTTCACAAACATCCACAGAACGTTAAGCAAATATACTGCTCTCATCAGAAAAACACACCACTAAATGTTGCATGAAGTAAATAAAGTTTCGTCTACATATATTCATATATGTTAGAAAATATGAAAAGCTTTTACCATCCCATTATTGATACTTAATAGTAAAGATGCATGTCTGCTATAAAGAAGTACTTCATTTCACTGAATACTCGTCGAAATTTAAATAGGAATTATCGAAGATTTATTATTAGAACGGTTACAAAATAAAAACTGAAATTTTTTGCAAATTATTTAGGTACATGAAAATATCGACATTTTACAATTCAAATACTGTGAAATTTAGTAATATAGTATTACTTAAACTGTTGATATTTTAGGATGTACGTAGGTACTTACTTGCAATTTCTTCTGCTTCGTTTCTTATAAGAAAGTGACGTGGATATAAAATGATAATAGTCTTAAATATATGCAAAGTCGAATTTTTCAGTTTTTTTATACTTTTATCCTCATATAAACAACTCCGAAATGCATAATTTACAAAATATTTACAAAAAGCTGCTTGTCGGTAAGACCAGATGGTTACTTCCGGCTTGAATTTTAAAATTTTCTATAGAAAACATATATAAAACGAATCCAGCTTTAAATATTCTTATATACTTCTAATAAATAATCTATATTCGGTGGTATAAGCAACCTAATATCCTCTGTAAACACCTTCTTGGGGATATTTAGAGCAGGCGTTAATGTTGGAAGTTATTGGTAACTATTTTCTCTGACAGTTGACCGATTTGTATGAATATTTTAATTGAATCATAATTGTAATTAGTGTTCGTGCCTGGTAGTTAAGAGGTACCAATTAGTTTTTGCTCTTTTACGGGTTTTTGCTCAGTTCGAAGAAAAATAATAATAATAAGGTACTTTTTAGCATTTATTTTAAGATATTTCTGTATAGCATAAATAGAAACGGGTCATTTCAATGTCAAACCTTTTTTATTTACTTATATATGGAAAGTGCATTACAAATCCATAATTTGTCAAGTTTTTGCAAGGTTGCTTTCCGATCAAAGTGAAAGTGTTACTTCCGCTATAAATTCGGAAATGTTGTTAAAAAGCTGTTCCAAATTTTACTCTATATATTTTTGTACTTTTAGTGGATCTGTGTTAAATGTATAATTTGTAAGTTTTGAGTAATTCTATATTGTTTACACACTTTTCTTAAATATCTTTTTCTTCTTTTTCCTTGTAGCTTCGGCCATTACTGTTTTCTATCCGTCTCCTGACGCTGATGTCCAGTCCTCCAATCATCACTTCGTGATTTTCCTGATGATCTCCGACTTTGCGGTGTCTGGTACTTACCCCATTTGGCTATTCTGCTATAATATGTTCTTGTCAACGTTGTTCCTCCGCTACCCTCTTCGATATCTATTAAAGCACATTTATTTTCGAATTCAGTTTGCAGTTTTTCTCTGATGCCGCTCTTTTTTTGATTTGATCACTTAATGTTACACTTTTTCACTGGTCTAAGAATTTCCATTTCTTGCTTCCCATTAAGCTCTTGATTTTTGATATTTCTGTGATGGTTTCGGCTGCGTATGTTAGGACTGACCTTACACAAGTTTTATAAACAATTACTTTATATTGTGTTGACATATATTTGTATCTTTTGGATAGCCAGAGATTGTCGAAGCTTTGATGGAATTTGCTCTTTTCTCCTCTATTAAATTCCTGGTGCTTGGGATTTGGAGATCCGAGGTAACTGAATTTTATCACCTGTTCTATTAATTTGCTACCTGCCATTAGAATTTTTTGATATTACCATAGCTTGGTCTTTTCACTTGGTATGAACACGTTGGCTTTTCTCGTGGCTCGCTTTAATTTAAATATAAGGTTTGGTAGTGACAGGTGAAATCATTTGGTCACGACCGTAATCAGAGAGAAATAGTGAGAGCGATAGAGACAGACAGGGATACAAAAAACACTTTTGCGTCATCAGCATTCTAAAAGGTGGACGTTTGCGAAAAGCACGACGTCAAAAATTTTACTTTTGTCATGCATATATATGGGCGGTCCAAATATAGGTTTCTTCTTAACAATAAAATAAAATTACCAAAAACTATTTTTTGTTGGTATATTATGGCTTTATTATAAAGAGCAAACATTATCATTATTTATAACACACGTTTCATTCATGTGGCTACCTCGGCTGGCTTTACATTACCGCATCCTTTGAACCTAATTTTCCAAAACCTTGTTGACGGTTTCTGGCTCTATCTCACAAATTGCTCGGATGATATTCGCTGTCAGGCCTTAATCGTTTGTAGATTGTCTATACAACATCGATGTTTCAGGGCATCCTACAAAAAAAAGTCTAACTGGGTCAAGTCGCAGCTCCGAGGAAGCCAATTGATCGTCAAGACGGTTTATAATAATATTAGCAAACTTAGCGCGCAAAACATCGATTGTTTGATGGTCTGCTTGGCATGGTGCGCCATCTTGCTGAAACCAAAGATCGTCCAAGTCCACGCCTTCAATTTTAGCCCACAAAAAGTCTGTAATCATAGCTTTGTATTGCTCACCGTTGACTGAAATTGCGATTCCACCAGCACTTTCGAAAAAAAATTAGTCAATGGCGCCACCACTCCAAAATGTGCACCTAACTATCCCTCTCTGCGGATACATTGGCTTCTCGACAATTACGTGTGGGTTTTCTGATACCAAGATGCGACATTTTTGTTCGGCGTGATGAAAGTACGCCTCGTCAGAAAAAATGATTTTTGAACAAATTTGACGTAAAGTTCGAGCTGCTCGCAGGCCCAAACTGAAAAGCCATAACGAAGCGAATGGTCATTTGCCTTCAATTGCTAAGTCAACTGGATTTTGTAAGCGAATAATTTGAGATCTTTGTGCAAAATTCTCATCAGGCTGGTGGGTGAAACGTTGAGATGATATTGATGGCGAATTGATATTCCGCGACTGAATTGCACCCTCTCGACCAGAGCAACCACATTCTCGTCGGTACGCACCATACAATGAAAAGAACCGTGTCCGCTAGCAAGGCATTCTCACGAATTTTACTTTCTTATACGTATTATTAGAAAGTATTGTGATGATGAAAATTTTCGACTTCGAGATTTTTGCAGATGTCCACGTTTTGAAGTCCCCTGATACCGAAAAATGGTTTTTAAAAAATATCTCTCTGTGTGTGTGTGTCTCTGCGTGTGTGTGTCAGTGTGTGTGTGTGTGTGACCACGATAGCGGTCCAACCGCTGTAGCTATCAATTCTAAATTTTGCATTTACTAGTATGATCTCCCTCTTGAGAACTGATTAGATTGTCAATAAAATCGGCAGACCGGAAGTAGTAGTTTACTTCAGTGAAAAAATCGAATTTTGCCAATATTTCGTCAACTACTAAGCCTAAACAAATTTATAAAGAATTCATACGTACTTAAAATTAAAATTGAGAACAATTTTATTTAAAAAGTTTTTCGAAATTTCCACCGAAAGTAGGTCTTTTACTCTTATCGAAAATATGTTTCTTGCAAATATTTTGCAAATCATCCTTTTTAGACAGGTACGCTACGAGTATAAAAGTATTTAGAACTTATTATTCAATACCTTTTGCATAAAAAAATTTAAAATTCGGACCGGAAGTAGCACTTTTACTCTTAGCGAGTAGTACTTTCTTTCGAATATCTCGCAAAGTATGCATTCTATAGAGATTTATTAAAAGGATAGAAGTATTTATAATAGGATTTTGAATATTTTTTACATAAAAGAATTCTTGAAAGTTGCGTATAGCATGCGCGGTGGGTGCTTTACTTCGGCCAAAAAATTCTTTTAAATAAACGTACTGTTTGACCAACACAGCTCTCACTTTAGAAATAAGGTTTCAATATCTCCCAACGCTGTTCAATCATAAAGCAATTCATTTCGTTCCGCGGAGGTATTATACTGACTGACAGTCATTGACTTCGGGCGAGAAAGAGTTGTCAGTATCAAAATAATCTATGATTCGCTAGATGGATCACACGATCTATCTCGCAAATGATGAATTTATTAATTAATATTGTAAAACATTTATACTTTCATTGCAACAAATTTTGTATACCAACATTTTTAAAATTCGGTTCGGAAATAGCACTTTCACTTTTATCAAGAGGCAATTGTTTGGCAAATATCTCACAAATGATGTATTTCATACAGATTTATTAAAATGATAAACTTTAAAACTTTATTTAGAAGAAGTTTTTTATAAAAACTTTGAAACACTCCTAAGTTACAAAGAAGTCGCTTGATCCACACATCTTATTTTTTTGTGCAATAAAAGGTGGATACATATTTTATAAAAGCACGTGATAAACACACTTTAGAAGAAGAAAATGTAATCTAGGGTAGACGGTCATTTCCTTGGTGTCTTGGGTTCTTCGGCAGAAAAGTCTGATATAATTCATTATTCCTAGATATCATAAAATGAAATATCATATTTATAAGAAGAAATAATTGTATGATTAATTCAAAAAGAGAATCCATTTATTATGAAATTATACCGGAAGTGAATAATGAACTTCAACAATCGCGATTTCCAGTTCATGTACAGCCGCTAAACCACGAGAAGGAATGGTTTTATCAAACTGGTAAGAAAGGAATGTATTGTATATACCACTACATATAACTAAAATTATAATAATCTTAAAGAAATAATGCTTAAAGGTATTTGAAAGGAATTAGCTAAAGAAACATATATTAGAATAAATTATCTTCTGAAATAAATTATGTACAATTGTAATTAAATTAAATATGTAATTAGAATTAACCCAGTTAAGTTTATTTAAAGTTAGTGTATTTTAAAAAAAAATCGAATAATATTAGAAAGCAACATTGATGTAAAGGTATCCAGCTGGAAATGTTCACGTCTAAAATTAAATTTAAATAAAGTTTGTTTAATTTTTTAATTTTTATTGTATTGTTTAACAATGCTGATTTTATTTCTTCTAAATGCCGCTCGTTCCTTTCAAGGCACTTTTGTAGCAATTACGCGAGAGGAAAGCGTTAGTGCAATTTCTGCAACATCGTCGCGGATATTTTCTTGTATGGCCTGAATCGTTCAAGGATTCTTGTTGTAAACCTTTGAATTGAGGTATTCCCATAAGAAAAACTCGCATGATATGAGGTCCGGCGACCGAGGCAGCCAAGGTAAGTTAGTATTCGTACTTGCTGATCAATTTACCGGAAAAATTGCCGTCAGCTTCTCCATCGAAACCTTAGCCGTGCGAGGAGTAGCGCCGTCTTGCTGAAATATGGTTCTGTTGTTGTATCCGGGAAACAGCTACAATTGTGGCAACAGAAACTGATCGATCATTCGGCAATACATCCCAGCATTGACTGTCTTGCGTTGGTTAAGAAAATGAACAAACAAAATGTTTCCAGACCTGCGTGCGGTCCGAAAAGATACCAGCATTATTCTTGCGAAGGTTTCTCGCAAACGATAGTTACTTTCGTTGAAACTCTGCACGATTTGTACTATGAATAAGATTTAATTTCTTTTTCAAAATTACTTGCACTGTTGTTTTTTTTTATTCCAGCTGAGGCCGCAAAAATTATTATTAATTTATGTGGATTTCGCATAATTTCTTTACGAACTTGAGCCGCTTGTTCTGGCGTCGCTGCTGACGTTGATGGTCCCGAAGATTATGCTGACCATTATTGTTAACTAACCCTAAACCTCTGTACCGACTACTAGATAATTTGCGTGCACGGTCCATCACTTAATCGTGGTATATTGAAATGAGTACAAAAAGGGGACCCGCAAGAATCAGTGACTCGCCCCACTTCATATATTGCTCGACCGCAAGCGCGCAGTATGCCCCCTACCAGTGACTCACGACTACTGTCAAATCCGCAAATCATGCACTAGGAACACCTTTATGCACAGATTAGAATCAGTTGGCGCAGTCAAGCCAAAATTTTTATCCGCGTTTTGTATTGTCTTCCGCCAAATATAGATGGCGTTGACATCAAAAAATTACAGTTTTCAATAACACCAAGCAAATAGCGGGCGATTCAAAATGTATTTGGTAGCGGGAAATTCGAAATAAAGGGTTTAATACCGCGAGATCAAAAATTATATTGATAAAGGTTTGTCATGGAATGTAAAACGTCTGTCTTAAGTTATATCATTAAGTGTCATACTGTCATTATAAGAGAAAATATAATGACAAATATTAATGACAGTGTGACACTTAATGATATAACTTAAGACAGACGTTTTACATTCCACGACAAATCTTTATCAATATAATTTTTGATCTCGCGGTACATGATCATAACACTGTAATCAAATTGCAAACTATTTACTAGTTCCCGTAGTAATGAGGAATCATTGCTAAGGAAAACAGTATACAGTACGATATTCAATTACAATGCTGTAACCACACAATAACGTTTTAAAGAAAAGAATTACTTAAATAATTACACTTTAACATCGTTACGTAGAAAAGGTACAAAGTACATTTATGATTATTAATAAGTAACATCTAACACATATGTGTTAGTTAAATTACCCGTACAAAAATAAAGTAACGAGCAATAGCATAATCTACCAAAAGTAGAATATTCGACTAACAAACATATTTTTAACAATAAGATAGAAGTTCTGTCGAAAAAGCACAAGTACCTACTCAAAATACTACAAAGTAGAAAAGGTACAAAGTACATTTATGATTATTAATAACTAACATCTAACACGTATGTTTTAGTTATATTACCGGTACAAAAATAAAGTTACGAACAATAGCATAATCTACCAAAAGTAGAATATTCGACAAACAAACATATTTTTAACGATAAGATAGAAGTTCTGTCGAAAAAGCACAAGTACCTACTCAAAATACTACAAAGTAGAAAAGGTATAAAGTACATTTATGATTACTATTGAAAAATTATAACTAACATCTAACACGTATGTTTCAGTTAAATTACCAGTACAAAAATAAAGTAACGAACAATAGCATAATCTACCAAAAGTAGAATATTCGACTAACAAACATATTTTTAGTAATACAATAAAACACCTTTTTCACAAAAAATAGTTTAATAACTAGATGTCACATTTCGTGTGCACTACATACATCGTCAGTAATAACAGTTACTATTGACGATGTGTGCAGTGCACACGAAATGTGACATCTACTTATTAAACTATTTTTTGTGAAAAAGGTGTTTTATTGTATTACTATTTCTATATTTCACAAGTGTTCAACATATATTACTACAAAGATAGTTTCAACAATAAGATAGAATTGCTGTTGAAAAAGACAAGTACCTAGGTACTCAAAATACTACAAAATAGGTAATTAAACCCGATAGATACACAATGACTTAAGCCCATGTTTACTACCACCATTTGCAAAATCTTATATTACATAAATGATTAACATAAAATAAGGTGACATAAATAAAAATATGGATACATAAGATACCTAACAAATGTAGTAGATGTCTTTTCATCAATATATAATTAAAAGAGTGATAATTAGGGCTTTAAAAAGTAACACAAAATTGATTAATTTATTGTTATGATGAAATAAATGAGACATCCAATGATATGGGTGCATTTAGTTCCGTGGGTTGCCTCATGGGGTGGAATGTCGGCACTGCATTTCTGTTGAGGAGTACTGATTGAGGGTGTGCATAGTAGGTTATGTCAAAATGTAGGCTGCAAAGTTTCTTTCTTTCTTTCATTATACTGGCATCCATTTGCTGTTACCAAGTTTCACTTCTAAAAAATAAAATATAATAATTACAACTGTATACTAACAAATATCAACGATAGTATAAAGGCGCGTTTTAATTATAGGAAACTGCCTAGGAAAATCATTAGAAAAAATAATAAATGCTTCTGTACCAAGAAATTTGAAGTTTGTATTAACATCGATTGATTGCTTGTGAAAAAAAGTAATATAGAAACTTAAAAACAAGTAGTAAGTTTTTCCTGTACTTTAAAGGCTTTCTTATACACTTATATTATACTCCTAAAAATTATACTATTAATTGCCAATTACTTACTTAATTGTCATTTAAACTTTAATTGGTGTAATCGGGAACCAACAAAATCCTTGCTACAACCAGGTGGTCCTTATGCACTTGGAATCAGAACTACAAACAAAAAATCTCCAGCTCACCTTCAGGTTATATGTCAACTATTATGCCGTTAGTTACTTGTTCGCATTCTCGGAAAATATGCATCGCTCTTGCTTGTACGCCCCACACACAATGCACCAGCTTCTATCCATCCTTTAAGTCTAAAAAGGCATTATGTCAACTTAATAAAATTATCATATTACTCTTTACAGAACTTACGGTACGATTATAACACCACTAACTAAGTAGTAATAAGAAAAATAATGTTTAGCAACACACACAAAATTTGTTGGTTAACGTTTCAACGTGTTTCCATAAAGTGACAGCGCTATAGTTGCGACATCTTAAGTTATTCGGTTTCAGTCATGATTCAAATTTACTTATAGGTCTCTCGTTTCTAACACTGTGGCGCCAAAAGGTTCATAATATTCAAGATTGCTTACAACGAAGTAGCAGAAAAGTGCTTTTAAAAAAGAATTACATTATTAAAGTATTTGACAGTTATCATGACAAATTCCATTGTTCGAGAAGAAGAATCGAATTTATCTGCAATTATTTAAACATTTAATACCAAGAATAGCTTTATATAAAATATTGTAAGCTGTATGCATGTTATTTTCAGTGTTGCAAAAAGCTTCCGCGTTTGGTTTCGTCTTATTGTCATTTCAACATTTAATTTATAAATACATTGTATCACTTTCATCTGTTTGTCTATTAGTGATTCTTGTTTTAAATCAAAACCAATCGAGTTTCATCACACTTACAAACAAAAAACAATCTATTAAGTGTCGACATAAACAAAATGAGGTAGTAAATAATATAAAAGATAGGAATTTTGGGAGAAATATATTGGGGTGAAATTTCATCTTCTATATTATTTACAACCTCATTCTCTACATCTTAAAGCGTTTTCCGTTTTTGTTGCCAAATATAATATAAATCCAATCGTTTTGGTTTGAAGATAAAAGCGCGACATAGATGAAGCTACGGTCCAATTTGATAAGACGTTTTTGTAAAAGAAAATTAAACGTAAAATATGCAAAGAGGTACAATTTAATTTTCCCTCTCAACTTAACATGCCTAAATCTAACTCTTGTATAACACATTATACGAATATTAAAGACACGATAATAACAATTAAAATTACTTTGTACCAATGGATCTAAATACATAATACAACAATGTCAGATTTATATTTCATTTACCCAACACTAAGGACAATTATAAAATGAATAATATGGATTATCTTGAAATACGTAATTTGAAACAGGAACTGATTATCTGTGGTATTTGTACAGAAAATAAAAACAAATACTGCAGATGTGTTAAAGAACTGAATCTTCGACAATGGAGACCTATATAATAATATATTCTTCATATTTCTATTAATTGTGATGTGAGAATCTGTTGAAGACCGCAAACAATTTTGGGTTATAATGTCACACTATTATCGGTAAACTGAGTGTTAAATTTCGCGCCATATTTCTAAATTTGAATTCTAATATTTAAATGTCTACTTTGAATTATTTTTAAATATATTCATATACTCAATATTTAAAAAATTAAATATTCACTGTTGGAACAATTCTAGAGATAAGAATAATTAGAATTAGGGAATCATAATTTCCACTTTTAATTAAAATATCTAAATTTGTAACAATCTTGCGCTTTAAAAACAGTTTCTGGATAAGTAAACTAATAAGTAAAATAATACAGAGACAAATCTTCAAAAAAATATACACACTAACCTAAACAACGGTTAATTTATGACTAATTTATATTTAGTTTTTAATCTGAATATTCAAGACGCGATGTGAGCAACAAAGAAATTGATTGTTTCTGGTTTATTTTGGTTTGCCGTTATGTTTTGTGGGTGCCAGACTATTATCTAAATACTAAAACTTATTTTATTACTTGAACAATGATTAAATGGCTTGGAATACCCACCGGTAAAATAGAGCAGCCAATGAAAAATATTAGCGAACTTCGAAAATAACTGCAGAGGAAGTTTCATCACAATACTACAATATAGAAGTACATTGTATATTCATATAAAAAATTGAGCTTAGGGTTTCCTTCCTAAAGATTTAAGGGAGAAGATTGAACGTTATGTTTATTTACATTTATGTGTCGTAAATGTTGTGCTAGCTCTGGCATTCCTGTTATTATGGAGCTTCATATTATCTAAGAGAATGTGTTTGTCAAACACATATTGAAAAGAAAAACTCAAAAATATGTACATATTTAAAACAAATGCATGTTATACAGGTATTTTACAATGGATTTGATATTCGTTGCCATTTGTATTTTTAAAGAGTTTTTAATTTTATATATCGCACCTCGGATGCAATAACGACATAACTCAAAAAACGACTTTTTTGAGTAACATTAATTTGATGATTACCACTGTTTTAATATTTTTTACGACATCTTCCTTATTTACATTACCTTGTTAAGTTCAATTCATTGAAAACCACTGAAGAAGCTCATTTATGTAGATATTTTCAAAAAACGGATTGGTAGTATATTTTTCGAAAAAACGTTGAGATATGCCACTTTTGCACCAGCAAAATATTAAATCAGTTACAACTTTATTGAGTTATTGCGGAATATCATACTAATAAAATGCTTACTTTTGTAATATAAATCTTATTTATTGCTTCAAAAACTTACAATACAATTTTCAAAAAAAATAATTACTCTGCGTCTCCACAAACACTTAAATTTAGGTAAAAACTATGATAGGCCTTTTTTATTAAATTTTTTTCACACAATTCTATCAAGCCGTCTTTCTTTTTTTTCGTTATTCCAGGAGGTGTAGTATACGCTTTTTTAGGAGCAGAGAGTGAATCTTTTGCTGCTTGTGTCCCACGGGTAATTTTTTTTTTCATTTCCACTGTTTTAAAATTTTCATCCTCAAAACTTGTTTTATATTGTAAAGTAGTTGGTGCGTCCTTTGAAATTCGTAACACTTTTATTTCTTTCCATATTCCAGTACCAAAATTAGTAAGACCACTTCTTTGCTGCAATTCTTTGACATCTATAAAATCGTCTGTAGACATTTCCTTAACTTCGTAGGGTTTTCCAGACTTCTTTGCAGTTCGCACAAGCTGAATCCATTGCTCTGTGACGGAAATTGGACCAGATTTCAAAGTACGTTTTTTTTCCTTTTCTACCATAGAATGTATTGCATCTACTTCATTCTGTGTGTGTCCAACAATTAAATATTTATGCGTAATGCAATTAATATTATACTTTTGAACCGCATAGGAATAAAGTGCAACTAAGTACTTGTTTTTGTTTTGGCCCGTGCAGTTATCCGAATAAAAAATTATGTCACCATTTCCTTCACAAACCGTGGTTAAATAGTCAAGAATACAAGTTGCTACTTCATTGGCTCCACGACGACCAAAATTTTCATTCCACATGTAACAATGGCCATTTCCTGTTCCCAAATCAGCAAAGGATAAGTTAAACGTGCTTAATTTACTCTTGTAATAGAAATCGGATATTTCCCCACACGGAGTGGGCAACACTGCTTCTAAATCAAAACACGCAGCTTTTACAAAGCCTTCTTTTGCCAACTGTTTGTCACTTTCCTTACTTTGACGGGATAATGCTTTTTCTGTATCATGTGCTTTCTTTTTGTCTTCTAGTGCTGCTTTCTCTTGATCATTAGCATTCACGTAACTTTCACAAAAAGCGCACATGTCTTTTTTAGGTTTAAAAAAACCTATGTTATACTCGTAATTGAAAATTCTTTCATACGAAGTTATTTTCGCATAAGGAAAATTGTTTTCTTTTGAATCTTCAACGTAGAGGCGATACATTGTTGCAATATTGAGGCTACCCTCTATAAATTCTCGGGTAGTCTGATTACGCAAATAATGGCTTTCGATTCTTGGAAAGCTTTCAATATGTTTTCGAATTCTTGCAGTAATATTGGGGTCTAGCTTTTTCTGTTTCCCGTGCTTTCCTCTAAAGTCCTCAATCATAAATCCAGTTTGAATTTTTGAAATTGTAGTTCGAATCATTCGATCTGTTATGCACAATGTATTTTTGAAGAATGTCTTACACACTCTAATGCGAGTATTATCTGATTTGGTCAAATGGTACGCCATGTTCAAAGAACGAGTGTTTCCATTTTTGTTAGTTGTAGTTTGTCTGTATTTTGGATTCACCTCCGAAATGTGCCTAGCCACATATTCTCTCTGCTTAACTATATCACCTATTTTCCAATAATGTTCTAGTAGTTTAAGTCTTGCTTCATTGTTCAATTTATCTGGACACTTGTAACGGCATTTTTGAGCACAATTTTCTTTAAGAATTCTTGCCGGGATTACTTTATTAGCCTTTGTCTTGTAGGTCTTTCCTGTGTTGACTTTATACTTTTTTTTGTTTCTTGCCCATTCCTCCACATTTCTTCTTCTTTTTCTAGAACAACCTAAAACAAATCTTTTAATAGAAACATCTGTATAATTTATGCGTAAGTATATTTTTTCTTACTTTTCTCTTTTTCTCCATCTTCACGTTCGCCTTTGTCCTCAGTTTCATGACGGTCAACCTCCGATATATCCTCTCCCGTATCAGCAATTTCCTCTTCTGCTTCTGATGGCATCCAATTTGGGTCATCAACAGAACTACTGTCAAAAGGATCATTCTCACTTTTATCTTCATCGGAATCTGAACTTTTGTCTGCTACATTTTCATTTGTGACTTCTCGCTTTGTCTCCGTTACATTGCAATTTTCTCCAAAGTTAGGTAATACAATTACCTAAAAAGTACCTACACTAAGTGCTCACTCACAACGGACGCGGTACATAACATAATATACAAAATTTGCAAAGTTTATTTTGTTTCCGGTACTTAATACAAATATAGATAAAATAGCAAACTTACCTTGTCTGAACACTGAGAATCCTTGGTGTTTACCAGGTTTACAAGGTATTTTCCTCTGGACATGCTTTTGTACATTGTTTCTGATCAATTCGCGACAAAATGTGACACAAAATTATAACTGAAACTGCCACAATTTCTAGGTTATGAATTGTTATTTTGAGTGAATTCAGTGCAACACTGGCATATGTGGAAATGTGCCGATATTGCATCGAAAAGGATAGGCTTATCTTGAATGTGTAATATCGACATAAATGGCCCTCTGATCGTTGTCTTTGACACTAATAGTATGCCACTTTTGCACAAGCTGAAATGAGTAATGTTTGCTTAAATTCTGTATTTATCTCAAAATGATGCAATTTTGAGTTGTGTCGTAGTTGCATCCGAGGTGCGATATATAATTGGATAACAAGTGGGCGGTGATCTATAAAATACAAAATACGTTATTATTTGTTCATTTTGTAGTTCCAGTCGAGTAAAGAAGTATTAATATTTACTGTCAATACTTTCTCAAAGTTCTCTTCTGTAAGATTTGTTGGAAGATGAAAGTTTTTTCATGTAAAGACCTAATCTCAATGGTGCTTATCTGAAAACTTTTTTAAAAGCAGATACAAGGTTATCAACTTACGGATCAGTGTCTCTGATATTTTCAGAGATTCTGTGAGGAGCATGTGCTACACGAGGACTATGCAGTATATAAGGATATGCTTCCTTTAATAGCCTGCCTGTTTTTAAAATACGTATATGCGGCACTGTCACTAACAAATAAAGGTTCTTTCCTTATACCTGTTTTCCGAATGCAAATTCTTGTCAGTGGTTTTTAGCAACTGTTTCTTCATCAACTGTATTTATAACTTTAGGTGCTATTCCATTGCGTATAGAATAATTGGATGTAGTACACCAGCTTCAACATTTACCACAGAGCCTCCTAATATATCGACAGTTTCGTCGGCACTTATCCATAAATACTGATTTGAAAGATGTCTTCAAATGCATTCTACTGTCTTCGTGAAGCACTTAAGAACATAATATTTGCGTAAGGTGGATTTATCAGGAATATATTGACCATTTCGATATCTTGCTGACTGCAATAAATTTCGCAATTGCTAACAATGGACATACAATCAGTATAACCCTTAATCCAATTCGCCATTTTTTCGCGATGCCTTCCTCGACGTTCTTCCATATCATATCTGAAAAAGTAAATTGGATTTTCTATGGAGGTTTCTTTAAAGAGAGCAAAACCATTTTATTTTAATGCTTTAACTTTCGAGAGTTAAACCATTTTGTTTCAGATAGAAACCATAAGTTGAAACCTGCAGTCATAATACAATGCTAATGATAATGGTAACTATGTTAGAGAAGTAGTTCTGCTTCCTCAATTCTTCTAATTTTGTCTTTATATCGCGTTGCAGTGTCTTTATTTGCACATTCTAAACGCAAGAGATATTCACATTTGTTTGAAAAATATGTGTTATCAGTATTCATTGGCAAAATTAACATTAAAGAACATATACTAACGCAGACAACTAATTTATTATAATACAATCGGTTAGATACAGAGATAAAAGTCATACACGTCGTAAAGTAAACAATTTGTACACATAATCACAAAATTTACTTTTGACAGATAATTTATAAATGAAGAAAATCCATTTTATAAGGTAATTGATAATAATATAAAGTACAAAATTAAATCCTCTTTGAACCTTATAATAGTTTATTATTATATACTCTAGTATATGTTTCGCCTTGAAGGCATCTTTAGCTAGAATCTACAAATTTATAAATATGAGAAACTTAAATTAAAATAAAAGATGGAGTACTTACAGTCACTAGATTCTAAAATATTTGACATTTAATGTTCATCTGTTATGTCGATGTAAATATGTTAAACTAATGTAATAATTGTAAATATATAAATATATAAAACTAGTGATACATTTAATGTAATTATAATTAGAATGTAAATAAAATGGGAATTGGATGGTTATACTTGGATTTTAAGTTATTCAAAAAAGGAAAAGGGTTTAAATAGGTATTAAAAACATATATAAACATTTAAAATTTCATGTTAATTACGTTAGAGGAACCAATCGGTACCGAGTACCGCACGCAATGCGGTGTAAAGTACCAAACGTTACCCGAAATGCAAATCAAATTCGCCTGCTTGCTCTACCTACACGATGTCTGACGAATTGCTCTATTAAACCGAGTGACGCGAACATTTACCAGGCAAGCAGATGCTAGCGGTAGAATTGTAAGGGCGAAACTGGAAGAAGACAATAAGTTTGCTGCGGATATTTTGTGGATTGAAAATAGTGTTATTGCCTTTTGTGATCGCATATGAAAACCTGACGTAAAGAGACAGCGATAATAATAACCATATCACACAAGTATACTAGAAAAGTGAGAATAAAATTCAATCAGTGCAAGAAAGTCGTAGGTTGCAAGTATACATGTGGTGTTCCCAAAGCGAAGCTTTCTTTACAAAATAACAATGATGATAAAAATAGCTCCGTTCATATACTGAATGGACGATATGTGATATTATTAATGATTGCCAAGTTCATTACTTTTCATTTTATTAATAATTACATACTCTTATAACACAGGGCTATCAATAACTCTTCGAATGATACCACTATTTTATATTATTATTATATTTTAAATAAATTTTTATATTAGTCATCAACGAATATTTATCAGGAAAACCGGCATATATTTACAATTCTTTTATTACGAAACTGCACGAAACAATTTATAATATACTGTCTTTACGACGATGTCCGTACTGTAATCATGTTCTTACACACAAACTGTATAAACTTCTAAGTAAATTTCAAAGGAGGGATTAATTTAGAAACAATGCAATGCATGTTGTATTAATAAAAAAAGCACGATTAATCAACTCCACGCAGGTGCATATATTTAAATTGCCTGAAGGTTCTCAAGAATAAGAAAATTATATATTCTATTAATTGAGTTAGCAGACGGTTCTTGGTGGAACATTTTATTAATAACTATTTTAAATAAAATAAAAATAAAATAAAACTCTTGAAAACTTTCCACAATTTTTATTTAGTCTTTGCGACATATGTTTCGGTATTGTTCATACCATTATCGAGCATCGAGCGGAAACTAACAGGTCAGTTTGTGTAGGGTTGTTATATATGTCGTTGTGTTTATTGTCTCTTTTTACATAAGTGTCTATTATGGGGGTATGTGTGTTTGAAAAGTCTTTATGTGTGTTCGTTACTTTCTCTTTTCCTTGAATTGATTTTTTAATTTCTAATATTTCTAACAGATTTAATTTCGGTCCCTTGTTTACATTATGTATAAGTTTACAACTATCTATATCGGGAAAATGGAGATTATCTATACAATGTTCGGCAAGGCCTGTATTTCTAATATTATGCAATATTGATCTTTTATGTTCTTTTAATCTAGTTTCGATCTTTCTGCCACTTTGTCCGATATAGATAGCTTTACAGTCTGTGCAACTAATTTTGTATACACCTGATTTATCGGTAAGTTTAGTTCTTTCCTTGTTATTGACTAACATAGCACCTAAATTGTTTTTATTTATGTTGACTGTTTTGATACCTATTTTCTTAAATATTCTATTAATTTTATAATTAATGTGTGGAATGTATTGTATAATGTGCCATTTGGTGTTGTCTTTTTCTATTATTTTAGGATAAAAGTGTATTTTGAGTTTTTCTCTTTGTTTGTGTTTAATAATATCATCTACTATTTTCTCTTTAAATCCATTATTTCTAGCTATGGTTTTAATTATGCGTAATTCTGTGTTGAAATCTTCTTTACTTAGCGGTAAGTTAATTAGTCTGTAAGCGAAACTATGTAGAGCTGCTGTTTTTGTGCGCCAAGATTGTTTTGAATTAGCTGGTATGATTGTATCGGTGTATGTAGGTTTTCTGTATATGTTGAATTTTAACTTTTTGTCGTCTTTTTTGATAGTTAAATCTAGAAAGTTTAATTTTGTTTCTTTTTCTATTTCTATAGTGAATTGGATCTTTTTATGAATAGTGTTGAGATAAGTTAGGAAGTCGCGTGCCTGTCTTTCAGTACCTGACCATATACAGAAAATGTCATCTACATACCTGACCCAATGTTTTATTTGTTTAATGTATTTAGTATTACTCTTAAACAACTTTTCTTCATAGTCTGCCATAAATATTTCAGCTAGAAGAGGGCTTAGTGGACTCCCCATCGGTAAACCATTTATTTGTGTATAGACTTGATCATTGAATTTAAAGTAATTTTGTTCTATGCATAAATTAAGAATTTCCAGAGTGTGTGTTTTTTCTTTATCTTCTAAATGGCTGTTATTAATGAGGTTTTCTAAGATTTCTTTTACTTCATTTGTTGGAATTGATGTGAATAGGTTTTTTATGTCAAAAGACATTAGTTTTGTACTGCTATTGATTTCAATATTTTCTAATTGTTTGACTAATTCTATACTATTTTTAATGGCTTTAACAGCCATTTAGAAGATAAAGAAAAAAACACACACTCTGGAAATTCTTAATTTATGCATAGAACAAAATTACTTTAAATTCAATGATCAAGTCTATACACAAATAAATGGTTTACCGATGGGGAGTCCACTAAGCCCTCTTCTAGCTGAAATATTTATGGCAGACTATGAAGAAAAGTTGTTTAAGAGTAATACTAAATACATTAAACAAATAAAACATTGGGTCAGGTATGTAGATGACATTTTCTGTATATGGTCAGGTACTGAAAGACAGGCACGCGACTTCCTAACTTATCTCAACACTATTCATAAAAAGATCCAATTCACTATAGAAATAGAAAAAGAAACAAAATTAAACTTTCTAGATTTAACTATCAAAAAAGACGACAAAAAGTTAAAATTCAACATATACAGAAAACCTACATACACCGATACAATCATACCAGCTAATTCAAAACAATCTTGGCGCACAAAAACAGCAGCTCATAGTTTCGCTTACAGACTAATTAACTTACCGCTAAGTAAAGAAGATTTCAACACAGAATTACGCTTAATTAAAACCATAGCTAGAAATAATGGATTTAAAGAGAAAATAGTAGATGATATTATTAAACACAAACAAAGAGAAAAACTCAAAATACACTTTTATCCTAAAATAATAGAAAAAGACAACACCAAATGGCACATTATACAATACATTCCACACATTAATTATAAAATTAATAAAATTTAAGAAAATAGGTATCAAAACAGTCAACATAAATAAAAACAATTTAGGTGCTATGTTAGTCAATAACAAGGAAAGAACTAAACTTACCGATAAATCAGGTGTATACAAAATTAGTTGCACAGACTGTAAAGCTATCTATATCGGACAAAGTGGCAGAAAGATCGAAACTAGATTAAAAGAACATAAAAGATCAATATTGCATAATATTAGAAATACAGGCCTTGCCGAACATTGTATAGATAATCTCCATTTTCCCGATATAGATAGTTGTAAACTTATACATAATGTAAACAAGGGACCGAAATTAAATCTGTTAGAAATATTAGAAATTAAAAAATCAATTCAAGGAAAAGAGAAAGTAACGAACACACATAAAGACTTTTCAAACACACATACCCCCATAATAGACACTTATGTAAAAAGAGACAATAAACACAACGACATATATAACAACCCTACACAAACTGACCTGTTAGTTTCCGCTCGATGCTCGATAATGGTATGAACAATACCGAAACATATGTCGCAAAGACTAAATAAAAATTGTGGAAAGTTTTCAAGAGTTTTATTTTATTTTTATTTTATTTAAAATAGTTATTAAGAAAATTATATAATTTAATAAGTCAATAACAAATTATAAGAATATATTAGATAGAGACTAAAATATTAGTAGTCGGTGTTTTAAGATAGTCTCTGTCCTAAAACAAGCATCGAAAACATTACAGTCACCTTCACGTAGTGGTTAATTGACAAAATAAACTAATAGGAAAACAATCTGCCATTTGTAGCTTCTGTCAGAGGATCCTAAATTTTTTGGGGACAAAGATCAGCTTCACAGCATGGTAGACAATCTATGCGTTAAATACACTGAAACGTGCAATTTAAAAGTGAATTATTGAAAACTTTTAGGTTTACCAAAACCATAGACTCGTATTTCAGACTCATTAGTGTACCTCAGTGCGGTACAGCTAAAAAGTGTGTGATTATTAAATAAAACGTGTAGTATAAAGTCTTGAAGAATCTAAAGGGTTTTTGTAGATTAGGATTGGTGTTGTTAGAGCTATTATGGTTAATAAACCAAGCATGTTTCTATTCACTTTAAGAAAAAAGCACGAGTATATTCACTACAGACAATATTGCATCATCCACATTCAAAAGGAAAGAAAACTCTCTGAAAAGTCAATTACACCATTAATAAGAGAAAGTAAACAGAACGGGTCTAAGCATCGATTTCTACGATACTTCTGCAGTTATCTATAATTGTATAAATTAAAATTATTTTTATGGATTTGAACATCTTACTAAATGTTATATTCTATATATAATAGACAGGTAATTGTAATATATTTTTTCTATTTCAGTGTTACCAACTACTTTTTAGTCAACTTATCCATCGCGGATCTATTAGTGACATTAATTTGTATGCCAATTGGTGCGTTATCAGCATATTCTCAAATATGGTACCTGGGAGAGTTCGCTTGCAAAACTGGAAGTTTTCTTCAATGTAAGTAGAAATAAATACATTTTTTGAAAAAAACCAACCTACAAATAATTCCAATCTGAAAAAGTGCTCTTAGTAAGTGTCTCTTTTCTATACCTACCAGTATTTATACAAAAATTGGATATATTTTATTTACAATACACTCGATATAAGCAAAATATTTCATAAAATATGTAGAATATGGTGTACTAAACAATTTTAAAACCAAACAAATTAATAACATGATTCTAGTAGCTGTCGAAACAGGAATTGTATATAGAAAATGAGAAGAAGCTAAATCTATCACAAAGGGTTACCTTAAGAAAGAGAAATTAAATATTGAATTAGTTTACGGATACACTAATATAATTTAAAATACATAATACTGTTTGGAGATATTATCTCAATCATATTACATATTTCATATTATTGACTATTACAACCGGGGGCAATTTTTAAATTAATTCTATACCAACATTAAATAAAAATGAGTGTTCGAAGAGTATTAATGTAATATTAATCCCTTATCTAAGAGTTTGATACATGTGCATATTAATAATATAATATTTATTGGTTATTTAATGTACTTATTCTTATAAAACATTACCACATAATTTTAACATTTCATGTGTTTATATAATCCTCAAGATCTAACTTACAAGTATTCTATTGCTTATTATTTACATAACAGTTACATGTATGATTAATTCAAGAACATATCAAACATATAATGTCCAAAATGGTAAATAACGATAAAGATATGTTATCGTTATTAATGTAGAAAGAATACGATTGCATGTAGTATGCAAGGCTAATTTTACTCAGAAAATTATTAAAGTTTACTTATTCCTAAGTGGAATTTTATAGCTACACCTACACATAAGTTTATTATCGCGTAAGCTCTCAAACTAATTAAATTAATATAACAAAAAGCTTAGTCGAATTACAAATTCTATTTGGAATCTGAAGGTCAACTCTTCTTGTTTCCTACCCACGATACGAGAATTTACAAGACATTTTGTCTGAAACTAGCCTTAATTTGCATATTTCATTGATTGAATAAATTAATTAACAGTGTAATTTACGATTTCTTGATTTGACTATAGTTTCACGTATTTATAACACAAGGTGCAATTCGTGCAAAAGACGAAACATTAATTTAATATCCACATTATACTGTCAATGAATATTGATTTAATTCTATACTAATTCATTCACAATTATTTTATTATTTATTCCCATATAGTTTTACTTTATTATCTTATCACTAAATTAAAATTTCATAATTAAGTCTGTGGGAGTTGTTAAGTGTCAAAAAATGGCTAAAACGTCTATCTTTGTTTGAAAGAGAAAATATTCATTTCAAGTACATACATTTATTTTACGGCAGAAAGGAGGTATATAAATTCGAGTTAGTAATACAATCTTTGACTGATTTTTTCCTCCAGGCCACTCCGGCTTACATCCCCAATTTTCACCACAGCCAATAAGACTTATTGTGTTGAGCTTGTATAACTTATGATATCCACTATCCACTTCAATACTCTTGTGTCTTCTACAAGGCTATATAGAGATATTACCGGATATTTCGTGAACATCTGGGTGTTTGTTTGGTTGCCCAGAAATACGTTGCCTCTAGTGATCCAGTGTCTCACACATTTATAAGATATGCCTGACTCTTGTTAGCTCCTTGTTTCAGAGTTTAGAGTTAAGGTCTTCATCATATAGGCATATCCTATCTCTACTCATATGTAGTAGTTCTTCAGCCGTTTTGCTACATGGTTGACCAATAAATTTCTTACTATAATTTAGCTCGAGAGTAGGTGCCCAGAAATGCATATGTTTTTCATATACCCAGTATATGGGTGTGAGTCATATTTTTTGGTAACTTCGAAGAGAATTTCCAGTCAATTAGTTTTGTTTCTGATGATCTTCTAAGTATTCGTTACCCTGAATCCTTCTATATGTTGGCACCCAGATTAATTTTACAGTATTCTGGTCCGATTTTAAAATTACGACTAATTCATTTAAGCGATTTTAGTTATTCGAGTCGTTTCCAAACAAGTCTCGCCAACACGTCTTGGGTAAATAATGCCCCCACAACCGCTTGACTGTCAGATATTATGTAAATCAAATTCGAATATTGCATACACCTCTGCTTAAACCTTGAAGGCATACTTCCCCAATGCATAGCATTTGCTCTGACCAGCAGACTTGATTTTTGATCTAGTGCCAGCTGCAGTTTTTGACCCGCCTACGTACCAGGTCTGATCCCGTCTTCTGATACCCTGTATACTAATTTCCCAATCGATTCTTTCTGGAAGGCTTACTTCAAATAGTCTGTTGAACCTATATCGCATTATCAGTCTGTCTTCATGTCTAAAACATCTCCACCCACAAGATCTATATTTGCCATGTGGCGATATTGGCGGTAGTTATTAGCTGCTGCCTAAAAGTACCTATCCTGGCCTCAACGTTTATCACAAATCTTTGTTTGATAGAAAGGCAATTAAAATTATTTACTGGAGCAAAGAATAGACATACAATAATAGCTTTCACTATTAATCAATGTATGTTTATAGATGATTTGAAGCTCGAGTTAATGTGTCCAGAAAAAGAAGGCAACAATTCTGAATATTCTTATAATTCATTCTTTATATTAACTGTATTTCTTTTTGTATTTTTTTTCTCTATTTTATCCATTTTAAATCCTAAATTAAACGGACATAGTAATAAAATAAATAAAATTTGTCTTTAATGGATTTTTTAATTAGTTAATTTATGACTTGCAATAACTCTAATGCTCGAAAGTAGTACCCTATATCGTTTTCTTCAAGATATCTCTATTCATGATTTTTTAAGTTTGTCGCATAGTCCATTTTAAAATTTTTGTGAAAATTACTTGTTCTTAATAGAAAATATTGTCTTACTTTTATCGACTAACTCTATGTACGCTATTTACTCGTATAATGCAAATCATGGCATTTTCTTAAATGAATCAGTCGCAATCAGGTTTATGCGTATATAATATTTGGAACTCTTACGACATTGCCCACAGACTTAATAAAAGAATATATATTTTTAAATAGTGAATTTTTAGTAGTTTACAATGGAATGTAAATATACTCACTATCCTATATATATGATTTAGAATTTGCTACGTCCCATTTGTACTTAGAGCAAGGCAAAATTGCGCTTACCTAAAGTCATGACTTAATTCTCTTATTCTTATATTTTAAAAAATATGCTGATTATCCTAAAAGGCTATGCCCTTTTGCGTAGACAGTGTAGGTTAAGAATAAACACTCTAATATGCTCGTAACGACGCCACCTCATTTTATTAGAAATTAGGCCTCCGGAACGACCTGCATAACCATGAGGAAGTTATGTTATTTACATAAAGTGCAAAACTAATTTTATTGAAACCCTGTATCTGGATTAGATATCCGAAACAATTTCGAAAACAAAATAAAAATCTTCAGGTCATTGAGATAAGATCAGCCTGTATATGTATATCGAGTTATTTAATAGCTTGATACATAAAAGAAAAGTATATACAATGCAAAAAGTATCGAGAGTACTACAGATGTTAATAAATTAATGAATAAAGAAGAAATAAATTAAGGAATCAAAATAATTTTTTCAAAAAAAAATATAATTAATTAGCACTGTAATCTAAAGTTGACTAAAATATGCAGATTATAGAATAAACACAAAAATGTCAGAATATGTAAAATTAAAATCAATCTATTGACTGTCAAATCCATAAAACATTTCGAATATTATCGCAATTATAATCTAGTAACGAGTAAGCAACAAATTAACAAATTCCAAAACTTTACAATATCTTATAATTAGTCGTTGCTACCAATACAATTTTAATACTATATAGCATATCTAACATTAGATTTCTTAGGTCATAATTATCGAAAAGCAAAATAGTAATGTGTTTATATGATTCCCTAGATAGTCTCCATTAAACTATGAAAAATGAATTATTGCAAAAAGGATTCCTAAATTTGCTCATAAGGTTAAATACAAACAAAACAATTACGATTCACTGATATTGTAAGCATAGGCTCCACAAAATTAAATAGACTATTTAGCTTTTGGAGTCAAAATAAATAAAAATTTATATATGTTAAAAATATTGCACAAATTCAGTAAAATAACCTATAAGTTTTCCCAGATATTACAAACGTTTAAAAAATGAAGACAAATGTTCTTCCAGAGAGATTGACTCACAGGTAACACGAAAACAACACTTCCATAATGCATTCTAAACTAAAATTTTGATATAACCATGTTTCTTCGTTGGCACCAATACAATCTGCGTCGATACTGCGATTACTTATTATATGCGATTGCGACAAGGTCGTCAGGGTAAGTGGTCCTTTTTATTATAAATGTCGGATATCAATAATTCATATAAATCTCGCCAAAAATTGCCCTTTGCGCAATATGAAAATCATCCGGTCGCCAAACTAATTAAACTATAACTTTGCGTCAACTTTGGCAATTAAACGTGGGTTGTTAGAGTATTAATGAATATGCTAATAGGGAAAACTAACCAACCAACTAATTATATCAAAAATAAACAATCACTACTTGATGTAAAATAAACTTAAGCTTTTCTAAATTTGTTAAACAAAATCTGTAATTTTTCAATAACGAAGCCAACATCATTTTTACACTTAAAATTTTCAAGTACAGCTAATAAACATGTGTTGAAGTGTCGAAGGAAACATGAAATTTACTTAGAAAAATAGATAGTATCTTTCCTCATTTGTCCATAACATTTCTTTCACCATTAATCGTGAATGCATAGAAACTTTTTGATATGTCAAAAACAGTTGAAATCATATATATTAGAAAATCATGATAATATAACTCACTGCAGTGGCGGCTAGTACTAAAGGGCACAGGGGCACGTGCCCACCCAACCACCAAGATAAACACAGAAAGAAATTCGCATGTAATTCAGTGCATTATTTTATTTTATTATTTTCAGGTATGTTTATAACAATGGTATCAAAGTTTCCTTCTGCACCACACATACTAGCGTATGCCAACGCTCAAAACTATGTTCCGGGGCACAATTTCAGATGTACCTCTTTCGAGTATGATTCGGTTCCTCACTTGTATTAAATGTAACGTATGTATGTGCACGCGTGAAAGTGATAGATAGGCCGTCGCAGTACATCTAGCTGACCCATTGTGTCATATCCTCAATAGATGTTTTGCGACCTCGACCTTCCCGGACGCTTTGAAAACAACTGTTGTATGCCCGGTGTACAAGAAGGGGAATGTTCAGGATATTAGGAATTACAGGCCTATAGCACTCATTTCAAATATAGCTAAGGTGTTTGCAAAAATGATACGTAGAAGAATGAACGGGTTTATCAACAAACATAAACTCATAACAGATAGACAAAATGGTTATCAGGCGGGAAGATCGACATGTTTGGCTGTGATTTCCGAGATACTTGATGCCTGGTCAAATAAAAAGCAAGTAGCTGGAATTTTTATGGATTTGTTGGAGGCTTTTGGTTAATCACATTGTGCTTTTGGAGAGATTGGAGAACTTGGGGTTTAGAGGAAATTATTGGCGGCTTATTAAATCTTATCTGGAATACAGAAGACAAAGTGTTGTAGCAGTGAATGAAGAAGGTACCAGAATTAAGTCTGAGTGACTCACTGTTAACAGAGGTGTACCACAAGGATCCATACTTGGGCCCCTGATATTCTTAATTTACCTAAATGGTTTACCACTGGTACTCAGACATCCCATGGCCTTGTTTGCGGATGACGTCTCATTAGCAATAAGATCAACTGAAATAAATTACTTAAGGGAAAACATTGTATGTGCATT
The DNA here is from genome assembly GCA_963170755.1 of Amphimallon solstitiale. Taxonomy (NCBI): domain Eukaryota; kingdom Metazoa; phylum Arthropoda; class Insecta; order Coleoptera; family Scarabaeidae; genus Amphimallon; species Amphimallon solstitiale. The sequence continues at coordinate 61,437,027 of OY720676.1, read as the reverse complement.
GTCCTCTATCAGCTCGTGGTTCAGAGCAAGTGATCTTGAGTTGATGTGAACAAGACCCAAATCATCCACTTAGATGTTTCACAACGGGAGAGTCTTACTATAAACTATGGGGACAGTATGCTCACCTCGTCCTCCGATACAATGTTTCTCGGCATAAAGGTCGATTCACAACTAAATTGCAAATCCCATTTACACTATCTATTTCAGAAGATTTCTCCATTTAACTATGCCCTCAGAGTTATTTGCGGGTCAGTGAACAGTGAAGCCAGTCTGTGTGCGTACCGAGCTTACGTCGAATCGCGGTTGCGGTTTGGTTTGGTCTTCTGGGGGAACAGTGTGGATCTGAGAAGACTCTTTATTTTACAAAAGAAATGTCGTCGTGCGGTTTTCAAATTGTGACTCACTGACTCGTGTCGCGAAATATTTAGAACACGAAAAATACATACGCTCACTGGTCTCTACTTTCTGGAGTGTGCTTTGTCTGTGAGGAGGGGTATGAACAGAACGTTTAACAAGTATGTTTTGAACCACAACTACAGTACTCGTGGGACAGAAGGTGTTTATTTTACAGTCCCACAAACAACTCTGGCAAGGGTACAAAAGAACGCAACTAGTCAGGTTTTAAATATATACAGGGTGTAGATAAAGTCTGGAACAAAATTAATATTTCTGTTATCTTCGGTTTGATGGAAAAACCCTGAAACAGGTCGATTTTGTTTTTATCCCGTGCACTTTATAACATCGTGAATTTAATTCTATCGTCATCTGGTTGCGCGCGGGCGTGACGTCATTAGTTTTTTCAAATGGTAACCCGCCACATTTATTACCCCTTGTCGTTAGGTATTCCATTGTGCATGCAACGGTATAAAAAGTTTGGTACCTTACATAACAATTTTTGGGAGAAAAATGCTTTCGAATTTCAAAAAATTAAAATTTTATTTCTAATGAAAAACTAATCAAAAATTATTTTAAAAAATCAGATAAATTATAATCCGAGGTTTATCTTGGATTGTCGTCAAACAAGACACCAAAAAAATGTCAACGGAAGTGTTCAAATTGTCCGCCATTGGCCATTTGACACTGGCCGAGACGGACGTACACGCTTTCTACGACACGTCATATTGACAGTTCATTACTTGGTGTTTGAACTTATCCATTCACAATACTTGCTCCATTGGTAGTGTTGAACGTGCATTGCGAAAATGGCGAATTTGAGCGAAAAAGAGCGGATTCAAATTCTCATTATTGTTGGTTGTGGTGATAAAATACATAGCCATGAAGAAGCCTGTCAGTTTTTCAATGTAGAAAATCCAAACCGCGCACCGATTTCGCGGTCAACGGTGAGCAAAATTGTCGCAAAATTTGCTGAAACTGGTAGTGTAAAAGACAGGGCTCGTCAAGGTCGACCAAGAATTGAGGAAGATAGAAGGGTCAATATTCTCTTGGAACTTCAGGACAACCCCCACACTTCAACAAGGAACATTGCCAGGGATCATGCAGTCGATTTTACCACAGTAGCCAAATTGCTGAAGAAGGAAAAACTTCATCCGTACAAAATCAATCGGGTTCAGGAACTGAATGAAGATGACTTCGACCGCCGACTCGAGTTCAGTGAACAAATCATGCTACGGTGCGATGAGAATCCCGGATTTGTCGAAAATGTGCTTTTTAGTGACGAAGCAACTTTTACCTTGAACGGTGAAGTGAATCGCCACAATTGTAGGTACTGGTCGGGCGAAAATCCTCGATGGGTTCGAGAGGAGCACACCCAACACCGGCAAAAAGTTAATGTATGGGCGGGAATAGTGGGAGATCGCATTGTGGGGCCTTTCTTTCTGGACAGAAATTTAAACGCTGAAACATACTTACATTTCCTAAGATTTACGCTAGTGCCACCATTGGTAGAATTATTTCCGGATGAAAACACCCCCGACAAGCCTCACCCCAGAATCTGGTTTCAACAAGATGGAGCACCTCCACATTTTGGCTGGCGTGTTCGGAGTTACCTAGACGAAATTTTCCCCGGGAGATGGATCGGACGAAGGGGAACAATTGAATGGCCTGCCCGTTCGCCAGATCTCACACCACTTGATTTTTTTCTATGGGGTCATGTGAAATCAAAGGTGTACACCAATAAGCCAAATAACTTGGATGATCTGAAACATCGTATCCGCGAGGAAATGCGAAATATTGGTGCAGAGACAATACGACGTGTCGTAGAAAGCGTGTACGTCCGTCTCGGCCAGTGTCAAATGGCCAATGGCGGACAATTTGAACACTTACGTTTTTTTTTTGGTGTCTTGTTTGACGACAATCCAAGATAAACCTCGGATTATAATTTATCTGATTTTTTAAAATAATTTTTGATTAGTTTTTCATTAGAAATAAAATTTAAATTTTTTGAAATTCGAAAGCATTTTTCTCCCAAAAATTGTTATGTAAGGTACCAAACTTTTTATACCGTTGCATGCACAATGGAATACCTAACGACAAGGGTTAATAAGTGTGGCGGGTTACTATTTGAAAAAACTAATAACGTCACGCCCGCGCGCAACCAGATGACGACAGAATTAAATTCACGATGTTATAAAGTGCACGGGATAAAAACAAAATCGACCTGTTTCAGGGTTTTTCCATCAAACCGAAGATAACAGAAATATTAATTTTGTTCCAGACTTTATCTACACCCTGTATAATAATATCCCGAAGCACATAAAGGATTTGAGCAGTGTAAGTGGCTTCAAAAGGGCATTGGAAGTCTTTTTATACCAACAGTCCTTTTACTCGATAGAGGAATTTTATTTTAACAAAAAAATTTAACAAGTTGTCGGTGTAACACTGTTAATTTTGTCTTTTATTCTTTTTATATACGTATATGTTTGTGATGAGAAGTTTTTATGAATATTCTATGTATGTGTAATTTTGAACGACCTGTGCTTTTTGTATTATTGCTATTGATCATATATTTAATACTTTTAATGTGAGTAATTGACTATGACTATGACTATGACTATCTTCGCCATATGCGCTTATAACTTCGGTTTGGGGCATTAATTTGCTAGAGTCCAGTTAACGTCTTGCATTCTTAGCGAATGCATGTTTTCGTTGCGCGTGTGTGATTTCAAGGCCTTGAAGTGACATTTATTATTAATGATGGAAGTTAATTGTGTGCAAGATCTTCTAAAAAACACGGTATCATTTGAGGGAAAACTTTTAATTAAGAAGAAAGGAAGGCCTAATCCAGAACTTGAAATAAACTACACTTATACAAGTAAAACTCGAACTTACAATAGAGTATTCAATAAAAATATATATGCAAGGTATGAGTTGATGTGAGGATGTTCACTAACAAATAAGCTATTTTGTTTTATCTGCTTAATTTTTAAGAAAGAGGTTAGTGCGTGGAATAAACAAGGGTTGAATGATTTAAGGCATATCGCAGAGAGGGCAAGGAAACACGAATGCTTCTCACATGAATGCTTGCGTGGATTTTGGTGTTCTAGGCAAAGTGGGCATACGTGAATAGTTAAACAGTGCTTATTTGCGACATAAAATTAAGTAAAACAAAAATGTGGAAAAAAATCGTCATATTGTGCGCCGGTTAATTACATGAATAAAATTTTGCGACGCTTTTGAATTGGCGTCGCAAAATGGCGAGGACATGATGAGACGTTGACATCGGAAAATCCAGGTATTTATGTAGGCTTAGTCAACTTTCCAGCTGAGTTAGACGCTGTGCTTGCATTACATATGTAAGGTTCACAAGTGTTTAGAGGCGTCTCAAAAACTATTCAGAACGAATTGCTAGATGCAATGTTGCAAATTTACAAGCAGAAAATATTAAAAGAATTTAAATCTGCAAATCTCATTGCTTGGAGGCCGATGAAACTACAGACACCTCTAATAATCAGCAAATGGTTGTTATTATTCGATATGTGTTTAATGGATAAATTTTTGAACGCTTTTGGTCTTTTGGTCTGTGGGTCATACTGCTGAAAACATTGCTAAATGAATTGCAAATAATTTTAAATTCTCCTTCTGGGTCTGATAATAAACTAATCGCTCAAAGTTGCGATGTTGCGTTCGTGATGAGTGGTAAGACAAATGGAGTCCAAGCTATAATCAAAAGAACATTTCCACATGCACATTATATTCACTGTTACGTGCATCAATTTAATTTAATTATTGAACAAGCGGCACAGTGCAATAAAAACGTAAAAATTTTCTTTACAAATTTGCAATCAATTTCAGCTTTCTTTCTCGATCGCCAAAACGAACGGTAATTTTTAATGAAATAGTCAAACGTAGATTACCTCGCGCTGCTCCTACACGCTGGATTCTTAAAAGTCGAACTGTGAACACATTATTTGAACAGGATTCTTTCAAAGAATTTTATACAAAATTATTGACGAAAATGGGATGGATTCAGTTACTATCAGTGAAGCAAGTGGTTTATTGAAACATTTGAATTGCCCGGAATTTCTCTACTGGTTGAAAATATTTCATTTCATCATTCCACATGTTGAAATATTATTTAATCATACTCAAATGCGCGGGATTGACAGTGTTCAACTGCAAAAGGCAATTGAACAATTCGAACAAATTATTCACATTAGAAATTTAAGAATAACGAAGAACCTGCAAGGAAAAGACAAAAAACTACAGCTGGAGATAACAGAGCTGTTATTGCAAAGGAAGTATGTGACAAAATTTTAAAACTTATAGTCATTCATTTCTACAAAAACATTTTGATGAAACTGTGAAATCTTATCCAATGTTGAACAGTGTAAAATTGAAAAGTGAACTTTCAGCAATTTATGCGCGCGATGACATGTGTGGCGAAGGTAGTGTTTTGCCACTTTCAGTGTTCATAACAAACAACAACCTAAAAAGGGGTTTGACGGATACATACAAACTGTTGGATATTATTAGTACAACGCCCATGTCGACAGCAGAATGAGAACGATGTTTTTCCACCCTCAAACGTATTAAAACTTTACTGAGAAGCACAATGTCAGAAGATCAACTGAACGCATTGGTGGTCCTATCAATAGAAAAGAAGTTTATCCAGTCTATCCCGGATTTTGACAACAAAGTCATAGACGTTTTTTCCAACATCAAAAGTAGGAGTATGGATATTATATACAAAAAATAGTTACTTTGTTTTGTTCCCAACCTCTTTCATAACTCACGAGCCGCCACAATAAGTAGCTCACAAAAAGTTATAATAAAATGTAACAAGGAGCATAGCGTACCTTGTTTTTGAACAGCCACTCGTATTTTTAAAATGTAGAGTTCGTGGTTATTTACAATCTTTGTAATACAAAATTTTCGCTACTCACATTATTAGATACCAATAATAAACTTCGCGACATCGATGGGGCACCCAGTATGTATATTTTACTTTATAATAATCTTTGTCATGAACAAGTCCTCTTCTTGATTGAGAGAAATTTAATGACATTACTTATACTCCGAGATGATAAATTGAAGTGGGATGTGTAGAATCGAGTGCACTGCGCGAAATTTAATCCTAGGCTAACCAAATATTTTCCTCAATAAAACTGGATAAGCCTCACCTACCTCAAAGCTTTATCCCAAGAGAAGTATATAACTATATACTTTATCCCTCAATTTACAACCCGGCCCACCTGTAAGTTCAAGCATTCAACGCCCAGAATTAGTTTTATTACTAATACAAAGTTGTGCGTCGACTCCTTGATTGAAGTAAAATCAAAGTAGTATAAACTTCGGACTGTTATCTTATATTAAAATATGTGTTCACTTACTTCGCAATCAGAAGCTCTCAAATTAATTTAATTCTTTCCAGTAACTTTTCGAATGTTTCCCCAATCTCGCAGGTGTTGAATCATTATAAGGAGAAGTATTTTGAACTCCTGGAATTTTAATATCGCAATTGTGATACGATATTTATAACGCCAAAATTGCCTTCTACTTAAATATTTTGAATCATTTCCAAATATAGAATACGGACTTTGAAACATATTTAAAGAACGAATCAAAATAGGTACAATATTCATTATGTTATGTAAATTTAATACCGATATTATATGCTACACTTATTAATTAGACAAATAGATTTCGTCGGAAAAATGACTCTCTTTATTCTCCAGATGTTCCCTTTTCTTTAATAAAATTTGCTAAACTCAGCTTTACGGTAAAATATACGGTAATTTAGGAAAAGGACCAGCCGTGAAATTAATCTTGTTGAACCTTTATTTGCGAAATTGAAGGAACAGCTTTTTTCTTGAAGAAGTAAAACTTATTTGTACGTTATATTAGACAATGCCACTTTTTTATCCGTCTGTAAACGCTACATATACACACCGCCCATAATTTTCTTCTACTAGTCGATTTTTAGGAAAAGTTCGAAAACTATTTTGATATAAAATATTGCAGTGACCTTATTGATGTTAATTAAAAGTATAGTATACGTATAAAATTGTATTTTGTAAATTTCAATTTTATTTAGAATTTTAAATTTAGCTTGTATAATTATCATTTACGTACTTATCATATTAATATACAGTGTTAGTTAAAAGTATGGAGACGGCGATTTATTATCGTTAATATTCATTTTAGAGAATTATGTTCAATATAAAAGTTTGTTAGGATATTTTGATCTACATTTGAGAATATTTGATTTTTTTTCTTCAATTGTTTTTTAGTTACGCCTGTCCGCGCAGTTTTTTTAAATGGGAACTAGTGAATTTTACTCTACCATTCGATAGAGAATTTTTTCTCTTTCCAATAATATTTTTGTTTTTTTTAATTCATTTTAATAACTTTTACACGAAAAATTAAACAAATTAATAACAAAGTAAATTAAAGTAAGTGTTCAAATTGTCGTCCATTAGTAGTTTGGCAATGACCCAATCGATTTACAAAACCCCGAACAGAGTTCTGTAAAAAATCTCGGGGAATTTCTTGTATCGTTCTGGTAATTCGGATTTGTAAATCTTCGACGTTATCGGGCTTATCTTCGTAAACTTTGTTTTTTACGTATCCCCAAAGAAAAAAATCTAAAGGACTTAAATCTGGCGAACGGGCTGGCCATTCAATGGTTCCTCGTCTTCCAATCCATCTGTGGGGAAAAACGTTGTCCAGATATTGACGAACATTTACACCATAATGCGGTGGGGCGCCATCTTGCTGGAACCAGATACTGTCATTGGGCAGGTGTTCACTGTTTTCATGTGGATAGAGCGTAGCACAAGCAGGTATTATTTCATTTTGCAATAACTGCAAATACAGACCCGAAGTTAAATTGCCATTGATGAAAAAGGGACCGACAATATGACCGCCAAGAATGCCAACCCAAACATTAACCTTTTGGGGGTACTGCGTATGGTGCTCCAAAAACCAAAAGGGATTTTCCGATGACCAGTATCTGCAGTTATGTCTGTTTACTTCACCGGTAAGGCAAAAAGTAGCTTCGTCAGAGAAAAGAATATTGTTGACATAATTTTCATTATTATTGCAAATATTTAACATTTCTTCAGAAAATTGTAATCTCCTATCAAAATCATCTTCCGTTAACTCGTGTACAAGGTGTACCTTATAAGGTTTATACTTTTCACTTTTTAAAAATGACACGATCGATGACTGCGAAATATTGAAATTGGCCGCTAATTGATTGGTTGATAAATGAGGATCTTCAGATACAGCCAATAAAATATCCAGTTTGTTATCATCGCTTTTTGCTGTTCTAGGTCTACCACTCCTTGGCAAATCTTTAATGCTACCAGTTTGCTCAAAGCGTCTTAAAGTTTTACCAACAACGGATTTAGAAATTGGATTTCTATTTGGATGCGTATCATTAAATAAATTACAAACGTCTTGTAAACTTCTGCGTTTAATTCAATTATTTCTTTATAAACATTGCGTATATAATAAGTGTTAGATATGTTGCCTATATGTATTGGCTGAGAGATGAGAGCAGATATTGGTCACAGTGATTTTTCACAGTGATTTCGTAATCACTGTTTTCACCGTTTTCAAATTCGTGGAATCACAGTGATTAATTTCGTATTTATTATGAAAATGGTTCTTTTCAATAGAGGCAAATAAATATCTTTTTCATGTAAAGAAATATTTCTGCCTGTGATTCTAAGATTTACTTCACTTTAAATAATATATTCAATTTGACATAAATATGTTTCACTAGCTGTAATGAAGCAATTATTTTCAATGTTACTTATCGGATAGGCGAAGTCGATTACGTTCTAACAAAGTTAGTAAACTAATCCCTAGTAGCAAAATCACTATATGCACACTTGTCCTGCATTAGCAAATTTATATTTTCATCCTTCTCTAAAATTGTGAATAATTAATAATCATTAATAATGTAGTTTAATATATTAATAATTAAAAAGTGCCTAAGTTATCTTTATATTTAATAAATATAATATTAGAAGAGAAACTGAAATGTATTTAATTATTGCATATAGGTACATTAAACTGAACAAATAATAAATAAAATATATTATACTTCATTGCTTGAGTTACTTTTTACTTATTTTCTATTTTATAAGTTATATTTATTATCCATACACATTTTGTACATTTATTTATGTACATACATGATCATCTATATAACTAAAAACATGTCATCATGTTACTTACTATATATTGTCAATTTAAATTTTTTTCAAGTTTTTTTGCACGTTCATGTGTTTTATATAAAACATAAATTAAATGCAAAATACCTACTGATATACCTAATATGCGTATATTAATATTTTATAACCTAGGTAGTTTATCATCAATTCAATAATTTCCATTATATATTATACGTATAATGGGAATTTATTGTATTAAGATATTCATTTTCACCTCAAATATATTTTTACTACGCAATTCAAAGAGCTGTTTAAAATCGAACGGCGAAACATGGGCGAAAGCAGGAACCGTTTATTTTCACCGAACCCTGGTAAACAGCTCGGAGAACGGTGATTGAAAGAGCTGTTTCAAATAAAGGAACGGCGAAAATAAACGGTGAAAATAAACAGTGAAAATAAACGGTGAAAATAAACAGCTCCTGCTTTCGCTGTGATTAAAAGAGCTGTTTAAAATCACCGCGATTTTGAAATCACCGTTTGCTTTAGAACGGTGAATGAAAAATCAACGTTAAGACCATCTCTAGTAATTCCTCATTAATTTAATTTAAAATGCACTAAGAATAATACCTACGCTTTCTTCAGTATATTTATTTGCATTTGATATGTACAAGTTGTAGTATTTATTATGAAAATACCTATTAGTTTCTCGTCCATATACGAAATGCATATACAGCATGTGTAAAAACATATTGGGGATAGGATATATGTATACTATGCATACCGGCAACAACGCCCAGGTGGTGGCCGTAGTGAAGTACAATTATATTTCATTGCATACAGTCAGCCGATGGATGTACATGTATTTATCTAAGCATCACACGCTTTGTAATTACATATTTACCAAATAAGAATTCAAAATACTTCTGCTCGTTTTATTATACAACGCAATTATGGATGATTATAAAACTGTTCTGGAACGGTATTATGAAAACCAAAACAAATACTTCGTAATTTATAATTCAAATAATAATTTACATTCGAATTAGATTTTTATAAAAAATGAATTTGAATCATTGCATATTTTTTATTTATTTAGTAAATTTATAGAATAATTTACTAAGAATTAATGTTTAATTAGAATTGTACTTTTGTTTTCCTACTTGCGTTGTATAAGCAGTATAAGAAAACTTGCAGAAGTATTTTGAATTCTTATTTGGTAAATATGTATTTATGAAGCGTGTGATGCTTAGATAAAGACATGTACATCCATCGGCTGACTGCATCCCAATGAAATGCTATATGCTATAATCGTACTTCACTACTAGGTATGCCTAGTATACATATATCCTATCCCCAATATGTTTTTACACATACTGTATATATATATATAAAGCTCTATAGACCTTCTAGGTCCTTGGCTCGGTTAGCAATTTGTTTCCAAAGCGCTCTGTTCCTTGCTTTGCTTCTCCATGATGTTACTCTCAATTTTCTCAAGTCGCTCTCCACCTTTTCTAACCATTTCCTCTTTGCCCTGTCCCTCTTTTTCCCTTTATTTCTTCTCCATATCGCTTGTCTCGTTACTCTTCTTTCTGACATTCTTTCCACATGCCTTAACCACCTCAATCTCTGTGCTCTGACCTCCTGTGATATTGTTGGTTCTCTAAAAATCGCGTATACGAGGTGGGCGCCATAAATTCTAGACCTGATAAACAAAAAAAAAATTGGAACAATATAAAAAAATTTATTTTTCAATGTAATCCCCCTAACTTCTATACATTTATTACAACGATTAATTAATAATTCGTTGTAAGTTTTCCCGTCAAACTGTTCTATAACAGCGGCTTGCAACTCAGTGTCGTCCTTAAAACTACGTCCCCTAAAATCTTTTTCTAAATTAGAAAACAAAAAAAATCACAAGGAGCCATATCCGGACTATACGGCGGATGTTCCAATTCTTGAAAGCCGCATTCTCGGATGGCAGCTTGTGAATTGGCGGCAGTATGGACGGGAGCATTGTCGTGCAATAATCGCACACCTTTTGTCAATTTTCCACGACGTTTTGCACGAATACTGTTCCCTAATTTATGCAATAAAGACGCATAACATCACACTTGTATTGCGCTCTTTAAAGTCATTTAGCAAAATGCCGTCACAATCCCAGAATATTGTTGATTGAACAACTTTCGCTTTTCTGGGACAAAGTTCATCAGGTCGCCGCCATTCCGATAGAGGATCGTAAAACAGAACCATTGTTTCATCACCTGTGACAATGGACATCAAAATCGGTTTTGGGTCATCTCGGCACATGTTTAAAAACGACTGCGCACATTCGACTCGACGTTCACGTTGGAGAGCAGAAAGAAATCGCGGTACCCATTTAGTACTAATTTTATTCATACCCAAATGATCATGGAGAATTCGGCGAACACTTGTAAGTAAGGGCAATATTTTATATGTAGATATTTAGGTGAATCATTTTTACTTACTGTGTTGATTATTTATATATATTTCCTCTTTCGTTCTTCGATATTATAATATATATTATAAGCGTTTGTTTGTCTAAATATTCAAAACCAATACACGTGACGTCATCTAACGAGAAATATCACAACTAAGTACCACACTATATTGAGGTTGGTAATCCTAGTAGTAAAAATGTGGTAACAAAATGTCCAGTGTGGGTAGGAAAGAAAGTTTTCTTAATGTTTTTTTATATTTCAACAATTTCTGTATAAAGCTACTAGCAATTGGGCACTTGCTAAGGGACACCTCAATGTTTTACTTTAATAACACATCTATATTTAATTTGTTTAAATTTCTATTCCTGGAAAAAATGAAATTTACTTTATTGTAATGTGTAATTACTTACCGACATTAAAAGCAGTTTGGACACTACAAAAACAGTAATTTTTGGTACGGGTAAGAATAGATTAGAATCTTTTATTGATCGTACATTTTACGTAAGTATTTGCTGAATTTAAATATTTGGAGTAGTTGTGATATGACTAACTCAGATGTGTATGACTACTACTGTAAAAGTTAAAAGTGTTTGGTACCCAATTACTGATTCTGGTAGAACTTGGGATGCTGATTTCAGGAAAAATAGTCAAAAACGTCCATCACCTACTATTTTTTCACAAAATTTTTGTTTTCGTAGCCACCAATCCGCTATGTTATATATTACGGAATGGTATGAGCATTTACTGTCATAAATCGTCAATATTGAAAACTGAAAATTTTGAGGGCAGTTTGTGGTGGGATAGAAAAACAGTCTTTAAGTAATTCTATGGACCTATCCAACTAATAAATAATATGGAAATATCTAACGAAGGATAGTTCGGAAGATGTTCGTTTGCATTCCTAGACGAGGTAATAAGTTTAGTTTAGCTATTTTGACGATTAAAAGGCTGAGACGATTTATGACAATGACGAAAAACTTGTAAAAATTTACGAAATCATAAATAATTCAACATGTAAAGTAGATAAAATAAAAGCAACTTATAGCAGATTTCCCAACAGACAATAATAATAAAGTATTGAACTAGATACAAAAAAGGATATAATGAGAACTAGCACTGAAGCCGATATTATAGTGGTGCAAAAATTGGACCACGTTACCAAGATATTGAAATATAAATGTAAATTGTGAAAAATAAAAAGATCTTATTAACTCAGATTAAACCATAAATTGAAAAATAATTGAAAAGGGAATTATTTAAGAAAAACTGAAAGTAAATGAGTAAAGACATAATTATATGTATGTAACCATTAACGGACTACAATGAAAATATGATAATGAATTTGAAAAGCTAGCTGAAAGCAGGGGATAAAAAATTAATTAATATTCAAGCGGAGCAACAAATGACTACTTTGGGAAAACAAAACAAATGAGGTATAAACGGCATACCGTACAGACCATCCCTTATATCTTGGTGCATTAGGTTTTAGTTTTACCTGTAAAACTTTAAAATATTATAGTATTTTATACAGTTTTCATTTTATTGTTTTGTTAAATTTTTGCTGTGAAGTTGCTCTAACGTTTGGACGTTTACAGACAAAATTTCGTTTACATTGAAAAACTTTTCTTGTTTTTGTATAGCCTTAACTAACATAAAATGAGTAAAATTCATCTACAATGTAGTAATCAAATTCTTAACCAGGAAGGAAATCCAACCTAGAATATTCAAACAAGGAGAACGTTAATTTGTTTGAAAAGGATGAGCTTTTGGTCTATTGGCTAAATTAGTTACAAGAATGGACTAAAATCTTGAAGTGAATAGAGTGTCAGGAATTGGGATTCCAAAATTGCTTGCTTTCGAAGAAAAACTCCAGAACGCCAGAAATATTTGCGAAAAAACTTAGTGGCTTTGAGTGACCACGAATAGCTTTTTTCGAAAATTGTAACAGATGATGTATCATGAGTGGAATTCAAATGACAAAACAAAGGATCTTCGACAAAAAACAAGAATGCAGAATATAAAATGCAAGCTGATGATAACAGCGTTTAAGAATATGGATGCAATCTAATACCACGCGATCATTTAAATTCTAAATTATAGCAGGCGGGATTTTTTTTATTAGGTTGTCCAGAATGTCAATTATTGATTAATTGAAATTTGCGGTTATGTTATACTTTGTGACATTTGTGAATCTTATGTGTAATCGATTTAAATTTAATGGAAATGAAAGCATTACAAGGTAAATTAGTTTTATTGTGAATTACAAAAGGTGTCCAAAGTGTTCTCCCCCTGTTGCAATGCAACTGGTAACCCTCCGTTTCATATTTTCAAAAGCATTTGCCAACATCTGAACGGTTATAGCGTTACATGCATTAGAAATTGCCTCTTGTACTTCTTCAAGATTTTGTGGGTTATTTTTGTAAACTGTGTTTTTCAGATACGGATAAATGAAATAATCAAGAATCGTTAAGTCCGGACTGCGAGGCGGAAATTCAATGACTCGATTATCATAAAACTCGCGAATTCGAGCCATACTTTCCCATGTTTTGTGAGCTGTTGCATTGTCCTGTTGGAAATACCCATGTAAAAGTTCGTCATCATGATGATTTTGTAAAAACGGTTCAAGTAAATTATTTCGATATCTCTCAGCATTTATCGTTCCTTTAAAAAACACAGGTCCAAATATACGCCTTCTAGAAACCGCTAGCCAAACACCAATTTTCTGCGGATGGAGAGGCGATTGAATAAACTCATGAGGATTCCCCGAAGACCAAATACGCATATTTTGTTTGTTTATATAGCCAGATAGGTGAAACCATGCTTCGTCAGAAAAAAATATTAAATCCAAAGTGTTGTTGTTATTTAAATTATTCAAAACCCACTGACAGTATTCTATTCGTATAGGAAAATCTCGAGGGAATAGCTCTTGAACGACGTTAATCTTATAGGGATAACGATTTAAATTTTCTTTTAAAATTGTTTGACAAGTTCCATATTAAAGGTTTATTTCTTAGGCTAATCTGCGAAGAGATTTTTTGGGAGACTGTCCCATTCTTTCTGCAACATCTGCCACAATCTCAGGAGTCCTTTTTTTGGGTGCGCCACTACCAGCTTTCCTACCTACAGTTCCAACATTACGAAATTTCGCCACACATGTGTAAATTTCTTGGACTAATTTTTGATAATCCGCAGGAAAATTAGGGAAGGCATTTTTAAAATCATTGATGCAGTGCGGTACTGAATAAGTCCATTCACCATTCTCTTCTCGTTCGACGTTTTTAAAATAACTTTCAGTAAGAAAAATCTTATGTTCTAAATCAAACATTTTGAAACGTCACTTTGACAATTCAAATTGTAAATTAGTAGGTACTTATATACCAACTTAATTTAAATTTCACAAACTGCTCTAATTTAGAATTTAAATGATCGCGCGGTAGAAAAAAAAACATGGAAAAGGGCTCTACAATAACAGAAGAGATCTACAATTGCAGAAGCTCAACAAGTCCGTAAAGTAATCAATGAGTACAGCTTTGTAGAAATAGAATATCTGCCCAACAAAACATATTTAACACTAGTGACTATTACCTTTTTCCTAAAAAAAAATTACTTGTGGGCATCATACCACTTTCTTATACATAAGGGCGTTCTGATTAGTTGTTCCAATTAAGTTTCAAATACTTTTATCTTCTTATTACACATCTTAATAAAACTGCTACTCCGGTACAAATTTGAAACCTTTTTTATACAATAATGAAAGTGCTATTTCCGGTCCGAATTTTGATACTTTTTTATTCAAAATTTATCAATACTTTGATACTCTTAATATATCTGTTTTGAACGCATAATTACCGAGATATTCACAAAAGCTCTTTTTCGATAAGAGTAAAAGGCCATTAAAATTTTAAATTTAATTCTGAGTACATTTGTATACTTTAGCAATTCGTTTAAACGTAATAGTTTACTAAATATATTGGTAAAATTGGATTTTTTGACTGAAGTAGACTTTTACTTCCGGTCTACCTGTCACAGTCATCTGTCACTGAAAATCTAATTAGATCTGAAGAGAGAGATTATACTCGTAAATATAAAGGGCGGGGCTGACAGCCTTAGCTGTTTGGCGGCTATTGTGGTCAGAGAGAGAGAGAGAAAAAAAAACGTTTTTCAAAAACAAATTTTCATGAAACTTCTGCAAAATCTCGAGGTCTCAAATTCTCGTCACCACAATACTTCCTTATTCTATGTATAATAACACAAAAACACTTAAGGCGACGTCGCTTTTCTTCGGATAAATATCTGGAATTTTTATACAAAAGAATTATTTTGAAGTGAATATATTATAGGAAAAACATTGGAATAAATGTATGATTAATGAATCACATTTAAACAAAAATTAATTTTCTTCGCACTATCTTTCATCAGGCTTAGGGAGGTACAGTAATCTTACCTCGTATAAGTACAATATTCTACATAATTCAGATAAAGAAACAAACATTCTCGTAATCAAATTATTTGCGATTGATTTATAAAGATTGTCTGTCCCGTCTTGTTATAACATATTTTTGTAGCTTGGTCGAAAAAGAGCCTAAGTACAATTTCTTCGAAATTCTGCTATTGCCCTATCTTATTAATGCAAATCAGCACTATCCAATGCAAAATGCCTTATCTCATTACTTTTGGTGGTTACAGAAATTTAGATGCAATACGAGTTCAGATTAGATTCGCAATACTTGGACTTAAGTATATGCTCTAAAGAAATTTATAAACATTAAACAACAAATTTGACACATATGCTCTAAAATATTGAACCTATGTAGTTTATGTAGAGAAAGAATTTAAAACATAGAATATTGCCATAAAGAAGAAGACACAACAATACAGGCATCTTTACTTTTAAATTTGCACAATTCATATCTATTAGTTTTTCACAAAGTTGGGTAATATTATAAATTTGTTGCCTTTTATACTTCCAAACAGTAGATAATTTTATATGAGTGTAAAGCATAACAAAATAATGCAGATGAAAATGATGGTTGCCCAACCGGATTTGGAATATAACGAACAATGTAGTTTTTGTGAGCAATCTTTTATTCTTTTTGAATTATTATTATTATTGTTTGTTGATCTTTCATTTGAATAAAATAAATGTTTTAATTTTATATTAAAATGTTATGTTGCAACAGGAGTCATAACACGTTAATGAACAAAATTTTTCACTTGAAGCTATTTTTGCTATAATAATGGGGCCCAAGTCACTTCACTACCACACAAGGGTCAAAGTAACATTGTTTGAGGCTAATATGCTAATTATAGTGGCCTACGTTATGGACATAGCGAAACCAGACTAATACACGTAGAACTATGTAACACAAGTTTTATCGTTTTTTGAACCACCATAAAAAGATATTCTTTATGCAAACAATAAGTGCTGAAAAAAATATACACCAAATTGCATTCGTTTGAGTCATTATTTTACTGACTAGAACATATTAGGAAATTACACAAATCTTCAGTATAGATGTGATAAGAGGAATTCATCTGAAACATGGATCTCTGTACACAAGGGTGCAAATATTAAGTTGTGTCACTAAATTTTGTACATCTTATCCATTTGATCAAGTAGACATAAACGTATTGCAGTTTATTAATAGCTCATTGTAGTCATTCTCTTCATGTCAATACGTTTTTTAGATATTCGATGATAATTTCAATATACAGTCACGAACAGTAAAACGAGTAGTGAAGTTATTTTGGAATATTTTTGCTAGATTCTTACGGATCTCATATAAACACAAATTGGCATGGTGTCTCTTCTATTGCAGTTTCCTCAAGAGTCTTCTATACATGCCTCTTGCATTAATTGAGAGTGAGACTCATTTGAATACATTCAAATTTGCTAATATGACGCTTAGGAAAAAAGAAGTGTAAGAAAATTACTTGCACAACATTGTGTAAACAGCACGGACACCGATATACTTTTTATGTATTCTTGAGAGCTACTCTGTTTTATTATTTAAAATTGTTCTGTCTTCAACCTTTAAATTCTATGCTTACAAGGGTACGATAAATAATTTAAAAGTAAACTAAAATGAGATTTCGAAGAAGAGTGCTGTGCGTAATATGTGTATAGCTGAAATATTAAAAAACAGACAAGTAATTATCAAGTTACAACGCACTCTTGTATTTACTGAGTAAGCAGGATACCTTCTCCTCTTCGGTTCATATTAATCTTTGTTTTAAGCATAGTTTTAAAGAGTTTATAATAAATATATATTAGAACATGCAGACTATGTTGACTGGTAAAAAATTATAAAATTTAAATGTTGGTTTTATCGTTAAATTATCTATTTGGATTTAAAACATTGGTTTGAAAATTCTACTTGATAACATATTTGTTTAATTAATTTGTAGTATATAATAAATTTTGAAAGACGAATCGAGTACCGTTTATTCGCCTTTTCTCACAAGAACACAAAATATTAAATACCAAATTTTTTACGACAAGTTCATCTCACAGAGGAATAGCAGCATTCATGAAGGAAATATCAGCTTTATAAGTTAAATAAACATCTCCACTAATTGCACGTTATATAAACATTTACATATGGAAATAAAATCTTTTGTATTTATTTATTTAAAACGACGTATGATTTTCGATGACAGCCTGACTTACACTGTAACATATTAACCGATTACTTTTCACAGCTTATGACCGTACATACTTAAATTAATGTTAAATAATTATTTTGAAAAATGCACGTTTTATTAAATATTTGATGATAAATTTAAGATAGGCCACCTACTACTTGTACCAATACCATGCGTTATAGAATCTATAACGGGATCAAATAGAGTTCTTATTTTGCTATATAATCTAGCATCTCTATACATGCGCTCTAAATTTAAGAAGTAAAAAAATGTGTCTTTCAAACTGTTACATTCATGTTCCTCTTGTGGTGTCCAATGAACTGCATTTATATTACCTAATATATTCACTTTTTCTCTGTTTCTTTTGCTTACTAAGAATACTAAGGGCCGGTATTTCAATATCGGTATAAAGTATAGTATAACTATCTTCCGGATAAAATTATACTGAAGTATAATCTGACCGATAACCATTTTCGGTATTTCAAATAGTAGCAAGTATAAATATATCCTAAAGATAGTTATCCCCTAAAATAACGTATTTTACACATATGTTGGCAACACTTATTTGTTTCCAATACAAAGAAACGAGTAGAAAAGGATGTTAATATTAGAGGTGGGCAAAACGGTGCTTTTCATTGACCCGGCTCACTCGGTTCAGCTCCTCATAGTGAGCCGAGTCCCGGAACCGGCTCATTTGAACCGTGTGGATCCGTAATAGCATACCGTATGTAATACTCGGCGCCGTCGTCGGCGCAAACGAACCGGGATGATAATTTAGGCTGCGCGCACACCAATTATACAAAATATTTGACAAACAATTTATTTGAAGGTACAATTCACACAAATTTGACAAATTATCAGGTTGTTGTACACAAATTAAGCAAAATATACCTATGTAAAACTAAATTATACATTCATTTGGTATTTATAATTATTAAGGAGAATGCCATTCGAACAAAAAGTAATTAGAACTAGAGCATTTCATAATTTTCATAGCATTATTAAATGGCAATTATGATTATGATGCATGTGTAATAAAAATATTTGTAAGAATTTTGTAACTCACAGACAACTAATAAATTAAATAGTTTATTTTATTATCCAAAGGAATATTTTTGAGAACTATATAAATAACAAATAAGTACTGTTATGCGTCTTTGACCGATACAGAACAGGCCATTGTTAAACTACTAATATAGGTACTTCAAGTGTTCACATATACTTAAAAAAGTCTGTGTTTGATATGAAAAGGGTGAAATTTATAATTTTTGGGAGAATTGAAAATACAAATATTATTAATTATATTCAGTTTCCTCCTACTCTTTAAGAGATTCACGTCTCTGCCGTATATTCTTAAAATTCGCTTAATCGGATACAGTGCACCGCATTTTACCTACAATTTATTAATTTTCCTCAACGTACCACACAATTATAATAGTATTGGAAATACTGAGTATTGCTGTTTACGAGGTAATCAAAATAAATGTGTTTGAAATATGTTAAAAAATTGAATGCCTATTTTAATTTTACCAGGTAACATGCCATCGTATTCACGCAAGAAAAGTGAAATTTGGCATCATTTTACTGAGTTGGCTAATAAAGACAACGCAAAATGTTGTTACTGTTCACAGTTAATAACTGCTAAAGGCGGTTCAACAGGAAATTTAATAAGGCATATTAAGAAAAAACATGTGGGAATTTCTATAAACAGGGAAAGTACTGTAGCATCATCTCAAACTATAGATGAACCTGAGGAGTCTCTTCCTTCTACTTCATCAGTACTACCTATTCTTTATAATTCACTAAGTGCTCCCTTGGAGTGTGTCCTGGGTCCTGAGAGAGAGAGCTCATCTAGCAGGATACCTGCAGTGAAAGGGAAAGAAGACATCACCGATTTCTTTTTAAATATGAAACCAGTGTCTTTAAATAGATCAAAACAGTTTGATGAACAACTGGTAAGGATGATAGTTAAAGAATACCAGCCATTTACAATTGTTGAGGATGTAGAATTTAAAAAGTTTGTCAATTTATTGTGCCCTGGATATAAGCTTCCCAGCAGGAAAACTATTACTTCTAGTTTAATACCGCAATATTACAATAGGACTAAAAAAACAGTAGAGGAAAAACTTAAAGAAGCGTTTGCCGTATGTATATCTACTGATGCGTGGACGTCAATTAACAATGACAGCTTTGTAGCTTTGACAGCTCATTGACTGGGTAAAAAACACGGAAATTAGTTCAAAATTGTTATGCTGTGTTTAGTTCACTGAACGACATACTGCTGAAAATATGGCTAAAATGTTTCAAAAAACATTCAAAGAATGGCATATCGAGAATAAAATTACAGTCATTGTGTCAGATAATGCAGCTAATATTGTGGCTGCAGTTCGGGCGGGTAGTTGGCGGCATTTGGGGTGCTTTGCACATACGATAAATTTAATTGTACAAAAGGGGGTAATGGAAATTGAAAACACCATTTCAAAAATCAGAAAAATTGTCGCATTTTTTAAGCGAAGTGCTCAGTCTGCGGCTAAATTGAAGCAACTCCAGGAACAAATGGATATATATATACCCATCCTAAAGGTAAAGCAAGACGTTTGTCAGGGTGTTTGTTCAGTTTTAAGATTTTTTCTAACATAAGATAGTATTCGGAAAATAAAAGCGTTGTACAAAAAATGGCATGTATAGATATTGTAATAACCGAGATATACACATCGACCCGCCTATTGAGAACCACAGTATTTTTACCTACCTTATAATAAATGTTCGAAGTTTCCCCCGCCAACTTGAACACACAATGGACAACATATCCACTAATTCATTATTTTGATATACCCGCGACATTTTACAGTTAAAATTAAAATTTTAGCGAATAATATTTCGATGTGTATTTGGACAAGTGTTTTTACGTGTAAATTACCTATACAATATTAAACGAGGCTTTTGTTCATTCATTAATGAATAATCGAATGATAAATACGTAAACAGATGTGAATACCTATTTATCAATAGCGTCTTTTAAAAACCAGATGTTTACATTTGTTTTATAATATGTATGCAATATGTACACGTAAATGTACAATGCTTTTATTTTGAGAATACTATCTTATTTAAAAAAAAAACTGAAAACTGAACAAAGACCCGTACAGAGTGCTGTAAGGTCATTCACCGTACAACATTTTTTTCGTTCTTAAAATAAATACGTAAATAGAAGAACATCGAACGAAAGCCTTAGTACGTTTAATATTGTGTAGGCAATTGACACGTAAAAACACTTGCCGAAATACATACAATTAAATTTTAATTTTAATTTTAAAATGGCGCAGGTTTATGAAAATAATGAAGTAGTGGATATGTTGCTTACTTATGGCGAAGTTCGTCAAAATGCAGCAGCTGCTTCTCGCCTTTATGCAGAACGATTTCCAAATAGAGTGCATCCTATTCCAACATTTGTTCGAACCGTTCAGCGATTGCGAGATACCCGCGAACTGAAACAAAAGCGCGGTGGTGAAGGTGGTGGACGAAGTGCGCGTATTCTTCATACAGAAGAAGAGGTATTGGCATTAGTAGATGAGGATCCTTCGCTAAGTACTCGTGCTATTGCAAGGCAGGTGGGTGCGTCTCCTTTTACCTTTTGGCGGACATTGCGGGAAGCGCAGTTATATCCTTACCACATACAAAGGGTCCAGGCACTACTTCCAGAAGATTTCGATGCACGTTTAGTCTTTTGCCAGTGGCTCCTGCATCAACATGGTATGAACGAAAATTTTGTATCAAATATCCTTGCAACTGACGAATCGCTGTTTACTCGGAACGGAATGCAAAATTCTAAAAATACCCACATTTGGAAATTTGAAAATCCTCACGCTGTCCGTCGGACCAACTTCCAACACAGATTTTCGGTAAATCTGTGGGGGGGGGGCATCGTCAACGGCATATTAATTGGCCCATTCATATTACCGCCGAGAATGCATGCGGTGAATTATTTATTATTTTTGCAAAATAATTTGCCAGATTTACTTAAAGATGTGCCTTCAAATATTATTCAAAGAATGTGGTTTCTCCATAACGGTGCACCCGCGCATTTCAGTCATCATGTATGTGAACATTTAGACAATGAGTTTCCCCATCGATGGATAGGTAGAGGTAGTACTGTTCCCTGGCCTCCTCGGTCCCCCGATTTAAATCCCATGGATTTTTATTTCTGGGGACACATGAAACAATTAGTTTACGCAAATGAAATAAATAGTGTGGAGGAACTCACTCTCCGTATACAAGAAGCTGGTGACCGTATTAGACACGAGAATATGCGTGCGTTGTACGATTCGTGGGTACGGCGAGCTCGATTGTGTGTTCAAGTTGGCGGGGGAAACTTCGAACATTTATTATAAGGTAGGTAAAAATACTGTGGTTAACAATAGGCGGGTCGATGTGTATATCTCGGTTATTACCGGTTATTACACTATCTATACATGCCATTTTTTGTACAACGCTTTTATTTTCCGAATACTATCTTATGTTAGAAAAAATCTTAAAACTGAACAAACACCCTGTATAATGTTGTCGCGAATTCTAAAAATTAAAGACGCCGTGGTATCTACATTGGCTATTATTTCGAATGAAGAAATAAATACACTGACTCCAAATGATTGGAATATTGCAACTGTGGCATCCGAAATTTTAAGTCTTTTCAATGACCTAACAATGGAAATAAGCGCTGAAAAAAATGTAACATTATCAAAAGAAATTTTGTTTGTGCAATCAATGAAACGTCATGTTTTAACATTTTGTAATAATCAGACATTACCTGCAGAAATTCGGAATATGGCCCACACTCTTCATCGAGAAATTACAGAAAGATTTAGAAATATTGAACATAATGAATTAATCACGGAGGCTGCAATTTTGGACCCCCAATTTAAAAAATTTGGTTTTTCAAATAATTCAAAATATGAAGCGGCATGTGCAATATTAAAAAATAAAGTTTGTTCTACAAATATTTCTAATATAAGAAGTGAAACTGATGAAAATTTCACAAATTATGTTCCTTCATCTTCATTATCATGTACCACTTCTCTGTTGTGGAAGGAATTTGATAAGCAAGTTGAAAAACAACCGGCAATTTCAAATTCGACATCGATAGCGGCTGGAATAATTGAATTTGATAAATACCTAAATGAACCGATAATCAATAGACATCAAGATCCACTAACATGGTGGCATCAAAGAAAAGATGTCTATCCCAGAATTTTCGAAATAGTAAAAAAACGTTTATGTGTCTTGGCTACATCTGTTCCTTGCGAGCGCATTTTTAGTAAATCTGGGAACATTATTACTGACAGGAGAAGCCGATTAACAACCGCGAATACATTACAAATCATTTTTTTAAATTATAATTTGTAAATTATCAATGTAGAATTTAGATTTATACGTAAGCTGTTTAGTTATTTTTACATTTTGATATTCAGTTCAGTATATACATTTTATATATTTATACAGTATGCTGTTATGTTGTACAAAAATAAATATTTTAGTGCGTACCCTACCTGTTACATAATATCAATTTTTATTTTTCAATCCAACCTGCGACCGTTTTCCAAGTATAATTTCCAAATTATTCAGTCGACCCAAGTGAGCCGAGATCCGGTTCATTGAAATTTAGTGAACCGGCTCCCTCGGTTCCCTGCTGGGATTCGGTTCACTGAACCGGTTCGGATCCGAACTGCCCACCTCTAGTTATTATACATTACGTGCAAAAGACAAGAACGGAAAAAGTGTGCGTATCCTTGTATCACTCACTGTAACCACAGTATATAGCTATGTAATAGAAACAGTAGTTTCTCTCGAGGGAAATAATTGTCCTCCTACCGACGACCTTGAACCGACGCGTGCGTGAAAATTTCTGAATGCGCAGTAGTCAGCCATCAGCTGTTGAATTGGCGGGATTATTTATGCGACTGCTGGGCATGCGTTTTGTGAATGGCCGTTAATATAAGTTATGCTGTACACCAATTATACAAAATGTTTGACAAACAATTTATTATGAACACTAAATTTACAAATTAATGGCAAGTTGTACACAGATTAAACAAGGCATTTGTAAAACTAAATTATACATTCTTTTGGCATTTATAATTAACGTCAAATAAATTTATTAACACATTATTAATTTAGAATTTGTGTTTAAAATGTGTGTCAAAAATTTTTGTTTGATTATTGTGCATTTCCTTGAAACATTTCCATATAATTTAATGGATGCTGACGTACTTCCAACATTTTTGACAAACAAATTGTTTTTTATAATTAGTGTGCAGGCAGCATAACGTTTTATCAATAATTGTAGTGTTTCGTTTCGCGAATACTTGGAACAAAAATGCCCCATTATTGTTGTGCACCTCGGTGCAAGAATAGTTCGAACAATTCTAAATTACGCTTTTTCAGGTTTCCGAAAGAACCAATGGGGTAAGATCCCCAGGCGCATTAAAATGTCCTCAACTGTTGCATATTGTGTATTGTAGTTGTGAATAATTACTCAAACTTCATGACAAATTCACCACCACCAACGCAAAATTTAATTTTCGAAGATTGATTACAGACAATGGGAAAATATAACTGAACAAAATGCCTTCACTTATTTTATAGGTTATTTGGGACACAAATGTTTTGAAAAGCATAGTTTTCCAACAATTATACGTTTAAAACACAAGAAATGAATGAATTCAAATTTTACACTTATTTTAAGGCATGTCCTAACTTTGTGAAACAGCTTTACTAATTTGGCAACGCCCGATCATAATTTCAGTATACCTATATATAAATACCGCATTAGGAAAAAGCCTTCTGTGAATTTTTTTCTTCATTTTCCTTCGAACCAAATGTTAGCTTTAAATTAAAACAGAAGTTGGAGGAGATATCATGTAAACATCCCTGCGAAAATTTTCCTACTGAATTTTTGATAAAGCTATTTATTCGTGTAAGAATTTTTTATACTTTGAAATTTTGCAATAGAAATTTCAAAGTTAGTGGCAATTCAAATAAAATAACAATTTTACAACACCATTGATGAATTGTGTCAAGAAATTTAAGTAATCTTTAGGTTAGAGGAGCCTTTTTTGTGTTGTACGTATAATGTATTACATTTTAAATGCGTGTGTAATATGTACTTAATAAAAAGCAGTGTTTTATCATCGTTTTTTGTATTATTGATATAGCTTTTTCATAATTTTAAAAATAGATTAACATAATTATCTCATAAACGATTTGGTTCTGCGTCACTGGCTTATTCTTGAATAGAAAAATTTACTACGCCTCTGGTTGCGCGTGCGTGAATGCGCAGTACTATTTTGGGACACAAACATCAAAGGTGCCGACAACGAGAGAAACTACTGTGTCTATACAGCTCTATACTGTGCTGTAACTATTATACACAGATAACCTATTTCTTTGTGTTTCGAGGTTATTTTAGAATACGCCGAAAAGAAAACGAGCAATACATTTTACAAAACAGGTCTTACGTACAATGTATTATTTATTACCTATAAATGCGATGTAATAGAGAATTTTCAATCTTTGGTATTAACACACAAATTCTGTATCACTATTTTTCGAAATTATTTGGTCGAAATCTGATATTGTTTTCTAGATTGTTACATATATTTCCAAGTTATTTTGTTCATCCAATTATTCATTTAAGTTTTGAAAATCTTGATACATTGTGAAAAGTATAAACACAACATTTAACATATAAATTACCCATATCATCGCCTAAGTGTTACACAACAGGGAGTGAACTACTGGGGCCCCAAATTGTATAACTGTCTTCCGGAAAGTATAAAAACCATGAACAATAACCTGTTTAAGAAAACTGTAAAAGCAATGCTGATTGACTCTTACACACTTTTATATACACCTTATTTTACTTATCTGTATGTTTGTGCAATATGTAAGTTGAATGTATTTATATGTTTCGTATTATTTACTTGGAAATTCTTTGAAAGAATCTTTAATTGTTATTTACTGACATGTCATGTAAGTTTTGATGACGAATAAAATCACTATCACTAAATTGAACCACTTTGTGATAACTTTCGAATATGCGAGTCTGTTCGTCTGTCTTCGATCATCATCGTCACTTATCTTCCTGATAAAACTCATAATACGGCCGTTGACTACCGGATAACTTTATCTAAGACTTTTCTCGAAGATAATCGTTATTTGAACTTCGAAAGACAGAAATATCGAAATATCTTCGGTATATCGCTTATACTTAACTTATACTGAGATCGAAATACCGACCCTAAAAGATGTAGTTTATACTTTTCATTGCTTTCTTCTGCTTGCATGCGGCTTTAGAGAGTTTCAGTTGCAGATTATCTAAGCTTTGTCTGTCTCTTTTCATGAATGCTGGATCATCTACATATTGTACCATATGCTTCATTGTTGTAATTGATTGTACCGCACCCACTACTACTGATGAGAACTAGACTTTGAAATGTCCATCTCACACTTGCCTTCCGCTAGTAGTATTTATCTGCTAAAAATCACCAAAAATAATGTGTAGGTTTCATATTTTTTTTATAAAGCTTGCTTCATAATATGAATTGCATCTATTTAGATTTATCCCTACTCAAAGCATTTTGATATTTTATATCATTTATAATTCTTATTCCCAATAGTTCTTTCTCAGAAATATATAATAGTGTTAAGGCAAATTGATCCATTTATGCTATTACCTTATTCGATGTAATTTTTTCATTTAAAAAAATAAAGTTCATTCCAAGCGTATTGATATTTGCCTATCTTGTTTTCTGTATGTTTTGTAGTACTTTTTCGTATTAGTGATGTTATTAATTTGATATCTTGCATTTCGTTGTTATTCCAAGCTAGTTGTAGCTATGTGTTCGATCCCGCTTCTTGAAAATTGTAATATCAATTCCGTTCTATAGACTTCTAGCATTTCATTCTTCTTCCATATTTATGGGATCATGTATAAACTCTTTGTTGCTCCTCTTCTTCTCCAGTTGTTAGTAGTTCAATGATTATTATATTGACACATTACGTTTCTATATTATTTTAGATTTATAATGAAATTAGCTTGTCAGTCTTCGCTTTGGATGAATTACCAAAGTTCAACGTGTGAATATTCTGAATGTAACCTTCGACTGTCTTGTAAGTCATATAATCTTTTGTTTGTTTCTTTTTACTCTTTCTTTTCTTATTCACTTGCATCTCATTTGTTTAAACTTAAAAATAGGCAAATGCTTGCTATTGAGTAAGCGTAATTTTAAAATAAATGAAATACTGTAAACAAAACCTAATTAAATTTATTTCCAAAAAGTGTTCTTTAAAAGATTCAATAAGAAAGCGGCATACGTCCTGTATGGCTTTCGTAGTTTCCTCGAGCGAGACATTTTCGACAATACGACAGTTTTATTATACAATATGTGCACAAGTTTTATGGTAGTTCTAAATGAAGCATCTCCGGAAAAACAAGTAAAAATGTTCGAAGTGAATACCCTGAGTTTGAAACACAAAAATATTTGTGTCGAAATGTTGTAAGAAAATATATATATTTCGTCAATGGTTAATTTATAAATTGTTTTCTATTCTGCGGATCTTCAAACTATAAATTCATTTTCAAAATCCAACCTTATTTAATTATGCCAGAAAATGTACACCACACCTACTTTTTTGACTATAACGAATATTATCAAACTATAAGTCCTATGCTTCCACGGTTGACGTTGACACATTTTTGATTTCTGGGTTGATACCGCGTCGTCATTTCTACTTCTACTGCTGACGTTTCGCCACTATTCTAAGGGACATCTTCAGGGCTATTACTACTGCGATAACCTGAAATAGACTGGCGTGTGTTGACATGAGGGTTGTTTATATTGTGTTTAGTGTTGCAGTTCAGTGGAGAGTGTTTGTTAGGTCGAGTTGAGTTTGTATGACAGATTTCCAAGTGCGATGGGGATAGGAACGTTCGTCTCGGTTCAAGTTTTTAGGATGTTTCTGGATTTTGATGGATTCACGAATTTTGCGACTGCGAATAATGAAAATCATTGGAGGGGATTTTTGTGGAAATTAACCAGATCTGGTAGCCTATTTCCAATTTGTGCTCAGCCAAATTAGAAATAGACTGCGTGCCACAACCTGGTGCAGAGCTCATACGGAGATGGTGCACGAAGATGGAACCCGGTGTACACCGGAGGATTAAAGAGGTTCTTTCTCGTTGACAGACGAAAGGAAGTCGGATAGTTTAGAATAGGGTTTATGAAATAGTTTTGATGTTTTGTTTGAAGATGTGATCGGTTACATAGCGTATATAAAGTACATACGCGTTTGTAGGGGTGGACATGTGTTGTGGGTTTAGCAGTGGGATTTAAGTGTCGATAAGTGATTCTGTCTTTTTTTTAAATAATTGTGTTCGAAAGAAACCGTTAGCCTCGACTTTCATAGTGATCTGGATGTTGATGTGTTGCATATTGAGAAATGAAAGCAAATTGTAAAGGGAACCTCGTCCATATGCGACACTTAGATTTAAGGTTATTGGTTGATAAGGATTGCTGTTCGAACCCTTCCATAAAATTGTCTGCGATTACAAGGAATAGATTTGAACCCATGACAGTACCTACGGTTTGTTCGAAGTGGGACATTCGGTTTGTGGATTTTGGGTTTGAACAAAATATAGGAACTGCCATGGGTTCACCTTTATCCCCTCTAGTCTTCATCAAGCCATTCATTCACTTTTTTGTTTTTTCCCTTGTTTACAGTGTCTCCAATACTTCTATGGATGTTACTCATATACTATCTACATTTTCATCCTTCTTGGAACGATCTTACATCTTAGATCATTTTTTATCAATTTTTGCTCTTAAAATGTGGTCTTCTGCGATTTCCTCTGTCTCTGTCAGGAATTAATCATCTCACTTTTATGAACAGTCGTTCTTTTCCGGCTACTAACCTCCAATGTTCGTCTTTTCCCTTCTTTGTGCTTAAGTCTCCCAGAAGAATGATAGTGTCATGTTTTGAGATTTCTTTTCATACTTTTTCTATTGTATTATTAGACCTGCCCTGTTCTTGTTCAGCTCTACCTCTGTGAGCGCATACGCATTTATAAGTGTTATGTAGCATAATTGCACTTCCACGGGCGACAGCTGGCAATAAAATGATTTTTAAAAGAAGTGAATTTCACCCTGTAG
Source organism: Amphimallon solstitiale (assembly GCA_963170755.1). Classification (NCBI taxonomy): domain Eukaryota; kingdom Metazoa; phylum Arthropoda; class Insecta; order Coleoptera; family Scarabaeidae; genus Amphimallon; species Amphimallon solstitiale. Next base: position 61,408,134 of record OY720676.1, on the reverse strand, counting down.
CTGTAGCAAATAATTATTGTAACAATGAAACTATATAAAAAAAAACTGGTAATTTGTAAGAATATAATTATAATACGCTTTGGAGAATATTGCATTTTATTACTAGAGTCCGATCCAAACCTGATGGGACTTGAGATGCGCGAGGCGTGGTTTAAACTCTGTACTATCCGTGCTAAAAATATCGACACCAAAACGATCGTGTATATTTCCCGCTACTTTTGAATACAAGCACCATGGAATAAAATCTGCAATCTACAAGTTTTATTATTATTCTATCCATGTCAAAAGCAAATGAAAAAGTAAACCTCAACACTAGATAAATAAATTTAAAATAAAAATAAAGATTAAATTAAATTAAAAAACAAGACTTTTATAAAATTTTAATAATCGTTTTCATCTGACGAATAGTCAAATACAGAATTAGTATCATTGTCGCAATGTACATTATTACTATTACTATTGTTTTATTATTAATAACCACATGGCAAAAGCAAATGGAAAAGTAAACCTCAACATTAGATAAATAATTTTAAAGTAAAAATGAAGATTAAATTAAATTAAGAAACTAGACTTTTATAAAATTTTAATGATCGTTTTCATCTGACTAATAGTCAAATACAGAATCAGTCTCATTGTCACAATGTACATTAATAATAAATTCTTTGTGGAAATCATCCATAGTATGTTCTTTAACAATATAATCTTTAATTTTCTTAACATGGACACAAATATTACTCCACTCTTTTGTGTTTTATTATTAATAAAAAAAACTGATTTTATAAAAGATTTTAAAATGTATATAAATGATGTAAATGTATCGGAGCACAGTACGAAGCAAAGACTAAACGACAAATGATCAAATAGTAGACTAATGTTTTCACGTCCGACTGTGTACAGCGCTCCCTATAGATATCTCTCTCATGTTATACTGCTTGCTCTCTCTAATACCGAAAATCGTTTTCCACGCAGGTACCATCAGGTTTGGATCGTATATACTTGTAGTAAGTAGCTATAAGTTCATATTTAGTTTATGATCCCTATAATCTCTATTATTAACCCTACAAAATTAAGCTGTTACTTATCGAGAAAATAACTGCTGAAGAAGTTCTTAATCTACGTCTTTCGCGTGCGAGTATGTTTCTGCAATCTATTTTACGTTTTGCATAAAAAAATTGCCTCAAATATGCGAGTGTAAAACATTGTGTGGCCTGTCGTCGGGAACTATTTCGCACATCCCACATATCTGTAGGATTGGGGTCAGCAGGGCACGGTAGTAGTTGCGATAATACAGTATATTATTTAGTAAAATGCACTACCCCTACAACTGCATGGTGCTGGATAGCGATATACGAGTATCTTGTAGAACCGACTAGGTTACTCAAATATTATTTTTCAATAATTATTGTAAACGCAAATAATACAAATAAAATTTACATTTGTAGGTTCATTATATAATAAAATTAATCGTTTAATGACTCAAGACTTCTTAAAATAATACCGACCATGCAAAATAAACGCGGAAATAATAAGTTAATTTCTGTAACAGTATTTTCATTAAAAGCAGCTTCATTTAGATAAATGCCTTCATCAAACATCAAAAATAAGTACTATAAATGTGAGCCTGTCGAGCTTCTGCAACTTTTAATTAACTGAACCATGTTGTTGAATATTCATTTGTTTATATTGTCGTAAATACGGCGTAAGGAGGACTTTTGCGTAAACACTAATTGTACCTTGTCTGATATTAAGAAGACGTGCAATGCTTTTAAGAATTTCAAATATATTTTTCTAAATATTAAAGAGAAATCTTTTCTAAAAACATTCAACTACAAAATAATTCGGAAACTTTTCTAATTTTATGAAAATAATAGATTTCGTAGTTGGTATGTTATAATTTATTTACAATTACCTACCTAAATTTAATTTAAAAAAATAGAACCGATATGCTACTAAATAATTCCGCACTGTCAATTTTTTTAAATTTTTTTTAGTGATATTTATAACACACACAACTTATATTAATTTACATAATGATTTTAGAAGACATAATAATAATATGTGTCTTCTTTTTCTTTTCTATGTATAAAATTGGATGTTTGTGTGTTCCCATAGACTCGGAAACCGCTGAACCGATTTTGATGAAATTTTCAATCAAAAATAAAAACATCTTCCATCATTTAATCTTATTAATATCGGATCACCTGTGATTATTCCATGGTTTGATTAGTACTAACCCATGAAGTTGTATTAGTGATCTTATTTGCATTGGATCATCTGTGATTATTCAGTGGTTTGATTAAAAGTGTATGTATGTCTGTAGGTGGACGTGCTCCCTATAAGCTCCGAAACCGCTGAACCGATTTTGATGAATTTTTCAGGAAAACTCTTGCACAGTCTGAAGAGTGTTCCTGTGAAGTTTAGTGCCGATAAAAATTGTTTTTTTTTGGGCGTAGCAACGCGCGCCGGGTATCGCTAGTGACATATAAACCTAAGAGAATGTGCAAAAATATAACATTCCTGATAAACCTGAAAGACATAAAAAGCAAATGTTAAGTTATATATATATCAGGCATTATTCAACGAAGGAAAAGCTATAATCGTTTAAATTCAGATTGTAAGAATTGTTTTAAAATTAAATTGTAAAAAGCAAAAAATAAATATGTAAAAATAATATTTATAAATTATATATGATTACGTCAGAAGTAGATAGGCAGGTGTAAACTCACTAGAAATAATGGTTCATGAAAATAAGAACTATTAAAGAAGCAGAAGAAGAAGAAGACTTCTACATCATAATAAGAAATATTTAAAGATGTATAAAAAAAAGTGGAGAAATGTTCATTGCAAATTAACATTAAAAAACACATACTGTGTGTCCAAAAAGTCTGGAAACACCCAAATAAAATCGAAACGGATAATTTTTGAGAAATATGCAAAAACAGGTCAATTAGTATTTTCAAAAAACTACTGGCTGATGGTATCTGTTTGGAATTTTTGATGACCTTGAAGAAGTTATGATGTCATCAAAAAAAAATTTAAATGGCAACGTCGCATTTTTAATTTTATTTTTGATAGATCTTTTAATTGTCTAAATGACTGTAAAAAAAAATTTCATTTTACTTAAGAAAATGACCGAGAAAAATTTAATTACTTCTTCGAAAATGGAAAAGTTTGTCTTTAAAAAAAAAACATAGTTGGCTTAAAAGTCGATTATATTTCAAACACATTTTGTTTTATTTGTGACATTCTGTCAAATACGAATTGTGCGTAAGTTAAAAAAATCTGTTTAAAAATGGTTTTAAGTGAGAGGGAACGTATTCAAATATTGATGATGATTGGTTTTGAGGATAGGGCTCGTTCAGTTAGAGAAGTTTGCGACTTATTTAATACAGAACATCCGGAGCGTGCCCCAATTAGTATTTCTGCAGTGAGTAAGATTCACAAAAAATTTCAAGAAGAAGGCCATGTTCGAGATCGCCCTAGAAGTGGTCGTCCAAAGATCGCAGAAAATACGCAACTCGACGTATTATTGTCAGTAGAGGAAACTCCAAATTCTAGTACACGGCAGCTTGCTCGGGAGTTTAACGTGTCGAAGAGTACAATTGGTAATATTTTCCGGAAAACTAAGTATCATCCCTACAAAATCTGTTTGGTTCATGAGCTGTCTGAAGACGACTTCGACAGGTGTACAGTTTTGCGAACAACTGATGCCTATATGTGATTATGATCCGTTTTTTTATCAGAAATATCTTATTCTCAGATGTAGCTACGTTCACATTACATGGGACTGTTAATAGACAAAACTGCAGGTACTGAGCACGCCAAAATCCACGCTGGATGAGAGAGGTACGAACTCAGTATCCTCAGAAATTAAATGTATGGGCTGGTTTAATTGGTAACAGAATTATAGGGCCTTTTTTCTTCAACGGTAACCTGACGGCGGAAATGTATTTGGATTTTTTACAACATTATGTAATTCCGTCATTAGCAGAAATATTTCCGAACCATGAAGATCCTAATTTGCCCAGCCAAAGAATTTGGTTTCAACAAGATGGGGCTCCACCCCACTATGCGGGAAATGTTCGGCATTATCTCGAGAATACCTTCCCAAACAGATGGATTGGCAGGAGGGGGGCTATCGAGTGGCCGGCTAGGTCGCCAGATCTAACGCCTATTGATTAGTTTTTGTGGGGTTACCTAAAAAATATGGTATATGCAACTAAACCTGAAAATTTGGAAGACTTGCGTCAACGGATTGAGATTGAAGTACGAAGGATCACTCCTGAAATGATAGAAAACGTTAAAAATGAATTTTATTATCATTTAGGGTATTGCCAAGATGCTCAAGGAACATTTTGAACATTTATTGTAAGAGTTTTTGCTGATTTCTACGATTAAAATTTTCTTTGTTTTCTATGATTTTTTTTCAAAATTCTTCTTAAGTAGAATGAAACATTTTTTGACTTTCGTTTAGACAATTAAAAGATCTATCAAAAATAAAATTAAAAATGCGACGTTGCCATTTAAATTTTTTTTGATGACATCATAACTTTTTCAAGGTCATCAAAAATTCCAAACAGATACCATCAGCCAGTAGTTTTTTGAAAATACTAATTGACCTGTTTTTGCATTTTTCTCAAAAATCATCCGTTTCGATTTTATTTGGGTGTTTCCAGACTTTTTGGACACACAGTATAATTATGATAAACCGACGTGAGGTCAGTAGCAAAAACAACGCTATGGGAAACAAAGCAGCAAAAAGAGGAATTTTAAGTAAGGGACGCCATTCATTATGCATTCAGCAAGCCATTCACACATTTAAGTTAATTCAAGATACATTGATTATTCATTATTAATTATGGAATCAGCATTTAATTATTATTTCATTCAGATGCATGCATATAATCTTTAAACAATCCATATTATGACCGGATTTAATTAAACGAAGGACGCTAGTAAATTATAAATTAAGTATTGGTTTACGAACACTTTGACTTACTAAAGCATTTGTTAAGAAGTACCATATAACACTACATAAATATGAACTTTATAGTTTCTGTGTAAATAACACAGGTCGACATGATTGCAGGAACTATAAAGTTCAGATTTATATACATAGTGTTATATGGTACTACTTTTTAAAGAAAAAGACTTTTGATCATTCTATATAAACAATTTGAACACTTGACTGCACTGTAAATGAGACAGAAACAAGCTAAACCACTAGTACACGTACACAATAGTCGTATTAACCGAAAGTTTCTCTCTATCGGTATCAAAGTACAGCTCACAGACTGAGACCTGGCCGATGAGATCCCCCTCCACAAGGTGCGCAGTGGATTCTTATAATATTAGGATAAGCACGAGCAGTCTGGAAAAGTTGTCAAGCGTTACACATATATGTATCTCTTTTCAGTATATTACAATTTCTTATCTGCATTTACTCGTTCGTCCGACTAATGTATGCGATGATGAACAAATGTAATCATTTCTTTTTTCCGAATACTTTCTCTGTGACGTACTGTGTTATAAATCTGCGCGACTTATAGGTCAAGGCTCCTCCCATCGGCCAGTACTCAGTCTGTGTACTGTAACCATCATTTTGCCTTTAGTTTGTTCCGATAAGCATGACAAAGAAAACGTTTAATAATACGACAATATTTCGAACCAATTAAAACTTAAATCAAACAAAATTTAATATGCATATATCTACAATAGTTTGAGACAATTAATTTCTTAATATGTGTTTTATTAAATAAAATGGATATGGGATGTGCTAGGCCATTTCTGTGTTATTTTAGTAACTACCTTAGAAAAACGCAAAAAGAACAATCTCATCAAAAATCATGTCGACATGTGTTATTTATACAAAAGTTCTGATTTATATAGTGTTATATGATACTTCTTTTTAAATAAAAGGACTTTGATCTGACAGAAAGAAAGAAAAAAATTTTGAAACGTGCTCTAGTTAATATGGAATTATCATCAATCAATATTAAAACAATTGATTAACTTTCAATTCAGCGTGTGTAATCAAAATTGAAAAACAAAACATTAATAATATCTAATGCTCAATATCTGTTATTATTATTCACCAATATACTAAATTTTGAATAACAAGGCTCTTTATTTTCTACCGGTTCACTTCTACACTACTAAATAAAAATATTTAGAGTTTATTCAAATTATAAATTGTTGATTTAATTTTGAATATAAGTAATGAAAATGTCAGAAATTTAAATAACACTGAATAATGGTAAACGTGGGTGGTATGCAAAACGTAATATATGTTATAATTAATAATTTATATCGATTATTCACACTATGACAAGCGAAAGTCTTTAAAGTCAATCAACGTTCATGCAATTTTCGCTCTAAACTCGGTATATTCAGTTTCTATACACTCTACATTAATTGCTAAACTGTTTAGTAAACGGTCCAGAACTGCATGACAAAAACTTATTCACAGCAACCGCGCACGCTGTTCTATTGAAATTCTGCAACTATTGGTATGAACTCAGTAAATGCCGGTTAATTTACGTGAAAGGCGTTCTTGTGAAAACAGCATGCATATATGTATATTGAATATAAGCAAATATATTAAATATTAAATTTCGTATCTTACTGGACATTCAGAATTAACTTATCCCTGGTTAAACCATGTTTTAACATATCTCTTATACGAGAGCTCTTCTTTCTCCGCTGTGCCTGATAAAGTAAAACAAAATTTATTTACAAAAAACATTTATTTATAATTTTTCAAAGTATTCTCCACATTCAATGCACTTTTGCATTTGTAAAAACCAATCTTGAAAACATGTTCTTCCATTTTCTGATCAAAAAAATATACGAAATCTAAATTACTATGCTTCCCTTTAATAATTGTTCGTTCTTTGTACAAAAGAAACGTCACTTGTTAAAAGCAATCAAATAAGGAAATTTAACTTAAATGTATAGATACTAATTGAACAACAAAGTATGAGATCCCACTAAAAACATACCTGTCGTAGGAATGTGTATTATCTTCAAAGATAACTGAAATATAGAAAAATAGAAACTATGCAAATTTATTTGCCAACATATTGTCCTCATAAGCACAGAAAATGCTGTGTTAATTAATGAACCTCCAGATCCCACTTGGCAAGTTCTCACTAAAGATATGAACTTTATTGAAACCTTTAAAAACTTGCAAATTTGATCTAGAGGTTTATTAATTTACACAGAATTTTCTGTGCTTGTCCTGATAAACACAGAAAATGCAAGTAACGTGTAGGCAAGTAACTTGTCATAGTTTCTTTATCTTAGTTATATTTCTAAGATAATTAAACACACACGCTACCATTTCTTATAGGCAACAAGAAATATGCCTAATATGCTTCGTTAAGCTTGCACATGATTCAACCATTACCATCTTTTTTTTTCTCTTTCAATGGGACAGCGAGCAGCGAAAGAGTTCCATTACATTGTTCAACATAGGTCATTTGGCTTAAACTACGGACGTAGGAAATAGAACATACTTCATAATTTATCAGTGGAGAGATGTAAAGGTAGTGAAAAAGAAAGAAAACGGATTTCAATATTTTTAAATGAGCTTTCTAATTTAAGCTACTTTTGGTAAGACTTCAAATTAATTCGTTTTGAAAAAATGCAGCATTTGGAGAGACGTGGAATGTGTTACCTGAAATACTTTAACGAATTAACAAAGAGAGTTCTAGGATTTAGAAAGAAATAATTTAATGAACATAATAAAAGTTCTCCTCCAAAGGGGAAATATTTCATTAGAATATATTTGCCAAAAACATAATCCAAGGAAGTAAAGTAACAAAGTGTGGACAAATTATTGTTTAATATACGTAGAAGAAAATATAAGAGGAAGACTTTCTATTCTAGCTAAACCCAACGGTGGCTTATATTTATAATAAATAGTTGTTTCATTTATATGTTTTATTAAAACTGACGAGGAATAAAAGAAAGTGTACATATTTAGTACAAAAGAAATTAAATTTTATTTAAATTGTAGATTTCAATAAAAATCAGTCGAAAATAAGTAATAAATTAAGTCTAAATTTATTAATTGATATAAATAGTTGCTTTTTCAACAGGATAATGTCAAAAATTTTATTATTTTCCTTAGTTTTTTATTTCTAACGAAAAATTGTATCATTTAGACCGAAAACTTTGATATATTTTTCAAGTAAATGCCAGTAATTTACATAAAACCTTTTTTACTTAACATAACTACGCCAATGTAGCTCCACGTCCTTTGAAAGCCTCAAAGCTCGTAACTCCCAGAAACATAAATCTCAGTAAGGTTTTGTTTTTGCTCTCACTTATTCCTGTTGCTTTTTCATTTCAATTTAGTTTGTTAAAGCAATAAAACCAACTATATATATGCGTTCAGTTAAAATTATTATCGAAAATTTATTTATCAACAGTAATCATCAGGTGTATTTAAGTTTATGTGGTGACTGCTTGTTAATACAAATATTATCAATAAACTGTAAATAATAATAATGTCGCTACAAATTCGTTCTGGCGTAGAAAAACGGAACGTGTTGTTCAGTTTTTAAAAAGTAGTATCAACAATTGTAAAAAAGGAATTGGATAAAAATCATAAGGTAATAATAGAAAGATAAATTCGATATACTCACTAAGATACGAAGTATGAATTATTTAATATTAGAATCCTCCAAGATTTACAGATCTTAAAGTATTCTAATATTAAATAATTCATCTATAGAAATATGAATGTAGCGAATATGCAAGTCGATTAAAATAGTCAGTAAAAAGGTACTCATGATAAAATGAAACAATAAACAGATATTGTTTTCTTTGCAAATACTATAAAATCATCTAAAATAAAATTGAGTTAAGCAAACTCAGAGTAATCGATACCGATAATAATATTGCGGCAAAAGAGAAAAATGAACAAAGTCCCTCAGAATGGAAAAGGGCCAGTTAGGAAATCCAGTAATCTGTGGGAGTGGCGCTGCAACTTCTACAATCAAAGGAGCGACGAGATATCATCATTTTCATATTTACAACTTAAAACCGAATTTATAGATCGACAAATTTGAAGATCTTCAATCCAAAAATATTGAAGATGCCATTTGTTCACCCATGCAGAGTAGACATCTAGATCGATATTCGTCATTCAAAGGCCTTAGTTAGCATACAAATTCAACAAGGCTCAAACCGACACCAACAAGAATCGGCTTGCATCAAAATATTTGTTATTTTAGTAATAAGAACCAGCCAATTCGATATACTAATTCAATCAGGAGAGTTGATCTAGCAATGTTAACCTAGCATTGGCAATCGGAGCTTCAATTAATACAAGTCTCAATTATAAATCTTCATTTAAAACACATGATCATAGGTGGAGATTTTAACGTACATTTTGCGGTGTCATCGGCAAATTTTCGACTTTAATAATGTTGTAAATAGTTTTAGTTTGCATATAACAATTGTATATCAGCTAGAGCTTGTAAAACATCGTCGTCTTGTATTTATAATTTTGTAACTAATTTACTAATCAACCATTACACAAGCCTCTTGTTTTGAAAACTGTTTGTCCGATCACTTTAGTCAGTTCTATGTACTCTTTTAAATGTGATCTATTATTCCTGTGTATTACCATATATTTTATTTTTGATCGTTTTAAGTCCAAGCCTCTTTCCCAACTGCATGCCCAAGTCATCGCCATAGGCAATAACAGTACCTTCAAGCCCGAACTACATTATCGCTCCGTCTAAAGCTACCTTGAAGAGCGTAGTTAACAGAAACCTATGTAAGCTTGACATATCCCTGTATATCTCATATGACGTTTCAGAATATCCAAAACTTTCTTAAAATCCAGTATGTGAATGTCTGCTGTGCCCTATTAATATTTTTCAATAATCTGATTGGTTATGTGTATTGCATCTATTTTCTCTAAATCCATATCGATGTTCTCTTATTCCTAGTTTGTATTTCTTGGTTCTGTTACTTAATATAGTTGTCAATATTCTTCATGTATTTAATAGAGTAATGCACATGCGGCTATACAGCTCACTCAAGGTATACACAACCTATTAAATTCAAAACAAATTTTTTGGTCTAATGAAAGCCTTTGATAGCCCTAATCAAAACATTTTACGGAAAAATTGGAAAGTGTTGGCATTAGAGGTAATATGCATTAAATAAGTGGTTTAGCTCGTACCTTCATGATCGCACAATTAAGACGAAAGCAACAAGACTATTACGGATGAGTATTGGTGTACCGCAGGGGAGCTTGTTATGTCTCCTTACTTTCTTATTATTTGTTAATATTTTACCCAATTGTATTACAGTGGGGTAAATTTTGATGTATGCTGATGACACAACATTATTCATATCTGCACCGGGGCTACAAACATAGAGTGTGTAAGCGGTGGCCAGGCAATTTAATGAAAGATATAATAAAAACCAACTACAAATTAATTTCAAGGAAGCCAGTTTCGTCGAATTGTGTCGTAAAAATAGTGCAACCATACTTCAAGATGTTATATAGTTTAAGAATATTCACATGCAACTTAGGCAAAATTCAAAATTCCTCGGTTTGGTTTTGGCAAACTACTTGGCGGGATCACTGAACCTAGAGATCAAATTAAATAGGTGCTGTTTGTGGGCCCGGAATCTCTGTTAAGGATTTATTACGTGTAGGTATAGCTCGGTTAAGACCTGATGGCCCTTGTCTGGATGACAATTTTAAGACAAAAAAGGAGAACTCAGCATGAAACGTGAGAGATAGACATAGATTTCGCTAAATATGAAGGGGTAAAGACCGACTTGAAAACATTAGACGCTATTTAATTTAGTTGCACTTTGTCTATCGTAGTGTATTGCTTTCGATGCCGATGTTTTTAACGCACATGATACATATTTTAGCCACACCTCGCGCATCCTGAATACCATCAGATATTAACCGAGCTATACCCTGTATTAAATTACATGATTGTAATGTGGGGACAAGCTTGTGCACATAATGGTTTCCAGAGGATTTTTACTATACAGAAAAGTATTAGACGTTTAATTTTTAACCTGCAACCTTGCGTTTTTTGTCGGTGTACCATGCATCTTCGTACTGATTTTCCGCGGTCTAAAGATTTCAAAAAATCACCGTTATATATTGGCCCTAATTACTTAAATATGCACTCCGGGGAAATTAAGCAATGCCGGCCACCAGCCTTGTTTAACAGAAAGCTATAATTATATTTGACTGACAAATCCGTTTACATACTTTCAGAATTTTAAAATGGTTTTTTCCTGTGTGTATCAAATCTTATATACAAGGGTGTCCCGTATCGTTATGTTCAAGTTTTGGGAGTGCAAAGTAGACTTGCACTCCCAAAGTGTTTCAAAGTTGCAGGTCTATGAATGTGATTGTCAAATCATGAAAAAATATGTAATCCTAACGTCAATAAAAACTGATTTTATTTAAAAAAGTTATACGATTCAATAACAGACCTATGATTGTTAACGTCGCATAATAAAAAGTTATCCTAAATAGTATATTAAAATACAAGTTTCATAAGACACGATTTTTGCGCACGCGTTCAAGTTTAGAAAACGAGCCGCTAGGCGAGTTTTCTAAAGAACAAGTGCGCAAAATGTCTTATGAAACGTGTATTTTATACTATTTTTTCTATTTCGGTTATTAAAAGTTCAAAAAAGCTTAAAATAAGAGACATATTTTGTTCGAATATTTTAGAAATTTTGCTTTTTTGAAGTTGGTTACTCTGATTTTTAAGTAGAACGTTTTAAATATTTGAATATCGGTGGTGCTATATGTAATTGTGTTTAAAATTCAGACTGATTTATACAATAAATTATTTCAAATTATCAACAAAAAGGACGAAATAAATAACTATACGCCCCCAGAGATTCGCAAAATAGCAGAAGACAATTTACAAAATCTTTCGTCCACAAACTCTCTACATATTTATCAAAACAAACTTTTATAACAGTTGTACTATTCAACATGGTAAGTAAATGTCAATAGTAGCATCCGAAAACTTATCATCCAACTCTGCTTAACAATTTATATTGCTAATTAGTAAGTGAAATGTTAGCATGTGTGCTTTTTATTCTTTGTACAATTTTATTGCACATTTTTGTTACTTTAAAGGCTTATATTTTGACATTTAAATACGATTTGGTTCCATTTTTTTTTTGTTACCAACTTCAAAAAACTAAAATTAGCGTGCGATAAAGTAATACTTTATGCAACCAAAACGGGTGTCGTAAAGTGAACTTTATAGCACCGGAATAGAAAAATAAATAAACACGTGTCGTAGAACATAAAATATTTTTTGAAGACCTACATAAAAAACACTGGAGGTTGATTTAAATAACAAGGTTCTTACTTACGCGCAAGTTTCAGACACAAAGGAAGAGCTATTGGATCGTATTCATATGGATGCCGAACAAATCCGACAAAACAAGCATGAAATTCGGATAAGTACTTCTGATGGCGTTCGGGCACAAGCCTGCATTCAACAAGGAGGTGGGCATTTTTAAAATATTATTAATTGAACTTTTTTTAAATAAAATCAGTTTGTATTGACTTTAGGATTACATTTTCTTTCATGATCTGACAATCACATTCATAGACCTGTCACTCTGAATCCAATAAAAATAAGTTTTGCGTTTTTTTTTTACTTGAAATAAAATCTACTTTGCACTCCCAAAATTTGAACATAACGATACGGGATAACTTGTATATACATCCATACATTAATTGTTATTGTACCACGCGATCATTTAAATTCTAAATTATAGCAGGCGGGATTTTTTTTATTAGGTTGTCCAGAATGTAAATTATTGATTAATTGAAATTTGCGGTTATGTTATACTTTGTGACATTTGTGAATCTTATGTGTAATCGATTTAAATTTAATGGAAATGAAAGCATTACAAGATAAATTAGTTTTATTGTGAATTACAAAAGGTGTTCAAAGTGTTCTCCCCCTGTTGCAATGCAACTGTTAACCCTCCGTTTCATATTTTCAAAAGCATTTGCCAACATCTGAACGGTTATAGCGTTACATGCATTAGAAATTGCCTCTTGTAGTTCTTCAAGATTTTGTAGGTTATTTTTGTAAACTGTGTTTTTCAGATACGGATAAATGAATATATATATATACTTTCCCATGTTTTGTGAGCTGTTGCATTGTCCTGTTGGAAATACCCATGTAAAAGTTCGTCATCATGAAGATTTTGTAAAAACGGTTCAAGTAAATTATTTCGATATCTCTCAGCATTTATCGTTCCTTCAAAAAACACATGTCCAAATATACGCCTTCTAGAAACCGCTAGCCAAACACCAATTTTCTGCGGATGGAGAGGCGATTGAATAAACTCATCAGGATTCTCCGAAGACCAAATACGCATATTTTGTTTGTTTATATGGCCGGATAGGGGAAACCATGCTTCGTCAGGAAAAAATGTTAAATCCAAAGTGTTGCTGTTATTTAAATTATTCAAAAACCACTGACAGTATTCTATTCGTACAGGAAAATCTCGAGGGAGTAGCTCTTGAACGACGTTAATCTTATAGGGATAAAGATTTAAATTTTCTTTTAAAATTTTTTGACAAGTTCCATATGAAAGGTTTATTTCTTGGGCTAATCTGCGAAGACATTTTTTGGCAGACTGTTCCATTCTTTCTGCAACATCTGCCACAATCTCAGGAGTAAATTTCTTGGACTAATTTTTGATAATCCGCAGGAAAATTAGGGAAGGCATTTTGAAAATCATTGATGCAGTGCGGTACTTAATATGTCCATTCACCATTCTCTTGTCGTTCGGCGTTTTTAAAATAACTTTCAGTAAGAAAAATCTTATGTTCTAAATCAAACATTATGAAACGTCACTTTGACAATTCAAATTGTAAATTAGTACTTATATACCAACTTAATTTAAATTTCACAAACTGCTCTAATTTAGAATTTAAATGATCGCGCGGTATAACACTGTAAATGTATAACGACAATGTCAATACCTTATGACAATAAAGAAATTTGAATTTAAATATCTTATTCCATTTTTCTGATAGGACAGTAAATAATTTTTTGCGTCATGAGTAATGTAATTCTCTTTCCACACTTAATCTTTGGTAGTATTTCTAGATACATAATAGGCCCCCGCCGTTGAATCAATTTTGTTCTTTGCTTGTACCAATTAATTGAACTCTTTATTTGTTTACTCTAACAAGAACCTAATTAACTCAAACAGAGAAATGTAGTAGTATCGTATGAATATATTTGAATAATTATTAATTATAGCTAATTACAACAGCTCGAACTATATCGGCTGTAAACAATTACGTATCTGGATAACATGTTATTTTAGTATGCCACGTGCCTTAATCATCTGTTTATAATTTAAATCGATTTTAATATTTATTAACAGTAGAAAACGTTTAATAAAATGTATCAAGAAGAAGTACCAAAATTTATATCTTTAAATTCCAATAACATTTTGAGCTAGATAGACATATTGCTGTGAATTTCTTTTTAATAACATCTGTAAACCACTAATATTGAATAAAGATTTTTGGGTAAGTGCCAACAGAGCTAATTAAATCGCCTCCCAAAAATATATTTCTAGAAAAGTAATGGAACAAAGAAACTACCAATAATACAGCTAAAAATTCTAATCTGGTGTTTAATCAATTTCATTTCATTACATAACGACTATATATTTATTCAAGTATGTAAATATTTCTCGAGCATCAGTAATTAACCATTACCGAACAATCTTTTATAAAGCATCAGTCGATTTGAAATGTTCCCCAGGCTATTTGCACATGATATATTGAAAACACTAACTTGCTTATAAGTCCTGAAACCGCTAGCTTTTTCCTCCGGTTATATTTATATACTTTTTAAAGCAATGTACCGCGAAATATGTCAAAGTGCAGTCCTCTAAAAGCTCTTTAATTGAATTCCTAATTACATAAAACAGCCATTAAATTAGAATTTGGAGCGAATGTCCTCAAAAATGTTCAATATTTAGGTAGCTGACGAAATCATACACCATTCAAATCTTTTTTTAAACTGCCGAAAAACTTGCGTCATTTTCGACATGGACAAACATTGTATGAGAAGTAATTAATACCAGTGGTTTGTTAATAGTATATTACATACCGAGATGGAAAGTGTTTCATTACTGTCGAGAGATTAAGTAGTTAACCGAGACGCGAAGTGTCGAGGTTAACTTTATCTCGAGACAGGAATGAAACTTTTCACCGAGGTTATTTATTTACAACCATAATTATTATATTTATTTGTAATAAAAATTCCGATGAAAGTTATGACATATTGAATTGTCAGATTTGTGATGTTCTAGCGTAAACGTCAATAGTATGTTAAGTATGGAGAACGGTAAGGGATGTTTACCGTTCGAAGACAATTGTTTGGAGGAGGAGCGAAGCGAAATTTTTGCGTTCGAACAATTTAAAAGATCGGCAGCTTTTTCTCTTTCACCGTCGTTCGCGGCTTTTTATCACTTCACGGTCATCGAAAAAACCATACTCCGTCTGCAGCGCCACAATTCACGCACTAATGTTTGTGTTGGATTGTCCTGCTCATATTTGATTTCTTCAAGTTTTTCCCCTGGTTGAACAACACCTATATTGTTTTTGACAGTTCGAAATCGCACAAAAATACACGCACTCAAATTGTTTATTATTAATAATGTCTATGCACATTCGCGATTCCTTGTCTTGAGTAGGTATATTCTTCTTCCATTAACGCCATCCCTCATAGTATTTGTAAATGAATTTGTTGCCCTTTTCATCATTGTTTAAATACTTCCTTCTTCCATTGTTTAACACTATCCATATTTTTCTTTTGCAGACATCTCCATTAGAAATAACAGGAAAGACATTGCATATAGATGGAATCCTTCCTTTAATAATTACTTTGTCAGGAACCTGGACCTTGACAACTCTATTACTGTCTTCGAACCACCTTCTCTCGTCTTCGTGTAGGTTAATTTGTATGCAGCTGTTAACAACATTAAACATTGTTTTTTTCTTTGTAGATTTATTCAAATTAAACCAATTTTATCCCGTTATTTCTGGAATTTACCTGGATTAAACCGGATTTAACCTGCTATTTCTGAAGTTTTTTCTTTATTATATCGTATCGAATAAAAAAACACCTTTTTACATATTCCTTTTTAAAATTACTCTATAGTATTGTTAAGTGTGACCATAAAATATCTAACAGATAACAATCTTTTATAAGCTTATTTTATTTCTTACGTCTATTTATGATGAAAGATGTTTTCATGTCGTGAATGTCTAATTTCACCCTTTTCATACAATTTTACAGCATTCAAATGACTAACTCTTTTCACATTTCCATCTTTCATCATCGCTCTCTCTCTGTTGTTTATTTTTAGGACATTATTAAGCTTGAATAGTGGGTTACTTCTTAATATATTTAGTGCCACTCTTACACAATGCAAAAAGTTTGGTTCGACCTTTGTGTACTGAAAGTGCATCTTGTGCTCCTCGTTTCTATAAATATAGAATACATGAATTTTATTTTCGTGTTTATTTTTATACCTTTCATATAAATTTCATTACAATTACAATTACCATATACCTATCATCGTAATGTTACGCCGTTGCGGTTATGCAACTCATAATTCATTTTTCAATAATTGTACTTACTACTAAAAGTTATTTGCTTATTCTATTTCTTAATTATCTAGTTATTTTATAATGCCTAACCAATATTGGGGTCACGGCAATATGAACCAAAAGATATTTAAATGTCAAATAAACAGTAGTTTATACAACGAGTCAATAATGACAGTTATTATTCCCGAGAGCCGAATTTACGAACCGAGCCGTGAAGCGGCGAGGGAGTAACTCGGTTCGAGGGTATAATAGTCATTATTGCGAGTTAGTATACACTACGACTAACTGAAAATTACTAAAAAAAATCAAAATAATTAAACGAAAATGTTAGCTTACTATATCGATATGACGTTTGACGATTTGACAGTTAGTAAAATGGCGGACTTGTCTATCGTTACTACGACAACGTTGGTAACGTTATGTTCTTATTGGCGGAATGCAGGGAATAATGGTAACGTTATGGCTCATTATTCCCCTGTCGCATTTCATTATTCCCTCCGGGTATTATGAGTTATGAGTCCTATTATTAGCCAATAGTGATTAATATAATTTGTTTAGTCGTCGATAAAACCTCTTATTGACGACTAAACAATAAAGTAGGTATTATATTAATCACTATTGGTTAATAATAACACTCATAATACCCGAAGGGAATAACGAAATGCAACCGGGGAATAATAAGACATAACGTTACCATTATTCCCTGCATTCCGCCAATAAGAACATAACGTTCCCAACGTTGTCGAAGTAACGATAGACAAGTCCCGCCATTTTACTAACTGTCTAACGGTCAAACGTCATATTGATATAGTAATCTGACATTTTCGTTTAATTATTTTGATTTCTTTTAGTAATCTTTAGTTAGTCGTAGATAAAGTAGTGTATACTAACTCGCAATAATGACCATTATTCCCTCGTTGCCCTTAGTTTTCCTTTGAATTTCTTTTGAAACAGAACTTTTAAAACTCTTTGTACTATTTTGACATACTATTTTCAACTGTTTGGAATAAGATTTTGCTTCTTTGACATACATACAATATCATCTTAAAAATAATTTAATTTCTTAATTGCCGTAAATTAATTTAAAGTCTTGTTATTTTGTTTTTTCGGAAGTATGAAAATACAGAAACAGTTTAATTCACTATGTGTATATATATATGTAATACACAACATAAAAGTGATGCCCGAAATAAACCTAATGCATGTAAATTAGCATCACATGTATATACTACTGGTCATTCCATACTACTTGATCGAACTAACATCTTATATAAAAAATCTAATTTGACTAAGAGATTATTTCTAGAAACTCTTTGTATTAATGTTTTTACACCAAATATAAACTCCAGATTATATTCTCAAAATTTTAGTAACATTTATTCAGGTTTACTAAAACTTGTTAATAATAAAATTTTAAATAAAATTAAAATTCATTAATTGTCATGTTTCTTTTATAAAAAAAAATTTTACATGATTACCACTTTTAGTTTTTCAAATATTATAGGTATATAAAATATTGTTTTTTAAATAAGACACGTATAAATTTAACAGTGTGATATATCTGAGGTTTGAAACCTGATGTGCGCTTTGTAAAAAAAATTTTTTTTTACAATTTTGTATATGTCATCTTGACATTTATACTTATAAGTCACTGTCATATCATATTATATTTTTAATATTTGTCAAACCCATATATTTTACGTCCTAGTGTGGCAATTGTAAGATTATTTATAGTTTACTTAACAGTTGTCCCTAATTTAATTATTTTGTAGATCTGATGAAGGAATAAATATATTTCCGAAACGTTATTTAGCCAACAATTGTGTTTGAATCAACTATCCAGCCCAAAATTCTACTTTAATAAAAGTAGTAATTATTTCATACTATATTATATTAGCTAATTATCAGTAATTATATCTTTAATCTAACTATACAGCACGTGTCAATTTTCATTAGCCATAGGCGATTAATTCATGCAATACGTGACAACATCGCACCCCACCTTTCCTCTTCAATGCGAGCGCGAGACCGATACAAGCTCAAGTTAGCAGTAGCTGTTGGACTATTGAGTAGGGTGTTTGTACTGCGCTCAGAAATAATATTTACGCATTGCAAGGATTTTTCTGTAAATGCAGAGAATTATTAAGCTGCGTTCACGCTGCATGTCACAAACAAAAGCGTAATTCTAATAAAATTAAAAATAAGGTAAATAAAACAGGATTCTGAAAATAATAATAAACTACTAGATCGCGGCGGCCACTTGATGATGACGGCTTTTATTGCAGACTAGATCGCAACGTCTTCGCAACTAAACATTTAATGTAGAAGTGGGAAGATCGGCGAAAGTCGTTGTGATGTCGATTGTTGTCGGGATTGGTGACGGATAGTAGGGGTGACACACGTTGCCACATATTATTTGTATACGTATAAATCGCATGTAAACATTGAATCCATATACCTAATGAAAATTGACACATACGGTGTATATATATACATTATATACAAATGTCTACATGCGTATGTATGTGTATATTTTTATAAATAAAATGCTTACTTAAGAATTATATATCTTTTCTTCAGTTGAAAATGTAGGTATGTGCCATTATCAGTTCTTATTAATCTCAATGCTTATCAGTAATTACTTATCAATAATTACTACACAATGTTCTAAATCTCATGTTCATATCTCTCGTATAATTATAGATTTAGCAGACATGTTCTACATTATTGAAAAGCTATTTTTAAGGACTCTCTAACTAATTAAGAATCCAATAAGGCCGCCATAATAAAAGCAAACGCGCTAAAGACTTGGAAACACATGAAATTCGGGTTTACTGTTAACACCAAAAAATGTCTCTTAAGTAAGTGTCTGAACAATGTTAGAGCCTAAAAGCGAAAATTGAAATCAGCAAATATTGTTTTATTGTTTATTTTTAAGCATTGAATTCATCAAAACATTCTCCATTTAACCATTTGTTACTCTATCTCTTTTAATAGCCGATATACCAATGGTGATCATCGAAATGTGGACACACTGTCTATATAAGAATACATTCTTTGTTGTGTAATGAACTACCTCATGCGCAGGTCTTATACATTTTATTATACAACCTAAATTTGATGAATCAAGAAACACTTACTAGATAAAATAAATATTACTAGATGTTATGAAACCACCATACAAATCTAGTAAAACTTGATTTAAGAAATATGTTATTGTTTCAGGTATCGCTGTTGCAGCCAGTGTATTTACAATCACAGCAATGGCTCTTGATCGTTATATGGCAATCACACAGCCTTTCGGATTGTCACGATGTCTGTGCTTCAATAGAAGAACTGCAGTATTGATAATAATATTCCTGTGGCTGGTATCGATTATGATATTTTCGCCGATATTGTTTATTCGACAGTTCGAACCATTTGATCTCTCGCCAAATATAGCGTTCTGCATTGAAAGCTGGGATCGCATCAAGGAAATTTATCCCAGAAAAGTGTTCGGTATCGTCTGCTTTACTGTTATGTTCGCTGTTCCTGGTAAGTAATTTAGTGGGATATACATTTATGTTTCCTTAAATTTAACTATTCGTTGATTGAAGTAATTCGTACATCTTTTTGTCATAGTCTACTGTGTTCATTATAAGCGTTTTGTTACTTTTGTCGGGTTTTATAATGCAAATTTCCGGATTTTCTTTGACAAAATTTTTGTAACTTTGTTATTTAATTTATTTTATATGTTACATGTTTTTGTTCTAATGTTATGCTTAACATTACCTGGTGCTGAACGCAAGGTTGTTTCTAAATTTGCAACTATGTTATATATGAAAATTTGACTCTTTTTATTAATATCGATTTCAAAACTAGGCCCTAAACTTAATATTTCTGAAATATCATTAACAATGACACAACTTGATAAATTAGCGATCCATTCATGATTAGCTATTCCCTCGCTTTCGGCAACACACGACTGTTTTTTCTTTAAGATTTCCATCTTTTTCCTATGTCTCTGTCTAATTTTACAAAAATGTTCTTCACTTTCTAACTCTATTTTTTTACTAATACACATTCCGAAGTCAGATTTTAAAATCTGATTTAATTTATGTTTGCACAAATTCATATTAATTTCTAAGTTGTTTATATCAATAACATTGCGTCCTAGAATATATGAATTGCCAAGTTACTTAAACCTGGAGTTCCATTGACACAAATTGTCTCGTGTACTCAAAGTCTGTTATACCTATAAATTGTCTAGGTATTTATCTAACATTTTAGCAAATATAACCTATAGAAAGGGGTATTATATAAAAAATTCTTTTAAATTCAAAGAATTGATTGACAAGGTACATTTGAAAGAGAGTAATCGTCTTATTTCTCTTAATGTTGTATCATTGTATACTAATATACCATTAGAGTTTGCAAAAAATACTATAAAAGAAAACTGGGAAAAAATCAGTCAGTTTACGGACATTCCACTGATTGAATTCCTCAGTGGAATTGACTTACATTATCAAGAACGTACTTTCAATTCAAGGGCAAATTTTATCAACAGGTATTTGGTTGTGCAATGCACAATTATTAATGCCCAATTAGTAATGGAGGAGTTGGACCAAGAGGTATTAAAGACCTTACATTTTAAACCTATATTTTTTAAGCGTCATGTTGACGACTGTATTATAGCTGTTTCTATTGACAAAGTAAATTATATTTTACAATGCTTTAACACCTATCATAATAGCTTGGGTTTTACATTGGAAATGGAGGATAGGGGTACAATAAATTTATTAGAAATGAACTTGATTCCATGTAATAACAAGATAATGACTAAGTTTTATCAAAAACCCACGTCATCGAGTAGATACGTAAACTTTATGGCTTCTTAGCCATTAGCACATACAAGAAACGATGTTATCGCGTTTATAGATAGAATAATAAAATTAACAAATGCGGAATTCAGGGCAGATATCTTATCAAAAATAAAAAATAAATTACATATAAACAACTAGCCGACTAAGTGTATTAAGGAATCTATTAGAGAGAGTTTATACGAAATACAACCACAAGCAAGCAATTGATGACAACCAAATACAGCCTAATAATTGTAAATATGTTAGCGTTCCATATTTGCGGGGGTTGTCTAAAAAATTCGAAATGTTAGCGCCATTTAATATAAAACTAGTTCATAGAAATAAAAATATTCAAAACATTTGTACACAAAAATTGTGAATGATTTTCCATACAAACAACAAACCCATGTTGTATTTAAAATCGCGTGATAGAAATATACAGTGGATAAACACAACACCTTGCAGAAAGAATTAAAGGCCATAAATATAGCCAAAATATGACATCATTAAAAAAACACTCTAGTTCTTCAGGGCATAAATTTTATTTCAATCAAACAAATAACAAAATTTCATAGCAAAAAAACGTTTTAGAAATGATTGAAATAAAAAAAAAACATAAAATGACATGACAGAAATTATTTTAATATGTTGTAATGAGAATTGAATATATGTATTCTATTGTAAATGAAATGGACTTTTATTCCCTTGTTTTACCAATAGTCAATAAACATTATACGCAGAAAAAAGGATTCTTTGGTTCCTATGTTTTTGTTTGTATGTATGTGTGCCGAGACCGTTTTAAGTACAGGCATTATTATTATTTTATTGACATCCATCCAACATACACTTTCACAATTAAGTAACACATAAATAAAAAGCAAATCAATTGTTTAAGTGTTGACAACAAGATGTAGTCCCATAAATTATAAAAAATCCAAGATGGTTAATTTAGACTTAAGTTTTATGTAAGTACACATATTTTATTATTTAATTGTTTGTTTATAAATATGTTGTCACGAATTATTTATATTGTAACAAAAGAGTTCATCATTTCATATGAAACGTACAAGTTAATTGATAGCAATAACTATAGGTTTAAGTTTTTAATTGATTCCTTTTTTTTTCTTATTAGATGTATTATTCTGAAGAAGATATAAAAAAATGGAAAGTTGAAAGGGTAATTTTGTGATGTTTTTATTTGTGGTAATAATGGGCCGCTATTCCCATGAATGAGTTTTGATTTTTATTAAAATAAAATACGGCCAGGAAGAAATCAGTTACGTTGAATTTTATATTATTATATACACTCGGATTCAAGAAAAATGATTCCTGCGTCACTAATATATAATTGTATCAAAGAATTATGTCTACATCCAAATAAGAAATATCTACTTGTATAACAAGAATAGCATAAGCGAATGCAATTAGATACTAGTGGTGTTGCGAATGTAACTATCCGTTACTAAGTATTCGTTACTCGATAAGATCCGAAGTAACGAATACTGGTTTCAAATAATATTCGTTACTTTTTCAAACATTACTCTCATAATATATAACTTTTAGAATACATTCTTGTATGAAATATTTTACTAAAAAAATATAATTTAGAGTAAATAACTTTGTACAAAATATTTGAATTTAATCAATTATAAAAGTTTTGTTTGAACTTATTGTATTGATGCTATTATGTAAAATAAATTTTGTACCATGTATTATATTCTACATTTATTTGTGTGATTTAATATCGGAGTCCGGAGTGATTTAATATGGTTTTATGATAAAATATCTCACGTATCGTAAATAAAATGGGGACTCCTTAAAAATACTTTAGGCTTTGACATTTTACTAGATTTTGAGTTGCAATGTTTTGTGTGGTACTTTTAAGGAATTTTATTTATGTAACGTAATATATATTAAAATTAGTATATAAGTGAACATTTTGTTTCTACGATATATTAGCTATACATATTCCCGCCCCACACATTTGAACGAGTACTCGGTAACGAATAAAAAGTAACGGATAGTTACAACTACTGAAAAGTAACCGAATCCAACATCACTATTAGATACTATTCCTTATTTGGATGTAGACAGAATTCTTTGATAGAATTGTATATTAGGGATCATCTTTCTTGAATCCGAGTGTGGATAAAGGGTCCCGCAATAGTGCGTCAGGTTATGCATAGCTCCTTTATGAATTAAGTAAGGAATTTTATTTATATAGCAACTTATACTGTATTACAGGCTTTATCTCAGGAAAATATTTTGATAAATGGCGGACTTCCAGTTATACCGGAAGTAGATACCAACTTTGTTATTTTAAATGGAAAACTCTATGTATTAATGTACCTTTAAATTCCTTGTTAAATTTAAATTATACTTTGTTGGGCATACATTGGTTCTAATGTGGGAAGGGCCTTTCAAGTGAGAATTGGTAAATGGCTTGAACAAAATGGCAGGCATTTTGAACATCTATAAAAATAAGAACTTTTTTTACTAATGTTAATTTGCTAATTTACTAATGGTAATTTGTCCCATTTAAAATAACAAAGTCGTTAGCTACTGCCGGTACAACCGGAAGTCCACCATTACTAAAAGTATTTACCTGGGATAAAGCCTATAATAGAGTATAAGTTGCCATATGAATGAAATTTCAAACTTAATTCGTAAAGTAGCTTTGGAAGTCTAACGCACTAATGCAGGACCCTGTTTACATAATAACAAAGTGGTTATAATTTTAGTGAGAAAGGTGGAGATTGATTTACATTAATGTGATCGTTCAATTAATTTAATTAATTAAATCTTACCTACTGTATTTTTGAATCTCTAAATTTTTCAACAAATTTAGTTAAATCCTTTATCTTGAATATGTAAAATATCGTACTTATCAATGAATTTATGATTACTAGTTATGCAATAGTTAGTGAAAGTGGAATCGGTGTGCATTTTTTATGCTGAGAGATGCGTTTTTTAAAGGTTTTGCCCGTTTGTCCAATAAATACTTTTACCACATTCGCAAATTAACTTATATACTCTAGACTGCAGCGGTTCCCAAATGGGATCAATCAGATGGGTCGCGGGAGGATGAACGACCTGAAAATATATACCGCTATTCTGCAACCTTGCAGTAAGTTAAGTACTTATCTGTATATACAGGGTGTGGCAACGACCTGTAATCGGTCCCTTACGGTGTACATATTAACTTGATTGAAAAATGTTTTTAGTAAAAGTTATTTGGGAAAGCACAGGCTATGACCTAAAATTACTTTGATGTATACAGGGTGTTTAGTTTCCTCCCTACCTTATATAAATTTCTTATTTTAAGTGGAACATACTATATATTGTTACATTTTTGGATTCCTGGGCGCAATATAAACCAAATTTGTATAACACATCATATAGATTAAATTAATGGTTTTCGAGATATTTCGTATTAAAGGAAAAAAAACGCATTTTTAATAATTTCTTAAAAATTTTATACCTCCTGCATTTGTAATTATTTTGTAATAATTTTTTTATATCATTATAACAACAGTTCAAGATGCTCAACCAATACGAAAAAATGTTCATTTTATAACATTGGGTGTTTGGAAATTGAACATGAATTTGAAAATTTTAAAATAGTTGTAATCATTTTTTTTCAAATGTAACACCCTGTATATTTCTACGCCGTTCGATGCAGGCTAAAGACCGCTTTCGTTTCCATATAACACTTCATATACCCAACGTTAATGGTTTTTGAGTTATATTATGTTTAGTGTGGAGCATTGGGAATTCGAAAATAAATGTAGGCTGTGACAAGTCACAAAAAAAATTAGAATCTACGTAAATGTTAGATTGAGTCTTACCGTCAAATCGTATATAACTAATCATTTTTCTCCGTTTATTATTTAAAGATCAACTTACTTTTCTCATATTATTATAGTTATCCATTACTTATTTATTTTTGGTTATTCATCTCGTGTTATCTACTGTTTGTTTTTAAGTTTAGTAGTTTTTAAAATGAATTTTTCTAAAGAAGAGTTGGTCGATATGACATTTATTATTGGGGAAGCCCAACGAAATTGTTTATTGGCAAGTCGCTTGTACAAAGTGAAATACCCTAATCGCAGATGTCCTCAAATATCAGCATTTGAGCGACTAAAAGAGAGATTTACCGCTGATGGACATATAAAATATAATTTCAGATTTTGTCCAAAAACAGTTATAAACGAAGGAAATGAAGAACGAGTTGTAGAAAATCCACATGTTAGTATACGAAATATTCGTAAAATCTTGATTTTAGAAAGATCAGTATCAAGAATATTACGGAAATACAAATTTCATCCGTATAAAGTACAACTGCAACTTGCTACCAATGGATCACTACAATCGTATGCAGTTTTGTCAAAGGATGTTAGATAATGTAGACCAAAACCCAGGGTTTTTAAATAATATTCTTTGGACAGGCGAAGCCATATTTTACAACAATGGGTATGTGAACAGGCATAATTATCATTACTATGCGGACGCAAATCCGCACCTAGTGAACGAAACCCATCGTCAACATAGGTGGTCGCTCAATGTTTGGGGAGGTATTATTGGTACTACCGTCGTTGGACCACATTTCTTTGATGGCCACTTAAATGGCGCAATATACAAAAACTTTCTTGTCAATTAACTAGCAGGATTACTAGAAGATGTACCACTGGACGTAAGAGCCAATATGTGGTATAAGCACGATGGAGCCCCAAGTCACAACAATGCGGCAGCAAACCAAATGCTCGACGAAATGTACAGAGAAAAGTGGATTGGAAGAAGGGGACCAGTAACATGGCCAGCTAGATCTCCTGATCTGACACCTTTAGATTTTTTTCTATGGGGTCACATTAAAGAAATTGTCTACAAGGAGATTTTAACTACTCGGGATGACATGAGAAACAGAATTACTTTAGCTTTTCAGGAAATAACACGTGAAACACTTTTGCGAGTCCGAGACTCGGTTCATCGAAGACTACGTTTCTGCATAAATAACGAAGGCGGTCATTTTGAACAGTTCATGTAATTTTGTAATGCTTTTTTGTTTTTGTTTTAATGTTTATTTATTCATTTCCATTAAAAATTGTTTACAGAATAAAACCATTTGTTTCTTTTAACTGAAATATTATTATGCAACACATTAATTAAGGCAATAACACATTCTGCTTCTAGCTCAATAAGGCTAATGCGATTCCTGTCGTTTGTTAGTCGTGGCTTATGTTTCAGAATCCCTATAGTATACAGTATAACTCCAAAACTATTGGCTTTGGGTATATGAAGTGTTATATGGAAACGAAAGCGGTCTTTAGCCTGCATCGAACGGCGTAGAAATATACAGGGTGTTACATTTGAAAAAAAATGATTACAACTATTTTAAAATTTTCAAATTCATGTTCAATTTCCAAACACCCAATGTTATAAAATGAACATTTTTTCGTATTGGCTGAGCATCTTGAACTGTTGTTATAATGGTATAAAAAAATTATTACAAAGTAATTACAAATGCAGGAGATATAAAATTTTTAAGAAATTATTAAAAATGGGTTTTTTTTTACTTTAATACGAAATATCTCGAAAACCATTAATTTAATCCATATGATGTATTGTACAAATTTGGCTTATATTGCGCCCAGGAATCCAAAAATGTAACAATATATAGTATGTTCCATTTAAAATAAGAAATTTATATAAGGTAGGGAGGAAACTAAACACCCTGTATACATCAAAGTAATTTTAGGTCATAGCCTGTGCTTTCCCAAATAACTTTTACTAAAAACATTTTTCAATCAAGTTAATATGTACACCGTAAGGGACCGATTACAGGTCGTTGCCACACCCTGTATATGAGGAGCTTGCGTGCTAAAGCGGATATATCCATTTTCTAAAATTTTTCAGGAAACGTATAAAACATTGGCCCTTCAACGTATCAAAAAAGTTAATGCAGGATAATTTGATACATGGACAGGCTTTCTATGGGAGCATTTTTTTTGTAATTTTGTGGGAGGGGGGCTTGGAAATGTTGCAAATAAAGATTGGATTTATCCGGTTTTGCTTCAAAATTGTTGAAATAAATAAGAAATATTAGGAATGAAACACTGTACTTATTTTATCATCGTCACCACCGCTTTCGGTAACCTCTTCGTTTTCATTGATCGTAGGTAAACCAAGCAACTCACTGTACAGGGTGTTTCATCGGTTGGGGTATCGCGAATTAAAGTGCCTAAATATAAAAATATCGACTTCAAATTTTAACCACTTATAGAGCTTTTAAACCGCTACCAGCAGGTTAGGTTGTTTTTGATAATATTATTTTAATTAATGCGTAAATTAAAAAAAAACGTATTATCAAAAATTAAAAGTGCTCAAAAAATGTTCAAATTTGAATGGTGATACGTGGAAATATCACCCATATTAACTTCACAATCAGAATTTTTATAAACGAAACCGTTTGTCAAATAAAGTCAATATTAAATAATGTCGTTTTTCTTACGACAGATTTATGGTACTTAACTTTCTAATTGTGCTGTCCGCAAACAGGTAGTCCTTTTAAATTTATGACGGATAATAAATAAAAATTTATTATAAACTCAACACACAACACTGTAATAAAAAACCCATAAATTCTTCAACGTCCGCAAACAGGTAGTCCTTTTAAATTTATGACGGATAATAAATAAAAATTTATTATAAACTCAACACACAACACTGTAATAAAAAACCCATAAATTCTTCAACGTCTTGCCTTTAATTTTGAAATTATTGTAAAATATTCAATAATTGATTAAGTTTTAATTTTTTTTTCAATTGCATAGTTGATTTTATAGACATATCTTTTTAACACCTGAATTTCAATAAAATCTGAGTACTTTTGATTTTTTGAACGAAGGTTTTTTTTATTTACGCATTAAATAAAATAATATTATCAAAAACAACCTAACCTACTGGTAGCGGTTTAAAAGTTCTATAAGTGGTTAAAATTTGAAGTCGACATTTTTATATTTAGGCACTTTAATTCGCGATACCCCAACCGATGAAACACCCTGTACAATTGCAGATCATCTCGTTCTTGCCATTCGGATCCAAAAAATATTTCCATCAAATGGCCCAGACCCTTCTTCTTTTCAGGTACTTGATTTCCCGGCGGTAAAGTTTGCAAATTTATTATATCAGATTTGTCTTTTCTTGTAAGTCTTTGAGTAGTTCCCATTACAGATTCAAACTTATAAAATACTGAGCAAGTCACTGTAATATCTACGTTTTTACTTTTATGAAAGATTTTCTTTAACATTATTCTTTTAGTTTCTGCTATTTTTTTCAACTTTTTAATACACTTCCGGATTTTTACGTAACAGCTTTTCTATTCTACCAAATACTCGGTCAGCTGGCATAAAGCTGTGCCCGCGAACTGGAAATATTAGTTCCATCTGATTTACATGTTGTGGAGCTTTATTTTTTAACCAGTACATCAATGTGTTTTTGTTTTGACTGGGGCACCCATCACAAAACAGACGAATATGGTGAATCCCGTCAAAGTTTGTATTATATAACTTATCCAATAATACCGATCCTACTTCCGTCGATGACAAAAAGAGAATATGATGAAGTTGATAATTTCAGAAACGAACCATTTTATACTACCGTGCTCACCGAATAGAATACTGCAGAATATAAAACTAGCATTTTAAACTAACGCCAACACATATTGCTGTGCAATAGAACTTCAAATCGAGGATTTAACCGGGTTTACTACAAAACGTGAATTTGTCCGCTTTTGCTCGCATACCTCAACTTTAAATGCAATTTAGATACGTTTTTATTAAGTTTTGCGTACAAAAACCTACAAAAATTATTGGAGCAGATCAAAATTATACGGTTAACATGTTCAATTTCGTCAAAATATGAATTTATCCGGTTTTGCACGCAAGCTTCTCATATATGTATATACTGGGTCGCGAAAAATTTTCCTATAAGAGGGCGGGTCCCATTACAAAAAAGTTTGGGAAGTGCTGCTCCAAAGTTTAAGCTTCTGTGTTACCCATTGTTTTTATTGTTTTTTGTATATTTGCTAACCGATTTTTTTTTATATATGTCGTCATTTTATTGGTATTATTATTTATTAACCTACCTATTTTGTCTGATATATTACCCAAGTAAGTTATAGAAGAATAGTTGTTTTGTTTAGTTTTTAATATTTTTGGGAAGATAGTGATAAAGTATGTGTTTTCTTTAGTATTTCACTGGGGGTACTATTAACTAAGTCTATTGTATAACCAGTATTAAGGGCAATATTATATATTCTGTTACGTTCTTGTTCGCAGTTTTGTTTATTCACCGGTAGATTTATTAGTTTATGTATTATAGAATTATATGCAGCTAACTTATGATCTATCGGATGACAATTATTTAATGAGGCTAGGCTTGAATGTCTCTTTGTTAACAATATTAAAATTGTTAACAAGAACAAAGTAAATCAAACCTATAACTGACTTTCACATCTACAATGAACTCATGTAATACAGGCCTTAGAGTAATACATATTTGCTTGTTGTTTTTTGAATCTTAATTAAAAGAAAATATCCTATTACCAGTCTATGAATTTCTAATATTACTGAATTGATTGTATTATTATTACAGTGAATTTACAATAGAACTGCTCGCTTACAATGACTAGTCAGGCACGTTACACAACATTTACCCGACATAATAATGCACCATTAATTAATATACACGTGAACTCCCTGAAACAATATCAATTAATTTAGCTTGAAACTTTTCCGTATCAATTAGATCCGCTCCATGAATTTACATAAATTACACAATTTGACACATAACAAACTATCTAAACTGTAGTTTTGAAAATATTTTTATTAGCTGTTTTAGCAGTCAAACATTGTCCCCTGAACATAAAATTTAGCTGCTTTATAGAAATCAGTATTGATATATTTGGCCAAACTTTTAAAATAATTCACCTATTTACATTTTATTTGAGAAAATTGAAATGCATAATATAAAGAATGTAGGTTACGTTGCCTATCTAATTTAATTCAGCTCCAACACGTGGCATATTAATAGCTATACGTAATCCATCTCATCTGTCGATATATAAAAAGAAATTAGAACTTTTTTATCCGAAACGTTCACAACGATGCCGTTCCTGCAGAAATTCTAATGATCATTGTTTTGTTGCAGTGTTATTGAATCTATTAAACATATTTTGACGGAAGTTAATCTCTGTATTTCATTTCTTATAATATGAATAAATGGAGCTGTGCAGTGCGCAGAAAATAGTTTAGTCGCGGTAACCAAGCACAAGACAAGTCTCAAAATGACTTAGTTGTGAACAGTAAATAATCCACATATACAGACTTCAGAACAAAATTAAAACAACAAATTAAAAATTATAAAATATATTAGTTTACAAAATAAATTAATTTGTATATGTAAAAATTTGATTCTTACTGCAGAAGAAAAAAACCGATTAGAGAAAATAGGAAACTAGGTACCCTAGAAAACATAAATGTTGAATGGTAATTTTTGTTAAATACGAAGAAAGCTTAAAATAGACACTGTACATATAAGAACGTAAGGCTAAACAAGAACCAGAACTGAAGAAGATAATTAAGCTGAATATAGAGAAATGAAAGAAACAGAAATACTCATAGTGCAGAAAACAGGTTCAACTGAAACGCAAGAAAAAAGAAGTCAATCTAGAAATGAAGAAAGTAAAGATGAAAATCTAATGAAAAATTAGAGAAAAACTTTTTGGGAAAGAATTAAAAGATAAATCGAAGGAAAAAGAAACAAGTAAGAGAGATGAAAATTAAAGATGATAGCAGATAGAAAAGAGATGTTAGATACATGAAGAACTCACTATGCAAAAAGTAATGGAAGACAAAAACAATAATGAGAAAAGGTGAAGAAACTTGAATTAAAATGGAAAAAACAAGTATGAAAGGACTTGCAGAAACATTATCGAAATACATAACTTGTGTTACCGGTGTAATAATTCACACTCCGATTCACAATTAAAGAGAGGAGATGGCTTTAATAATGTACTCTTTATTGAAATAAAATGAATCTTTTAAACACCGTAGATAATGTGTGTCAATTTTGTCAAAATTGACACAACTCGACTAACCGTCTCTGTTTTTTTTTATGTCATGTCAAAAATGACAGAACTAGAAAAAAAAAACATGACAGTAATTTTAACATGAACTTCAAACACCTGCAAACGCGTCGTAGTGATATGTATTGGTAACACTTGGCTTAACTTTAATAAAATGTTGATAATTGCGCTTATAGACTGAATAAAAAATTAAAATCAATTATTTTTCATATATATATAAAACATTTTTTTAGACGTTTCGACAACTTTTTATTGCCTTCTTCAGTTTTTTAAAATGTATAACACATACAAACATGAAAAATTCTTTCGAATATTCATTCTTAATTCTGCAATTAACATTTATAAATTAGAAATTATAATTATTTTTCCCACGTTCTCAAAACAAAAACTTACCACACATACTAGTACTTCGTCAATACAACTTTTTTATTAAAAGGAATTTAAAATACTCAGGTGTGAGCAACCTTTTACTTTTATTTGTTTTACGTCTCCTTATTTATGTAAATAAACGATTTTTATTTTGAAAGTGTAACAATTATACACAAATGGTCGTAGTTTGCAATTGCATATCAAAGACAACGATTTTAAAATAAAATAAAAATTTTCGATCTGTCCGAGAACACTCTACTGCGAAAAAATACCACGTGTTGTATGTTTTTGCTATGGTTGTCTTCTACTTATCTATATTTTAGTATCGCCAAATAACAAATTTTTCAGACATACAGGGGTTACTAATAAAAATTACCTCCTTTGTTTATAATATCGGACAATAAATTCTCGATAAGCTATCAATTTCGTTTCTCTCATTAACAGTGTCCTTTGTTCATCTTATTTCAATCATCTCTAAGATGTTTCTGGCTTTTGTGTTGTTTTCCTTTTTAAGTAGTTTGAATTTTGTGACATTAAAACTATGTTGCATTTTGTCTTTATGTTTTTTTAAAGAAGTGGGATTCTTCGCATATTTGTGTCCATTTATTCGATCTTCAGGAAGCTGTTTCGTCTGACCAATATATACCCCGTTGCAGTCATTGCACGGAATACTGTACACAACATGCGACTGTTTGGATAACGGGATGGGATCTTTTAGTTTTGTATATAGTTGACTTAAGTTATTGTTGTTTGTGTACACATATTTTCAATATTAAAAGCAAAACTCGTTCTTCCGATTTCATTAATAACAAAAACAAATAGAAAACAGGATGCCTCCTTTCCCTTGCCAGTAAATTGAGCCCAGCCGCAAACTTGATACTCTTTTCTATTTACGCTTTGTGTTCATGTGTTTTAAATACATGTGTTGTGTTGAATTGTTTGCTCGAGGACCACCCTTGCTGGGAATAAGAAACGACACTTGTTTTACTTGTTTAATTTCTTTCTACATACTGCACACTTTCTTACTTGTAGCGAACTCAACTCATTATGTGTACATACATGCTCATTTCTCCCTACCACACAAAATTTATCTGTTACATGGTTGCGTCCACGCAGGGGCGCTACAAACGGCGGGCAATTTATAAAATGATTGTACAACATGTTTCTACCATTTTTATGTAAATGATGTACAGCTTTACCATTCATTTTCGGCGAATAATAGGAGCAGGCCTTGAAATTAAGCAATGATGATTTAAAACCCTTAAGTAATTTTTCAGAGAAACACTTCTTAAAACTCAGCCAACCAAATTATTTTGTAATCGTCAAAGCATGATGGATGTCATGTGCTGAAACGCGTGGATGATGTTTCCATTAAAATTGGCGATGAGGTTTTGCCAATCGTTGACAGGACTCGAGTGATATGTCTTACTATTATTGATAGTCGTCAGCGTTTTTTATTCTATATTGGTGATAAGTTGAGATCTGCATACTCTACACTGAAGTCCTTATTCCGCAATAGGTACCTTTTTAATCGGAGGGTCAAATTAATTGCTTCTATGTAACTCTTCTGCTCTTGTTTAAGAATAGTCAATAGAGAAAAATCAGAGATATTTAAAAGAAACATTTCTTCTCAATTAAGCCATTTGAGTAATTTTAATCCATTTTTTTCCCTTGTCCATCATTGTGCGGGCGTATAAGGTTATCCTATAGGACCTCTCTACAATAAAATGTGACGTATGTATAGTCTGTCTCAAGATATAGTAACCTATGGGAGCTTTCATTTGCACTATATCTTGAAACATACTATATATGTATACTCCGTTTTAAGATATAGTGCGAATGCAAGCCCCCACAGGTTACTATATCTTGAAACATACTTATACCTGGAATGTTCTTCTCCATTAATGGCCTCCTCAGTGTTGTCTCGCAGTTTAATAATAGTATTAATAACATACATAAACCTTTTGACATATTTCATGTGACTTACCCTAGTAGCCAAGTTCGTTGGCCTCAAAGCGGGCCAATGTCACTCCAATATTCTAAGATCGGTAGAACATCAGTGACCCCCACCCAATGTCGTACGAATATAAAATTCCTATATCAAGTAAATATCAATCTATGTCGTTGGGTTGATATCAGACCAACGTTGTCTACATTGGTAATATATTGGTTAAATATCTGATACTGATATTTTATTGACAACAAAAATCTACATACTATTAACATTAAAGAAAAATGTCTACATAATATCAAGTTCACAAAGTCACTGTGATGTTGGTTGTAGGTCAGTGTTCGATATAAATTTAGATTAAAGGGGATGACGTCACAATTTGTTATTCTGCGATTAAACGCCTACATCGTATTAACTTTGCAAGACAATATTGATATAGTCTATATTAATTTATCACAGAATATATTACACACTGTACCATGAATAATTGTTGGTGTGTGAAATGAAATATATAGATCCTCAAAGTTAATTAAGCATTTGCAATAATGATTCTCACCAAATTAACATTAAAAGTACTACGCACACTTTTATAAATAATTTTAGAGACCTGACACGAGAGGCCCATTACTCATCGCCCACGGGCGCATTATTGAAATTTTGTATTTTTAAAGAATTTTTTATTTTATTAACATAATTGGCTAACAAGTGGGTTGTGAGCTGTCAAGTACAAAACATATTTTTGTTTGTTCATTTTGTAGTTCAAATCAAGTAAATTCTCTGTACTTTATTTGTCTTATGAAATATAGGGTATATGCTCAAATTGGAAAAATGTCTGTGCAAAATATTGGGCCAATATCATTCAGTGATATTTATCCAACGTTGTAAAATGTTAACACTTGTACAACGGATTGATATTAGACGCCGATGTCAGGCCAATAAATAAACGACCAACAGCCAACGTTGGCCCGATATTGTGTGCTACTAGGGTATATGTGTACAATTATTATAGACTGGGTGTATCAATAAATGAATTTATTATTATTATTATTATTTAACTTTGCGGCTTTTCTTATGATCCTAGGACTGTTGAAAACTATAGAAAATAGCAGTCAGAAATGATGTACCACATAAACTATAACGAGAAATATTTGTCCAGGTTGTAAATAATTGAATATTAATTATTGATAAATAGGTACTTCCTATGGAGATAAAAAGTTCGTTGTATGCGAGGAAAATCTCCTTTCTGACTATTAGTGATCTACTGATATTTAATGTAAATCTAATATAAAAATAATAGTTATAAAATATTATAAACATAAATATACTTTTTGCAGGTTGTTTAATGCTGTGGGCGTATTCGATGATGGGTAGAAGATTATGTTCCGTTAGACCACCATTTGACAACGACGAAGGCAGTATAAGTACACAGCAGGTACGTAGTTAAATCAACTACAGCTTAGCACGTATATATCCGTATATAAAAATGGATGTTCTCGATCTCTTTTTACGGAACAAAATCTGATGTATTTATTATGACAGGCAAAAAATTTATATATTAGATTAAGAGCTTTACGGGGTTTCAAAAACTCACTCTAAAAGGACGAATCCCAAAGAGATTTGACCTTTGTTTCGTGATCCGTTTTATAAATCAGTAAACCTGTTTATTTTACCTATTGCTTTATTGTAATGCAAACATGCTTGAGGGGTTTGTGTTATATGAAAAGAGTCACTAACCCAGTACTTATTAAAGGCAAAGTTTCTGTACACACTTGGAACGCTATAGCTCCCTTAAGACTATGCATAATTACGCTTTTAATCGTAGTAGTGCAAATGTCTATTAAAGAATATCTATATACTTTAAAATAAAACTTAGAAAATTATATTACTAAAATATCACTTATAAATAATTTTAAGTTAATATATACAGGGTGAGTTAGTAGCCGTTTCGTGGCTTGCTCTTTTGTGTCTTCAGAAGAAAAAATCAAATAATGGAAGATTAATAATTTCTTGGTGCGTATATTCTAAAAATACTTTATGCCTTGACGCACTTCCGGTTTCATTGGATTGTCTAATACTGTTCTAAATTGCCTATTCAGCTGTTTTTTTTTTCAAAATTGAGGCAAAAGTTTATGAGTTATCAAGTTTCTAGGAAATTTTTGTTCAAAACACGTGTTCCGAAAAGAAATCATATTCGCCTTAGTTTTAAAAGTAAAAATGTTAACTTTGGTGTTGCTTGTAACCATCATTTGGTATATGTCACACTCGGCAATACCTCAAGAAACTTTGTTTTTTCAAAGCTTACTTCACATACCAAAAAATGTTTCAAAAACATACGGTATTTTATTGTAGTATTTTGTTCCTTATTTTATTCTCTTTCATTCTTGTTAACAATGTCATATACCTATCTCCTGTAATTTCTGATATAATCACTATAGGAGCAATCAGCGGAAAAGTTAAGAACTACGAGCGTTGTTGCTAAATGCACCCAAATATTCGTTCAACCAATTAGATCGATGCCTGACTGTGTGAGTCAAATGTAGAACATAGTAAACACTCCCGAAAGTAATAATTATATAGACTGAAGTGTCTGGCATTTCAATTTTTAAATTGCAGTATTTCATTTTTTACACTATTGGTAAACAACAAAGTAAAGGAAAGGTTATGTTTACTGACATATGTATGTGAAGATGACAATAGATTTTCAAAATTATAAATTGGTAACTAAAACATTCATGGGTAGAAGAAAAATGTATTAACATAAAAATATAAAAAAAACTCAATTATATAAACTGAATAATTATCAACAACTAATGAAAATAAGAAAAACAAGTTTCTTCAAATAATATGATCAACATAATCACCATTATGTGCAATGCACGTGCTCGTATTCTGATTTCCAAAGAAGTACGAAAGTTGCCTAAAACATTTCGACTTATTCTTTTAAACGCATTTCTGATTCTACTTTTCACGTATTCTTTGGTAGTAGGCACCGTTTGATAAACTAGATTTTTTTTACATATCCGTACAAGCGGATGTCTAATTTGATTAAATATTCGGTGATTTTGCAGGCCATCGTCTAGAACCACCCCGCCCAATCCAGTTCTCCTCAAATTGATGATACTGATTTGGAGATATTCACGAACTTGATGACTATAGCGAGCTGAGGCTCTGTCATGTCATAAGAGAAATAACATGCAAAGGAAGATTTTCCAAAAACTTCTGAAAATCCGTCCGTAGAAAAGTAAAATGTTCATTTCCATTAACATTTCCATCAGAGCAATAAGGTTCAATTATGTAACTGCTCACTCTTCCTTCTCACACTTTTAATGACCAACGATTCTGAAAGTTTGCAGGACTGACAAAGTGAGGGTTTTATTTGTCATAACATTGAAAATTATGACGATTAACGTATCCTTGTGATTTTGTCGATAAACAACAAAAAATTGAGAATGTCAGGCTATTTTTTCTAATTCTAATTTATTTATTGCCCACTGGTAAAAATGTAAGCGATTTTCAAAATCTCTTTCATCTACCTCATGTGTGTGTTGATTATAATATAAATGAATTTTATGTGTCCTAATCATTCTGAATACTCAATTTGGCTTACATCAAACTGACGAATAATTTTTCTAGAACCGGTATGGGAGCCTTCTCTCACTATATCCTATAGTCGCAAGTACCATAAACGCATTCTCCTCATCAGTTATTGGTTTTGTCCGCTCTTTCCTTTTTATATTTAATACTCACAATCATCTCGAACCGTTCCTTTATATTTTTAAAGGATAGTTGAATTTATCCTTTACTTTGTTTGACAGTTGATTCAGGCAGTAAAGCCTCGATCTAGACTATCCATTGGTTGAACGAATTTTTGGGTACACAGAACAACAGCGCTCGTAGTTTTTTATTTGACCATTGATTGCAAAGTGTTCCATTAAAAAAAATTGAGTGCTTGTTATGTGAAAATTTCGGAAGTAGAATCTGAAAAAATAAAGATTTTTGAAGTATTTTCGAGTACAACCTATACCAAATAATGCAGAATTTTCTTTGCTACACGCACCACAAAAATTAAAGTTTCAACTTTTAAGAACAATTCGAATATGATTATTTTTCAGAATACGTATTTTGGTCAAAAATATGTATCACAAAATAAATAATAACTCAAAAACAGTTGAATAGGCAATTTAAGACTGTCCTAGAAAATCCAGGAATATATGGGGTGCCTTATTTAAAAAAATTGAGCATTTCCGGTGACCCCTGAAGTGCGTCACAGCTTAAAGTACTTTTAGAATATGCTCCCCAAGGAGCCATAATCTTCCCCAAATTATTTTTTTCTCTTGTGTAAAACACACAGGAGCCATTGCAGATGCAGCTACTAATGATTCACACTGTACATAGTTTGCATTTACCAACATTTCAATTTATTGTTAGGACTATCAATACTTGTAATCTGTTTCTATGATTTTTCTCTAGTGGTGTCTCGCATTTCTACGCTTCATATGTAACGTTAAGTTTGACAAGAATCAAGAATTAAATTTACACCAATAAATTTCTTTACCAATCTTTTATTAAATAAATATATCGGTATTTCCTGCATATTCAACGTAAGATCACTACTGCTGCACGTAAAGTAGGTTCTATGGTATTTAGCTCAAGCATTATTGTTTGCGAAACGGCACGTGCTTTCGTTACGGCTTAAATTTTCCATTACGAGTCCATGCATAGGGGGATTTTAATTTCCACTTGTGGAAAACTACTCTGTAATCCGTAATACGGATTATCGTTGAACATTTCTCACAATCCAAAGATATTTGTCGATACAATTTACACTAATCTTATTTTTATTCTCATATTTAGTTACGAAATAGAAGGAAAAACCTCAAATACACAGAAAGTACTTATTAATAATACATACATTTTGATGGTAACAATAGAATTAGAGCCAGTTTTTAAAAATAATGTTATTTGTGGAAATATTATTGGGAAATCAAATATAGACACAAATTTCCGTTCTCTATAAGAATTAAGGGTGTTGTATAGGTACATTTTCAAATATTTACAGATTACAGGCTATCTTTAAACTTTATGCAAAAATGATTTAGATGAAATATTCTTATAATGTTTATCTACACGTCCCTAGGCATTTTGTTTTTTCAATTTTTTATTAATTGTTATAAAAAATTCAATATAAATAGATAATCGAAAAATAAAATGCGTACCGACGTATCACATATTATTGTGAACATTAATTTCTAGCAAAATTTTTTCGTATTTATTAAGATAAATGCGTAATTTGATAAGAACGAAATGCATTTTTGGCACTGCTTTAATACGCCACCTGCAGTCAAATATTTGATATATCCTTGCAATCCAAGACAGGGCGGAGTTACTTTGTTTAGGTGGGGATTCACTTTACGAGCGATATTCGAAATACAGAAATCGTTGTTACGGTTTTGAGTAGGTATTTGATTAAACATTTTTTTATATTATTTTACATTTCATAAAATTGAAAACATTATCTAGTAACCTTGGTTTAACTTTATAAAATTAATGTATATTTTCTTTTTGTAAAATTTACTTATATTATTTTGTATTACATTTCATAAAATTGTACACATTCTCTGGCAGGCTTTTATAACTTTTACATAAATACAAACTTAAACAAAAACATTACATATGATTCATAAATAATACTAGCTTTTTTAGTTCTTCCACTATTTTACATTTATCAAGATAAAATACTACTGACATTTATAAGTGAGTTAAAAATAATGTAAAACTAATATAGAAAATGAGATGGATATAGATGGTGCCTACTTCCTCTGTACAGATCGTCAATTGTACCAGACTGGTAGACGTTCAAAAGAGTAATTTACGACCTAGCAAAAAATTACTCTCAAACGATTCAGTGTTCCGACAGTTACAAAAAGATTTAAAGTAAACCAGAAATTGCTCGGAAAGGATATCTCCTATTTTAAAAATTTAACTACATTACTCTTCGTGTTATGGTAAATAACGAACAGACATAAATAGGACTTATTATTTTACAGATGTAGTTACATAATAATAATGAATAAACATTAAACTTTAAATAATTTATATATAATAATAAAACAATGAAATTTCATTCAATACGATATTATAAGTACAGTCATTCTGCATTTTTTTTGGAAAAAAATATGCGAGACTATTTTATTTGATAAATCGTTAGTTCGACGAACAAGTCTGTCGAACAAAACCGCAGTGTGTGGGCCCCTTTAGTCATTGAATTCATGTACGAGGTTTCTCGGATACCTTGCCGGCCACCTTGTATTATAATAGTACCTATAGATATAAATAATTATCCTGTGATTTTCAATACGGCCAATGGAAAAGATAATCAAGACGATGACATTAGTGCCTTTCAACAAAATATTATTATTATTATATAGTATTCATAGGCACTAAGTAATATTTCTTTTAATCATAATTCCATCTTACATACATATTAACTTATTGAACACATGTCAGACTAAAAAAACTTACAATCTACATTCCTGTGGCGCCTAGACACCAGACTAAATAAATCATACAAAATATTACTAGCACCTACGTTACGTAGAGTATGTGTAGCCTGAAAAGAGACAATTAGCACTTAACGCATCAGACGTATGTCATTTCGAATGCATCGCTCCATAAGGGCGGTACTTATAAACTGGGAACTATACAATTTAGATTTTTCCTATAGCATTTAGCAAAACAGTACGTGGTAGTGGGGTATTGGCAAGCTCCACCCTATACCCGCAGCGAAGACGTCGAAATTTTTAGTTTGCTATACAACACCCTTAATAAGAACTTGCTTACGATAAAACTTCATTCATTTCATGTATTTTTTTATAAACTACTTAAGGATTCCTATTATTATATTTATACGTATATTACGCAATAAATCTACGGTATGCATGGTTAATAAAGAACAAAATTTAAACCCATAAAATTGAAGATCACATTGTCGTCTTAAAGTAATACATGTTAACTCAACATAAAAAGTGCATACCCAAGTATATAAGAATAACATAAGTATTGTAAAATAAACTTAAATAATAAATCTGAGTTTATCAGTGATATAATTAAAATAGTTTGCGGGATTTTCGGAGTCTTAGGAAACACTTATTTTGTTCTTTGATTATGTTTCTTACTTTATACACGAATATTTAAGTTAGTTTTATGCATTTTTTGTTTTATTGTAATCATATTATTATAGTGTTAATAATAATGTATTGTATATTTTCTATTAATGTATTTAAAATGTTTCTTTTGACAATACATATATAATAACGGTGCTTTCAAAAGAAGAAGCTTTAGGTAGCTTCCTCTTTTGAAAGTACCATCATTGAAAATAAAACACAAACTGTATAATACTTTGTATACATCACCGAGAGAACAATTTATTTGTCAATAAGTAAGATCCTTATTGGGAAATAAATTCTATATTTGGATACGGCCTAACAAATATTTATTTTATATTACTAAACTATTTATTCAAATTTTTGAAGAAGCCATGTTTTACAATTAGGGCTCTTACTTTTGCGCGGATATCCGGATATCCGAGTCGTCAATATCCGATCCGGATACTTGTTTTTAAATTAGGAATACTGAAATCGTAATCTAAGTTCGTTCGATTAACGATTACACTAATCGTCATTTCAAAAATTTTTGAATTACGATTTTCTAAGTAATCGTAATCGAAGTTGTTCAAAAAATGTCGGAGAGCTAAACGCGGCTCAATTAAACTGGTACGCGTTATATATGAAGGCAATAATTATCCGAATAAGAATAAGAAAAAACAAAAACAGTTTTTAAAATACACCAGAAATTTAAAAAATAATTAGGTGTGGCAACCACACGACTTTTTTATACGTATGAGCGTATAGAAAAATTATTCAAAATCCTATTTTGAGTACTTTTATTCTATATATATAATAAATCATTATAGAATACATACTTTGCAAGATATTCGAAAAAAAAGTGCTACTCGCAGACCGGCTTTGGACGTAGTGGAAGATATCTCGCGCTCGAAATTATTAGTGCTCGTTTAATGAAGCTCCGCATCAGTATTCGTTTTTTTAAAATTTCGTGGCACGTAAAAGGACACAATTAAATTGACTTTTGGTGATTGACTTATTGCGATTTTGGTTAGTTCTTTAATTTGTACGCGAAAATAGCGTTGCAGTTGTATTGGAACATGTTGCTGCATATCTTATGTTTGTATTGCGTATTTAGCATCCGCCATAGTAAATTAATGGACTTTTTTTTACAATTTCGTGGCGCGTAAATTATGCTTGTATTACATACATATTTAGCATCTGTCAAAAATAATTTATGGAATTTTTTTAAATTATTAAAATATTTGTTTGAGTTGTGTAATAGACATTTTATATATGTGATTTAATGATAAAATAATTGTCATGTACCCGGGTAGGTACCTCGATCATAGACACACGGGTTAATCAGAATACAAATAAGGACAGCTTTATATTTGAGGCGTCATAATAAAAGAACCGAAACCGGATATCCGGATACTCGAATCTAAGTTAAACACCCCGGATCCGGATCTTGATCGGATTTCGAGTTATAATGAGTATTTATAATACAATACTTTTTCTTTTCTTAAACACTATTGTAGGATTTCATGGAACATCTCTATTATATACAACGTAAACATTTTTTTTATATACTAACAAAGAATTTGTTCACAACAAAGAAACATTTTATTCTATTCCACTAATATTTTTGCAGTTAAGAAACTATTTTATTAATCCATAAGAAATATATGTTAACTGGTAGTATGTATATTAATTTATTTATTACTAATAAAATAAATATTTTTGAGGTCTCCAGGTTTGTCGGGTTTAGTAATATCCAGAAAAAGAAAATAATACAGTATAATACACAAACATTTATTTAATAAAAATTAAAAATTAAACAACAAATATATATACGTACTACATTTATACTTAAAGAGAATAATATAGTCATCAAAAGGAAACATAATTAATTATCCTACATTGCTTAAAAAGTAACTATTAAAATATAATAATGGCATTTTTATGAAATTTGAAAATTTTAAGACTTTTAAAATGTTTTGTATCAAAATACAAAGCTGTAGAATTATTTATGTAATTAATATATAGCTGAAGTGATCTCACGTTTTACATTTTTTTTTTCATAAAACTGATCGAATTATTCCAAATGTAAGCTCATCAAAATTTTGATCTTATTCATTTAAACGGATTACGTAACCTTTTGTCACATATATATCTTTTATATTTGCAAACTGTACCTCGAACAGAAGTTTAATGTTCGGAAATAATGCTGAAAATTTCTCTGAAATTTCGGGATTCGCATCTATTGTTTTTCCATCTTTCATGTCTGTCAGATAAACCAATATTATGTTGTAATCTGTAACATAGTTTTAGTTGATATCGGATTGCTAGAGTGTGTATTAAGTTAATTCTAGAACAAAATATATACATACCTTTAAAAAAAATTCCACAGTCTTTTGAAGTAAAGTTTCCTAGTTATTCTTCTATTTTCTTTTTTAATATTACTCTTTTACCAATTTGTGGTATGAGAGAAGCCGAATGTTCAGTTATAATATACGGTCTGAAATTTCTGGGGTTATGTCTTCTTCTCAAATAATAATAAACAAATGTGTTGTTAGCCTAAATTTTCTTGATGTTGTGTCTGGATGTGATGTTTACAATGAACAAACTTTTAACAAGAAATAATCTACTATGGGTCAATTACCCAAACAGGCGATACACGTCATATGAAACGTCACTGTGATGTCATAACAGTGTTGACAAATAACGTTGCTTTGAGCAAGCTGTACTTTGAAAATAATCTGTGGTTAGGACTAGGTTGACATTTTAAAATATTCGCAAATACTATTAATATGTTTTAAATTATTCGACTATGTCTACAAAAAATATAAACAAATTCTAAATACATGTGAGTTTATTTATTTTAGACTACATTCACAAAAATAATATACACAAAATCTATATATTATTATACATATTAGTGAT
Source organism: Amphimallon solstitiale (assembly GCA_963170755.1). Lineage (NCBI taxonomy): Eukaryota > Metazoa > Arthropoda > Insecta > Coleoptera > Scarabaeidae > Amphimallon > Amphimallon solstitiale. Next base: position 61,364,087 of record OY720676.1, on the reverse strand, counting down.
TAAAAAACTCGTAACATTGCGATAAGCATATGATAAAATGAAAATAATATTAAGTTGGAATGCTAGTTTTCTTCATCCTTTAACACTCTCTATATTCCCTTATTGGGAGGAAATAAGTAATTTTAAGAAAAATTAAATAGTAATATATTTCTTTATATGGAAGAAATTGTCCACAAATAAACTAAATATTTCCTACCAAGAAATATAATTATGGGATGTGCAACGAATTCAGTAGCACGTACCTTTTCATGTTAAATACAAAGAAACTGAGTTCAAATAAATGCATTTTTTCTATGAAAATAAACTGTTCTCTCGGTGCATATTTTCCTTGACCACTCTATGTAATATAACTATAAAATGTATAAAATTTTATCTACAATAAAAAATGCATTATGAACAAGATATAAAAGCGCTACGTTTTAATTTATTACGAAAACACTGACGATTTAATTGGAATAACGATACTACACAAACACATTGTATTCATCAATACTGCGATATCAGTAAAACCATGGAAGCTGTTTATTTAAAACTTTGGGTGGAAATAGTAGATGAACAGTCTTCATGCAAGCTTAGTCGTGTTTGTGTTTACCATTGCGACAGTGCAGACCGATAACTTTCAATCAAAAGAAGTTGGACGTACAAATAATACTAAATTATATAAATATGAACGAACATTTTGAATTTATTTGATCAGAATATTGCTATGTTAACAGTGTGGTGTGTACTCAAAAAGTATTAATTTTCAATAATAATGATTTATTTGGGTTGGTAATATAAGAGTGTATAATTGTAATTTAGTATTCGTATTTAAATTCACTCAAACTATATACTTTATCACGCAGTGAGTAAATAATCGCTAGGTTTGTTATTTAATAAATATATGATTTATAATGCAACAAGTATTATCAAATATTTTTGTTTGTAAAGTAAACTAAAATGTTTCAAAAACAATCATGAAACTAGGATTTACTTGTTGATTGTCAAACAACATATTTGCTTTATGATTTTTTCCATTTTGATAAAATGTTTCCCTTGATGTGATGATATAATTGAAACCAAACAAACAAATTGACATTTCGTCTTTATTATTAGTCTATCAAAATTATAAAAATTAGAAATATTATTTTTTTAACCAATCGGAATGCATTAAAAAATATTGTGCAATAATACAATCATGATATGTTAATATATTAAAACTTTAAAAATAAAATAAAACAAGTATCAGTTTATGATAATGACAATAAAAATATAAAAATAAGCGGACCCCGAAATCAAAATTTATTTTTTAAAAAGACATATCTGAGTTTTTTTTTTACATTTTGCTTTAACTAGCTGAAGAAACCACGAATGTAAAAAAACAAGCAACTAATATATATTCGTTTGTTTAATTCCAATTACATCATCATATCACGGCGCTACACTAGGAAGTGTTTTTTCAAAAAGGGAAAAATTATTTCCCTGAATTTTTCTTTTTACTTTTTACTTTCTTATACGTAGTATAAGGAAGTATTGTGATGATGAAAATTTTCGACCTCGAGATTTTTGCAGATGTCCACGTTTTGAGGTCCCCTGATACCAAAAAAGTGGTTTTTAAAAAATGTCTGTGTGTCTGTGTGTGTGTGTGTGTGTCTGTGTGTCTGTCTGTGTGTGTGTGACCACGATAGCGGTCAAACCGCTGTAGATATCAATTCCAAATTTTGTATTTACGAATATAATCTCCCTCTTGAGAACTGATTAGATTTTGAGCAAAATCGGCAGACCGGAAGTAGTAGTTTACTTCAGTGAAAAAATCGAATTTTGCAAATATTTCGTCAATTACTAAGTTTAAACAAATTTATAAAGAATTCAAATGTACTCATAATTAAATTTGAGAAAAATTGTTTTAATAAAGGTTTTCGAAATTCCTACCGGAAGTAGGTCTTTTACTCTTATCGAAAATCAGTTTTTTGCGAATATCTCGCAAGTCATGCTTTCTAGGCAGGTACATTACAAGTATAAAAGTATTTAGAACATACTTTTAAATATCTTTTGTATAAAAAAAATTTCAAAATTCAGACCGGAAGTACCACTTTTACTCTTATCGAATAGCGATTTTTTGCAAATATGTCGTAAATTATGCATTCTATATATATTTATGAAGAGTACAAAAGTATTTAGAGTTGGATTTGGAATATTTTTTATATAAATGAAATTTCAAAATTCGGACCGGAAGTAACACTTTCATACGTATAAGAAAGTCGTGTGGTGGCCACACCTCATTTTTTTTACGTAGTCTGTGTGTGTGTCTGTGTGTGACCACGATAGCGGTCAAACCGCTATAGGTATCAATTCCAAATTTTATATTTACGTGTATAATCTCCCTCTTCAGATCTGATTAGTTTTTCAGTAAAATCGGTAGACCGGAAGTAGCAGTTTACTTCAGTGAAAAAATCGAATTCTGCAAATATTTCGTCAACTACTAAGTTTAAACAAATTTATAAAGAATTCATATGTACTTAGAATTAAAATTGAGAGTAATTTTATTTAAAAAGTTTTTCGAAATTCCTACCGGAAGTAGGTCTTTTACTCTTATCGAAAATCAGTTTTTTGCGAATATTTCGCAAGTCATGCTTTTTAGACAAGTACGTTACAAGTATAAAAGTATTTAAAACATAATTTTCAATATCTTTTGTATAAAAAAAAATTTAAAATTCAGACCGGAAGTACCACTTTTATTCTTATCGAATAGCGATTTTTTGCAAATATGTCTTAAGTTATGCATTCTATATATATTTATCAAGAGTACGAAAGTATTTAGAACTGGATTTGCAATATTTTTTGTATATGTGAAATTTCAAAATTCGGACCGGAAGTAGCACTTTTACTCTTAGGGAGTAGCACTTTTTTGATAATATCTTGCAAAGTATGCATTCTAAAGAGATTTATTAAGAGAATGGAAGTACTTAGAATAGGATTTTGAATAATTTTTGGGTAAAAAAAATTCTTAAAATTGTATAGTTTGAAACGCTCATACGTATAAGAAAGTCGTGTGGTGGCCACACCTCATTTTTTTTTTGGATATAACCTTTTATATAAAACTACAATGTTGCTTTCTTTTCATCTCCATTGTTCGTACCAGAAACACATGTCTGCAGTTGCCCTTCAGCGGATTTTCCCAATAACCATGTTTCGCTATGTATCAAATAACTACTACTTTAATATAAAGGGTTGCTTTGGAATTCTGAACGTACCTTGCATCCGTGATTCTTTTAACCATGGCCATTCCTTATCTAAATAATTTTTGCTCGTAAGGTAGAATTTTGTTGTGGAATAGGTAATTTAAACACAATTGTGGACTAAATAACGTTTCAGAATATGTTTATCCTTCATCAGCTCTATAACAAAATTTTAATTATAGGCAACTGTTAAGCAGACTATTGATTAACTTACAATGGCCACACTAGGACACGATTAAATGTTATAGGTTCCACAAACATTAAAATTATACAATTATGTGAGAGTGACTAATCTAAGATGACATACATAAAGTTGTAAAATATTCATAAAGCGCACATCAGGTACCAAAACTCGAAATTATAACATTTAATCTTGTGTTGTAGTGTGGCAATTATAAGTTAATCAATAGTTTGCTTAACAGTTACCCCTAATTAAAATTTGATTATAGATCTGATAAAGGAATAAACATATTCCGACACGTTACTTAGGCTGCAATTGTGTTTTAATTACCTATCCCGACCAAAATTCTACTTTTATGAAAGTAGTAATTATTTGATACAATATTATAATAGCTGCTTATCAGTTATTATATTTTTAATTTATTTTATTTCCTATACAAACTAAGATTGTTACGTCAATTTGGAATCGAAGCATCTTTCAATAAATACCGCCCATATCTTAAAAGGTGTGGATATACGCATAGATATTATGAAATCACAACTATTATCGTCAAAAATGCAGTCAAAATTTCTTTAAGAATAATTTCTTGCGTTTTTCCATTTTTTAAAAAAAATAAGACTGGATCTGATTTTATTCCTTTTGAAAAAGAAGTAATGCACGTTTACAGACACTGACACTTATTAAAATAAACAATGCATATTTCCTAAATTTGCATACATATTCGGCAATTAGACAACCATAAAAAAAAATTAAAAAAATCTTGCAGTTCATAAATTTCATGCAAGAATTTTTGAAAAATATCCAGGTATATTTTAATAGAATAAATTATATCAGGCGACATAAATTTAAACCACTTGTAGTAATCTTTGTAATTTCTACATTTTATTTATTTTACTGTTCTTACAGCATATTTTTCATTACACAAAATAGTATTAAACTCTTGATATAAAACAAAAGCAATAAACGACAATGATAATTATTATCCCAGTATTGTATTTAAAATTATTATGTGATCATAAATACGATATGTTTTTAATAAATTTGTAGATATCAGTGGCGGCTCTTTAATGAGAGCAAGTGAGCAATTGCACCCCCTGGAATTTTGAAACAAAACAAACCAAGCGGCGACTAACTCTGAAAGTATTTATTTATTACGTATTCATTGTTATTGAACAGGAACGTGGCGTGTACGGCACGCGAAACAACCTACATGCACCGATCGTAGTCATAGATATAATGACGACTAAGACTAACAGCGCACGGATGTAAAGACCCCTTCCACCGAGAGAAACATACCCATGTGCAAAGCGCTACTGTTGCTGCGTTAAGCCATTAAACATTACATTGAAGGTGGGGAAAACTGTATTTTGTTCTAGTTCCATATCGTATAATACATATCATGTGAGCAAGATTCCCGTCTGCTCAACGCTGTTGTAAGATGAATTTCGTGTCTGCGATGCAGAATAATACGTTTTCGCGGTTAACGTATGATGAAAAATCGCAATAAAAATCTTAAACGGCCGATGCCTCAACTATGTTTAGGAAATAAACAATCTGTTAAAGGTAAAGACGTTATAAGAAAATTCAAAATGAATATTTATCAGAAAAATGACTGGATTTGTGGGTGTGAAATTAAAAATACTGTTGTTTTCCGTGTCTTTTGTTTGGTGGTGAACAGTCTTGGTCAAAGAACGGAATAAAAGACTTAATTCATCTTAGTGCTAAAATTACGAAACATGAAAATTCCGAAGGGCATTTGAAAAATATATTTAGTCTAAGAATGTTAGGAAAAAATAACATTCAGAATGTTTTAGATCATCATATAGAAAAGCAGTTCAACAACACAATGAACAGGTAACAAAAAATAGGCATATGTTAAATTTAATAATAAATTGCATTAGATTTTGTGGCGCGTTTGAACTGGCACTTCGGGGTCATGATGAACGGCAAACGTCGAATACCAAGGGCATTTTTCGGGAATTGATAAATTTTACGGCAGACTTAGATAAATCGCTCAGAGATCACATCGAAGCAGCACCGGTTTTTAATTGAATTTATAAATGATTTACCAAATTTTAATGAAAAAGTGATAGAACTGTTCTGCAAGTCAAAGACACGCAAAATGGACTTCGTTTATCGTCAGATGTAATCAAACTGTAGTGTTATATTTATTATTCCCTCAAAACAAACTGTACAATGAACAGTACCTGTCTGGAACAGTATGTCGGTGAAACTTATAAAGATTGGGTAAGCGTTCTTGTATTATACTTTTACTTTCTTATACGTAGTATAAGGAAGTATTGTGATGATGAAAATTTTCGACCTCGAGATTTTTGCAGATGTCCACGTTTTGAGGTCCCCTGATATTTTAAAAAATGTCTCTCTCTCTCTCTCTCTCTCTGTGTGTGTGACCACGATAGCGATCAAACCGCTACAGATATCAATTTCAAATTTTGTATTTACGAATATAATCTTCCTTTTGAGAACTGATTAGATTTTGAGCAAAATCGGCAGACCGGAAGTAGTAGTTTACTTCAGTGAAAAAATCGAATTTTGCAAATATTTCGTCAATTACTAAGTTTAAACAAATTTATAAGGAATTCAAATATACTCAAAATTAAATTTGAGAAAAATTGTATTAAAAAAGTTTTTCGAAATTCCGACCAGAAGTAGGTCTTTTACTCTTATCGAAAATCAGTTTTTTGCGAATATCACGCAAGTCATGCTTTCTGGGCAGGTAAATTATCAGTATAAAAGTATTTAGAACGTATTTTTAAATATCTTTTGTATAAAAAAAATTTCAAAATTCGGACCCGAAGTAACACTTTTACTCTTACCGAATAACGATTTTTTGCAAATATGTCGTAAATGCATTCTATATATATTTATGAAGAGTACAAAAGTATTTAGAGTTGGATTTGGAATATTTTTTGTATAAATGAAATTTCAAAATTCGGACCGGAAGTATCACTTTCATACGTATAAGAAAGTCGTGTGGTGGCCACACCTCATTTTTTAATTTTGAAATTATGCACTCCCTATGTGAACCACCCCGAGCCGCCACTGGTAGATATACTTATTTAGTTTGCTTTGAATATATATGAAATACAATTTGTTAAATATATGCACAAGGTCTACATGTTTCGACCCTCACGGCCTGCGATTTTTGACTACTTCATATTTTGTGGAACGACACGAAATCGCTTCAAGCAACAGATGAAAAAACTTATTTTGATAAGCTCCACTTTTATGACAAAAGCACATGTACAGTTTTTACATTTCAACTTTTTTTGAAACGTTAATAACATAACTATACAAAAAGTCATTATCGTTTTCATACACATGAAATAAAAGTTCATGTTTGCGCTTTGGTTTGAAACTTCGAACAATGTTACTAAACATTTAAATACGTATTATATTGTTAGTATATAGTTACAAATATCATAAAATAAGAGATTGCTATGTATAAAAAAGGAAATACATCGAGTCTTGATTGATTAAACAAAGGTTAAAAATGTACCAGAGAATTAGCAATATTATAAATTTATTAATCATTATTGCTCGTCTAAATTATCATTATTTTACGTATTCTAGCTCTTGCATGTAAGTTAAAGTGCAATAACTTTACAATAAACAAAATTTATTATTGTATTACCTATTAAAATTGGCCTGGCCAACCGAAATTAGCCGAAATTACACCTACTTTTGTACGCAGACATAACCCCCCACCCTCGCCTTCGTATGGGAGTTAGATCAAAAAGTTTCAAATGAAAATTGTATAAAAACCTCTAAAATGTTGCTAATAAAAACTTTAATCTACCTCAATCTAGAATTTAATGAAAAATTATCGAATTTTTAATTGACCTTGAGAATTCCGCCCCCTTGCGATCATTTTGGAAACTTAAAAATATTTTTATTGACATTCCCGTGGTTCATTTTATTATCAAGATTTTTTCCGCCAGGTAGTACGATAAACTGTTGCCGACATATGGCCGGTGGCCCTGTTTAAACAAACACCCGGTATATAGACATATTCTTAGAGCTAAAAGAGTTCCGCAGTTTCATGCCACTACACACGTGACATTTAAGGAAAGGATATTCCTTAAGTGGTTGTATCAATATTACATTAAGATCAACGACATCAAAAATAAAAGCACCTTGTTAATTGATATATAACCAATCATAGAAGCCAATTAAAGAAAAACAACAGTTGACGAGATATTCTCGACGTAGTGTCGCAATCATGATCACAATACTTTATTATTAAAAAAGAATTCTTACCAAATACTGTATTTAATGCATTTAATCGTTTAATTATTCTCTCTGTGTATAGTGTTCAGTACCTGATTGAAGAAGCTATTTCTCAAAATTCTTAAAACCTCTATCTTCATGACTTCATGCCACACTTTCGAATCCGTATCAAAAATCAATTTGTTAATGGGAACATTCTTAAAAGAGACCTAAAATCGTATCGATTAAAATCAAGCTATTCACAAATTCAATGGCGTTGATTATAATACACGAACTAAGTAATATCAGTCAAAATACCGTTGAAACTCGCATAAGATATTTAAATAATAACAGATTTGTATATGCATATATTAAAAGTATGTTTATCGTATTTGTAAGTTTCTAAAGTTTACTTAAAGGAATAGATTGTTAGATTGCATTTTAAATATCGTTTGTTTGCGAATACAAACACTCATCTACAACATGTAGCTAAAGATATCTATACAAAACATTTTCTCATTGAAGTGTCGCATAAGAAATTTTATGACATTTCCTCGAGAGTGACATTTTATAAAGCGAAGCATATACAGGTAAAAGACGAATACGTGTTTGCTACGTGATTGTCAATTCCTTTGTGGTCGTCGCACTTTCAACCAAACTCAATATTCCCTAGGAAAGTCGGTGGAAGAAAGAACAAGCATTTTACAGAAATGATACGAGGATATAAGACCGGAATAAATATGTATGTAACATTTTGAGAGTGTCTTCAGTCTGAATAATCTTGCTATGCAATATCCCGGGGTACAAAATGTTCTCTAAGAAAAGCTTTGCAGTATTCTATAATTTAAAAATCGAACATTCTATTATAAATTGATTTTCAAATTAATAATAATACTGGCAAACGTTAATCGCTAAATGTTGAGCAATTAGCAATTTTATAAGTGAAACTTAATACATTTAACATAAATTATAAATTTTAAATCGCAATTTTATAAAATAATTCAACATAGTATTACAAATATCTCATGCAGGCGCACTCAATAACTGCGAATTTTGAAATGTTCAACTGAGTACCTATACACTATTGCGGATAGTGAGGGGTGCGGGCGGTCTTAAAATATTGTCGGTCTTTGTACGTTTAAGCCAACCGGTTAAATCTAAGGGACGGATAAGTAACGCACAACATTTTTTTTTTTAGAAGTCTAATAGATAACACAAAATACAGGCACGTCTTTACACTATTTTTTCACACAGTCGCCAAGTCTCGCAACACATTTCTCCCATCGTGGCATAAGGTTGCATATACCCTTTGTATAGAAGTCTGTCTTTTGTGAGTAGAGTCATCTGCGGACAGTCGATTTGACTTCGTCATAGGAAGTAAAGTGTTTGCCGAGCAAGAATTTCTTCGTTGGGCTGAAGAGATGATAATCTGACGGTGCCAGATGCGGACTTTACGGTGGATGATGGAGTACTTCCCCAGGAGCAGCCACATGGGGACATGCATAGTCATGAAAAAGTTTGACATTTCCAGCATTAGAGCGCTTGCCACGAAGATCACGACGCAACTTGTTCAATGTTTATCCATACGATACAGCATCCACAGTGTCCCCGCATTCAAGAAATTCCACCAGTACCAACTCCTGCATGTTCCAGAACAAAGTCACGAGCACTATCTCGCGGATTGTGTCACCTTGAATTTCTTCATTGTTGGAGAATGTGGATGTTTCCATTCCATGGATGACCTTATGCTTTCGGGCTTGTAGTGGTAACGATACCTTCCAGAAAAGGTTGCCTGACTGCAGTGTACCGTGCCAGGTGTTCCATGCTTGTCATCATTCGCTGCCCCGTATGTACGTTTGTGAAACTCTTTGGCAGCCATCGAGGACTGACCTTATGAAAGTTCAGTCAGTCATGCACTGTGCCATACGAATATGTTCGCAAAAATGCGAAGTTGGATTCTGCGAATCTGATCAAATTGCCTCGTCAATAGCCGTTACATTCTGTTATCTGGATACTGTTACAGGACGCCCGGCACGTGGTAAATCCACCAGACTTACACGACACTCTACAAAGAATTTGCGCCGCCTGATGATGTTGCTGCGATCCATACATTTTTCCGCATACACGCACTTCATCTCCCTATGAATTTCACTAGGGTTTCATCCTTGTGTCCACAGAAAACGAACACCTACCTCTCTGTTCTTCACACGTAGACGACTGTAACACGTGCGCCATCTTTGCTCCGTAGTTTGCTCTTCTGCCGTTAGAGGTATTCCTGCTCACAAAATTTGTCAACTACGGAGAGAACTTCAAAGTACGTTCCGTGTATGTTTCGCGTCCCAGGTCCCTATTGTAACAGGAAAAATTGGTGTGCGTTACTTATCGATCCTTTCTCGTACTATTTAACGAACTAAAACCATCATCTAGTACCCAAAAAAATAAAAAGTAATCTGTATTTTTTTATATAAATTTTCTGATTTAAGCTTGTTAACGACCACAAGTTTAATACTTTAAAATTCTTTCATACTGCCAATCTATCTGTCTGCAAAGCATGACGCGAAATATTCGCAAAAAACTAATTCTCGATCAGAGTAAAAGACCTACTTCCGGTAAGGATTTCGAAAAACTTTTTTAATAAAATTCTTCTCAAATTTAACTTTGAGTACATATGAATTCTTTATAAATTTGTTTAAAATTAGTAGACGAAATATTGGCAAAATTCGATTTTATCACTGAAGTAAACTACTACTTCCGGTCTACCGATTTTACTAAAAAACTAAACAGATCCCAAGAGGGAGATTATACACGTAAATACAAAATTTGGAATTGATATCTACTGTGGTTTGACCGCTATCGTGGTCAGAGAGAGAGAGAGAGAGAGATTGTTCAAAAACCACTTTTTTGGTATCAGGGGACTTCAAAACGTGGACATCTGAAATTTATGGTAAACACAATCATACATTTTTACTACATTAATTCTGATAGTTTCCTTATCAATTCGATATTAATTAGAAATTATATACAAATACATAATACTAAAATCAAATAATAAATAATAATGACGCGCGGTTTAAATGTTTATGATATTTATGAGTGCATATTAAATATTTGTGTTCGACCGGGAGCGTGGCGCACTCTTGTAATCCAGCAACTTGGAGGTCGGATGTAGTGGATTGGCGGATTCTTGAACCTGGGCATGCTTGCGATCGAGAGCCGGCGTAGTCGTAAAAAATGTGTACACTTGGCTAGTGACGAAGGCATGAACGATGGTATCTCGTTCTGTTCATCGTCTACATCGAAATTGCGGGAAGACATGACTCATTATGCACGGTGAGGATAATCGTGTATAATGCGTTGTAATCTTTCCTAATTTCGTGTCCATCGCAAGGCTCTCGTTCCAAAAATGACAGCTTGATAGTCCGTTAAGACCTATATCTTCTCTTTTTTCAAATTAAAAGTGAATAGTAAGTTCAATAGATATAAATAAGTTCATATTATATAAAATGACATATTTCATATATATTATTTCAAATATCAGGTATTTAATTATTTTTTTATTATGTAGTTAGTGTTGCTGCTTATCTCTCAAAAATATTATAATAAGTATTTATTATTAACTACAAGATAGTTCACTACACCCGCGTATATTTGGTAGCCTAGACAAATGGCACTATTCGTAAATCAAGTTGTCTAATATAGTAATAATAATTCTGCTTCAATAAAATTGCTTACAGATACTTTTACTTTCTTATACGTAATATTTAACACTACCTGTAAGCAATTGAAGTAACATTATTATTAATATTGTTGCGTCTTCGGGTTCGAAATAAAGAACTCGTGCAAATGTTTTAAAACTGTCTGTATATTAATACACTTAAAACTAATCACAATATAAAAATATAAAATAAATGTATCGCACTTAAAACTACTACAATTTAAATTAACACATGTATTTATTTCTATCACTCCTATTTATATCTGTAATATTTATGGATTTATTGCACTGTAATAAAAACTGCACCGCTCATATTTATTTTAACTGTTCAGTAAATACCGCGCGCCACTACTACTATTGAATGAATCCCTTATCCCACCGGCGGCATTTATATTGCGCTAGGTTATATTACATACATATCAGTTCATTCCTTGACATTATCATTTATTTCTATTTCAGTTTAAATGCCATAAATTGAACCATCTATGAAATGAAACATAACTCTAGCCATGAACTGTATAATTACTATTAATTAATGAACAACCCTCGTATGTGCTATTCTTATAATCTCTTTATTTATTTTATAATATTCAATTCACTATACGTATGTATTTTATTTTCATGCCCGACTAGCTTTAGTTTATAATCTCAAAATAAATTACTTTAATTTATCCTACCTCTTTATCTAATTGAAAGTATTTAATTCAAACTTCAATTCTTTACTTTGGTAAATATTTATAATCCTTCAAAATTAATTTTGTAACTATCATTTATATTTTACTGATTTCTGCATTATCTTAATACTTTCTATACTTTTAAATAATTCAATCTACCAACAAGTGTTCAATAAGTCATATAGAGGGCACCACTAGTCATTTCATTGTAGGTGCATATAATTATTAATGCCTGTTTATGTATTACAAATATCTAAACGTTTACTTGTTTGTTGTGAAATGCTTTTTTACCAAGTGGATCTTTTATAACTCAAAAAATACTTCTAATAACATTTATCTAACTCTTTTCGGTAAGAAAATATCATTAAACAGATTCCATTACAATATTTCATATGACATTTATTTATTTCAGGTTATACTTTACGTAAAACTTTGTGGATTGCAATTTTTATGTACTATTAATAAAACGACACTCTTCTAATAAAAAAATAAAGTGTATATTCGAACAACTTACTTAAACATTGCTGAACATTTACGTGTTTACAATATTTTATTAATATTGGAAACTTGATTATTTGACGTCTAAGAAAATCTATTTTGATGTGTATTTATCTCTTTATAACCACTTAATACAGGTAAGATTACTTATTATATTTACTTTAGTTATTTAAATTAGATATTTATAAAGAAATAACTCATGTAATTTTTAGCTGAATGACAATAATTCATGTATTTGTCATATTCAAGAAAATAGAGAATTAAAGACTTATATTGTTTATTACAAATGTACAGATGAATTATCTAAGAGTTCAATTACTTTATCTAATGATCTATAATACAAATATTCAATTCTTTTTTCAAAATTTAAACAATTAAATCTTTCTTTTCTGCAATTTCTAATAATTTACTAAATTGGAAATACTTAAATGTTCCTTTCTTATAGATGTGTTCGATTCTCTCCTTGATACTGCCCAACCACGATTCACCACTTGATGCTATTCAACTTCAACCTTATACCATTGTTAGAAGACAAATTACTGAATATCCTATATATCGTCCTGCTCGTTTTATGGAATTTAAAATGGTCCTTTTATTCGGATGTTGATTCTCTTAATATACTGCCACCACTCTTATGTTACCCGAACAAGGAAAATTATCCAACCTTTATGGACTACTCCTGGAAAATTCCGGATCTTGAAGAAAGCTCCAGCCTCAATTGTACTTTCAAATAGTCCGGTATCTCAAGCGCCTCCTGAAAACACTGCTTCAACAACTCTCTACTAATGGAACCTGGATCTTGCACCAAATCCGTAAGTGTATTCTCTATTCTTATGTTAAATTATTTATCTATAATAAATTTCACTCTGGATACAACTTTTCCTTTTATTTCTCACTGAATTCGTGTTAAATCTCAGAAATTTACTTCTGATAGCAAAAACACGTCTCTCTATCATTAAATTCAAAAATAAATCTCCTGTTTATTTATCCATTTCCCTAGCAATTCCTATCTCATTTTCTATTATCCAATCAACGTTTTACAACAGTAAATACAACCAACAATATAGCTTTTAAATTCTCAAATATACCAAAAATACTTCTTTAAATTGCATTATCTGATAATCTAAATTCTTTTTATAATTTTAACAACCCTTCTTTACATATCCATATACTAATACCCATCTAAATCCATATTTCTGAACAAATGTCAAATAATGACAGTTCCTGTATTTCAAATTATTCCCGGGAACTTATCTACATTAAAATCTATACACCTTTCAAAATAAGATTCTAAATATTTGTATCACCTCATAAACGTCAATTACTCAAGTTTTTACAAATTTATAATACATTTTACAAAATAACAACTAATATTCAACTCTCTTCTTTCCAGAATATTGTGAACTTCTAAGAAAAATGAACATGGTCAACCTTACCATATACAGGTGGTTTATTGTAAAATTCGAATATTTGTTAAATACAATAAACATCTATTATTATAAACCCAATAAACTTTTTAAACACATCATAATAAATTTTCCTACGTTTATTTAACTAAATTTTGTAACTTTCATAACTTTCCACAATATATTGTTAACGTATGCCTATATACTATAACATATGCCCCTTTTAATAAATGTAAATTTCAACCTCAAATAAACAAAATTTTTAATTATTAAACTAATATAACATCAATTATTATATACTCAGTAATTCCTTTTTGAAAAAGAATGTAATTACATATAACTTTTACTATTCAAATCCAATGTTCAAACATTTCACAATTCTCAACAATAAACACCTATGTTTAAGCAGTTTTTTTTTTTATATATTTATCCAAAGTAATATAAGTATCAAGTTTTTTTATTCAAAGCATATGATAATTATTAATTTCATTTTACATAAATAATAACTATGCCCTGTACGTACTATTAATATTTAGCAATTATTCTCTACATATAAATATTTAGCCTCTATACAATTTTTATAGTATCTTAGTAACTGTATTACTCTTAACCTTTTTTTTAGGTGATAGTTTCAACTTTTTATCCAACTCTTTCTCGTATAGATTATTGCCTCTATAAAATATTTTATTTATGCTCACTTATACATTTATATTATATTTATTGATTCTATTCCCTTTGCGCATGTATCCCATAATATTCCTATAGACATATCCGTCTTCCCCATACTTTCAACTTATGAAAGTTAATAATTATATTTACGTTTTATAGGCGTACGTTACCTTAATCTCTCATTAGACATTTTAGTCCTATATAAATCATTATATTAGGTTACTTTTAACCCATTCTCTATCACTTATATTATAATTCCATATTTTAATGGTACATTTTATATTTATTTATTATTGCAAGCATTTCTCCTTCAATTAAAATATTATATCATAAAGGCTTTTACTATCTTCTTATAATCAACTTTATAACATCACCTACTTTATTATTCTGCATGTCTCTTTTACTGCTTCAATTATTTTAAAATTTTAAGGCTTTGAATAATTCCTTCTTTTCCTCAACTACTAAATACATTCCTTCTATGTTTTATACTTGGGCATATAATTACACATTTAATTCCAAATATATTTTCTTATAGTACTTTGGTATATTTTCTTTTTATTATTATAAAATATGTGGGAATGATAGTAACACTTGCTACAAATCTTAAAACAAAAATTCTTCAAATAATTATAACATACTATCTCTATACTCTATATTTCGATTCTGAACATCTCTCTATTTATCCATTTTTATACTAGGCTTTATTAAACCCTTATTATGTACTTTAACATGCCCCTTTCTCAACAAATCAAATAAGTTAACATTTATTTTTATAACAGATTATGTTCTTGTTAGAAAAAATACTCCTACTATGCCCCTAACTTCTATACAATATAAAAATTTGAATTCTTGAATATAATAACATTTCTTATATGGTTTGATGATTTTTCAAAAACAAGCGTGTGAATGATTTAACAATACTCGGATACGGAAGTGACGTTACCCACCTACATAACACAATCAATCCTGATGTTATGTCCTGCCTATGATATGAGATCAAAGGTAAATAAATGAAATATTTTATGTTTGAAAACGTAATTTTGAATTTTATGAGATCACTAAATAGCTTAGATGAGCTGGTGTTGCTATTACCGTCGAGAGTTGATCTCTTTCTTTCATATAAAAGAAAACTCTCGTCCTGACTATAATATGTATTCGTTGTTTCCTGATTTAATTTTTCATATGTCTCAATTTTCTTAACATGTGGGCCTCTATATAACTTGTGGTAGCTCCGGATGGGGTGGTATCGCCAGTACCAACGGTTGTCGCCCTATGTATTTCAACCGCCATGCCCCTAATCTTCCTAATATTCCATTTTTAATCTCACTCTATTTTGCAATATGTTCAATGTCTCCTCTTGTACCATATCTCCTTTATACCATGAATCATTTTCTTCTGTTGTATAAAACAATTTGTTATCAATTTTTCCTACCGTATTAAATAATCTCAATACCCTATCATTTCTTAATGTGAATATTTTTGTGTCTCTACGAACCTCAATATCGCATTCCCATAATTCTTTGCAAATTGTATCCAAAATAAATGTAACCTGATGAACACTACTTCGCACATATCTCTTTAAAGAATATCTTCTCTTCTCAATAAAATCATTTACATTTACACTTCCTCCAAATTTACTGTACATATTAACTTTATCACCTACTAAACAATTTCTCATATGTTCTGGTATCATATTACGACCAACATTAAGTATGTTTTCAGTGTACTTTCCGGCTCCTATAAATATCCCTGTAGTATACCTTGACAAATATACATCTAAAATACTATCATCTTCTTCCTCTAATAAAATCGTATCTAAATGAGTTCTTAAAATACTTCTGCCTGAATCCATGTATTTTGTTTTCTTCTGTAATAGTGCGATTGTATAAGATTTCTTAATTTCTACTGTCTTTTGTATATCGTCAATACCGTTTAGAACATCCTTCTCAAAATTTCCTATCACTTCTTTAGTCTCATTTATATCTATTTCTAGTAACTGATTTCCACTAATTATTCCTCCTTCCATATTCAATATTTCCTTAACCTGTGCTGTATCTTGTTTGTCTTTCACGCAAACTTGTGTTACTGGTATTATTTCTTCTGGATTACTCACCAAAGATTTTTTAAATTCTTCAATATCCCTTTTATAATCTTCTCTAGTATCTTCATACGTCTTGTCTATCTTTCTACCTAATTCTTCCTTAAAATCCATTATATTCTTCTTATTCTCTTCAATCACCTTGTCAAATTTATTACTTAATTCCTTATTTGCCTTGTCCAACTTATCCATTAATTTCTTATTATTCTCTTCACTCGCCTTGTCAAATTTATTCATTAATTTATTATTATTCTCTTCTCTAATTTTTTCTCTTCTCTTAATATCCTCCTCTTGGTTTTTCAATAATTTTTCAAACATTTGTCGTATTAACCTCATCTCTTCTGATGTAATTGACGTCTTTCTCTGTACCTGCGATTTATACCCCCTATCTTGTATCTCTCCTGACTGTTGACTTCCTTCCAGAGCCTGTAATGTAACTTCTCCTCCCTCTGGTGAAATTCCTTCTTGTCTAACCTCCACCTCATCATCGCTAGATGATTCTGATCTATTCATTCTAGAACTACTTTTAGACCTCGTATTCATTTTTAATAAATAGTGTGTGAAAACAATACAAATATAATTTCTAAAATTATCAATATAAGTTTTACTATGCTAATCCCCTTCGTAAAATGTTTATTTATATTCACACATATAATAATGTAAATAAAATATTGAAAATACTATATTGCGAGTCTTATTTTACCTGCCCCACGTTGGTACGTCATAAAATGCGCTAGGTTATATTACATACATATCAGTTCATTCCTTGACATTATCATTTATTTCTATTTCAGTTTAAATGCCATAAATTGAACCATCTATGAAATGAAACATAACTCTAGCCATGAACTGTATAATTACTATTAATTAATGAACAACCCTCGTATGTGCTATTCTTATAATCTCTTTATTTATTTTATAATATTCAATTCACTATACGTATGTATTTTATTTTCATGCCCGACTAGCTTTAGATTATAATCTCAAAATAAATTACTTTAATTTATCCTACCTCTTTATCTAATTGAAAGTATTTAATTCAAACTTCAATTCTTTACTTTGGTAAATATTTATAATCCTTCAAAATTAATTTTGTAACTATCATTTATATTTTACTGATTTCTGCATTATCTTAATACTTTCTATACTTTTAAATAATTCAATCTACCAACAAGTGTTCAATAAGTCATATAGAGGGCACCACTAGTCATTTCATTGTAGGTGCATATAATTATTAATGCCTATTTATGTATTACAAATATCTAAACGTTTACTTGTTTGTTGTGAAATGCTTTTTTACCAAGTGGATCTTTTATAACTCAAAAAATACTTCTAATAACATTTATCTAACTCTTTTTGGTAAGAAAATATCATTAAACAGATTCCATTACAATATTTCATATGACATTTATTTATTTCAGGTTATACTTTACGTAAAACTTTGTGGATTGCAATTTTTATGTACTATTAATAAAACGACACTCTTCTAATAAAAAAATAAAGTGTATATTCGAACAACTTACTTAAACATTGCTGAACATTTACGTGTTTACAATATTTTATTAATATTGGAAACTTGATTATTTGACGTCTAAGAAAATCTATTTTGATGTGTATTTATCTCTTTATAACCACTTAATACAGGTAAGATTACTTATTATATTTACTTTAGTTATTTAAATTAGATATTTATAAAGAAATAACTCATGTAATTTTTAACTGAATGACAATAATTCATGTATTTGTCATATTCAAGAAAATAGAGAATTAAAGACTTATATTGTTTATTACAAATGTACTGATGAATTATCTAAGAGTTCAATTACTTTATCTAATGATCTATAATACAAATATTCAATTCTTTTTTCAAAATTTAAACAATTAAATCTTTCTTTTCTGCAATTTCTAATAATTTACTAAATTGGAAATACTTAAATGTTCCTTTCTTATAGATGTGTTCGATTCTCTCCTTGATACTGCCCAACCACGATTCACCACTTGATGCTATTCAACTTCAACCTTATACCATTGTTAGAAGACAAATTACTGAATATCCTATATATCGTCCTGCTCGTTTTATGGAATTTAAAATGGTCCTTTTATTCGGATGTTGATTCTCTTAATATACTGCCACCACTCTTATGTTACCCGAACAAGGAAAATTATCCAACCTTTATGGACTACTCCTGGAAAATTCCGGATCTTGAAGAAAACTCCAGCCTTAATTGTACTTTCAAATAGTCCGGTATCTCAAGCGCCTCCTGAAAACACTGCTTCAACAACTCTCTACTAATGGAACCTGGATCTTGCACCAAATCCGTAAGTGTATTCTCTATTCTTATGTGAAATTATTTATCTATAATAAATTTCACTCTGGATACAACTTTTCCTTTTATTTCTCACTGAATTCGTGTTAAATCTCAGAAATTTACTTCTGATTACAAAAACACGTCTCTCTATCATTAAATTCAAAAATAAATCTCCTGTTTATTTATCCATTTCCCTAGCAATTCCTATCTCATTTTCTATTATCCAATCAACGTTTTACAACAGTAAATACAACCAACAATATAGCTTTTAAATTCTCAAATATACCAAAAATACTTCTTTAAATTGCATTATCTGATAATCTAAATTATTTTTATAATTTTAACAACCCTTCTTTACATATCCATATACTAATACCCATCTAAATCCATATTTCTGAACAAATGTCAAATAATGACAGTTCCTGTATTTCAAATTATTCCCGGGAACTTATCTACATTAAAATCTATACACCTTTCACAATAAGATTCTAAATATTTTTATCACCTCATAAACGTCAATTACTCAAGTTTTTACAAATTTATAATACATTTTACAAAATAACAACTAATATTCAACTCTCTTCTTTCCAGAATATTGTGAACTTCTAAGAAAAATGAACATGGTCAACCTTACCATATACAGGTGGTTTATTGTAAAATTCGAATATTTGTTAAATACAATAAACATCTATTATTATAAACCCAATAAACTTTTTAAACACATCATAATAAATTTTCCTACGTTTATTTAACTAAATTTTGTAACTTTCATAACTTTCCACAATATATTGTTAACGTATGCCTATATACTATAACAATATATATATATATGTGTGCAGACAAAAGGTCTAGCAAATTCTGGCTCTATTCTACCATATTCTAGACGTGCTGACGTAGTATATGAGTGCAGCTGATGTATGAATTATTTACGGTGCGTAGCGCCGATGTTTACTTTCCTTTTGTCGTCGCCCGGATGTCCGCTTCTTTGTGGGCTTGTTTCGTTACAATATAGACAACTTGATTTACGAATAATACCGTTGGTCTAGGCTACCAAATATACGCGGGTGTAGTGAACTATCTTGTAGTTAATAATAAACATTTATTTTAATATTTTTGAGAGATAAGCAGCAACATTAATTCCAGTGACCTAAGTCGGTAAATAACCCCGTATATTACATAATGAATTACCGTCATTTACTGTAAATTACCACATAAACTTTCCGTAAATTACAAACAAAGTAAAACATCATCTATATACACGTATGACATTACACACTCGGTAATTGGGGAAGTCCCTTTCTAGCAGATGTAAAAGCCCGTGAATCAGCCGTTTAGATGACATTCAGTGATGTAAAATTACCGTAATTTATATTTTTGGTAAATCACCGTGGTAAATTACTGCTCTTTCTTACCAAGATTTATTCTAGCGTAAGTTACCATTTTTTGAGTAAATTACCATGGTAATTCTCAAAAGAGCAGTAATTTACCGCGGTAATTTACCAAAAATATAAATTACGGTAATTTTACATCACTCAGTGTAAGTAGTCCTCGCGATTTCTGCAGATGTCCACGTGTTGAAGTCCCCTGTCACCGAAAAAAAGTGATTTTAAAAAAATGTCTGTGCATGTGTGTGTGTGTGTGTGTGAGTGTCTCTCTCTCTGTGTGTGTGTGACCACGATGGTCATCAAACGGCTACAGATATCAATACCAAATTTTGTATTTACCAGTATAATCTCTCCCTAGAAATCTGATTAGTTTTTCCGTATAAGTTACACACAGGCTTATTTTTCTAAATAGATAAAACCATTTAAAACAATTAAGAACAATTTTGTATAATTTGAAACGCTCATACTTGTAAGAAAGTCGTGTGGTGACCACACCTCATTAATAAATTTTAACTAATTACGAGATCATTTAAACTTTATGCAAAATGATTTTGTTACATGTAATTTGCAAAATTTGAAATTGATTTTTCGCTCTGTTTTAGTACACCACTTAAAGTCAGTTATTTCAATACAGAGCAAGACAGCTACTTTAATTAGATAAGGATTCACTTTATTATTGCATATTTTTAAAAGAGATTCCTCGATTCATTCTTATAGAACTTCATGTCTTAACTAATAAAATATTTAATTATTGTTGTTAACAGATATTATCATTAATTTACTAAATGTTTAAATGTAAAACATACATACGCTCATGTATATGTACCATATACAGAAGCTAATAAATTGCTATTAAAAAAAAATTCTATTATATTTTACGGTTTTAGAAGATATCTGCTTAAATATCTGGTAGAGTTACGTTTTATATATTTCAAAAATATAAACAATAGATTTCAAGGTCATAGCTTGGGTAATATCTGATTTTTTTATTTAATAGTTTGCTATGGGCTTCTGATGAAGAATATATTTAATAAATAATGCTGCACCTGAACTAAAACACGAAAATTGAATAAGCGAATTTATAGCCATAAGAGAGAAGCAGTTTGTAGCCTTTGTGAAATTAATCCACCTTTTTAAGAAAACCGAGAGTCTGGTAGATTACCCAGCCTCCTATTTTCGAAAACTGAAATTCTAACAGTTGTTCCATGTTGTCCCAATTTTCGAAAACAAGAAGGGGCACGGGATGAAAGTTGAGAATCTGAGATGTGTTCCAGTTTATTCTAGTTATTTTAAACTTTGCTTGTTTCTCCAAAATTTCGGACCCGCCAAAAACAAAATCAGAGAATTAGCCTCTCCTTTTTTGGAAATTCAAACACAGATTGATCGAGGTTTGTTCTACACTGTTCCAAGGAATTTTCAAAAAAAAAATCAAAATTGGTCGAGATATCTGAAAAAACACTTTCTTCTGTTATCCCTTTTTCCGAAATATTGAATTTTGATCGTTGGTACAGATTATTGTATTTGTTTGTTCCAAATAATCTCGCAAAGAAATCTGATGAACAAATAAATAAAATTTTTGAAATTAAAGGATGGGATATGGGCAAAAATCGTTTTTTGCTCTTCTAAATGAGATACTTTTCAACAGTATAGAACAACCTAGAGCAATCGTCAGAATTTGAATTCCAGATTTTCAGGTACCTTTTTCCGATGTCTTTTGATCCATAAGTAAAACCAAAAAGTAGAACAACCACCAGGTCATTTTTGCGAATTTCTCCGCCGATTTAGATTTCTTTTTCGAGATTTTTTGTACAATGTTTAACATGAGCAATCTACAACATCTTTCCAAATTTCGATGTTCAAAAACTGGACTGTCCAATTATCTCATGCGATTTTAATTTTTTCTTCGAGATATTTTGGAAAATATGTGAAACACCTAAAATGAGCTGGGCAAAAAAATATTTTGTTTCAATTATGTTACATGATTTCGCCTTTTCCCTAATACTTTGAAAGAATATAGATGCAAGGTAGAACAATAGGAACAACCATCAGAATTTCGGTTTTGGAAAAAAAAAAGGGGGGTGCTACCTTCGTACAGGTGCGTTAGGATCGATGAGCGCTGTTGTAAAAGAATTCAATGTATCAGCCACGATGTGCACCGCAGACGATTTGAAACTTCTATTTGTTTATGGACAAAACTTATTTTTCCATTATACGACAAGAAGAATCAGAAAAACTATTAGAGTAGCTTTCTCTAAACATCAGAGTGCTAATGCATTATCAGAGAATCCTTGAATGAAAGTTTTTCCCGGGCAGTGAACTGTTTTTTTATGGGACTACCTCAAAATATAGATTTACAAAGTAGTTGTTGACACTCGGAGTGCACAACTTTGACGAGTTATAAATAATGCAGAGGATAGTAAAGAAACGCATGACTCAATCACAAGAACAAAGGACATCCTAGTAGATGAAGTAAAAAATGCTTAGGAGACAATAGCTGTATTTTTAAACATGTATTAGAAGAATGCAGTAATTTGAACGATGTGTGTGGGAAGTTTTGTTTTGACGCTAAAACTTGAAAACATATAAAAATCGATTAACAGCATTTGAGTTTCTTGTTTCTTTAAATACATGTAGAGTATACTCTTATATATCCAACGCAGTAATAAATGTATTCTCCGCGGCTGGTAGTACGTATCTCTAATCCTGTCTGAAATGTATTGTAACATAGAAATATGTATGTATAATAAAAATACCTATTGTTGTTCTGGTATACCTCCATCAACTTATTGATGCAAATTAAATTTTCTTTAAATATAATTTGATTAAGATATATCTCGGTGCATTTCCCTTTTCCAGCATATTCTCGCTAAATCACGCAAAGTAATTGCAAGTTGAATAGAGATAATTAATAATGCATAGATTTTACGTCGTTTGGAATGCATCCGATCCGGTAAAGGTGTTACTTTTAAATTTGGGAATTCCCAATTTAAATTTTTATTAGAATTGAGGAGCTGAGTGCAAGAAGGGCACTTCTGCCGAAGTGTTCTTTTCCAGTAAACGTGTTTCAGATTTTAAAAAAGTATATGTAAAGACTTGATCAATATTTACTCTCATAAGAATTAAAAAAATAAGAATTTTCAACATTAAAATACTTTAACATTAAAACAAAAGGCAGTTGAGAAGAATTATATTTTTTAAATGAATAAAAGTACCCAGTTCAAACAACTTCTAAAAAATTTAAATTACTTGTAAGCACTCTTGAAATAATGGTAGCCTATCTTAGATGATTTTGTAGTTTTGGTTGCCTAGTTTAGGTTAAATGCGTATATAATAGCATATTTTAAATAAGCGAGATTGACTGGGAGCGTGGCGCACTTCTGTAATCCAGCAACTTGGAGGTCGGATATAGTGGATTGGCGGATTGTTGAACCTGGGCATGCTTGCGAGCGAGACAGCCCGGCAAGCCATGGACAGAGAGTCGAAATAATATTCCCTATTCACGGCAACAGTACCCACCCTGAGAATAGCGAATTATAAATATCTACTTACTGTTCATCCCGAGGCTCTCTCGCTCCAAAAACGACAGCTTGATAGTCCGTTAGACCTACATCTTTTTTTATTTCAAATTCAAAGCGAATGCAATAGTTATAAATAAGTTTATATTATATGAAATAACATATTTAATATATATTATCTCAAATATCAGGTATTTAATTATTTTTTTTAATTATGTATGTAGTTAATTTTGCTGCTTATCTCTCAAGAATATTAAAATAATCATTTTTTTTTATTAACTACAAGATAATTCACTACACCCGCGTATATTTGGTAGACTAGACCAATAGCATTATTCGTAAATCAAGTTGTCTATAAGCCATATAAGAGAAGCAGTTTGTAGCCTTTGTGAAATTAACTCACATTTTTAAGAAAATCGAGAGTCTAGTAGATTACCTCTTATTTTCGAAAACTGAAATTCTAACAGTTGCTCCATGTTGCTCCAATTTTCTAAAACAAGAAGGGGACATGGGATGAAAGTTGTGAATCTGAGATGTGTTCCGCTTTATTCGAATTATTTTAAACTTTGCTCGTTTCTCCAAAATTTCGGACTCGCCAAAAACAAAATCAAAGAATTAGCCTCTCTTTTTTTGGCAATTGAAACACATATTGATTTAGGTTTGTTCTACACTGTTCCAAAGAATTTTCAAAAGCAGAAATCAAAACCGGTCGAGATATCCTGCTATCCCTTTTTTCGTAAAATTGAATTTTGATTGTTTGTACAGATTATTCTATTTGTTTGTTCCAAATAATCTCGAAAAGAAATCTCACGAAAAAATAAATAGATGAGATATTTTTCAACAATATAGAACAAGCTAGAGCAACCGTCAGAATTTGAATTCCGATTTTCAGGTACTTTTTTCCGATGCCTGTTAACCTATAAGAAAAACCAAAAAGTAGAATAACCTACAGCATTATTCAGAAGTTCAATTTTGGATAACCGGACGATGGGAATTGGTCATTTTTGACAATTTCTCCGCCGATTGAGATTTCTGTTTCGAGATCTTTTGAACAATGTTTAAAATAACATGAGCAATCTACAACATATTTCCAAAGTTCGACTTTGAAAAACTAAACTGTCCAATTATCTCATGCGATTTTAATTTTTTCTTAAAAGAAATAAATGAAACATCTAAAATGGGCTGGGCAATAAAGTATTTTTTTTTTCAATTATCTTACATGATTTTGCCTTTTCCCTAATACTTTGGAGGAATATAGATGCAAGCTAGAACAACCATCGGAATTTCGGTTTTGGAAAAAACAGGGGTGCTACCTTTGTACATGTGCGTTAGGGTCGACGAATGCTGTTGTAAAAGAATATATAATACTCTTCAATTCAGCAGTCACGATGTGCGCCGCAGGCGATTTGAATCTTTTATTCGTATATGGACAAAACTTATTTTGCCCTTATACGACAAAGAGAATCAGAAAAAAATTAGAACAGCTTTCTCTAAACATCAGAGTGCAAATTTGCATTATCAGGCAATCCTTGGATGAAAGTTTTTCCCGGGGCAGTGAACTGTTTTTTATGGGACTGGTTCAAAACATAGATTTACAAAGTAGTTGTTGACAGGGTGTGAACAACTTTGACGAGTTATATATAATGCAGACGATAGTAAAGAAAAACATGACTCAATCACAAGAACAAAGAACACCTTAGTAGATGAAGTATAAAATTCTTAAGAGACAGTAGCTGTGTTTTTAAATATTTTTACAAGTAGGCAGTAATTTGAACGATGTGTGTGGGGAGTTTTGTTTTGACGCTAAAACTTGAAAACAAATAAAAATCGAATAACAACATTTGAGTTGCTTTTTTCTTTAAATACTCTTGTATATGCAACGCTGTAATAAATAAATTCTCCGCGGCTGGCAGTATTTCTTTTCCTGCCTGAAATGTATTGCAACATACGAATATGTACATATGTATTAATACAAGTACCTATTGTTGTTATGGTATATCTCTATCTACTTTTTGATACAAACTACATTTTCTTTAAATATAATTTGTTTGAGACATATGTCGGTACCCACCGTGTTTCCGCTAAATCGCGTAATGTAAGTGCAAGTTGAATAGAGATAATTAATAATGCACAGATTTTACATCGCATGAAATGCATCCGAGGCGTTACTTTTAAATTCGAGAGTTCCCACTTTATATTTTTGTTAGAATTGAGGAGCTGTATGTAAGAAGGGCACTTCCTCCGAAGTGTTCTTTTTCATTAAACGTGTTTCAACTTTTTAAAAAGTATCGGTAAAGACTTGATCAATATTTACTCTCATATGAATTAAAAAAATAAAAATTCTCAACATTAAAATATTTTAAGATTTAAACAAAAGGTAGTTGAGAAGAATTACATTTTTTAATTGAATAAAAAGTACCTAGTTCAAACAACTTCTAAAAACTTGTTTGCATATTTGTAAACGTAAAGGAGGCATAATAAATTTCAATCATTCTGAATGCTTTTTTGCTGCGTTAAGTATACGGTCGGACTAGTTCATTTGGGGGTATGAGGGCAGACCTGGGCAGACCAGTCAAATTCCCGATCAGCTGTTTGGGAAAACCGGTCATGTTATAAATCGCGCCCGCTGGCTGCCTGAGTTGGGCGAAATCGTTAAGTGTGTTGTTTACCTGCAATACCAACTTCGATTTGTTTACAATTTAAAAACATAACCTCTTGTCTCTTCTAAAACATTTTAGTTTGTTTGATCATACAATCGTTAACATCAATTGTGCAAGCATCTACTTCAAATACTAAAAAAGTTACATTAGAACATCAGAATGGAATGCGTTTTATTTGTTTTTTTAACATATTGTGAATTGGATAAAGCTACCACAGGTATGGAATAAATACACTTATGTAGAATAGTTTCTGTATAAATTAATTTTATTTAGATGAGGATTTTATGAACAAATTAATAGAGAAATATTATAAATTACATACCAATGGAATAATATATGGTCAAAAATCAAATGCAAGTGAGATTAACAATTCTATTACTTCCTGTTCATTTCCTGATAGAGGCAGTGAAGAGAATAAAGAAAACAATGAAGGTATGTAATGTCTTGTCTATATTTTGGTTTTATATGCAATAAAATTGAATATTTCAGATTCTGATCGATATTTATGGCCACGATCAGCTGTGCTACTCTTACTAGAGGAACTATTTAAACTAAAGGATGTATTGCTATTGCCTCACAAAAAAAGAAAAGTGTTCAGTGATATACTTCTAATTTTATTAAGCCATGGATATAATGTCAGGTGGGAAACATGCGAAAGAAAATGGCGTGACCTCCAGGCAATGTATAAAAAAATTAAACAAGACAGAAATAGGAGTGGTAATGGAGCAGTGACATGGGAATTTTTCGATAAGCTTGATAATATTTTAGCAAGAGATCCTGCATATAATCCAGCCACTACAGCTGCCTTTGGCATTTCGGAAGAGGTAATATCTAATGATGAAAAAGAACTGAATCAAAAAAAAAGGAAAAGAGAAGAATGGGAGTGTTTTGAAACTCACTTTAAAGACATAAACATAAATTTATCTGACGTAAAAGAAACAATGGCTGAATTTGTTAATATCCAAAGGGAGAGAAACAGTATTTTTAATAGAGTTGCAGCTAGCCTCGAAAAATTTGCAAACAAATAGTAGCCTAGTCAGAGCATGTGGAAGGCCATAATAGTGAATGTTATGTTGAAAATTCAGAAATTCTATATTTATTTTGTTTTATTCTTAAATATATAAATATGTTAAGGGGTTTTATTTGAAAATTTAGAAATTCTATATTTATTTTGTTTTATTCTTACTTATATAAATAAATCTGTTAAGTGCTTTTATTGTTTTATTTGATATAAATATAAAAAATTATATACATCACACAATATTTTCAAATCACTTCAAATATAAATACGAAATAATAGGAATGTTCTCAAGAGTTATAACGATACCAACATAACTGACAGAATATGTGAAATGTCACAAATAAACACCAATCAGCTGATTGGTCAGAATGAATTGGGCAGTATCCATTAAAATTCATGTTGACCAATGTGGTCAAACGAGATTGGGCGAACCGTATACTTAACGCGCTCTTTGTTTTACTTTAAGATAAAACGTTACAATATGTTACTATTCTTTCAGTTCTGAGAATATACATAGACTCCAAGTATCGTTGGAAAGAGTACAATTGATTTATATAAAACTTTCATAGATATGTCATGAGTCATACATACGTTTTTAAAATTATTATCAGTTCGCGCATATATGAAATTACCATATATTTGATACAAAGTTTGTAAGTTAGAATTAAGCAATTATTTTTTGTCTGTTACCATATTGTAACGAAACCAGCAGACGAAATGAGTTACATTAAATAAAAGAATCAGATCTCTCGGCGCGATAAAAACGAAATTGTCACACGCAAAAAAAAGAGGCAGACCGGGCGAGCAATAAATCATATTCGGCGCGGCTGGTAAACATCGTAAAGCGGTGAGTCATACACTTACGCATGGTACTGTATCGGAAGCGGAGACAAATGTCTGGGAATATTCTACAAATATTCTAGAGGGAGACAGAGTTTACGAGAATGCTTCGAGAACATTTCATGCATGGTATATAAGGCGACTGAGTCACCGGGATTCAATTCATTACGGGATTCATTGCGGAAAAGTAATCGCGGAGTAATTCGGTAGTCTCGAGTGGTGGAAACGAATAGTGGTAGCCGAGTGTAAATAAATATAGTAGTGCCGTCTTATACCGTAAGCGTCAAATTTTAATTTCGGTTTGCACTTCTATCATATGCAGAAGATGATCTTCTCATATACAGCGATGCCTGATTGCTAACAGTGGAGGGAGAGCAACGGAGTGGCGGGCGACCCCCACGCCTTACGAATGTCCAGTGTGGCAGCCTCGCTTATGTCTATCTTTAGTTTAATTCGTCGCGCTCTTTTCCTCTTACCACTTTCCTATCAGAAATTAAAATATGACGACCTCGGTATAAATAGAACTGTTATATAAATAAATACGGACAGAGATATAAATAATAGTAGTAGTAAATAAATACCTGTGATAATTAAATTGTAGTAGTTTAAGTGTGATAAGTTAGTTTTATATTTTATATTGTTAAATAATTTTAAGTATATAAATATACAGACGGTTTTAAATAAATAATTGCACGAGTTGTTTATTGGAACCCGAAAAACGTTACAATATTAATAAGCGTGCTATCCAAAATAGCACAGTATGATTTTTTATTTAAATATTTTCTGGTTACATCCAATTTTTTTTTATTATTGAGATATATTACGTTATACAAATGAATTTACTTTTGAAATATTTTAAGTACACACTTGTAATGTGATACACTAGTTGGATGGAAAATGCAGATATCGTATAAGAGCTAGATACGGCGTTGCTTTAAAACGTCTATACACTAGAATGCATGTTATTTGCATTACATCATTCAGTGACAACTTTTACTGTAAATTGTTTTTATTTACCTAACGTGTCAAAAATAAAATTACTTGTATCTTGAAATTATGGTAGCCTATCTACCAAGATTTTGTAGTTTTGGTTGCCTAGTTTAGGTTAAATCTTATACCATTTAAGGTACCCGCACACTGATGCGAGGCGAAGCGAAGCGGAGAGAAGCGCATTTATTACGCCTGATAAAAATGCACGTAATCAAATGGGTACCCGCACATTGAGGCATTGCGTGCCGAAGCGAAGCGAAGCGTCTTCGCGAAAGATGTTTCCAGAGCAAGCAGGCGAAGTAGTTCGCTTCGCTTCTCCTCGCCTCAGTGTGCGTTACGTAGAGACACGTAAGATCAAGTTTTTGCGTTTTCGATGAGAAGCTGGTAGGCTCAGTTCATACTTTGCATGAACAGTTTTTAAAATAGTATTATTTGCATATTTAAGTTTAGTATAGTGTAAGAAAGAAATTGTCAGTATCAGGATGGATGATGAAGCGCTAATATTTCTTTTGACATGCGAAAATATTTGAAAAATTTCTTTTAGTCTTTTCGTAAATTCGGGAATTAGTGATGAAATTCACCAAAACTGTCTCTCTTTTGATTAATTTCATGTACCCAAACTCTTTTGTTTGGTTTCTCCTCTTCTTGCATAGTAGCAATTAAACCAAGAACAAATAAATTTTCGTCAGATGAGGAACTACTCATGTTGATCGGATCACTTCTACACACACAATGATTAATAACTGTTGTAAATAATTAAATATGCACACCAAACCAGGCGACTATTTCGTCTCACTTCGCTTCGCCCTAATGTGCGTACTCCGGCCTCGCGACGCAACGCTGTGCTTGGCCACGCTTCGCTTCGCCTCAGTGTGCGGGCACCTTTATACATATAGACCCGTTTTCCGTTCCGCCTTGAATACGAACTGAAGCAACACCACCTATATAATAAAGCCAGACAACAAGCCGGTGACGTCACGCTACGAAGGCCTATAGTCAGTGTCTTGAATGGCCGATAACCTAATGAACACGTGCAGTGCGTCGAACCAAATCTAACCGACAAAACAGCTGCTTGATTTGTTTTAATCGCGCTATAAGACTAAATTTTGCATGTTATGATCGTATAACTAATAGAAATATCAAATAAGAAGTAGTGGTAACGGAAAGTACACACACAAAATCCGCATATACTTTTATAAGAAATGGTGAACAAGTGCTGTGCTTCTCGGTGCACTGGTAATTATGCCACCGGAGAAAAACTGCGCGTTTTCAAATTTCCGAAAGATGATAGCTTGATAGAACAATGGATTAACGAAATTCATAGAGAAAACGTAAAAGTTTCTCTACATTCTGTGGTAAGTGTTTTAGGTTAGATTTTCACTTCCTTGATGTAAATAATTCGATTATTTATATTTCCTACATATTTAGCTTAATTTCATTTAATAATAGAGCAGTTGTCTACGTGAAATTACAAGTTTTACTTTACTTTACTTGTGGTGCCCACACGACTTTTTTAATAATAAATGTATACCACAAATTGCTTTCAGTTTTATTTTTGAATAACCAAAAATAAATGGAATTGACTGGTCTTTACAAAAACTTATACGTATTTGAGGTAAGTAGGAGTGTACAATAAACGAAATTCCTGGGTTATATTTTCAGATTTTGTTTTACAAATATTCTTCAAATAAGAAGATTGGGGTTTTTAATAAATTAAAATGAAGGATTTTCTTTACATTTGTAGTACAAAGTTTAGGTATGTAGTTGCATCGTGCCCACCCGTGACGTCACCCGCGTAGAATTATGTTTGCTTCACTGCTTGATAGTTAAGACGTGTCTATATGTTTAAATGGTCTATGGGTTAAATACGGATATAATAGCATATTTTAAACACCTGTTATTGATTGGGAGCGTGGCGCACTTCTGTATTCCGGCAACCTGGAAGACGGATGTAGTGAATAGGCGATGCTGTTAAACCTGAACCGTACATACTCGTCGGCGTGTCTATCTTGAAGGAACATATCGGCTTGCGGTTTTATTCTCGGGGCCGATTCATACTCTGGGTTCCGTTATGCTGGCATCCGTGTGTTCGCCTCCCTGCACCTAAATTGTCTCTTTGGCGTTCCTTGATCTCGTCCGGAAATCTACAGCTTGGTTAGTCGGCTCTAGACCTACGTCTTTTTTTACGAATTATAAATCAAAAACAGTTTGCTCCTTCTCTATCACATTGCAATTAGAGAGGTGACTGACGTAATGTCAACTTATTTCTATATAATTTACTATTTTAGTGTTGCGATGTGTTGTGTGAGAAGGAATAACACATTTAACCATATAGCTAGTTCACTTTTTCCAAAATTAATGTAAATTATTTGAATTTAAATACGGAACTGTATCTTTCAACACCTATCCAGTGGCGGCTCGTGATTTTTTGGGACGGGAGGGCACCGCCGGGTCTTAGTGTTTAATATCAAAAACTAAGTACAGACAAAATATAAACTCAATATGCTATTTAATTAACTTGTTTGAAAATGAAATCTATCCGCCGTTCCTTACGATCGGCAAAATGATTAATAACTGATTCATTGAAGTTTGGTGTTGATGTCAGTAATTGTTTTTCATTGGAACACATTGCTAAGCACATAGTCTGCTTTACCGCATGGTATTTCTAGAAAATGTTTTTATTCTCTTCAAAGTAGAAAAACACCGTTCACTTTCAGCTGTTGTCATCGGTATGGTGCAAATTATTTTCAATAGCTTCACAGATTCGGCAAATGTAGTTGTTAAATTATTTTCATAGAAACATTACAGTAATGTTAGAGCAGATGAAGCAGTTCCAAAATCTGGTTTATTATACAAAACTACCAATTCGTATCGAACTATAATAGCTAACTGGGAAAATGTAGCCGAATCTGTCGTCTCGTCTGCCTGTATAGCGATATAATGGGCTTTGTTAATTTCGTCTAGAATCAAAGTGCGAGAAACTTCGTAGATACTGTCCAGCAATTCATTTTGAATGGTTTTTGACAAATCCATAAAAACTCTATTATTAGACTTGTGGGTGCTGTCAATTCCTACCAATAAATTAACCAATCCACGAAAGATCCCCGGATTCGCACTGTGTTTCGTCATGGCCCATTAAAACGATTTCAAACACCCAAAATTGAATATTCTATCATGTTACTAAGATGTTTTTCACTTACTTTATGTCTTTTTACTTTCTCACCAAAGTGTTTTAAATCTCTACTACCGTTAGAAGTCCAGACAGGGTCGCTTTGTGGAGAATTCCTAATTAAGCACACATAACAAAAAATAGTATATTAAACTACAAGTTTCATAACACACGATTTTTGCGCACGCGTTTAAGTTAAGAACAAGAACAAGTGTGCAAAATGTGTTATGAAACGTGTGTTTTATACTATTTTTTCTGTTTTGGTTATTAAAAGTTCATAAAAGCTTAAAATGAGAGACATGTTTCGTTCGAACATTTGAAATATTTTAATATATATACTTAGAATTCGATGTAGAATTAACAAATTAAATAAAAAACATATGTTTCCATTTGAAAAAAAAAATTGATGGTCGTAACTTATTTTTGTTGTTTTTTATTTAATTTGTTAATTCTGCATCGAATTCTAAGTATGTTTCATGTACCATGTCCTATACCCAAACTCAACAGTTATCGAGAAATTTACAATTGAACATGCAGTTATTGATATGTTCAATTGTAAATTTCTCGATAACTGTTGAGTTTGGGTATAGGACATGGTACATGAAACATACTTAGAATACAATCTAGAATTAACAAATTAAATAAAAAATATATGTTTTCATTTGAAAAAAAAAATTGATGGTCGTAACTTATTTTTGGACCACTCTTTGTACATCAATTTACCATCAAAAAAACCGCAGCGAAAAATAAAAATCGACCTATTCGAGCGTTTTTCCATAAAACAAAACCAAGAATTTTAAATGAATTTATTCCAACCCTCGCGTCCTCACTATATATTACATACTGGACAGCCACGCGGCACCATAGATGAGTGCCCCACCGCTGACGTATATCTGCGCGCTACCCGCGCCAGTTTCATAGCTCGATTTCCAATAAAGACGGGACCTCACGGGGCAGTCGCGCGAGATGGCCCGAAGCGTACGTCAGACTGCGATTTTTAAACGCGCTGAAAAGGCGGACTGTTACTTCCGAAAACATATTATTTGTTATCAAACAAATCAGAAAAATTACATACAAATTAGGTAATTATAATTAATTTATCTGTTAAAAGAAATTTGTCATGGGGAAATTTGTCACAGGGGGGCAGTGCCCCGTTGCCCTCCCTGCAGCAGCCGCCACTGCACCACTGTTGATGTACACATATTTTATTTTAATTTTCAAATCGCTTTATTCAGTCGAGATTCTTGTTACTATACTACGTCATGATGTGTAGAAAATAAATTGCTTGCAGTACGTCAAAGGCCCTGGACAGAGGTTAGCTGACATAGTTCAGGGATTAGTTGACTTTTATATACCTACTTCTTTGATAAAAAATTAACAATTGACAATGATATACGATTATCATATTTCATAATTTATTATAGTCAATAACACCATTAGGCAAGGCGCGCACCAAAGTGGCGTGGCGATGGCGTGGATTTGAAATGGCAAGTGATGTAGGAGTGGCACGTACGTGGTGTGGCTGTGGAATGGCGGTAGTATGGTTGCAGTGTGGTTTAATGCGCACCGAAGTGGCAGCCACGCCATTCCATTATTGTGATTAGCAGTCCTAATGTAGTCATCCGAGAGTGACGATGCTTTCGCATTTGTTCAAATCGCAAATTCAGTGGTAATTGTAATAATCGTAAAAAAGCGCACTGGGTTCATCCCCTGTGACAGAAAAATATGTAGTACGGAATTCATAATATTTACCGCAATGATTTATTCTTGGACGACAAAAAGTTTAAGCTTTTATTGAATGAAAAAGGCCACTTTTAGCAGGTTACTTGAAGTCCTATAATACACAAAAACACGAAATAAACATATAACAAAACATAGAGCATTCTCGTATAATACATTTAGGGCATTTCCTATAGAAGGCTGCTTCATCTGGTTTGTGTATCTGCCGTAAATATAACTCCTCAGCAAGGTTTGAACTCCTATCCTCTATTGAAGATGAACGACTTGACGTGTTGTCCACTGCAGTTAGTGCATTACTACTTGTCTTGTAGACGCCGGAAAAGAGTGAGTTGCGTTTATATCAGTTGTAGGCTCAAGATTTGCTCAGCAAGGATCGAAATTCCCATTTTAAACGATTGTTTCTGCCTGCCTGTCCTTTTACTTTGAAGTATTGTGTTGATGAAAATTTTCGACTTCGAGATTTTTGCAGATGTCCACGTTTTGAAGTCCACTGATACCGAAAAAGTGGTTTTTAAAAAAGTCTCTCTCTCTCTCCCTCTCTCTCTCTCTCTCTCTCTCTCTCTCTCTCTCTCTCTCTCTCTCTCTCTCTCTCTCCCTCCCTCTCTCTCTCTCCCTCTCTCGCTCTCTCTCTCCCTCTCTCTCCCTCTCTCTCCCTCTCTCTCCCTCTCTCTCTCCCTCTCTCCCTCTCTCTCTCTCTCTCTGTGTGTTAGATTTTCAGTAAAATCGGCGTACCGGAAGTAGTACCTTACTTCAGTGACAAAATCGAATTTTGCCAATATTTCCTCAACTACTAAGTTTAAACAAATTTATAAAGAATTCATATGTACTCAAAATTAAATTTGAGAAGAATTTTATTATAAAAGTTTTTCGAAATTCCTACCGGAAGTATGTCTTTTACTCTTATCGAAAATCAGCTTTCTGCAAATATTTTGCAAGTCATGCTTTTAAGACAGGTACGTTACGAGTATATAAGTGTTTAGAACTTAATTTTCAATAACTTTCATATAAAGAAAATTTCAAAATTCGAGCCGGAAGTAACACTTTTACTCTTGTCGAATAGCGATTTCTTGCTAATATGTCGTAAATTATGCATTCTATATATATTTGTCAAAAGTACAATAGTGTTTGGAGCTAGATTTGGAATATTTTTTGTATAAATGAAATTTCGAAATTCGGCCAAGAAGTAGCAATTCTACTCTTAGCGAATATAACTTTTTTTCAAATATCTCGCAAAGTATGCATTCGATAGAGATTTATCAAAAGAATATGAGTATTTAGAATTTTGAATATTTTTTGTATAGAAAAATTCTTAAAATTTGGACTTGAAGTAACACACTTACAGGTTTATTTTTCGGATTATTTTTCTACGATAAAAGTATTTAAAACAATTCAGAACAATTTCCGTATAATTTGAAACGCTTATAAGTATAAGAAAGTCGTGTGGTGGCCACACCTCATTTTTAACTCTGGCAGTACACTTAAGAAAAAGTGTGCGTCAGCGTCCTCCTATAACGAGACATTAGGCACCGTTGTATGATCCTCGTCTTTTTCTTTCAAAATATTCAAAAGCCGATTTATTTACTTTATAGTAAGTAATTCCATTTTGAATGCTTTCACGTTGTTCTGTTGTGCTATCACCGAGTAAATCCTGGATCGCTTTTGTTTTTATACTATTTCCCAGTTGTTTTTCATTATTTTCTTGCAATGAATTGGGCTCCTTAACTGCAGCAAAATTTGCCTGGAACACATGTTGATCGTCTTCTTCTTAAAATAATACTTCTACGTCATAATTCACTCCGATTTCCTTTCCATCTACGCAGTCATCGTCTGAGGAAACATCCTCAGTAAATGCATCAGATACTGGTTCCGTTCAGCCAATATATTCCCTTTAACTAGAGTGGAAAAATACTGGCTGCCGTATTCTGCCAGACGCCACACGCCACTCGAGATTAAACTTGTCAGAAAGCAGTGGCGAGCGACTGGCGCCACGCCACATCTATAACATCACACCACTGCCACTCCATGTCGGTGCGCGCTGTCGCATATGATTTCACTCGTTTAAAAATTGCCACATGCCACGTCGTCACCACGCCACTTCCACGCCATCGCCACACCACTTCGGTGCGCGCCTCGACTTAGGGGAGTAGCCTGCCTCTAAAGCAAAAATACGCACATGTTTACAAAAAACGCGAAACAGAATAGGTGTACCTAGATCCTTTGTACATACCACCCTAACAGATTTGAACTGACAAAAGCAAGTGCCTGGTAACATCCAAAGAACTGGTAACATGCAAATCAGATGTCGACCAAGAGTGTATCGAACAAGTGAGCCAGTTTAAATAGGTGGGAGTTTGCATAACAAGCTCCGGAAACTTATACAGTGACGTTCGAGAATAAACAATAAAGGCATCTCGAATTTCGGGTTGCGTGAGGGACATAATATGAAGGTACAAATACCTAAAGGCAGAGAGTAAAACCAGAATATAGGAAGCTGCAGTAAGAACTATTATAACATACGCGGCAGGGACAAGGCCGGACACATCCAGAACACCGCAAATTATGCGACATGCATGACAGAATTCGAAGCGAGAAACTTGGACAACAAAGCAACATACAAGACATAGGACAGTGGACAAGACACCTAAAAAAATATCTAATCTATTACATTACAATTTGCCCCAGAATCTATCATCATGTCTAGGATACACGTTTCCCTTTTCTACTCTTATTACTGGCTCCCTTGACCAATCTATTTTATTTATATTATAAATAGAAAACACATACTCATCTGATGACTCTCCATTATTTTCCATTTGATATGCATTTTTCGGAGTACTTTTCTCATTTCCTGTGCAGTTTTATCTTTTCTTGCTTGGTTCTGCATACTTCTGTTGCATGTCCCTTTATACCACATTTTTTACATGTCATTTGCTTGCCTGGGCACTTCTTATCATAACTAAAATGACCCACTTTTCCACACCTAAAACACTTTGTTTCCTGTTTTGAATGTTTTCAACTATTATTCTTGATTTTATTTACTTCCATTTTATGTTCGATACAAGCTGCTTGTCTTTCACTTGTTTCCATAATTCGAGTCATATCCATTGCTTCTTTCAATGTTCCTTGTTTCTCGATTAACCTTCTTCTCATGTGAGTTGATCTACATTTATCGATAACCTGAGATAATATTTCGCTGTCTTCATCTGTAAATCCGCAATTTTTTGATTGTTGTTTTAACCTTGTAACAAGCTGATCTACTGTTTCTTCTTCTATCTGTTCAATTTTCCTAAACAAGTGTCTTTCATATGTAGTGTTCGATTTAGGCATAAAATATGCATCCAATGCATCTACTGTTTTTTTGTATACACAAATACCTTCGACTATTTCCTCCTGAGGTAACGTTTCGTATATCCTGAACGTCTGCTTCAGAAGTGTGTAACAGCAAAGCTTTCTTTTGTTGTGAGTCTGTCACTCCTTTTCCCTCTATGTAAAAGGTAAATGACCTCCTCCATCGCTTCCACCTTTGACCTTGTGTTACTGCGTCACTTTTGCAATCAAACTACGCGATTGTAATCACGTCCATTAACTTGGCCATTTTTCACTTTTCTTCGTCGCCAAATGTACTATTGTTTGTTGATAAATAAGATCTGATATTAATCTCTTTATTTATTACACTGATACATATTTTACATATACATCATTGACATAATACCCTTGTACCGCCAACCTTTACATACATATATCACTACACTATGGACCTTTATATTTTTCGCGTGAGAGAAACAGCAATGATATTTGGGAATAAGTAAAAGTAGGATAAAAGATCAGTGCGTGCGTCAGTGGTAGAAAAATTTTAAATTTTGTGGCTGTTACTACCATTTTTACATTGAATAAAAATAGTTTTTTTCGTAAGTAACACATACACATTGTTGATATTAAAAGATTAGTTAAGTTTTTGTTATTTTCAATGTTTAGAGTATAATTAAAATGTTGTAGTTATCGGCCGGCAGCGCGTGCACCTGGTAGAAAGACTAGAAAGGTCACCCTAGTGACGTCAAGGTGGGCGTGAAAAATATAAAGGTCCATTGTACGTCACACCAGATCCTCTTGCTTATGTTGCCGGATCTATTTCTATTTCTTTCAGTGACATTTGATATAACCAAAGAAAAAATTATTCACAATGCAATAACTATAACGTAATATATTTTGTAACTGAAATGCTCTAAGACTTTAGTCTTTCTCAACTTATTTATTATATTGATTTAGATTGACGAAAAACCTTAAGTATTTCAAAGCGTAAGCATTTAACAGATGATAATAGAAAAGTTTGTAAAAAGCTTCGACTGTTTGCAGAAACCTTTCGGCATTATATCCAAAGAAAGCAAACAGATAATAAACAGGATGTGCACTTCTAAAAGGAACTGTCTTTAACCAATTTATATCAAAGCAAAAATAGACACGAAAATTTGACAGGAAAAATGTACACAACACACGCCATTTTGATAAGATCTGATTTATCTGCCAACACCAAATTGAACTATTTGCCTATTAAAAATATGTAATAGAGAAATTTAATATTGAAACAGAAATTATGTGTTTATTTTCCATGAATGCGTATATCACGACCAATTTACACATTTTCTATTTAAACTAATGAAATAAAAGCCTTGAAATATAATTTAACAAAGTAACTTTTTTAGTTCTTCTATTACAATTAGTTATGACAACATGTAAACGTCATCAATGACGTACAACTGAATATAACGCGTCTCCTCTATATGTACGCCGATAGGCGCGTGGATTACAATGGTAATCCAAACAATTTACTCAGTTGTCATCTTTTAATTAAAATAAATGTTAAAAGTTTTTATATTTAAGGTTTATATTAATGGTTCTGTTACTATAGAATATATTTTTATCTAGAATTGACCAAAACCCTTTCGTCAATTAAAATAAGTACGTGTGTAATTTTCAAGTATTTATTAAGAGAAAAACATTTATCTGTCTATATGCAAATTTTTAATTGAAAAGAAAAACAAAAAAAGTTTTATATTATTTACATTTGTTGTTGTATTTCTGCATAAAATATACTTACTTTAGTTTGTCTGCATATAAAATGCCTAATTATGGACTCGACCAAAAGTGTAACGTATTTAGGCGCATGGATTACAATTGTAGTCCAGTCGTTTTTGTAGCACTCGTACTCGAAGAACTACCAGACTTTGCCTGGTTATTTGTTAGTAAAAATGCGTATCAATATATTCTTAACAGCTACCTGAATGGTCGATCCCCTTCAGGTACTACGCTTCCATTGGGTGCAGATGAAACTGTGGTGGATTACGTATGTAATTTCCGCAAATCGCCTTCTTTGATACGTCATTCCTGCTAATAGCTTTCATGAATGCATGAACTTTCGCAAATAATTCTATATGGACCCCTTTGTTTATCCGCAACATACTTTGCAATTTTGAATGGTTTGTCCACATTGTCGGGACCTTGTACTGCTCCAACATTTCCTAAAGGTAAGCAAGCATAACACGTTCATCATAGCCTGTTGTTCTTCCATCCATTTGACAAATCTGTTGTACTCTATTTTATATTCACTTTCCGACTTTTGCGATATTAATCGACATTCGGCTTTATTACTTAAGTAATCAATCTTCGAACTTATCGTTACACAAAATGACTTTCGGCCCTATGCTGTATCATTTCTGTTATAAATAACATGTACGTTATCCCCATATAATATGTGCCTGTTACTTAAATCCGAAAATCGTATGATATAACGTACACGTTGCATAACGTAAACATGTTATGCGTATACGTTATTTTTTTCATAACAGCTATCAAATAACATTCAGAAGAAACATGCGTTTTAAGTAAATGTAGGCCTGTAATGAATAACTTGAATGCAGTATAGCAATATTAATGTCAAATAATTTGAATTATTTGTTGATTGTTTGTGTCTAGTTTATAGCAGTTTATGTGCGTGAATACTGCGAAGAGAAAGTGAATGCAATATTTTTCTAATTAAACAATTACAAATTTCAATATACTTGTTTTCATAAACTATTAAGCACATAATTGGTTACCATAAAGCAGAGCTATTAAAAAATTGACTCATCAGAAGTAAATTTATTTACATTTGGACAATTATATCAAATTGAAAAGTATCATGAGGAAAGATTTGATAATTACTATTTGCAATTTATTTTTATTTAACTGAAAACCTAGCGTTGAATATTTTTTGCATAAAAAATTCAGACCGCATATATTCGTATAAGAAAGTGGCGTGTGGTGTCTACACCTAATTTTTTACTGTAAAATTAAATGGAAGATAAAGTAGACATATTTCTGAAGCAAACTGCAATTTTAGTGTTCCTGCGCGTCTTGTAAAGCATTAAGTTACTTGTGAGGATAAATAAAAATATGTTGTTTTTAAATATGTACTCTATCACTATCATTGTAATAGATTCACTACTTGTTATTTGGCGCCATATATTATAGTATATTTTTAAAATAGCCAGACGAATTTCTGAACAGACCACTTTGACAGTAAAATCTCATTGGTTGAAAGCAAGGCCAAATGACACCGTATCAATCTTGCTCACATTCTGTCAACTGACATTGTTTATGGTTAAGCCTGGTTGTTGTTTCTATTATTTCTCCGTTATTTCATTATATACTTTACCAGTTCTATTCAGAGCTCGACAGTAATAGTTATCAGATATACTACCTAGTATGTTTGTTTTCAAGATTTCCGTGCATGTAATTTGGGACAGTGGCATGTTCAGAAATTCGTCTCGCTACTTTCAAAATTGACTATAATTGTAATATAATATACAAGTGTATTATTTCTATAATAATAATAATAGAAATAATAATAATAATAGAGTAACTGGTTTATTTTACTAATTTCTGACAGCTTGATTTTCCCACTTAAGATTTTATTTTCCTCAACACACTTTCTTCAAACGTTTTTTCTTCAGCTACCATTTGCTTTTAAATTATAATCGAAATCTTTATGCTAAATGTTGGATATGTAGATATAAACCACAGCTAACTCACAAAAAAATTAATATAATTAACAACCAAATACTTTATGCCAATTTCTACAAGGAATTTCAATGTTCTTCAGTTGAAAACCTTTCAAGAACTGAATATCGAGGTGCTACTGATATTAGAGAAAAATAGAAAAAGAAGAATACACATTTAGGTATAATGATTACCTTTTTCTTGGTGTAGTAATAAAATATAATATTTAAAACGCCAAACAAAAACACCATACTCCTAGAGCTTTTATAAAGTGCCATTAACATTTTAGGGTGCGATTTACAGACTTAACGGCTAGAAATTCAACACACATTTAAAATTATATATTCTGTTAAAAAAATAGTAAGTTAACCTAAAGATAATACACAAAACGTGACAAAACCTAATTTGATTTCTGTACTTTTCCTGTAAAATGCCGTCTTAAAATAATACATTTACCGATAAACAATCACTTAAACATGAAAAATATATAAGAATTACAACGATTTTAGATCAAATTTTAGCTCTTTACACTAAATAAATACAAAAAATCACATAACATGTACAAAGTTAATTTAAATTCTGAATATTGGACTAACTCACTCTTACTTCATAAACTTTGTATTAATATCTTTCTCTTGCTGTGTACAAAATTTGATTTTATTTTAACATCTCATAACGTATACACGTTATGAGGTGATACATCATACCATTATTTACTAAACATGTTATCGTATCTGTTAAATCGTGTATGTTATTTTCGAAATAACAGCGGCTTTTATTTTAACGTAAATGATACAGCATAGTGCCGTTTATGTAACAGATTTTTTAATTAATCATTTCCATGACCACCAAAAGTATACTAATGTCATATCACAACCAACAATTTTACGTTATGAATTCGTATTTGTATTTGTAGTATTAGAACCAGTAAAACTTATGTTTTTAAAGTCTACCAATAAAAAAAATAATGTAAAGTATTCGTGGATAACTAGGCATTAAAACAATTGCTCTATTTCAAGCACTCCGGCTCCGCCGCACACTGGGGATTTTTGTATGGAGGTGAGGAAAAAAATGTGTTTTTCAAAAACTGTAGTGATTTCATCACAAATTTTGTTTTATTTATATAGCAAAACACAAAAGTAATCAAAATAAAGAGAATTAGGAAAATATATATCGTCACCTAAAACGTAAAAGGCCCTAACTAACAAAAAAAATTGGTAATAATTTTTTTTTATAATTTCGTGTTTTCCTTATGAAACATGCTCTAATTAATAAAAAATTGATATTGGATTTTTAGTTAGTCAGAGCGTTTTGCGTTTTAAGCAACGATATATGTTACAAATACTACTTAACTTAATCGAAAATATAAAATTGTATTATTAATATTATTATTCTAAAAGAGCCTTAACTTCGTCGCTTATATCACTATGCTTTTTTTTTAATAAACGAAGGAGTCAAATTTGAGATCATTGGATCTGATGTTACCATCATTCGATGCATGATATCTTCGTTGGTGGCAATTCGACTGCATTTTCTGGAGTGTCTGAGGCGATATTTTTTATAGTTTGTTGTTGTTTCGACTTTCTTGAGCCTCTTCGGACAGTGACATAATCTACGCATCATTTAAAGTTAAATAGAAACCAATACACAGTATGTGAATTGCTCATACAAAAAATGTTAGAAAAACAACTTTTTCAGACATATTTTTGACAGATTCTAATTTTTTTATCGACAATATTGATTAAATTATTGATAATTTGGTATTTATCTTACTATAGTTCAACTTTATGAACCTAGTCAATTTTCGTGTTCCGTTATATTTGCACTGTTCGCAAAAACCTGAGCAATGAAAGGTAGACTTAGTGTCATATGGGCTTTAATAGAGTTGTATTATAAATGAAACAAATTGCGAGGTGGCACCTGAATTTGATTGAAAGTGTAAAAACAGATATTAGGTAATATATTAGTAAAGGTTTCCAATTGGAAATAAGTGGAGTTTAAATTGCAGGTCCAAATGTTTGTAGAAAACAGTGTTTTTTGTTCTATGTTCATAAAAATAAACAACAATAAAAAGACTAAAGTCTCTGCAGAGTTTATTTTTTCAATTTTAGTATATTGAAATATTCTATTTTAAATAAAAAATAAAAACAAAAACGTTAGCTCAAGCAATAAAGTCATATTCATCTTGAAATTCTTAGGTTTATATTAGGTCAATTCGGTAAAACATACAAGTACTCTGACTTAAACGGCTACAAAAAAAAAACTAGCTGTCAGATCGAAGTAATTCTTTTTGATTTGATTGTAGCATTTAGTCCTAAATTTAAAAATACCATTGTATATTGCATGAAGAGTATGTTGACAATAGGACTTTTTCCGCGAAATCCCCAATGTGCGCCGTCGTGTTTGAAAAATCGCCCATGTTTTAATTTTTTACGTAATGTACCAAAAAATAAAATTACTTGTAAACACTTTTGAAATATTGGTAGCCTATCTTAGAAAAGTTTGTAGTTTTGGTTGCCTAGCTCAGGTTAAAATATGGATATAGTAGTAGGATATTTTAAAAACGTGTTGTTGACTGGGAGCGTGGCGCACTCCTGTAATCCAGCAACCTGGAGGTCGGATGTAGTGAATAGGCGGTGCTGTTAAACCTGGACGTACTCGCCGGCTCGTTATTCTTGGAGGAACATATATGCTTGCGATTGCCCCCGTCCGCTTCATATTCTACGTTCCGCTATGCTGAAAGGTATGCATGTGTTCTCCCTCTCCCCACATAAATTGTCTCTTTGGCGTTCCTTGATCACGTCCGGATATCGACAGCTTGATTAGCCCGCTCTTAGACCTACATCTTTTTTTACGAATTATAAATTACATGAAATTTTAATCTTCAACCAGTTCGCTCTTTTTCTATCACATTGC
The DNA here is from genome assembly GCA_963170755.1 of Amphimallon solstitiale. Classification (NCBI taxonomy): domain Eukaryota; kingdom Metazoa; phylum Arthropoda; class Insecta; order Coleoptera; family Scarabaeidae; genus Amphimallon; species Amphimallon solstitiale. The sequence goes on along the minus strand of OY720676.1, from coordinate 61,319,818 downwards.
AGTTAACAAAACAGGTTCATCGTTTTATTTATTATAAATTATTTGAATTTAAAAACGCAACTGTGTCTTTCACAACGTATCAATCAAACACTGTTGCTGTAGATATATTTTATTTTAATTTTCAAATTGCTTTATTTAGGAGATTCTTTTTACTATACTACGTCATGATGTGTATATTATGGATCATGATTATAATTAAAAATTATTATTGTATAATAATACTTAATATTAATAAAATTTATTTATTCAGTAATACATACTGAATCGAATTTGTCAAGAGTGAATTTCGAGAACAAACAATGAAGGCATCTCGAATCTCGGGTTGCTTGAGAGACATAATTTGGAGGAACAAATACCTAAAAGCAGAGAGTCAAACCAGAATATACAAAGCTGCAGTAAGACCTATTATAACATACGCGGCTGAGACAAGGCCATACACATCCAGAACACAGCAAATGATGCGACCTGTCGAAATGAAGATAATAACAAGCATCCATAGAAAAACACTACTTGACAGAATTAGAAGCGAGAACCTTAGACAACAAAGCAACATACAAGACATAGGAAAGTGGACAAGACACCCAAGAAAATATTGGAATAAACACAGAAACAGAATGGACGACAACAGGCTTGCGAAAAGGGCTCAGCTAAATGACGCTTTCGGAAAGAGGAATCAGGGAAAGCCATCAAAACGCTGGAAAGAGCCTTGGAGATCCATATCCGAAGAAGCATAGGAAGTATGAAAACAGGGACAGCCTACCTACCATGAGCAGAAAGAAAGAAGAAGAAGGTTTTTCATATGTATAAATTGATTTTTAATATCTAGTCAAAAGACATAAAAGTATTTTAATATTATAGATTATGATTAAATATCATTATTGTGTATAGTGTTAATATACAATAATAATGAAATCTTATAAGTTGACCTTTCTAGAACTTGTCACAAAAGCCTAAAAATTAACAATGGCTAAAGAAGACACAACTCGCAAAAATGATAGGAATATCTGATACGACAACTTTTAAAGTTTGTTGTGATCATCTCGGTATGACTAAGAATGCTTAAACGCGTGGAATGTTCTCGTGTGTTTTTGGACCTATATAATAGAGGCAATAATGATGTATTGAGTCGAATTGTTACTGGGGGTAAAACTTGGGTTCATCATTATGAACTTGAGTTCAAGCAAAACCTCATACAGTGACACAAAGAAGGCACATCACTACCCAAGACGTTTAAGGTGGATAATACATTAAAAAAAAGAAAGGGGAAAATTATAATATATTAATAATAATAATAATAATAATAATAATGGACTTTATTAGGGCGGAGTCCAGCATGTGCTGTTCAACTCAACCACTCCATATGAAGTAGAATACAATAACATTACAACCGTTAACATAAAACTACCCTATTATATAAATCAACACATCCGCAAAAAGAATATAATATTTGCTACACGTGAGATAAATATACAAGATACGTAAGATATGTAAGATATGTAATACATGTAAGATCACTACACTCTGTTCGTAAATGATTGAGATGAGAACCATAGGCAACCAAATATACAGATTGCTAGTATTCAAAACAAAAGTTCCTAAATATGATTATACTCTGTCAAATATTTGTTTGGATTAAAAAGCGGGTAATCTACATAAACAGTTTATTAAAAATGAGATGGTAACACAAGTATAATAATTATAATATTCACAATAAAAAATAGAACATTCACATTAAATGTTGAAAGCGATGTCCCACATTTTCTGTGCATGTTAATCCTTCTTTTCATATTTTCGAACACTCTTTGTAGTTCTTCTACCATAATTTGTTGTCTGATTGCTTCTTGAAGTTCTTCCAAATTATGAAGCCTGTTCTTAAAAACACTATTTTTTAGTCGACCAAACAAATAAAAATCAAGCGGTGTAAGATCAGGGGATCTCGGAGGCCATAGGCCTTGACTAATGAGCCTATTATTATAAAATTCTTGTAAAATATTACGCCTGTATCTTTCTGCTGTAACTCTTTCATGAAAAAATGCAGGTCCTATTATTCGTCTTCGAGAAATAGCAACCCACACTCCTACTTTCTATGGGTGTAACATTACAATTACAATAAATAAACATATTATAGTACATGCTTAATACCTGTCTCAGCTCATAGTTTTCTTAATGATTTTTTCGACTAATTGTCATACGTTGCTCAATATCATCCATTACTGGTTGTGTTAATTCTGTTGGTCTTCCAGAAGTCTTCCCCTTACAAATGCATTTTTTTTCTTGAAATCACTTAATAATATTGTTTTTATGATTCACAAAATTATGACGATTAAAATCTATATCGGGAAACTGCTGTCTAAATTGATGAATACAAGACTCCAAGTTGTATGCCCGAATCTGGATTTTGAGTTCCACTACGATAGTGGGCCATTAAAATGAAGGCATCTTCCTCAGAAGTGAAGATCATTTTAAAACTAAAAAGTAAACGTATAATGTTGTTGAAGCATGATGTATACATTACCTTATTATATTACTTGGTCGCATTACAATAAAGTTATAGTTCTACAGGTTCTCAAAATACGCAATATAACATGAAGAAACGGATTCGCATCAAAATATAAAGTTTAACAGAAAATGAACACAATAGATATAAGCCATATGACATAAAGGTAGGGCAATTTATTTTTTTACCAACTTAAATTTTAAATTTTGGGCGGTTAATTTGAATTTCATCTCAGGCATTTACTAACGCACTGTACTTACCAAGTAGCATCTCCTTCAGTAAATATCTGAAGGGGCCTCCACCCCTATCCCTTAAACTTTGAGGTAGTGAATTATAATGTTTTGATGCCATGTAAGGAAATGATCGCTCACCGAGGGCGGTGCGATGACGCGGGACCGATAAATGGTCCCTATACCTAAGATGTCGCTCGTGTATCATGTTCCGCTTGAGTAATAAATCGGTAATATACTTAGGAACATTCGCTGCTACTGCATCATGAACAAGTGCACACAGATGAAGCAGTCTACGGTTGTACATATTCAGCCAACCAAGTTCATTTATGTAAGGAGATACATGCTCCCTTCTATTTAAGTTATAGATGAATCTAATGCATGAGTTTTGCACTCTTTGTATCTTCATAATATAGTTGTAGTCCAAACAGGGACCGTAGACTACGTCGCAGTAATTGAAATGTGACAGGACCAATGAATCGCACAACAAAACCTTGAGATCAAAAGTAATAATTTTCTTATTTGCATAGAGGTGCCTCAGGGAAGCATAAGCCCTTTGCACTAATTTATTTACATGAGCTCTGAATCTCAGACTGTTGTCCATCTCAACAGCCCTAGATTCTTGACAACACACTCCACCTGGAGTGCAGTATTTTCCACCTTTATATCTATGCCACCCACTGCACCATGTGTCTTTCTGGAGAAGAGTATTACTGATGATTTTAGCGCATTAATTTTAAGACCATGTGCTTTTGATATTTTCACTAAGCTTTCTGTCTTTATTCATATAGCTTACGTATGTAGGTAACTGGTCAATATCACAGTTGCAGTATAACTGACTGTCATCTGCAAAAAAGTGAGGAGTACAATACTTAAGGGCCTACCGTAGCAGGTCGGTCACCATCTACGGTTTTTGCGGTGTGAAGGGGGAGGTAAAGCGAGGCGTAAACGTTTGGGTAGAGAAGCGACTGGCAAATAGGCAACACACAATTCAGACCTCCTTCTATTCACAGTTTTGTAATGTATAAGACCAGGCATAGGGAAGGTATATCTGGCCAACTGCAATAAGCTGAAAACCAAATAAACAGACATTCCATTCAACTTTTTTTATTACATTAGGTACATTAATATAAGAGAATATACTCAACTAGTTTATAAAAGAATTACTCAAGGAAATATATTTTAAATGTGCCTATTTATGATTTATAGCATGATAATATTGATATATTGATTTATTGGAAAACATCTTTTTGCGGTTTTTATCCTTTTGTCTTTTATTGTCAGGTGAATGAATGTTTTATTCAGATCTCCTCTTTCTTTTGTCTTATTATTCTTGGTCTGGAATAAATATATATTATATCTGGCCGTTGTATTTACTCTAAATGTTGAAGTTTTTTGATCGTAATAATATGAGCAATGCCGTAGACATCTAAAATATTACAAAAACAGATGTTGTAACAGTAACCTTTTTTTCTTTTTTTTATAAAATGTAAAAATATTTATATTCTCTTATAAGCCGATTTTGGATTATTGAATGTAATATTGTTCCAAATGGACAAGTGACAGTGTTGATTACCGAAATTAAATTATAAATATTTTTTCTCAGGTAACATAGGTACAAACTAAATTGTATCACCAAATAAGGAAAGTATTAATTTTTTAAATATAAATTTGAGCATACATTAAACAGGTTTGTAAAAGAAAATAGTAGGTATATACCTATACAAGCAAGTAGGTAGGTATATTTCAGATATCTATCGGTGTTCATTTATGATTTATTACGAGATAACATTTTATTAGACTTTTTTTCCTTTTCTTCACTATTCTCCTCGCTTTCATAATGTATCTTATTTTTCAAGAGCAAGGTTACGGCTTTATTGAATTTGTACTTATTTTAATGATATTGGCCAGGAAAAATATATATTTAGTTTTCTTGGGCAATAAATATATAGTATTATTATTAATAATTATTAAGTTGCATAATTTCACACTTATTATTTCTCACCATGATTTGTATTTACCTTACATGTTGCAGCTGTTTAATAATCTGAGGAATGTTTAGAGAAAACTAAAATCTGATAAAAACAATTTTATTGTTATTTATGTAACAACAGTGTCTGTTTTTCTTATAAAATATAAAAATACTTGTATTCTCTAATTAGTGCATATTTATATATTTATATTCTTCACAATCTACACATAGATACTCTCAATTATCAAAATTTAATTATAAATTAGTAAAATACTACAGCAATGTCGTTCTTATTACTTACTTTCATTGCTAAATATGCTTTATCCTCAGCTTCTTTTATAAACCGGTTAATATGATCTATTTCTAAAATTGTGGATTTCTTAGGCTGGTCACCTTTACATAATCTTTTTAAACATGCAAGAAGCCTAGAGAATGTCTTTACTTTTATAAATATTTAAACAACATTGTAATATTGAATATGTGGACCACGAGTACGATGCCTTTTACTTTCTTATACGCAGTATAAGGAAGTATATGTGATGATGAAAATTTTCGACTTCGAGATTTTTGCAGATGTCCACGTTTTGAAGTACCCTGATACCGAAAAAGTGGTTTTTAAAAAATGTCTGTGTGTCTGTCTGTCTGTAACCATGATAGCGGTCAAACCGCTATAGCTATCAATTCCAAATTTTGTATTTACGTGTATAATCTCCCTCTTGAGATCTGATTAGTTTTTCAGTAAAATCGGTAGACCGGAAGTAGCAGTTTACTTCTGTAAAAAAATTGAATTTTGCCAATATTTCGTCAACTACTAAGTTTAAACAAATTTATAAAGAATTCATATGTACTTAAAATTAAGTTTGAGACAAATTGTCTTAAAAAAGTTTTAGGAAATTCCAACCGGAAGTAGGTCTTTTACTCTTAGCGAAAATCAGTTTTTTGCGAATATCTCGCAAGTCATGCTTTTTAGACAAGTACGTGACGAATATAAAAGTATTTAAAACATAATTTTCAATATCTTTTGTGTAAAAACGAGAAAATGGGTGTGCTTAAAACCACACAGCAGAAGTGTAAACTTCATCAAGGCGAGGTTAATAATACGAAATACAACTTTTTTTTCGTTTTATATTACATTTAAATAATCGTCCGCGAAGTTACCAATTCGCGAACGCAACACAGTTCGCGAAATACAATTTCGCGGCTGTTGCTATTGCAGCGGCCGTTAAAGTAAATACACATTTTGACACATGTTTAATCACACATTCTACGACTTATTTTGACAACTACAAAGTATTTGTAGTTTATTGTATTCGTCTCATTTCCATGGTAACGCATGTAAAGCAAGTAAACCACTTTAATTTAGCACCTTTAGAACTAAATTAAATTAAATTGTATCTCAATTTAAATTAAATCGATTGAAAAATTTAACGGTTGCCCAAAAAATTGTGTGTATATCTTGTCCGCGAGAACTTTAACGTACCCGAGATTGTCTTGCCTCGGCCGCAAGCATTATTAAGGAGATTTTCGGACGCATGTATATACAGGCTGTCCCAGATAGTGTGCTCACCATTGGGATCTCGTGAACGGTAAGAGATAGAGAGTTGGTTAAATGAGACAAAATGTACGTGGCACCTGGGTTTATTTTTTTAAGCAAAAAAACTTTTAAAAAAATGAACGATACGTGCGCTATAGGGGAAAAACTAAAAATCGGCAATTTTAATTTCGTCGTTTAACTTATTTCATGTAAAAGATACCGAAATACTATTTTGACATTATGAAGGTACTTTTTTACGCAGAATTCAAATTTGGTATTGCAACCTCTGAAGCTTTTATACGTTTCGAGATTTTTATACAAACTTTCTTATTTTAAATACAAATCGTAGGCGGCTTTGACTGTATCAAAAAGAGCATAATTTGCTGATTTCAATGATGTATAACACTTTGGGTTTATTTGTAGAAATAACAAAGTTATAATGATATTTGTGCAATTTTTGGTATCCTTATGAATGCATAGGCTATACATCAGAGGCAGCATTGAATTATTAAGACAATAAGTAGTATCTGTCAAATTTATTTACAAGCAAGTTACCTATCCGTTTATTTTTGTGTTATTTAGTCTGCTATTTTGTTCGTTTATTTAAAAATCACCGCATTTGTTGTTTTGGTTCGTTTTATTACTTGTTTATTGTTGTTCACGTTATGGAGAAATTTAATAATGAAGAGAAATATGATATGCTTCAAAGTTACATATTGGCTCACAAAAATTCAAGGAATGCAGCTAATCATTATTTGGAGTTGTACCCAGATCGACGGCAACCACACGAAACTTTATTTCGAAGATTAGAAGTAAATCTAAAAACATACGGTGCCTTTAGTAAACCGAAAAGAAATAGAAAAAGATTAGATGAGGAAACCCAAGTTATTGTATTAAATCAGGTGCGTGAAAATCCAAAAGTTTCCACAAGAGAAATAGAAAACAACACCGGAATCCCTAGAACATCAGCCCATAGAATATTAAAAAAGCATCGATATCATCCTTACAAAGTCCACATTAGCCAAGGACTCCAACCAGGAGACGCAGAGAGGCGGACTCGTTTCTGTCATTGGTACATTAATCAGAATAACAACAATGTTACATTTCTGTTTAATGTGTTGTGGTCAGATGAATCTCGATTTACGAACAATGGGTTATTTAACAGAAATAATATTCACTATTGGGGGACAGAAAATCCCCATGCTCTACATGAAGCTCGACATCAAGAACGTTTTGGGTTCAATGTGTGGTGCGGTATTATCGGCAGAAGAATAGTTGCACCTATTATCTTCAATAACAATTTAACGAGTGAACGCTATTTGAACTTACTTCAAGGTGAAATAGAAGATCTTCTAGACGATATTCCGCTTAATCTAACTGCGAATATGTATTTCCAACAGGATGGGGCACCAGCACATAATGCTCACATTATTACGAATTACCTAAATAATAGATTTGGTAATCGGTGAATTGGTAATCGAGGACCCATTTCATGGCCTGCACGTTCCCCAGACTTAACCGCAATGGATTTTTTCCTTTGGGGTTACATAAAAAATAAGGTGTATACAACACAATTTAATAATGTGGAGGAACTGCAAGCTTGTGTTTTAAGAGAGTTTCATCGGATAAATGGACGTATTTTAGAAAAAGTGATTAATTCCACACTAAGAAGAGCTCAGTTATGTATCAATAACAATGGAGGACTTTTTGAGCATTTAATGTAATTTATCTATTTACTAGTAGTAAATAAATAGTTAGGTATGTGAATTTAGTGTTTTATTTACTTTTCAGTCATTTTTGTATTTTGTTTCCAGGAATAGGTAAGTATAAAACAAAAAAATATGATAATTATTCTTGTAACTTTGTTATTTCTACAAATAAACCCAAAGTGTTATACATCATTGAAATCAGCAAATTATGCTCTTTTTGATACAGTCAAAGCCGCCTACGATTTGTATTTAAAATAAGAAAGTTTGTATAAAAATCTCGAAACGTATAAAAGCTTCAGAGGTTGCAATACCAAATTTGAATTCTGCGTAAAAAAGTACCTTCATAATGTCAAAATAGTATTTCGGTATCTTTTACATGAAATAAGTTAAACGACGAAATTAAAATTGCCGATTTTTAGTTTTTCCCCTATAGCGCACGTATCGTTCATTTTTCTAAAAGTTTTTTTATTTAAACAAGTAAACCCAGGTGTCACGTACATTTTGTCTCATTTAACCAACTCTCTATCTCTTACCGTTTACGAGATCCCAATGGTGAGCACACTATCTGGGACACCCTGTATATAAATAGACGATATGAATACTGGCTTTCGACACCCGCCCTTGGTCTAATGGTTAAGGGCTGGCCTCTCACCCAGGCGGCTCCGGTTCACATCTGCTCTGGGACATGAATTTATTTATTCATTTAAATTTCAATTTAATTGAAATTAAATACCTCTATATGATATATTTATTTATCTTGTTCCCTTAGCCGACTACCCGAACTATCCGAGCATTGCAGGTCAGTTTTGTTCACTGCCTTCAATCAGTGCAACGCGCCTAAAGAAGTTTACATTTCAAAAATTTCAAAATTCAGACCGGAAGTACCACTTTTAGTCTTATCGAATAGCGATTTTTTGCAAATATGTCGTAATTTATGCATTCTATATATATTTATCAAGAGTACAAAAGTATTTAGAACTGGATTTGCAATATTTTTTGTATACATGAAATTTCAAAATTCGGACCGGAAGTAGCACTTTTACTCTTAGCGAGTAGCACTTTTTTTCGAATATCTTGCAAAGTATACATTCTATAGCGATTTATTAAGAGAATGAAAGTACTTAGAATAGGATTTTGAACAAGTTTTGTATAAAAAAAATCCTAAAATTGTATAGTTTGAAACGCTCATACGTATAAGAAAGTCGTTTTCATCCCTCAATTACTTTACCTTTTGAACTGGGCCAATCATCGACTCAAATGTTTCCCTTTCTTTTTATATTCTTTTTTATTTCCCATTTTATATAGAGAGAAAAGCAAAGACACAAACGTTTTTATAATTAAAATTAGCAAAGCGTCTAAACGATAAATCGTCAATGAACACAAATATTTAAGAGGCGTACGATCGTGCAAATTTTGCGTAGAGAGGGGGCATTTTCTTCTAAATAGTGACACGTGTTTGTATTCACAGAAGAAAAACCATGAAAACAAAAAGTGGCTAGATTTGTTCACAAAATAAAATAACCTGAAATCAGACTTTCGGATTTTGTTTGGTTTTATTTATATCGAGCGATTATGACTTTACTTTGGAACCGCCAGAATGTCGATATTTAAGAAAAGGGGAATGGAAAAATATCATTTTTTCCTATTACCTCAGCCGGTTTTGATTTTTTGTTTGGAATAGTTTCATCAGCATTTGGTAACAATATCGTTTTGTAATAATAGAACATTATATTAGTTGGAAAAGTATATATTTAATATTTACTTATTATATTAGATGTTTATTATAAATCACAATACAGTATTGTTATAGAATTGCATCATACAAAAACTTCTTTCAACACTATAATGTGCGGAAAGTGCAAGTTATTCCGACCCCTCTAAAATTGTTTTTCCTATTATTTTTGCCAATTTCGATTTTTTCTTTGAATGCGTTGGAATAATTTAGAACGAACCTAGAACAACCTGATACAACTGTCAGAATTTAGATTTTCAAAAAAGGAAGGGCTAACTTCTCACTTTTAGATTTCGTTTTTTTGCAATATATTTTGATATATGGAATACGGTTTTGATGTAGTAGAACAGCGTTTAGAACAAATCTAGAACAACCTGGAAAAGCGGTCAGAATTTGAATTTTCGCAAATAGAGGGGCTATAAGAAAATCCCGTTACCTATTAACTCAGCCAATTATTATTTTTTATTTGAAATACTTTGGAACAGTTTAAAGCAAACCTAGAATAACTGTCAGAATTTCGATTTTCGAAAAAAGGGGCACTGGCGGTAAAAGTTGTTTTTTACAATTTACTCGACCGATTATGATTTATTTTTTGAAATACTTTGGAACAATTGAGAACAAACCTAGAACAACCTGGAACAACCATCAGAATTTAGATTTTTAAAAAATGAGGAGATAACTTCTCTTTTGGATATAGTTTTTTGCAACAATATCTTTTCGTATTTAAGAGACACGATTGAGACACGGTTTTGATGTAATAGAACTGCGGATCCACACTATGAAATAACATAAATCTTTCTTAGATAGGAGATATAAGAAAGATTTATGTTATTTCATAGTCTAGACTCCGAAGAGTGTTTGGTATGAGGTAATACACAAAGACTGGACAATTAATACTGACTGTCACACGTTTAGACAAAAACGCGGATGTCAAGAAATTAATCAATCTTTTTATTGCACCTACAAACGGAACATCATAAATAATAGCCTTGAAAAGTTTCCAGGGGACTACACGGCCACTTGCTTATTCCTCTACGTTTTCTATGTTTTTGTGAACATCTTTTTTCAAAAAAAAACATAGTTTAGGCCTACTGGGGATACCATGAGAACAAAAGCGCGCTTTGCTTTCTACCTCCAAGGTAGTGCGGAAAGTAGTGCGTTGACGTTTTATATGCCACATAGAGGTTATTTATAAAAAATGAGGTGTGGCCACCACACGACTTTCTTATACGTATGAGCGTTTCAAATTATAGAATTTTAAGAATTTTTTTTACAAAAATTATTCAAAATCCTATTCTAAGTACTTTCATTCTCTTAATAAATCGCTATAGAATGCATACTTTGCAAGATATTCGAAAAAAAGTGCTACTCGCTAAGAGTAAAAATGTTACTTCCGGTCCGAATTTTGAAATTTCATATATACAAAAAATATTGTAAATCCAGTTCTAAATACTTTTGTACTCTTGATAAATATATATAGAATGCATAACTTACGACATATTTGCAAAAAATCGCTATTCGATAAGAGTAAAAGTGGTACTTCCGGTCTGAATTTTGAAACTTTTTTTATACAAATGGTATTGAAAAGTATCTTTTTAATACTTTTATACTCGTAACGTACTTGTCTAAAAAGCATGACTTGCGAAATATTCGCAAAAAACTGATTTTTGATAAGAGTAAAAGACCTACTTACGGTAGGAATTTCGAAAAACTTTTTAAATAAAATTGTTCTCAATTTTAATTTTAAGTACATATAAATTCTTTATAAATTTGTTTAAACTTAGTAATTGACGAAATATTGGCAAAATTCGAATTTTTCACTGAAGTAAACTGCTACTTCCGGTCTACCGATTTTACTGAAAAACTAATCAGATCTCAAGACGGAGATTATACACGTAAATACAAAATTTGGAATTGATATCTACAGCGGTTTGACCGCTATCGTGGTCACACACAGACACACACAGAGACATTTTTTTAAAACCACTTTTTCGGTATCAGGGGACTTTAAAACGTGGACATCTGCAAAAATCTCGAGGTCGAAAATTTTCATCATCACAATACTTCCTTATACTACGTATAAGAAAGTAATAAAAAGTTCATAGAAGCTTTTCTGAAAAAAAAAACAATGTAAAATATTAATAAAAAAATATATGAATAACAATCGGTTGTAAATTGTAGTATTAAAATTTGCTTCAAATCAATGATTACGATGAATACTGCAAAACTCTATGTTCCTATCTATCGACGTTGAAATTTTTATAATTTAATTTTGCTAATTAACAATATCAGTGTCGATTGTGAAGAATATAATTTAAAACGTACGCTACTTAGAGAATCTGAATATTTTTACATTTTGTAAGAAACACCGGCACTGTTGCAATACAAAATTGTTTTTGTCAGATTTTAGTTTTCTCTAAAACATTCCTCATATTATTAAAAAGCCTCAACATGTAAAGTAAATACAAATTATGATAAGAAATAATAAGAAGTACATACAACTTAGATAATTAATAATTATATATACTAAAAGCCGAGTAGTCAATGGCAACCAAACCCGGTCAAAATCGACGAAAATTGGGCACGCGGGGGGAAGAACTCGTCTCTGGATACGCGAAATTGAAAGCTGCCCTTCGGCGTGAAGTTACCGACGACCTTGAATTGTTCCTCGACGGAGAGTTTTTCTTCCCAAGTGGAGCGTGTGCAGAGATATGGGCTTTTAAAGAGGACCCTGCACTCGATGTTTTAACAGAAAAATGGCTTACGTCATGACCGATTCCCAGGACAACCGATCAAAATCGTAAAAATGTCAGGTATGACAGGCACGCGCGAAAGAATTGTAAAAATTTCACATTGACGAAGAAATTTCAGGCCGTCGAGGTTTAGAGTGCGGAATGAGGGTTGGAAACCAAAAGAGTGGACTTTTCCGCGACGATTGAGTGCACTGTCCACGTGCCAAATCTGTCGCTGTCGAAGGTGCGACTCATTTAAAGCTTTCCTGCAGGGTATAAAAATCTCGCAATGACGAGTTTGCGTGTCATTAATTTGACTATATATATATTCACGTTCATCCATCGGTTGTCAAGTTTAAATGTCAAAAGGCCGACAAATAAAGATATTACGAAGAAGTGCATTTTTAATTGAAACGTGGTACCTTTCAGATACGTATTAGTGTTATTATTATCAATCGTTACTATTTCTTTTCTATATGAATATATGAACAAAATGCCGACGGATATGATAAAATAAACTTAAAGTGTATTATCGCACGTAAGTACAGTAACAAATATGACGATTTTTCTATATTTTATTAAAATATATTAATAAATACAATGACACTCTATTCATTATATATGTCATCGAAATGTAAATTTCATACAACGAAGAACTTGAAGCAAGCTTAAATAAAGAAGAACCGTCTGAGTTTTGCCATTTGGGCCTGTCAAATTACGTTAGATGCACACGAATTATACAAAACCTAAATGTCTAAGTGTCTAGCATCAACCGTATAGGAGCTAGCAAGATTTTCGATTGCGTTTTAGAAAGTATATTATTAAAGCGTAATATGAAAATTAATTAATTCTCTCAATGACCTGTAAGTTTAAAACATGTTTTATTAAGTTAGCCTGACATTTCGTTCTCACAAGTTTATGTGTGAACAAATACAGTTCAACGAACTATTGTCACGATGACAGGTGGAACGACAATTTTGGTTAAACATCTTCATGTCAGCTGTCTGACTTTTCATTGTCATAGGTATGTGTCATCGAAATATCGTTACGATGACAGTCTGTCAGAAAATTTGAATTATACACTATTTCAATCGTAAACTTGACACAAAGCGTAATACCAATTTTATAGAACTAATAACGTGAAACAACATTCAATTAATTTTTATTTTTGATCTGTCGACGTTCACCATGGACTAGATGTACACAACTGATACAAAACCTGAATGTCAATAAAAACATTTTAAATATCAGCGTTCATTAAATTATATAGGAATATTGTTCGCTTTGTGGGCAAAGTCTTAATAAATAAATTCATTTGCCACCATAATGTATAATCCATTTCTAGAGATATTTCTTTAAATTTAATCTTCATTCATTACAATAGCAAAGTTAACTACATAATTATCCTCCACTGTCATTCATTCATATAGAAATTAAAATACCGTAAATAGTATAGGTAATAGTGAATAGGTACAACCTAACCAACTAAAAAGAAGAAGCGTATGCGGTATCATAAAAATTAAATTAACATTATGAATGACATAGGTACTCCGACAATTTTATGTATTATGGTTAGAGTTGTTGCCGATATGCCATACGATTTTTTAACGCATACACATAATCTGACATTACGTCAAACCAGTGAGCTGTAGCAGTGAAATCAACTGTTCACAGGGACAAATATTATACGGATCTAAATTCTAATTAGCTCCCTTATTTTCAGAAATAGCGTACCGAAAATAGTTATACCGTATTTAGTTGTTTTTTAATGAAATCTGCCTTATGAATTTTAACTAACATTTGTATAGGGGAAATGATTATTAACATTTAACATTCATTAAAACAGCATGCGACCAGCATTAATCGCATTACCAATGAGATGCCCGTACAGCCTTACATTTAATATTAAAAAATGAGGTGTGGCCACCACACGACTTTCTTATACGTATGAAAGTGTTACTTCCCGTCCGAATTTTGAAATTTCATTTATACAAAAAATATTCCAAATCCAACTCTAAATACTTTTGTACTCTTCATAAATATATATAGAATGCATAATTTACGACATATTTGCAAAAAATCGTTATTCGGTAAGAGTAAAAGTGTTACTTCCGGTCCGAATTTTGAAATTTTTTTTATACAAGAGATATTTAGAAGTACGTTCTAAATACTTTTATACTGGTTATGTACCTGCCTAGAAAGCATGACTTGCGAGATATTCGCAAAAAACTGATTTTCGATAAGAGTAAAAGACCTACTTCCGGTCGGAATTTCGAAAAATTTTTTAATACAATTCTTCTCAAATTTAATTTTAAGTACATTTGAATTCTTTATAAATTCGTTTAAACTTAGTAATTGACGAAATATTTGCAAAATTCGATTTTTTCACTGAAGTAAACTACTACTTCCGGTATGCCGATTTTGCTCAAAATCTAATCAGTTCTCAAGAGGGAGATTATATTCGTAAATATAAAATTTGAAGTTGATACCTATAGCGGTTTGACCGCTATCGTGGTCACACACACACAGAGACACACACACACACACAGACACACACAGACACAGACACACACACACACACACAGAGACATTTTTTAAAAACCACTTTTTTGGTATCAGGGGACCTCAAAACGTGGACATCTGCAAAAATCTCGAGGTCGAAAATTTTCATCATCACAATACTTCCTTATACTACGTATAAGAAAGTAAAAGATATAAGTACAAGCGAAGAGGCGAATCAAGCTCAAAGAGCTCCATACATCACTATATCTAACAATGGTTGCTTTCTGCAAACACGAGAGTTGCGAAATTGTTCACATAATTCTAACTTCTCTTTATTGAAATTTAAACGTTCTTTATCATAAAAATTAACACAAAAAACATTCATAAATTTACAAACTATATTCAACGTAATGACTATAAAAACATCATCAAAAATAACTCAATAATAATGAGTAGTATAAATACATCGTACCTATACTTGCCCATACTTAATTCAATATAATGATTCCTTTCTATAATTGCTTCCTTTGCGACGAGAAATCATAACAGAATTTGAATTTTGAAAAAAATTTCAACATACAAACTGACATCGAAAGTCACAATTTTTAAATATTGTACTAAATTTTTCTATTATAAAAATGCTTTAAAAAAGTGTAATTTCCAGTACGTTAGATTTATGTTATTAAATTTTGACAATTTTTTAATTGAATAAAATTGATGATAATTATAACAAACGTCAAAATATAATTATTTTATAGGTTACGAAGATAACTGACATAGAGGTGGGCAAAACGGCTCATTTCTTTGACTCGGTTCAGCTCCTCATTGTGAGCCGGATCACGGAACCGGCTCATTTGAACCATGTGGATCCGTAATAGCATACCGTTCATGAACGTGTAGTACACATATAATACTCGGCGCCGCGCGCCGTCGTCGACTCAAACGAACCGGGATGATAATTTCGGCTGCGCGCACACCAATTGTACACAATGTTTGACAAACAATTTATTTGAAGCTAAAATGCACACAAATTTGACAAATTATTAGGTTGTTGTACACAAATTAAACAAAATATATGTAAAACTAAATTATCAATTATCGGCATCTCAATCTCGACATAATACATCCGCTTGACTTAACATTTTTATAGATATACAGGTTGATTATTGTTCTTTTAATGATTATATATTTGCATTATTAAAATACTTTAATTCCAGAACGCGTACGCCTTAATGGGGAAAAAGATAGCTTTTAACATTTATGTGCCCTTATGACAACGATTACGCATACATGCAGAGTGGGCGGAGCTATCTGAAATTAATTTCTCTCTTCTGATTAAAGTAAAATTCGGCACTTGGGAGTCTTTGTGGTATCATTGATCACGTATCCAAAGTCGAAATGTCAAAAAAAAAAAAAAAATGGCCGAAGAATTTTTTGAAAATTGACGTATAAATGTGAAATTTTAGATACGAGGGTGTCTTAAGTCGCCGATCACAAATCCAAAATCAGAATGTCATAAAAAAACAAAATGGCGGATGATTTTTTTGAAAATTGACGTATGAATATAAAATTTTAGATACGGGGGTTTTGGGGGTCGCCGATCACGATTCCAAAGTCAAAATGTCAAAAAAAAAAAAACGGCGGAAGATTTTTTTGAAAATTAACGTGTCAATGTGAAATTTTAGATAGGGGGTTTTGGGGGTCGCCGATCACGATTCCAAAGTCAAAATGTCATAAAAAAAACAAAATGGCGGAAGAATTTTTTGAAAATTGACATATGAATGTAAAATTTTAGATACGGGGGTTTTGGGGGGTCGCCGATCACGATTCCAAAGTCAAAATGTAAAAAAAAAAAATGGCGGAAGATTTTTTGAAAATTGACGTATGAATGTAAAATTTTAGATACGGGGGTTTTGGGGGTCGCCGATCACGATTCCAAAGTCAAAATGTCAAAAAAAACAAAATGACGGAAGATTTTTTGAAAATTGACGTATGAATGTAAAATTTTAGATACGGGGGTTTTGCGGGTCGCCGATCACGATTCCAAAGTCAAAATGTCAAAATAAGCAAAATGTCGAAAGATTTTTTTGAAAATTGACGTATGAGTGTGAAATTTTAGATACAGGGGTGTGTTAGGTCGCCTATCACGAATCCAAAATCAAAATGTCATAAAAAACCAAATCGTGGAAGAATTTTTTGAAAATTGACATATGAATGTAAAATTTTAGATAGGGGGGTTTGGGGGTCGCCGATGACGATTCCAAATTCAAAATGTCAAAAAAAAACAAAAGGGCGGAAGATTTTTTTGAAAATTGACGTATGAATGTGAAATTTTAGATACGCGAGTTTTGGGGGTCGCCGATCACGATTCCAAAGTCAAAATGTCAAAAAAAAACAAAATGGCGAAAGATTTTTTTGAAAATTCACGTATGAATATCAAATTTTAGATACGGGGGTTTTGGGGGTCGCCGATCACGATTCCAAAGCCAAAATGTCAAAAAAAAAACAAAATGGAGGAAGATTTTTTGAAAATTGAGTCATGAATGTAAAATTTTAGATACGGGGGTTTTGGGGGTCGCCGATCACGATTCCAAAGTCAAGATGTCAAAAAAAACAAAATGACGGAAGATTTTTTGAAAATTGACGTATGAATGTAAAATTTTAGATACGGGAGTTTTGGGGGTCGCCGATCACGATTCCAAAGTCAAAATGTCAAAAAAAAACAAAAAAGGCGGAAGATTTTTTTGAAAATTGACTTATGAATGTAAACTTTTAGATACGGGGGTTTTGGGGGTCGCCGATCACGATTCCAGAGTCAAAATGTCAAAAAAAAAACGGCGAAAGATTTGTTAGAAAATTGACGTATTAATGTAAAATTTTAGATACGGGGTTTTTTGGGGGTCGCCGATCACGATTCCAAAGTCAAAATGTCAAAAAAAGCAAAATGGCGAAAGATTTTTTTGAAAATTGACGTATGAGTGTGAAATTTTAGATACGGGGGTGTGTTAGGTCGCCGATCACAAATCCAAAATCAAAATGTCAGAAAAACAAAATCGTGGAAGAATTTTTTGAAAATTGACATGAATGTAAAATTTTAGATACGGGGGTTTTGGGGGTCGCCGATCACGATTCCAAAGTCAAAATGTCAAAAAAAGCAAAATGGCGGAAGATTTTTTTGAAAATTGACGTATGAATGTAAAATTTTAGATACGGAGGTTTTGGGGGGTCGCCGATCACGATTCCAAAGTCAAAATGTCAAAAAAAACAAAATAGCGAAAGATTTTTTAGAAAATTGACGTATTAATGTAAAATTTTAGATACCGGGGTTTTGGGGGTCCCCGATCACGATTCCAAAGTCAAAATGTCAAAAAAAGCAAAACGGCGAAAGATTTTTTTGAAAATTGACGTATGAATGTAAAATTTTAGATACGGGGGTTTTGGGGGTCGCCGATCACGATTCCAAAGTCAAAATGTCAAAAAAAGCAAAATGGTGGAAGATTTTTTTGAAAATTGACATATGAATGTAAAATTTTAGATACGGGGGTTTTGGGGGTCGCCGATCACGATTCCAAAGTCAAAATGTCAAAAAAAACAAAATGGCGAAAGATTTTTTAGAAAATTGACGTATTAATGTAAAATTTTAGATACGGGGGTTTTGGGGGTCGCCGATCACGATTCCAAAGTCAAAATGTCAAAAAAAGCAAAACGGCGAAAGATTTTTTTGAAAATTGAAGTATGAATGTGAAATTTTAGATACGGGGGTTTTGGGGGTCGCCGATCACGATTCCAAAGCCAAACTGAAAAAAAAAACAAAAGGGCGGAAGATTTTTTTGAAAATTGACGTATGAATGTGAAATTTTAGATACGGGGGTTTTGGGGGTCGCCGATCACGATTCCAAAGTCAAAATGTCAAAAAAACAAAATGGCGGGAGATTTTTTTGAAAATTGACGTATGAGTGTGAAATTTTAGATACGCGAGTTTTGGGGGTCGCCGATCACGATTCCAAAGTCAAAATGTCAAAAAAAAAAACAAAGTGGCGAAAGATTTTTTTGAAAATTCACGTATGAATGTGAAATTTTAGATACGGAGGTTTTGGGGGTCGCCAATCACGATTCCAAAGCCAAAATGTGAAAAAAAACATTTTTTGAAAATTGACGTATGAATGTAAAATTTTAGATACGGGGGTTTTGGGGGTCGCCGATCACGATTCCAAAGTCAAAATGTCAAAATAAGCAAAATGGCGAAAGATTTTTTTGAAAATTGACTTATGTGTGAAATTTTAGATACAGGCGTGTTAGGTCGCCGATCACAAATCCAAAATCAAAATGTCATAAAAAAACAAAATCGTGGAATTTTTTTTGAAAATTGACATATGAATGTAAAATTTTAGAAAAGGGGGTTTTGGGGGTCGCCGATCACGATTCCAAAGTCAAAATGTCAGAAAAAACAAAATGGCGGAGATTTTTTTGAAAATTGACGTATGAATGTGAAATTTTAGATACGCGAGTTTTGGGGGTCGCCGATTACGATTCCAAAGTCAAAATGTCAAAAAAAAAACAAAGTGGCGAAAGATTTTTTTGAAAATTCACGTATGAATGTGAAATTTTAGATACGGGGGTTTTGGGGGTCGCCGATCACGATTCCAAAGTCAAGATGTCAAAAAAACAAAATGACGGAAGATTTTTTGAAAATTGACGTATGAATGTAAAATTTTAGATACGGGGGTTTTGGGGGTCGCCGATCACGATTCCAAAGTTAAAATGTCAAAAAAAACAAAACGGCGGAAGATTTTTTTGAAAATTGACATGAATGTAAAATTTTAGATACGGGGGTTTTGGGGGTCGCCGATTACGATTCCAAAGTCAAAATGTCAAAAAAAACAAAATGGCGAAAGATTTTTTAGAAAATTGACGTATTGATGTAAAATTTTAGATACGGGGGTTTTGGGGGTCGCCGATCACGATTCCAAAGTCAAAATGTCAAAAAAAGCAAAATGGCGAAAGATTTTTTTGAAAATTGACGTATGAGTATGAAATTTTAGATACGGGGGTGTGTTAGGTCGCCGATCACAAATCCAAAATCAAAATGTCATAAAAAAACAAAATCGTGGAAGAATTTTTTGAAAATTGACATATGAATGTAAAATTTTAGATACGGGGGTTTTGGGAGTCGCCGATCACGATTCCAAAGTCAAAATGTCAAAAAAAGCAAAATGGCGGAAGATTTTTTTGAAAATTGACGTATGAATGTAAAATTTTAGATACGGGGGTTTTGGGGGGGTCGCCGATCACGATTCCAAAGTCAAAATGTCAAAAATAACAAAATAGCGAAAGATTTTTTAGAAAATTGACGTATTAATGTAAAATTTTAGATACGGGGGTTTTGGGGGTCGCCGATCACGATTCCAAAGTCAAAATGTCAAAAAAAGCAAAATGGTGGAAGATTTTTTTGAAAATTGACATATGAATGTAAAATTTTAGATACGGGGGTTTTGGGGGTCGCCGATCACGATTCCAAAGTCAAAATGGCAAAAAAAACAAAATGGCGAAAGATTTTTTAGAAAATTGACGTATGAATGTGAAATTTTAGATACGGGGGTTTTGGGGGTCGCCGATCACGATTCCAAAGCCAAACTGAAAAAAAAAACAAAAGGGCGGAAGATTTTTTTGAAAATTGACGTATGAATGTGAAATTTCAAATACGGGGGTTTTGGGGGTCGCCGATCACGATTCCAAAGCCAAAATGTCAAAAAAAACAAAATGGCGGAAGATTTTTTGAAAATTGAGTCATGAATGTAAAATTTTAGATACGGGGGTTTTGGGGGTCGCCGATCACGATTCCAAAGCCAAAATGTCAAAAAAAAAAAAACCGACGGAAGATTTTTTGAAAATTGACGTATGAATGTAAAATTTTAGATACGGGAGTTTTGGGGGTCGCCGATCACGATTCCAAAGTCAAAATGCCAAATAAGCAAAATGGCGAAAGATTTTTTTGAAAATTGACGTATGAGTGTGAAATTTTAGATACAGGGGTGTTAGGTCGCCGATCACAAATCCAAAATCAAAATGTCATAAAAAAACAAAACGGCGGAGGATTTTTTTGAAAGTTGACGTATGAAAGTGAAATTTTAGACCGAGGGTTTTGGGGGTCGCCGATCACGATTCCAAAGTCAAAATGTCAAAAAAAAACAAAATGGCGGGAGATTTTTTTGAAAGTTGACGTATGAATGTGAAATTTTAAATACAGGGGTTTTGGGGGTCGCCGATCACGATTCCAAAGTCAAAATGTCAAAAAAAACAAAATGGCGGAAGATGTTTTTGAAAATTGACGTATGAGTGTGAAATTTTAGATACGGGGGTTTTGAGGGTCGCCGATCACGATTCCAAAGTCAAAATGTCAAAAAAAAACAAAATGGCGAAAGATTTTTTTGGAAATTGACGTATGAGTGTGAAATTTTAGATACAGGGGTGTGTTAGGTCGCCGATCACAAATCCAAAATCAAAATGTCATAAAAAAACAAAATCGTGGAAGAATTTTTTGAAAATTGACATATTAATGTAAAATTTTAGATAAGGGGGTTTTGGGGGACGCCGATCACGATTCCAAAGTCAAAATGTCAAAAAAAACAAAATGGCGGAATATTCTTTTGAAAATTGACGTATGAATGTGAAATTTCAGATACGGGGGTTTTGGGGGTCGCCGATCACATTCCCAAAGTCAAAATGTCAAAAAAAATGAAACGGCGGAAAATTTTTTTGAAAGTTGACGTATGAATGTGAAATTTTAGATACGGGGGTTTTGGGGGTCGCCGATCACGATTCAAAAGTCAAAATGTCAAAAAAAAACAAAATGGCGGGAGATTTTTTTTGAAAATTGACGTATGAGTGTGAAATTTTAAATACGGGGGTTTTGGGGGTCGCCGATCACGATTCCAATATCAAAATGTCAAAAAAAAACAAAATGGCGGAAGATTTTTTTGGAAATTGACGTATGAATGTAAAATTTTAGATACGGGGGTTTTGGGGGTCGCCGATCACGATTCCAAAGTCAAAATGTCAAAAAAAGCAAAATGGCGAAAGATTTTTTTGAAAATTGACGTATGAGTGTGAAATTTTAGATACGGGGAGTTTTAGGGGTCGCCGATCACGATTCTAAAGAGCAAAATGTCAAAAAAAAACAAAATGGCGGAAGATGTTTTTGAAAATTGACGTATGAATGCGAAATTTTAGATACGGGGGTGTCTTAGGTCGCCGATCACGAATCCAAAGTCAAAATGTCAAAAAAAAAACAAAATGGCGGAAGAGTTCTTTGAAAATTGACGTATGAATGTGAAATTTTAGGTACGGCTTATTACATCTTCAATTCGGTGATTCTTCGAAACGTGATTGAACAGGGTTTAAATGTAATACTTAATTTTTTCTTATCAATAGTAGATTCGAAAACATCAGAATCGTATTGTACACTGTCCCAATGAAAATGTTGCGCTCACTGAGCTCATTGTTTCTTTCGATACTTTAACATGACCTTTGTTTAACATTAAATTACGTTTCTCGCTCTTGAGTGTGAACCGGTTTGTGTAAAAAAACAGTTCGAGTAGAATTTCAAATAAAATATACTATCGGCTTAACAAAATGTATGTAGGGGTGCTTTAAAAGTTTATAAAAGTGGACATTCTAAAAACGTCATGCCAGTGAACGCTTTTTACAGGAAAGGCGCTTCAATGGGGCTTCAATTTAAAACTTGGGCTTTTTACTTTTATTATTATTTCGTGCTCCTTTATTAAGGATAGTAGATTTTGAAAAGGTTGACAGGCTTTCACACTTTCGCATCAAAATAGTATTGTACACTGTCTTAATAAAAATGTTGCGCTTCTTGATCTCATTGTGCCTTTACATACCTTAACACGACTTATGTTTAACATTAAATTACCTTTCTCGCTCTTGATTGTGTACCGGTTTGTGTAAAAAACAATTCGAGAAAAATTTTAAATACAATAAACTATTGGCTTCACAAAATATATGTATATACCGGGATGCTTTAAAAGTTTATAAAACTGGACATTCTAAAAAGCGTTTTTTTACAGGAAAGGCGCTTTAATAGGGCTTAAATTTAAAACTTGGGCTTTTTACTTTTATTATTATTTTGTGCTTTTTTCTTAACGAGAGTAGACTTCGAAAAGATTGACAGGCTCTTATACGTTCACATCAAAATAGTATTGTAAACTGTCTTAATGAAAATGTTACGCTTTTTGAGAGCTCATTGTTCCTTTGGATATTTTAACATGACTTATGTTTAACATTAAATTACCTTTCTCGCTCTTGAGTGTGTACCGGTTTGTCTAAGAAACAATTCGAGAAAAATTTTAAATAAAATAAAAGGCACTTCAATTTAAAACTTGGGGTTTTTACTTTTATTTTCATTTTGTGCTCCTTTATTAATGATAATGGATTTCAAAAAGGTCACACTTTACATCAAAATAGTATTGTACACTGTCTTAATAAAAATGTTGCGCTGTTTGATCTCAATGTGTCTTTGGATACTTTAATACGACTTATGTTTAACATTAAATTACCTTTCTCGCTCTTGAGTGTGTACCGGTTTATGTCAAAAACAGTTCGAGAAGAATTTTAAATAAAATATCCTATTGGTTCAACAAAGTATATGTATATACAGGGGCGCTTCAACAGTTAATAAAACCGGACATTCTAAAAAGTCATGCCAGTTATAGCTTTTTACAGGAAAAGCGCTTCAATAGGGCTTAAATTTAAAACTTGAGCTTTTTACTTTTATTATTATTTTGTACTTTTTCATTAACGATAGTGGATTTCGAAAAGATTGATAGGCTATTACACGTTCATATCAAAATAGTATTGTAAACTGTCTTAATGAAAATGTTGCTTTTTTTGTCTTTGAATACTTTTACATGACTTATGTTTAACATTAAATTACCTTTCTCGCGCTTGGGTGTGTACCGGTTTGTGTAAAAAATAATTCGAGAAAAATTTCAAATAAAATATACTATTGGCTTAACAAAATATATCTAGGGGTGCTTCAAAAGTTTATAAAAGTGGACATTCTAAACAGCGTCATGCCAGTGATCGCTTTTACAGGAAAGGCGCTTCAATAGGGCTTCAATTTAAAACTTGGTCTTTTTACTTTTATTAATATTTCGTGCTTCGTGCTCCTTTATTAACGATAGTGGATTTTGAACAGGTTGACAGGCTTTTACACTTTCTCGCTGTTGAGTGTGTACCGGTTTGTATTAAAAACAGTTCGAGAAGAATTTTAAATAAAACGTCCTATTGGCTTAACAAAATATATGTATATGCACGGTTGCTTCAAAAGTTAGTAAAATACTACATTCTAAAAAGTCATGACAGTCATTGCTTTTACAGGAAAGGCGCTTCAATTTAAAACTTGGGCTTTCTACTTTTATTATTATTTCGTGCTTCGTGCTCCTTTATTAACGATAGTGGATTTCAAAAAGGTTGACAGGCTTTTACACTTTCACATCAAAATAGTTTTGTACACTGTCTTAATAAAAATATTGCGCTTCTTGATCTCATTGTGTCTTTGCATACTTTAACACGACTTATGTTTAACATTAAATTACCTTTCTCGCTCTTGAGTGTGTACCGATTTATGTCAAAAACAGTTCGAGAAGAATTTTAAATGAAATATCCTATTGGCCTAACAAAATATATGTATATACAGGGGTGCTTCAAAAGTTTATAAAAGTGGATATTCTACAAAACGTTTTTTACAGGAAAGGCGCTTCAATAGGGCTTAAATTTAAAACTTGGGCTTTTTACTGTTATTATTATTTTGAGCTTTTTTCTTAACGAGAGTAGACTTCGAAAAGATTGACAGGCTTTTACACGTTCACATCAAAATAGTATAGTAAACTGTCTTAATAAAAATGCTGCGCTTTTTGATCTCATTGTGTCTTTGGATACTTTAACACGACTTATGTTTAACATTAAATTACCTTTCTCACTCTTGAGTGTGTACCGATTTGTGTAAAAAACAATTCGAGAAAATTTTTAAATAAAATATACTATTGGCTTCACAAAATATATGTATATACCGGGATGCTTTAAAAGTTTATAAAACCGGACATTCTAAAAAGCGTCATGCCAGTGATCGCTTTTTACAGGAAAGGCGCTTCAATTTAAAACTTGCGCTTTTTACTTTTACTTTTATTTTGTGCTCCTTTATTAACGATAGTGGATTTCAAAAAGGTCACACTTTACATCAAAATAGTATTGTACACTGTCTTAATAAAAATGTTGTGCGTTTTGATCTCATTGTGTCTTTGCATACTTTAACACGACTTATGTTTAACATTAAATTACCTTTCTCGCTCTTGAGTGTGTACCGGTTTGTGTTAAAAACATTTCGAGAAGTATTTTAAATAAGATATCCTATTGGCTTAACAAAATAAATGTATATACAGGGGTGCTTCAAATATTTATAAAAATGGACATTCTAGAAAGCGCTGTTTACAGGAAAGGCGCTTGAAAAGGGCTTAAATTTAAAACTTGGGTTTTTTACTTTTATTATTATTTTGTGCTCCTTTATTAATGATAGTGGATTTCAAAAGGGTCTCACTTTACATCAAAGTAGTATTGTAAACTGTTTTAATAAAAATGTTGCCCTTTTTGAGCTCATTCTGTCTTTGGATTCTTTAACATTGCTTATGATTAACTTTAAATTACCTTTCTCGCTCTTGAGTGTGTACCGATTTGTGTCAAAAACAGATCGAGAATAATTTTAAATAAAATATACTCTGCTCTTTTATTAACGATAGAGGACTTCGAAAAGGTAGAAAGAAAGTAATATACTTTATAAATTAAATTTACTTTACCCATTCACATACATATGTTTGCGAGCTATATATTTGAAGTTCATCAGCATTCATTAGCATTCTATAAGAATGTTTGAAAGCGACGCCCATTTACCAAACAAAATTTGTTGTAAACATGTTAAACACTATGGAGATACTACGTATATTTGAGCATGTCAATTAAAATGACGAACCCGCGATAGCGGGCGAGTAGTATATATGTAATTCATTGAAATTTTAAAATGTTCTTCAATACAAGTCCTTCATTTTTAAATGACGTGCGAACTAATTTTGAGTATGTGACAGACGAATATTTCAATTATGCTGACCAAAATTTCATAATGAAAGCGCTGTTCCACTTCAAATAATTTGGGTGAAAATATCTCAGTGTCAAAATGATTATTAGGTTCTTTTTTATTAATATTGTGCATGCCTATCTTAAATTGTTTCTGAGCAATTGACATACTTTTTGTTAATATACTAAATTTTTCCACTGTCATTTCAATAGCGTATTATCCCGATTGTCTCAATGAAAATGATGCACTTATTGAGCATATTGGTTCTTCGGATACTTTAACATCATTCTTATGTTTAACATTAAATTATCTTTCTCGCTCTTCATTGTGTAACAGTTTGTGTAAAAAAAAATCTAGAAGAATTCTAAATGAAATATACAATTGGCTTTACAAAATATATGTATATACAGAGTGTGCCACAAGTCTATAAAATCTTACATTCTAAAAACCACCACGAGAGTGATCGCGTTTTACAGGAAACTGTAAAAAGCTGTAAGCGGACGCGCAAAAGGCGAATTCAAGCTCGAAAAGATTGAAGCCATAGCTCACAAACATTCAACACAATAAATATTGCAATATATAATAATAGGCCCAATGATAATAGTGTATAGGTAAGAAATTTATAAATTCGATTCCTTATCTGTTTATAAATACTTTCTACTTATTTTTAGCAATTATCGTTACATGACTGGAGTCATTTCGTCCATGAATTCAGTTGTAAAAATACTTCAAAATATTATAAGATATTGTAAATAGAAAAAAGAAACTAAAATATATTCCTACCAGATTAAACAAGCACTTAATCATGTTGTTACTGTGCCAGGCAAATTGAGAAGTAATATCATACGTATTCAAAAAAGATTGTTTAATTATCATTGATGAAAATGAACTTCCCGCGACATCGTCAATTAGAATAATTCAAAATAGCGATTCTAAAAGGATGTTTTACAGTATTTTCGAATATAACAATAAGTAATCAATATTACCATAATACATACATATATTATATCTATATATTCCTTAAATTGTAGGTGTACAATGCAAAAGAAAATAATTATGTACAGTGTGAACAAGGCTTTACCAACATTATTAAGCATCATACATAACTGACAGTTATAATACAAAAAAACACTGCAAATTATAAGAGTATAGGAATGGAAATCAGTATAAAAATGCCAATGAAGTAAATATTATTCGTTATAGAACAATGATTAAATGAATTATTTAAAAGTATACATTGGCGTCAACAAAACATAATTCTAACAAAGCTATCTACAAGTTTGTATAAAATAAAATGTTTTTTTAAAATTCTAATGAATTTTCATTTAAACCAAAAAGACCAATGGAATCGACATATGTATATAGACTGAAACACTATTAACAAAAACTATCAAACCACATTTTCCAACTGATGCAAAAAAAAACAGATTTCGAGATTATTCTAATTTTATACCCACAAACAAAATTCAAACTACAGATAAATTAGGCAAACGTGAAATAAATCATCGGCAAGTCAAGGCACAAAACCAATAATAGTAGAAAAATTATAAATAGAGTGAAAACTACCGTCTGTGAGGCACAGGAAAAGTATGTGAAAAATGTCAATATAACTTTAAACGATAAAATACATCTTATTTCATGGACAGCCGTTAAACATTTTCAATTTAAAAACTGCTATTATCACTAAATCTATTATTAATCATTTCATCCGATAAGCATTCTGAATAAAATATTGCATAGTTGTAAACTATATACAGGGGTGTATAAAAACAACTAAGCAATATTGAACATCTAAAACACAATTATATTTAGTTATTCGCTATATATCGGAATTATATGGTGTTTCAAAAACTGAAACGCAATAAAGACAAAATCCGCAATAAATTTAGAAGAATAAGGGGAGCGGTACCTCAACTGTAAGCGGAATAAGAGGCGATAGCGGGCCTTCAAGGCCTGCCGTATTAGCTAGTTATATATACTAAAAGCCGAGTAGTCAATGGCAACCAAACCCGGTCAAAATCGACGAAAATTGGGCACGCGGGGGGAAGAACTCGTCTCTGGATACGCGAAATTGAAAGCTGCCCTTTGGCGTGAAGTTACCGACGACCTTAAATTGTTCCTCGACGGAGAGTTTTTCTTCCCAAGTGGAGCGTGTGCAGAGATATCGCCCGTTGAAGAGGAGCGTGCATTCGGTGTTTTAACAGAAAAATGGCTTACGTCATGACGATTCACGTGACAACCGATCAAAATCGTAAAAATGTCAGGTATGACAGGCACGCGCGAAAGAATTGTAAAAGTTTCACATTGACGAAGAAATTTCAGGCCGTCGAGGTTTAGAGTGCGGAAAGAGGGTTGGAAACGAAAATAGTGGACTTTTCCGCGACGATTGAGTGCACTGTCCACGTGCCAAATCTGTCGCTGTGGAAGGTGCGATTCATTTAAAGCTTTTCTGCAGAGTAAAAAAATCTCGCGATGACGAGTTTGCGTGTCATTAATGACTATATATATATTCACGTTCATCCATCGATTGTCAAGTTTAAATGTCAGAAGGCCGACAAATAAAGGGAGATTATGAAGGAAATGTGGTACCTTTCAGACACGTATTAGTGTTATTATTATCAAATTGTTACTATTTCTTTTTTATTTATGAATATATGAACAATGCCGACGGATATGATAAAATAAACTTAAAGTGTATTATCGCACGTAAGTACAGTGACAAATATAACGATCTTTCTATATTTTATTAAGATATATTAAATACAAATTATATATATCATCGAAATGTCGTCACTTCTCGCGAAAGAAGTACCGAAGCAAGCCTAAATAAAGAATCATCTGAGTTTTCTTTATTTGTCAGATGTGTCCGAAACACTTCGAAATAACATAAATACATCAAATATGTAAAATTCCCATAAGCATTTATGTAATTTCGTTTATCAATTCAGTTATAAAAGCAAGCATTTAAAGTATGCGACTATGCGGGTTGGCACAAACTAATCATACATTTTCGGTTAAATGGTATTAGGAGCCAACAAGATGTTTGATTGGGTTTTACAAAGTACATATACTATTAAAGCGTAATATGAAAATTAATTAATTCTCTCAATGACCTGTAAGTTTAAAACATGTTTTGTTAAAGGTCATCATGTTATGTTGTTAATTTCATTTGACAATTGGAAAGACAATTTGGTTAAGCACTGTCCGTCTGACATTTCGATCTCACAAGTTTATGTGTGAACGAATACACTACGACGAAGTATTGTCACGATGACAGGTGGAACGACAATTTGGTTAAACATCAACTTTTCATTGTCGTATAAGTGTCACGATGACAGTCTGTCAAAAAATTTGAAGTATACACTATTTTTATCGTAAACTTGACACAAGGCATGGTACTACCAATTTTATAGAACGAATAACATGAAACAACATTTAATTGCCGAACCGTCTTGGTTTTTTTTTTTTTTTAGTCTGTCGACGTTCACCTTGGGCTAGATGCACACAATTAGACAATTAGACTTAGCAATCAGTAAAAACATTAACAAAACCATAAAGATAGAAACTGAAAGTGTCATGAGCTCTGATCACAATCCAATTATAATAACTTGGCACGAAGACATAACCGAAAGAACATATCACACCTTCAAGACAGACTGGGCCGGCTACAAAACAGAACTAGAACAAACCATCACTGCAGTTCCTAAAATACAAAACACTGCAGAATTAGAACAGAACATAAAATCACTACAAGATAAAATAACAAACGCTGTTAAAAATAATACCATCAAAATAGAAAGGCTATATAAATCAGGTAGTCTACCACATCATATTAAAGAACTAATAAAGGAAAAGAACAGAGCTAGGAGAAGACAAAACTATACTAAACAACATTCAACATCAAGTACATCAGGAATTACTGGAACTGAAAAATGTAGAATGGCAAATAACACTCGAAGAAATAGGTGCAGACCCCTCTAAGACATGGAAAATAATCAAGGCAATCAAAAGAGAACAAATACAAATCCCACCACTTCAATTCAATAACTTCACACAAGTCACAGCAGAAGAAAAAGCAGAAGCTCTAGCGGAATCACTAGAAGAGCAATTCACTCCGAACTTGGATGAACTAGACATGCAACACGTAGTGCAGATTCACAAAGTAGTAAGCAGAGAAATACGTGAACCCCACTCCCCTAGCAACGACCCAGTCACAGCCGAGAACCTAAAAGCAATCCTTAAAGCATTAAAGCCCAAAAAAGCTCCTGGTATAGACAACATCACCAACAGATCACTACAAAACCTCCCACCAAAAGCAATAATGTCAATTCTAGCAATAGCAAACTCCGTTATCAGACTCCAAACATTCCCAAAGATAGGGAAACATGCCAAAGTAATAGTTATACCTAAACCAGGAAAACCAAAAACAATACCAAGCAGCTACAGGCCCATAAGCCTGTTACCATCCATTAGCAAAGTGATAGAAAAAATAATCCTACAGAAGATAAAGTACCACTCTGACAATCAAGACATAATACCAGAAGATCAACATGGGTTTAGAGAAGAACATTCAACGATAACACAACTTTCAAGAATCACTGAGATTATCCAAGAATGATTCAACAAAAATCAAGTGACAGCAGATGTATTTCTCGACATAGCAAAGGCATTTGATAAAGTCTGGAGGCAGGGACTCATATATAAAATGATAATACACAATTACCCAACACACATCATAAAAATCACGAACAGTTTTCTCCAAGGACGCTGTTTTCAAGTTAGCATCCAGAACACATTTTCCTCAATAAAACATCCAACAGCGGGAGTCCCCCAGGGCTCATGCCTGTCACCTCACCTATATACAATATTTACAGCCGACATTCCAGTATCAAATCCTACAAGATATTTAAATACGGCCACCTTTGCAGATGATACGGCACTGCTCTCAACATCAAGATGTCCGACGAACGCGGTACAGGAACTCCAAACGCACCTAGACAACACGATAAAATGGTTCAAACAATGGAGGACAACAATAAACGAAGACAAATCCCAAGCAATAATCTTTCAAAGGAATCGGATAACAACAGACAACGAAATAACCATCAACAACAACACTATACCATGGAGTAGAGAAATTAAATACCTGGGAATATACCTGGATATAAAGCTCAATTATGACACACACATAGCAAAAACGATAACCAAAACCAAACAAACAAGATGTCAACTATGGCCTCTTATAGGCAGAAAAAGCCAGTTGAACACGAACAACAAAATTCTACTTTACAAACAAGTATTACGTCCAATATTCACATATGCATGCCCAATATGGGTACATATGTGCAAGACCAACATCAAAAAACTGCAAATAATACAAAACACCAGTCCTAGAATGATACTAAATGCTCCATGGTATATGAGAAATAATCAAATAATGAATGAAACAAATACCCCAACCATTATTGACTACATCAAGGAAAGAGCGCTCAGTTTCTATAACCAGATAGAAAACCACTCAAATCAAAATCTTAAAAGAGCACTTGCATATGATGGAAATGAAAATTTCAAACACAACAGACATAAAATGGTTCTACTTTAATTCTTAATCAAAATAAAGATAAACAATAGCTAATCAAATTCAACTCCAACATTCCAAGATTCACCGCACTCAGATGAAGAGTAAAAGACTAAATAGTCTAACTCAAAGCCACAATAAAGAAGAAGAAGAAGAAGAAGATGCACACAATTGATACAAAACCTGAATGTCAACAAATTTTTTCTAAATATCAGCGTTCAGTAAATTATATAGAAATGTTGTTCGCTTTGTGGGCAAAGTCTTAATAAATAAATTCATTTGCCACTAATTATAAATGTCACAATAATATTTAATTTATTTCTAAGAGACATTTTGCTTAATATGCGTCTTCATTCATAAACAAGAACAAACTGAACTGCGGTTGTAATTACTCTACAATGTCGGTCATTCGGGTACAATTTCCAATATCGTAGTTTTAAAAATTAAAGCAAAGGCGCAATTAATAGCATTTAACGTTCACTGAAGGATATATTATATCAATTATTATTATTATTACTATTGTATCGGTCATTTATCGTATCTTTAATGTCTTGGACACATCTCTGTCATCTTTCTACATACAAATATACATACTGCGTCTTTAATTTACATTTAGAGTAGCTTATGATATCAATATTAATTTGGGAATACTGTGCTACAGTAATGCTTTTCATTTTGACTACTGTCATAGTTAAGTCAATTTATTGAAAAGTTCCACAGTGTTTTAAAATTAATATTGAAATCGTAGGTTATTCTAAAAAAAATTAATTGAAGGCACGGTACGTCTACAATGACATTCAATTTGACAATTCATTCTCGCAATAGATCGAACTGTCACCACGATGACAGTATGCAAGAAAATTTAACGTATGGGCAACTTTTATCATAAAACTTGAGACAAATAGAGTTAGAGTACTACCAAATTTAAAAAACAAAGAAATTTATATATGATACAACAAATCTTGATCATACAACCATCTTAGGTTTACCTTTTCGGCCTACTTACATTCAACTTAGACTAGGTGCACACGCATTATATCAAACTTGAATGTCAACGAAATGTTCCAAGTAATCAGCTTTCAGTAAATTCTATAGAAATGTTAAACATTTTATGGGAAATTTTTTAGTTAATAAATCCATTTGTCCATAATTATAGATGCCACAATAATGTACAATTAATTTCTAGAGATATTTCATTTAATTTGCATCTTCATTCATAAACTAATTAAAAGAAAATTTATAACCGTTAAAATTCAAGTGCCTCTGCGACTGGCAGTGGTCACGTTACTTTAAGATCGCGATCTACTTTATTACACAAAAGCATCCCTTCCGTAGAAAAAATAACTTAAGCATTACGCCCCAGATGCTGATCAAAATTGGTGAACATAGTATATTATTAAACTAAAATTAAGTAACAGTTAAAGGGTGTAGCCATCTTTACTCATCTATTATTATTTTAACACCGATATATTTAACTAGAGCATACGCGAAATGTTGGTCATCTCAACATTCACGTTAGGTGGCTTAAATGTTACAGGAAACGTCAGAATTGTCAGAAAAAGTCCATCTGACTTTTGATTAATGTTGGCAATTTCACAAAAATTTAATTGCACGTTATAAAACGTCAAAACGATCAATCGATTTCAGTTCGTGATGAAATCTGAACTGCTTTCATGATGACAATTATTTCAAAAAAAAAGGTTAAACACCCTGACATCTGTCTGATATTTCATGGTTCATATTTTTAAGCTCCATCGATATTTGTTATAGACCTTGACACAAAAAGATATGAAATTACAAATTTTATACAGCGAAATGACTAAAATATTAATGAGAAAAGTGCTATCAGATCCATTTTAGTTTTGCCTATATATTAGACCATTACCTTCAAATATGATTTATATTATTATTACTAGGTGACAGACGAATCAAATTCCAATGTAATGACAATTGTTTTGTAACTATTCAATTTACTAAAGTAAATATTCCGGTCTAATTCGACAATTACTTCTACTAAATAGTTTGATTGTCAGTAGAAAGTTTGAAGTATGGGCAGCGTTCAATCATTTAATGCGATATGTTTGAAAATACAGCATTAAATCAAATTGTTAATCAAACATTCTGATGATGGTTGATGATGATCGTGTCCCAGGCTGGTGGCTCTTATTTCGATGGATTGGTTGTAATCATGAACTACCTTTTTGTGTTATTTTTCCTTAAATACTTAATAAAAATCACAAAATGATCCAACAATTACAAATTATATTCTTTTTACAGTGTGTGTAAGCAAAATGTTTACACAGATATTCCAACGTCGGTCAGTATTATTTTTGGTTATTGTTTTTAGTTCAACTACCAGCGTCACTACTAAATATTTAAATTATAATAGGATCGTCTCAGCAACCGACATAGCCAGAGCACGATCTACAGGCGACGACTCAATGCCACTGCAAACTCACTTTGACAGGAACAATTTCAGAGCAGACAAATGAAACTAATTATTAATATGGAAGCCAGTTATAAATTCACTATTATAAATAAAAGTAATAAGTCATACTTATTCTATACCAACATTTTATTTAAAACTTGATTCTTCTGTGTAATGGGCATGCATTGTTCACAAATTTGCATTATAACAAAGCTCAAAAGGTATGTCAAAAGTATGTTTGCGGGCCATGATAATTGGCAGGTTAAATTATGCAAAATTAAAATAAATCTGATATTACATTTTCAATAATGATTTAGTCCTTTCATTGTGTAAAACTAATAAAACTATGAATCTTTTAGTGTCAAGTCTTAGTATTACGCTAAATAGCATCTAAATTTCAAACTCCAACAACGAAAAGTCAGACTGACGTTAAGATGCTTTAAATTGTCGTTCCACCTGTCACCGTGACAGTACTTCGTGGACAAAAATATACGTCTATACAAGGTGTGCCAAAAGTTTAGAAAATCAAAAATGATTTTTTTTTGGCGTTTTACAGCGAACTGTAATAAAATTGTAAGCGGGCGCGAAAGGCGATTCAAGCTCGAAGAGATTGATGGACAGCTAGTTATATATAATAAAAGCCGAGTAGCCAATGGCAACCAAACCCGGTCAAAATCGACGAAAATTGGGCACGCGGGGGGAAGAACTCGTCTCTGGATACGCGAAATTGAAAGCTGCCCTTTGGCGTGAAGTTACCCACAACCTTAAATTGTTCCTCGACGGAGAGATTTTCCTTCTAAGTGGAGCGTGTGCAGAGATATCGCCCGTTGAAGAGGAGCGTGCATTCGGTGTTTTAACAGAAAAATGGCTTACGTCATGACGATTCACGTGACAACCGATCAAAATCGTAAAAATGTCAGGTATGACAGGCACGCGCGAAAGAATTGTAAAAGTTTCACATTGACGAAGAAATTTCAGGCCGTCGAGGTTTAGAGTGCGGAAAGAGGGTTGGAAACCAAAAGAGTGGACTTTTCCGCGACGATTGAGTGCACTGTCCACGTGCCAAATCTGTCGCTGTGGAAGGTGCGATTCATTTAAAGCTTTTCTGCAGGGTAAAAAAATCTCGCGATGACGAGTTTGCGTGTTATTAATGACTCGATCGGTTGTCAACTTTAAATGTCAGAAGGCCGACAAATAAAGATATTACGAAGAAGAAATGCATTTTTAATTGAAACGTGGTACCTTTCAGATACGTATTAGTGATATTATTATCAATCGTTACTATTTCTTTTCTATATGAATATATGAACAAAATGCCGGCGGATATGATAAAATAAACTTAAAGTGTATTATCGCACGTAAGTACGGTAACAAATATGACAATTTTTCTATATTTTATTAAGATATGTTAAATACAAAGACACTCTATTCATTATATATGTCATCGAAATGTCGTCACTTCTCGCGAAAGAAGTACGGAAGCAAGACTAAATCAAGAATCATCTGAGTTTTGCTTTTGGGCCTGCCAAATTACGTTAGATGCACACGAATTATACGAAACCTAAATGTTAACAGAATGTTGGAAATATATCGGTGTTCAAGATGTAGTCTTTATTTGTCAGATCAGATGTGTCCGTAGCACTTCGATATAAAATAAATACATCAAATAAAATTCGCATAAGCATTTACGTAATTTCGTTTACCAATTTTCAGTTATAAAACCAAGCATTTAAAGTATGCGCCTGCGGGTAGGCACCAACTAATCAGAAGTACATTTTCGGTTAACTGGTATTAGGAGCCAGCAAGATTTTCGATTGGGTTTTACAAAGTATACTATTAAAGCGTAATATGAAAATTAATTAATTCTCTCAATGACCTGTAAGTTTAAAACATGTTTATTAAAGTTTATCATGTTATGTTGTTAATTTCATTCGACAATTGGAAAGACAATTTGGTTAAGCACTGCCAGTCTGATATTTCGTTCTCACAAGTTTATGTGTGAATGAATACACTCAACGAACTATTGTCACGATGACAGGTGGAACGACAATTTGGTTAAACATCTTGACGTCAAGAGTCTGACTTTTCATTGCCGTATAAGTGTCACGATGACAGTCTGTCAAAAAATTTGAGGTATACACTATTTTTATCGTAAACTTGATACAAAGCGAAGCATAGTACTATCAATTTTATAGAACGAATAACATGACACAACATTTAATTGCCGAACCGTCTTGGTTTTTTTTTTTGGTCTGTCTATGTTCACCTTGGGCTAGATGCACACAATTAAATTATATAGAAATGTTGCTCGGTTTGTGGGCAAAGTCTTAATAAATAAATTCATTTGTCACAATAATATTTAATTTATTTCTAAGAGACATTTTGTTTAATATGCGTCTTCATTCATAAACAAGAACAAACTGAACTGCGGTTGTAATTACTCTACATTGTCGGTCATTCAGGTACAGTTTCCAATATCGTAGTTATAAAAATTAAAGCAAAGGCGTGATTAATAACATTTGACGTCCACTGAAAGAAATATTATAACCGTTAATATTTACATTTTATTGCATTATCAATTATTATTATTATTACTATTGTATCGGTCATTTATCGTATCTTTAATGGCTTGGACACATCTCTGTCATCTTTCTACATACAAATACATATACTGCGTCTTTAATTTACATTTAGAGTAGCTTATGATATCAATATTAATTTGGGAACACTGTGCTACAGTAATGTTTTTCATTTTCACTACTGTCATAGTTAAGTCAATTTATTGAAAAGTTCCACAGTGTTCTCAAATTAATATTGAAATTGTAGGTTATTCTAAAAAAATTAATTGAAGGCACGCTATGTCTACAATGACATTCAATTTGACAATTCATTCTCGCAATAGATCAAACTGTTGACAGTTTGCAAGAAAATTTAACGTAGGGGCAACTTTTATCATGAAACTTGAGACAAATAGAGTTAGAGTACTACCAAATTTAAAAAACAAAGAAATTTATATATGATACAATAAATCTTGATCATACAACCATCTTAGGTTTACCTTTTCGGCCTACTTACATTCAACTTAGACTAGATGCTCACGCTAAATGTCTACGAAATGTTCCAAGTAATCAGCTTTCAGTAACTTCTATAGAAATGTTAAACATTTTATGGGAATTTTTTTAATTAATAAATCCATTTGTCTATAATTATAGATGCCACAATAATGTATAATTAATGTCTAGAGAGATTTTATTTCATTTGCATCTTCATTCATAAACTAATTAAAAGAAAATGTATAACCGTTAAAATTCAAGTGCTTCTGCGACTGGCAGTGGTCACGTTCCAAACAGGCACATTTATAGAGAAACTTACAGCGAAAAAGTGAACGCGAAGAGGCAATTCAAACTCGAAGAGTTTCATGGACCACTGTAATAACAAAAAGAGCAAGTATTCTATTAAATTAATGTGTCCTAAATAAAAAAAAAGGGGGAAAGAGTAAATTGATTAGTCAGCATTTGATGACTTATATCAACATTTTATGACAAACATTATGGAGCACTGATGCTCTTGATTATTTGCAAACAACGTCATATAAATTTATTTCTATTGACTATTGTCCCGGAAGCCCTACGTTAATTGTAATTCAAAGAAACAAATACATCATGCATACATATCACCTTTAATTTAACGATTTAAAGGGTAATGTAACTGCTATTTTAAAAATGGATCCACTACTACATATAAAGACAATGCGATTTAAAAATTTATCACACAAGGTAATTCACTAATTATCAGTTACTTTAAGATCGCGATCTACTTTATTACACAAAAGCATCCCTTCCTTAGAAAAAATAATTTAAGCATTACGCCCCAGATGCTGATCATAATTGGTGAACATAGTATATTATTAAAATAAAATTAAGTAACAGTTAAAGGGTGCAGCGAAAATAAAAGAAATAGTGCACATCTATGTCGCCATCTTTACCCATCTATTATCATTTTAGCACCGATATATTTAACTAGAGCATACGCGAAATGTTTGTCAACTCAACATTCACGTTAGGTGGTTTAAATCTTACAGGAAACGTCAGAATTGTCAGAAAAAATCCATCTGACTTTTGATTAATGTTGGCAATTTCACAAAAATTTAATTGCGGGTTGTAAAACGTCAAAACGATCAATCGATTTCAGTTCGTGATGAAATCTGAACTGCTTTCATGATGACAATTATTTAAGAAAAAAGGTTAAACACCCTGACATCTGTCTGATATTTCATTGGTCATGGTTTTAAGCTCCATCGATATTTACTGTAGACCTTGACACAAAAAGATATGAAATTACAAATTTTATACAGCGAAATGACTATAGTCTATATTTAAAATAGCGAGACGAATTTCTGAACATGCCCCTGTCCCAAATTACATGCACGAAAATCTTGAAAACAAACTTACGAGTATATCTGATAACTATTACTGTCGAGCTCTGAATAGAACTGGTAAAGTATATAATGAAATAACGGGGAAATAATAGAAACAACAACAAGGCTTAACAATAAACAATGTCAGTTGACAGAATGTGAGCAAGATTGATACGGTGTCATTTGGCCTTGCTTTCAACCAATGAGGTTTCACTGTCAAAGTGGTCTGTTCAGAAATTAGTCTCGCTATTTTAAAAATGAGGTGTGGCCACCACACGACTTTCTTATACGTATGAGCGTTTCAAACTACACAATTTTAAGAATTTTTTTATACAAAACTTATTCAAATCCTATTCTAAGTACTTTCATTCTCTTAATAAATCGCTATAGAATGCATACTTTGGAAGATATTCGAAGAAAAGTGCTACTCGCTAAGAATAAAAGTGCTACTTCAGGTCCGAATTTTGAAATTTCATGTATACAAAAAATATTGCAAATCCAATTCTAAATACTTTTGTACTCTTAATAAATATATATAGAATGCATAATTTACGACATATTTGCAAAAAATCTTTATTCGGTAAGAGTAAAAGTGATACTTCCGGTCCGAATTTTGAATTTTTTTTATACAAAAGATATTGGAAATTAAGTTCTAAATACTTTTATATTCGTAGCGTACCTGTCTAAAAAGCATGACTTGCAAAATATTGGCAAAAAACTGATTTTTGATAAGAGTAAAAGACCTACTTAAGGTAGTAATTTCGAAAAACTTTTTAAATAAAATGCTTCTCAATTTTAATTTTAAGTACATATGAATTCTTTATAAATTTGTTTAAACTTAGTAGTTGACGAAATATTTGCAAAATTCGATTTTTTCACTGAAGTAAAGTACTACTTCCGGTCAACCGATTTTATTGAAAAACTAATCAGATCTCAAGAGGCAGATTATATACGTAAATATAAAATTTGGAATTGATATCTACAGCGGTTTGACCGCTACCGTGGTGACACACACACAGAGACAGACAGACAGACAGACAGACAGACAGACAGAGAGAGAGAGAGAGAGAGAGAGAGAGAGAGAGAGAGAGAGAGAGAGAGAGATTTTTTAAAAACCACTTTTTTGGTATCAGGGGACTTCAAAACGTAGACATCTGCAAGAGAGAAGAAAGTAAAATAAACTTTAAAATATTAATGAGAAAAGTGTTATCAGATCCATTTTAGTTTTGCCTATATATTAGACAATTACCTTAAAATATGATTTATATTATTATTACTAGGCGACAGACGAATCAAATTTCAATGTAATTCAATTCAATTTATTAAAGTAAATCTTCCAGCCTAATTCAACAACAACTACTACTAAATAATTTGATTGTCAGTAGAAAGTTTGAAGTATGCGCAGCGTTCAATCATTTAATGGGATATGTTTGAAAATACACCATTAAATCAAATTGTTAATCAAACATTCTGATGATGGTTCATGATGATCGTGTCCCAGGCTGGTGGCTCTTATTTCGATGGATTGGTTGTAATCATGAACTACCTTTTTGTGTTATTTTTTCTTAAATGCTTAATAAGAATCACAAAATGATCCGACAATTACGAATTATATTTTTTTTACAGTGTGTGTAAGCAAAATGTTTACACAGATATTCCCACGTCGGTCTGTTTTATTTTTGGTTATTGTTTTTAGTTCAACTACCAGCGTCACATACTAAATATTTAAATTATAATAGGATCGTCTCAGCAACCGACATAGCCAGAGCACGATCTACAGGCGAAGACTCAATGCCACTGCAACTGCAAACTCACTTTGACAGGAACAATTTCAGAGCAGACACATGAAACTAATTTATTAATACGGAAGCCAGTTATAAATTCACTATTATAAATAAAATTAATAAGTCATACATATTTTATTTAAAACTTGATTCTTCTGTGTAATGGGCATCCATTGTTCACAAATTTGCATTATAACAAAGCTCAAAAGGTATGTCAAAAGATGTATGATTATTATTAAATATTACAGCCCAGAAATGACGTTTGTGGGCCATGATAATTGACAGGTTAAATTATGCAAAGCTTAAATAAGTCTGATATTACTTTTTTAATAATGATTTAGTCCTTTCATTGTGTAAAACTAATAACACTATGAATCTTTTAGTGTCAAGTCTT
Source organism: Amphimallon solstitiale (assembly GCA_963170755.1). Taxonomy (NCBI): domain Eukaryota; kingdom Metazoa; phylum Arthropoda; class Insecta; order Coleoptera; family Scarabaeidae; genus Amphimallon; species Amphimallon solstitiale. The sequence goes on along the minus strand of OY720676.1, from coordinate 61,279,166 downwards.
AGTATTACGCTAAATAGCATCTAAATTTCAAACTTCAACAACGAAAAGTCAGACTCACGTTAAGATGCTTTAAATTATCGTTCCACCTGTCACCGTGACAGTAGTTCGTGGACAAAAATATACGTCTATACAAGGTGTGCCAAAAGTTTAGAAAATCAAACTTGATTTTTTTGGCGTTTTACAGGGAACTGTTATAAAACTGTAAGCGGACGCGAAAAGGCGATTCAAGCTCGAAGAGATTGATGGACAGCTAGTTATATATAATAAAAGCCGAGTAGTCAATGGCAACCAAACCCGGTCAAAATCGACGAAAATTGGGTACGCGGGGCGCAGAACTCGTTATATATAATAAAAGCCGAGTAGTCAAGGGCAACCAAACCCGGTCAAAATCGACGAAAATTGGGTACGCGGGGCGCAGAACTCGTCTCTGGATACGCGACATTGAAAGCTGCCCTTTGGCGTGAAGTTACCGACGTCCTTAAATTGTTCCTCGACGGAGAGATTTTCCTTCTAAGTGGAGCGTGTGCAGAGATATCGCCCGTTGAAGAGGAGCGTGCATTCGGTGTTTTAACAGAAAAATGGCCTACGTCATGACGATTCACGTGACAACCGATCAAAATCGTAAAAATGTCAGGTATGACAGGCACGCGCGAAAGAATTGTAAAAGTTTCACATTGACGAAGAAATTTCAGGCCGTCGAGGTTTAGAGTGCGGAAAGAGGGTTGGAAACCAAAAGAGTGGACTTTTCCGCGACGATTGAGTGCACTGTCCAAGTGCCAAATCTGTCGCTGTCGAAGGTGTGACTCATTTAAAGCTTTCCTGCAGGGTAAAAAAATCTCGCAATGACGAGTTTGCGTGTCATTAATGACTATATATTCACGTTCATCCATCGGTTGTCAAGTTTAAATGTCAGAAGGCCGACAAATAAAGATATTACGAAGAAGTGCATTTTTAATTGAAACGTGGCACCTTTCAGATACGTATTAGTGTTATTATTATCAATCGTTACTATTTCTTTTCTATATGAATATATGAACAAAATGCCGACGGATATTATAAAATAAACTTAAAGTGTATTATCGCACGTAAGTACAGTAACAAATATGACGATTTTTCTATATTTTATTAAGATATATTAATAAATACAATGACACTCTATTCATTATATATGTCATCGAAATGTAAATTTCATACAACGAAGAACTTGAAGCAAGCTTATATAAAGAAGAACCATCTGAGTTTTGCCATTTGGGCCTGTCAAATTAGTTAGATTCACACGAATTATACAAAACCTAAATGTCAACAGAATGTTGGAAATGTATCAGTGTTCAAGTTATAATTATATAAATTTAAACCATTTTACGAATAGGATCATTTAATAACATTTCTCATCGATCTCTCTACATACAAATAATAGGGCGACTTTTCTTTATTTGTCAGATGTGTCCGAAGCACTTCGAAATAAAATAAATACATCAAATAAGATTCCCATAAGCATGTATGTCATTTCGTTTACCAATTCAGTTATAAAAGCAAGTATTTAAAGTGTGCGACTAGCTGGTTGGCACCAACTAATCAGAAGTACATTTTTGGTTAAATGGTACGACAGTGTCTAGCATCAACTGTATAGGAGCCAGCAAGATTTTCGATTGCGTTTTAGAAAGTATATTATTAAAGCGTAATATAAAAATTAATTAATTCTCTCAATGACCTGTAAGTTTAAAACATGTTTTATTAAGTTAGACTGACATTTCGTTCTCGCAAGTTTATGTGTGAACAAATACAGTTCAACGAACTATTGTCACGATGACAGGTGGAACGACAATTGTGGTTAAACATCTTGATGTCAGCTGTCTGACTTTTCATTGTCATAGGTATCTGTCATCGAAATATCGTTACGATGACAGTCTGTCAGAAAATTTGAATTATACACTATTTCAATCGTAAACTTGACACAAAGCGTAGTACCAATTTTATAGAACTAATAACGTGAAACAACATTCAATTAATTTTTTTTTTTTTGATCTGTCGACGTTCACCTTGAACTAGATGTACACAACTGATACAAAACCTGAATGTCAATAAAAAATTTTTAAATATCAGCGTTCATCAAATTATATAGGAATATTGTTCGCTTTGTGGGCAAAGTCTTAATAAATAAATTCATTTGCCACCATAATGTATAATCCATTTCTAGAGATATTTCTTTAAATTTAATCTTCATTCATTACAATAGCAAAGTTAACTACATAATTATCCTCCACTGTCATTCATTCATATAGAAATTAAAATACCATAAATAGTATAGGTAATAGTGAATACAACCTAACTAACTAAAAAGAAGAAGCGTATGCGGTATTATAAAAATTAAATTAACATTATGAATGGCATAGGTACTCCGACAATTTTATGTATTATGGTTAGAGTTGTTGCCGATATGCCATACGATTTTTTAACACATACACATAATCTGACATTACGTCAAACCAGTGAGCTGTAGCAGTGAAATCAACTGTTCACAGGGACAAATATTATACGGATCTAAATTCTAATTAGCTCCCTTATTTTCAGAAATAGCGTACCGAAAATAGTTATACCGTATTTAGTTGTTTTTTAATGAAATCTGCCTTATGAATTTTAACTAACATTTGTATAGGGGAAATGATTATTAAATACTGGAAAAATCTAAGGCAAGTAAATTTCTAAAACAAACGACCCCTGTCGTAAATTAAGGTGGAAATAATTGACAATACAGGGTCACTAACTACATATGAATATATACCGTATAACATTTACAAATTACAGTTTTAAACGTTTGCAAGTTTTGTCATTAAATACTGGAAAAATCTAAGGCAAGTAAATATCTAGATGGAGGGAATCAAATACGTAAGCACTAAAGAATATACTAAACGGCATTAATTTAATCAAACATGAAATTACCTTTTATTTGAGAATATATACGGGAACTGATCCGAAGGAAATGATACAAAAGTAGTTTCTCGATTTTTTGGTATGGCTGTAAATTAAAGTTGAAAGAATTGAAGCCCACAAGGTCAGTAACTACATATGAATATGTTTATACACTTAGAAATGACAGTCTTAAAAGTTTGCAGGTTTCGTTCATTAAATACTGGAAATATCCAAATAGAATTAAAGAATTTGAAGAGTATATATGTTATTCGCAATAGCCGAAATCGGCCACTGTCCGAATGTTTTGCCCACTACGCGTTTTGTGTATTGCAGTTTACCCACGAAGCGATTAAGAAGATTTTTATCGAGCAGTGAGCAAAACGAATTACCCAGAACGCGTTGTGGGTAAACTACGTTACTCAAAAAGCGAAATTATCTTTCGAGCGGCTTTGTTTCGCATTGTGGATCTTTTCGTTTACCCACGTCGCGTTGATGTGTGTTTTGTGTACCGGCAATTGTTTTAAACAAGATGAAGGCTGAATTTGAAGAAAGATTGCGGATCCTAATGTTGGAAAAGAAAGACAGGTCGTTTCTATTATCGGATGAACGTTACTTAGAAATAGTTCAAGAAACCAAAATTGCTCTACAAAAGAAACGGGATGGTCTTGAATTATCGTCAAAAGATTATCGTAGATTAAAACGATATGATTTATTGACAGTTGAAGAAAAGGATAAACTAGTCAGTAAAGAAAAATCAAGAATCCAATCAGGTTTAATTTTTTACTGTACAGCAAGTGAGATGTATGATATAATACACACAGCACATTTACAAATTGGACATAAAAAAGAGAAGGCAATGGAAAATGAATTGAAAAATAAATACTGCAATATAACTAGAGAAGTAATTTTGATATATTTAAGTCTGTGTCAATCATGTGCCTTGAAAAAGAAAGCAAAGAGTAAGGGATTAGTTGTTAAACCTTTAATTATGAGTGAAATGAATTCTCGATGCCAGGTAATATTTTTTTGTAATATTTTTTACTCTGTTTTATAGAAATATACTTTTATAGGTTGACCTCATCGATATGCAGAGTGAACCTGATGGAGAATATAAATTTATTCTTAATTATCAAGATCATCTAACGAAATATGTTATATTGCGACCACTTAAAACAAAAACGGCGGATGAAGTAGCAGAAGTTATTCTTGATATCTTCTGTTTGTTTGGTGCTCCGAACATATTACATAGTGACAATGGAAGAGAATTTTGTAATCAAGTAAGTGTAATGGCTTCACACAAGGGCTTTCCTTTATCTAAGTGCCTACTTTTTAGGTAATCGAAAAGTTAGCAGCAAATTGGTCTGCTCTCAAATTGGTCCATGGCAAACCTCGACACTCCCAAAGTCAGGGTTCCGTTGAACGAGCAAATCAAGATGTTCGTGATAGTCTTGTAGCCTGGATGTCAGACAATCAATGCCAGAACTGGGCAAAAGGTCTTCGCATTATTCAAAGCACAAAAAATCGCAGTTTCCATACGGGTATAAAGCGAACACCTTATGAGGCTATGTTTGGAAGTCCACAAAAAAATGGGCTATTGGATACATGTTTAGATACCTCTGTCATAAATACAATTAAGACTGAAGAACAACTAGAAGAACATTTAAAATTAATAAAAGAGTCTTTGGAAACAAATACCATAAATGAGGAACCTAATGCGACAACAACTGAGTCGGAATTAGAAACCGAAATGGAAATTGAAACAGAAAATGATAGCAGAGATGGAAACGTTAACGATGATAATAAGAATGACACTGACAGTATGACCAAATGTTTTATTTGTGATAATATGTATGTCCCTCGTATCCAAAATGTATGTATTGAATGCAATGAGTCACTTCATATCGAATGTGCTGCTAATTTGGATTTACCATTATGTCAATTATGTAGCAATAAAAGAGCAGCTGATACGGAGAGAAAAGGTTGCAAACGGGGGCTAGAAAAACAGGCTGATAAAATGCTTGCCCAATCACAACATAAATTCCCACCTGCCAATATAGGTGACAATGTTTTAGTAAATATACCAGAAGTAGATCGGGGACGTCTAGCTCCTAGGAATGTATTAGCAATCATTATAGACAAGACTGACCAAGGTTTTTATATTCTCGGTACTAAAAATGGAAAACTAAAACGATTATATAGCCGAAATGAGTTTCAATTGTCACCTTCAGTATTTTTATCATTATCTGAAGTGCCATCAGATTCTTCTGTTAACGTGCGAGAAGAAGCAAAATTATCTTCTGGGTCTAAGCAAGGTTTTATTCGGTGTAATTGTTGGAAAGGGTGCCACACAAAAGCATGTAAGTGCCTTAAATCAAATATTAAATGCAATTCAAAATGCCATAAAAGCACGTCTTGTAAAAATAAGTAACATATTTTTTTGCTTTTTTATTTCTGGTTTTTATATTTCCATATTGTTTTCTGTGTTTTTTTATTTTTATGTGTTTTTTATGTTTATTAACATATTATAATTATGTTATATATTTTAATGTTCCGCTAAAATAAATATTTTTGTTTAATTATTTGTTAATTTATTTACAACGCGTTTTGGGTAAAGTTCTATACCCAGAACGCGACGTGGGTAAACGAAAAGATCCACAATGCGAAACAAAGCCGCTCGAAAGATAATTTCGCTTTTTGAGTAACGTAGTTTACCCACAACGCGTTCTGGGTAATTCGTTTTGCTCACTGCTCGATAGAAATCTTCTTAATCGCTTCGTGGGTAAACTGCAATACACAAAACGCGTAGTGGGCAAAACATTCGGACAGTGGCCGATTGCGGCTATTGCGAATAACATATATACTAAATTACATTAAATTCATCGATCACTAATTTAGCATCTTTTCTAAGAAAAGTGTATACTTAAAAGCAGGAAATGAAACAGAAGTGATCCGTATTTTTAATTTTTCAGTACGCAATCCTATAATTTGACATGTTGATATGTAATTAAGTTTAAGTGTAAGAATATCCTTTAAAGTAACAGGAAATTTTAACACTTATATACAAAAAATCCATCTAACGTTTGACTTGCGATGAAACTTCAATTCGAGTTATGAACCATCAAGACGATCAATAGGCGATAACACTTACTGGGAAACGTCAGAATTCACTGCAATAATAGTCTCGGTGGTGCAATCGACTTGGTATGTCATCTCAAAAATACTGTGACCTGACCGGACTAAATACTGAAAACACCAAAGATGTGACGATAAAGAGATGTGCTATCGAAAAAATATCGAGGAAGAACAGTCACTATCATCGACGTGTTGTGAAACTTTAAAGCCATAAAGTCGGCAAATGTTGGACAGTTTGGTAATGAAAAGTGAATTTATTTGGCTAATCACCTGAGAACATACGCGAAGCGAAAAGAAGGGAACAATATTTTCTTTCTTTTTTCTTTTTGACGACTAGAGACTCTAAATTTACAAGTTCAATATCTTCTATCAGACATTTACATGGGCGCTATGAGCAGACACGATGTGAATATGTAATGTTAAGGAAATGAAAAAATGCAAAGTTCAAGAGTGGTTTTTGATTGATGAAATGTGAAACCTATTAGATATGTATTATTATTATTACCAACACATAATAAAATATCTCCATCCTTTCCGCTATATTACTATAAATTGTCAATAAAATTAAAATGTTAATCACAATAAAATTGATCTTTAATGCAGAAAATATTAAATCCAATTGCCACATTTACATATTTCAACAATGATATTCAATTTGACAATTAGGTCTCGCAGATTTGAAGTTTATAGGAGGAACTTATATAAACATCAATTAACCTCTGACGCAGTGACGGTTTTCGAAAAAGTTTAAAGTTAATCCTTAAAGAGGCCAATCAATTTTAAATCACAATTACACTTGCCGGAAAACTTCAAAATTGACAAACCCAATAACACCGATTCTTATATAGTCTATTGTCTATTTTGAACGAACGTCATAGACATTTATTTCGGCACTGCTCTCAACATCAAGATGTCCGACGAACGCGGTACAGGAACTCCAAACGCACCTAGACAACATGATAAAATGGTTCAAACAATGGAGGACAACAATAAACGAAGACAAATCCCAAGTAATAATCTTTCAAAAGGAATCGGAAAACATCAGACAACGAAATAACCATCAACAACAACACTACACCATGGAGTAGAGAAATTAAATACCTGGGAATATACCTGGATATAAAGCTCAATTATAACACACACATAGCAAAAACGATAACCAAAACCAAACAAACAAGATGTCAACTATGGCCTCTTATAGGCAGAAAAAGCCAGCTAAACACGAACAACAAAATTCTACTTTACAAACAAGTATTACGTCCAATAAATCAGATGGAAAACCACTCAAATCAAAATCTTAAAAGAGTACTTGCATATGATGGAAATGAAAATTTCAAACACAAAACACCTAAAACGGTTCTACTTTAATTCTTAATCAAAATAAAGATAAACAATAGCTAATCAAATTCAACTCCAACATTCCAAGATTCACCGCTCTCAGATGAAGAGTAAAAGACTAAATAGTCTAACTCAAAGCCACAATAAAGAAGAAGAAATTTATTTCTGTTGCCTATCGTCGTGAAAATCAATGTTAATTGTAACACTTTACTTTTCATAAATGCATAATACATACATATCACATTTAATTTAACGATTTAAAGAGTAAAATGGGCAATTACTATTTTAGTAATGGAACTATTACTACATATAAAGACAATACGATACAGAAACATCATATATGGTAATTTAATAATTATTAGTTACTCTAAGATCGCAAAGTACTTTAATACACAATAACATCACTTCTTCAGAAAAAAATGAAGTAAGCATTACTATCCAGCTGATTTTTATATGTGCTGATCAGAATTAAGAATAATTGACGGGCACATATATGTCACCAAGTTCATTTTTCTATTACCGTTTCTAACACCGATAAATTTAACTATACTCCATTCACGTTAAGAAAACAGTGTTAGGTAAGATAGGCGATTATTTCTTGGATTCTGATTGGCTAATAGCCCAGGCAAATTTACTCCACACTTACACTTTCATCCCCTGGAGTCTTCAATTTTTTGAACTATGTGTAAAATTTCTTTTTAGTTTTCAAATAAAAAGATATGATAAAAAATGTATCGCATAATATTTGTTAATGTATTTGTATGTCAAAAATTCTGACAGTTGATGTTACAGACAAAAATTTTTCGGTGTGATACGGTCGCCGATCGCAGCGTTAACTACTGTTTTCTTAAAATGAATGGACTATAGGGTCTACGCAAAATGTCTGTATTAAATATTAAAGTACGTCGGCATAGCTGACAATGACAACTTAACATCCACATTAGGTTGACTTAAATATTATAGGAAACGTCACAATTGACAGGCAAAAATCCGTCTAACATTTAATTAACGTTGGCAGTCGCACGAAAATTCAATTGCAGGCTATCAAACGTCCAAACGATCGATCAATTTCAGTTCGTGATGACATCTGAACTGCTTTCATGATGACAATTATAACGCAAACATATATGTATATATAGGGGTTCGTCAAAAGTTTATGATAACGGACACTAGAAAAACCATCATGGCAGTGCTCGCGTTTTACAGGAAATTGGAAGAAAGATGTAACCGGATGTTATTTTGTTTAATAATAATTCTGTTATAAAAACAAGCACTTAAGGGATGCGACTGCTGGTTGTCATCAACCGATCAGAGGCACATTTTCTGTTAAATGGTACGACATAGCAGGATTTTCCATTGCTTGGAAAATTGGATACATGTGGCTTTTACTTGGTGAAGATCTATTGAAATCAACGTAAAATAAAACAACAAATTTGTTTATATCTTCACTATATCTATTTATTTACAAAAATGTAAATGCTGTAACGCGTTTCGCTAACACTGTAGCTTTCTCAAACAGCGGTGGTATAATAACATTCCATTGCGTTTGAAAAATATAAGAGCGACAGTACCTATTTTTAAATGTTAGCAAATTTAAAAACACATTCTGTTCATCATGTTTTGTTAATTTCATACGACAATTGGAAAGATAATTTGGTTAAGCACTGTCACTGTGACATTTCGTTCTCGCATGTTATTATGAACGAACACACTTCAACGAACTGCTGTCACGATGACAAGTGGAGTTCTAAATGTCAACTCAACGTTCAGTAAATTATATAGAAATATTATATATTTTATGGGCAAATTCTTAATAAATAAATTCATTTGCCACAAATTATAAATGTCAAATAATGTATAATTCATTATTAGACATATATTGTTTAAATTCAATCTTTATTCATAAACAAAAGCAAAGTGAACTACAGTTGCAATTACTCTCCATTAACAGTACCTCAGATACAGATTCCAATATCATTGTTATATAAAATAAGGCAAAGGAGTCAAAAGCAATTAATAACATTTTACTTACATTAAAAAAATATATAAGTGTTAATATTCATGTACCCTTGCGTCTGGCAGTGATCACATTTCCAAAGAGGCACATTTATAGAACAACTTATAGAGAAGAAGTGGACGCGAAGAAGCAATTCTAATTCGAAGAGTTTAATGAAACACTATAATAACAATAAGAGCGAGTGTTCAATAGAATAATTGTGTCTTAAATTAAAAAAAAAATAAAAACAAAATGAGTAATCTACATTACTTATACCAATATTGTATGACAAAAATTATAGATCACCTATGATTTATGATGATCGTGTACCAGGTTGGTGTCGCGATCTTATTTCGATCGATTCAATTATTATTTGTAGTTTGGTTTTAATCATGAAATCTCCCCTTTTGTATTATTTTTTATAAAATATTTCATAAGAATCGCAAAATAACCCAACAAATATGAATTATAGAGGACTTTTTTGCAATGTATGCAAGCAAAATGTTAACACAGATATTTCCACGTCAGTCTGTATGAATGTTTTAGTGTCAAGTATTAGCTTTACGCTAAATAAAGCCCAAACTTAAAACTTCAACAATGAACAGTCAAACTGATGTAAATATGCTTAATTATATTGTCGTTCGTCCTGTCATCGTGACAGCAAAAAGTATGCGTCTATACAAGGTGTGTCAAAAGTTTAGAAAATAAGATTTTTTTTTAGCGTTTTACAGGAATCTAATAAACTGTAAGCGGACGCGAAAGGCGATTCAAGCTCGAAGAGATTGATGGACAGCTAGTCATAATAATAATACAACTATATATTTATTGCAGAATAAAATTTATTATCTAATTAATTCCGGCAAATATCATTAAAAGAATTACAAATTACATAAAACTAAATAAATGCAAGCCAGAAGAATGAGTAAATGAATGAGAAAGAGCAAAAAAAAATTGGGAATAAAGTAGACCCATAAATATTTTCCTGCAATAAATGTAAATGCGGGAGACAAATATCCCAAGTTTATTTGCTATCTAGTTGACCAGACATCGGGTCGTGTACGTGCATTCTCTAAAAGGCACAGGCATTTTAAACACCTCCCCTTAATTGAGAACTTCCCCTTAAAGCATTCCAGTGTATCGACTCACCGTATGGGGGGCGCCAGCGCACTTTATAAACATTTTATGAAGAAATGTCACAATAAAAAAAAAATTAGAACATGCGAAAAATCCTAGAAAAACTTTCTGGCAATGTAAATTACATTGCCGCAACTATTTTCATTTAGAATTAAAAAATACTTTTTTTAACTAAAATTTTCGAAAATAACATTGCCTTATTCTTTATTTATTTTCCATTCTTTTTTATAAAAACCTTTTACTTTCTTATACGTAGTATAAGGAAGTATTGTGATGATGAAAATTTTCGACCTCGAGATTTTTGCAGATGTCCACGTTTTGAGGTCCCCTGATACCAAAAAAGTGGTTTTTAAAAAATGTCTCTCTCTCTCTCTCTCTCTCTCTCTCTCTCTCTCTCTCTCTCTCTCTCTGTGTGTGTGTGTGTGACCACGATAGCGGTCAAACCGCTGTAGATATCAATTCCAAATTTTGTATTTACGTGTATAATCCGCCTCTTGAGAACTGATTAGATTTTGAGCAAAATCGGCAGACCGGAAGTAGTAGTTTACTTCAGTGAAAAAATCGAAATTTGCAAATATTTCGTCAATTACTAAGTTTAAACAAATTTATAAAGAATTCATATGTACTTAGAATTAAGTTTGAAACAAATTGTCTTAAAAAAGTTTTTCGAAATTCCAACCGGAAGTAGGTCTTTTACTCTTATCGAAAATCAGTTTTTTGCGAATATCTCGCAAGTCATGCTTTTAAGACAAATACGTTACGAGTATAAAAGTATTTAAAACATCATTTTCAATATCTTTTATATAAAAAAAATTTCAAAATTCAGACCGGAAGTACCACTTTTACTCTTATCGAATAGCGATTTTTTGCAAATATGTCGTAAGTTATGCATTCTATATATATTTATCAAGAGTACAAAAGTATTTAGAGTTAGATATGGAATAATTTTTGTATAAATGAAATTTCAAAATTCGGACCGGAAGTAACACTTTCATACGTATAAGAAAGTCGTGTGGTGGCCACACCTCATTTTTTTAATTTAAATTAATAATAACTGTAAGAAATTGTTCAACAAGAACGGACCACATAGTGGGACTGATGTAGCCTCTTAAGGGCATGCATGAAGTCCGCTGTATACAATATAAAAAGGAGAGGTGAAATTACAGACCCTTGCGGAGTTCCATTAGTTACTACTACTTCCGCGGAGTATATATTATTGAGGCATACTCTTTGTGTGCGATCCGAAAGATAAGAACATAGCAACCTGCACGCGTTTTTATCAAACCCAAAGTAACTTAGTTTGGCAATTAGTAAGCTGCGATGTAACGTATCGAAAGCCTTGGAGTAATCGAGTAAAGTTAGGATACTGATTTTGTTATCGTCCAACGCAGTAATTACGTCGTTGGTCACCTTAAGGAGAGCAGTAGTCGTACTATGTCGTTTACGGAAACAGGACTGTAAATTTGGTAAAATATTCGTAGTGGACAGGTACGCATGAATTTGTTCGGTCATAGCTTTTTCGATGATTTTGGAAAATATTGGCAGAATGCTTATGGGACGGAGTTGACCGAATTCCGTAGGATCATTTACTTTACACAAAGGAAATATATGTCTCCTGCTCCTACACAACGAAGCTCCTGTCCACACATTTGTGGACTAAATACATTCTAATTTTCAATTCAATGCATTTCACGTATAAAAACATTTCTATTCCATTAAATTCAAACATATCTTTTACTTACCTTAAATATATCTAATGATCGTTCCAAGACAATATAATAAAATCAAATGAAAAATGTCATATGCTCCCTTCAATATTGCTATACCTTTATTATCAAGAATATCATAAGTTTTATTTAAAATTATCATCAGTTCCCGGATATATGAATTACTATATTTTGTTACAAAGCTTGTAAGTTTGAATTAAGCAATTATTTTTTGAATAAATAGGATATGAAATACTTGAATGTGTAACGTACATTAACGGATAATAACTATCACAATATACATATATACATTTATACGTAAACGTATATGAATATATGTACGTGTTGATAGTTATTATCCGTTAATGTACGTTACACATTCAAGTATTTCATATCCTATTTATTTGTGATATGGCGGTGCCACCTATTGGCCTTATATGCAGAGATACACATTTAACGTACAGGTTTTGTCTTTAGCACAGTGTGCAAGATGAAACTGCCGTGTTCGGTGTCGCGCTTGGATGGCAGATGTCGCTGAGATATTCTCATAGGCACTTCTGCGATTCAACGGACATAAGACACGGTTTTAGTTGTGGATCATTACCAGCAGCACCACGTACACTGAAGAGGCCTCAAAGGCCGAAACACCGGTGTCTATGCGTTCGCTGTTGGTAATGACACCTAAGTGTATGCTGTGTATCTCAACACGTACATATATTCATATACGTTTACGTATAAATGTATATATGTATATTTGTGATAGTAATTATTTTTTGTGTGTTAACATATTAATTAACGTGCTGTCCATAATAGGACAGTTTGATTTTTTATTTAATTATTTTCTGGTTACATACATTTTTTTATTATTGAGATATATTGCATTATATAAATGAATTAATTTTTGAAGTATTGTAAATATACACGTGTAATGTGATACACTACTTGGATAGAAAATGCAGGTATCGTATAAAGATACGGCGTTGCTGTAAAACGTCTGTAGGTACACTAGAATTTATGTTATTTTCATTATATCGTTTAGCGACAACTTTTACTGTAAATTGTTTTTTTTACGTAATGTATCAAAAATAAAACTACTTGTAAACACTTTTGAAATATTGGTAGCCTATCTTACAAGAGTTTGTAGTTTTGGTTGCCTAATTTAGGTTAAAATATCGATATAATAGTAGGATATTTTAAAAACGTTTTCTTGACTGGGAGTGTGGCGCACTCCTGTAATCCAGCAACCTGGAGATCGGATGTAGTGGATAGGCGGTGCTGTTAACCCTGGACGCACTACTCGGTGTGGTTGGTGTCGCCGGGCCCCCTTGGCTTCCCTGACGGCACTACCTAGGTGGGTGTCGCTCTTGACAGGACAATATTATATGACTTGTGGTTAGTCAGAGCCATTCATATTCTAGACTCCGTATGTTCAAAGCCAAGTTGTGTTGTCAAGCACATTGTCTCAATGTCGTACCTAGATCGATCCCTCCCGAAAAGCGACAGCTTGATCAGACCGCTAGACGTACATCTTTTTTTTTTACCAATTATAATTCACCTGAAATTTTAATGTTTAACCTATTGGCTCTTTTTATATCAAATTCCAGTTAGTGAGATGAGAGATGCAATGAACGCTTAATAATAGATTACAATAGTTGTTACGTTAAAAGACAAAATCTATTCTATAATCATATTGTATTCTGTTAATATTGCATTAAATAGGAATTTAATTAATTTAAGACATGTACAAAACAAGCAAAAACTATTTTATTTATTGCATTTATAAATACACACACACATAGACATACTTTTTGTACTATGTCATGTATTTATAATATTTATATTTTAGATTACCGACTTCCCTATTACAAAGAAGAAAAAGTTTGTTGGTGTAATATAATATGTAATGCTATTATATCATGTGTAGACAAGAAAAATGTCTCTCCAACTGAAATAGAAAACATACTTCTATGCCGTCCTAATGTGACTCTAGTTTCAGTCTCTTTGTTATCATATGAACGTATTATTATAAATATTTAATCAAAATTTTTAAATCACTAAATAAACATAAATATCAACAATCTTCTTGACAACTAATATTTGTGCCTTGTTAAATGTGGAAAAATAATTAAGCTTCACATAAATAAATGAAGAAACATCATATACAAACGATAGACAAAAAACGAGCATATTAAAGAAATATATTTGTCACTGTTGTGAGTTGTGGTTCTATTGTAGTAAATTAATTAAGTAAAACCCAAAGACAGTTCAGTTGCGTGCAATAGACTTTTCATGTGTCTATGTGAACATTCTCCTTAGATATCAGGAGTAGAAAGAAAAACATCCTTGTATAGATCATGTGCTAATAATTAGATATAATAAAACCTATTCGACGAGTTTTTCTTACTCGCGTCATTAACTTGCCACAGATATATGCTAAAATTCAAAGCCCCGAAAAAGATAGAAGTAGTTAAAAACCGGCATAAGAGCGGTAAATTTCGCTGCATCGTTTTTTTCTCCGTAAGAAGGGCGTGCATACTGTCAAATTTCTCTGGAGATGAACATGCCGATATTTGTTTATCCTGATTGGCTGCTGCCTAACGTCGTTGGATATTTATAACTTCCTAAAACTAGGACAGTGTTTACCAGTCAGGGAATATCAATAATATATAGATGCTTACATATCACAGACATTTACATTTAACATATTTTGGTAAATTTTCCGAAAAAGTGGCTAATATACTCCGGAAGTGAAAGCTCATGGTATCTCTCAAAGCACTTTTGAAATTAGCACATAGTTTATTTAATAGAAGAGAGTAGACAATTTGAAAATACCGGGAGTTCATAAATTCCTATGTTCAGAATGTCATATGTATGCAGGGCAATCTGGAAGAAATTTTGAAACTAGACTTCATGAACACATCAGATCTTTTAAATATAAGAATACAGATAGTACTTTCTTAGAACAAAATTATAAAGTCCCTGATTTATATATTATCAAAATTTTACATTACTGTGACAGAGGTAGAAAATTAAATATTGGATACACATTTACAAGCGAAATCTATCTATAAATTTTGAACAATTCAAATAGTATCTTAATATAAACACAGGTTTTCCCAAACACAGCATTTAGCTGCCTGCCTCATACAATAGGATCAACGACACTACAAAAACGGAATATTTTTTACTTATAAAATTATTGTAATTGGCCTTTAGCACATTTCATCTGTACATATATATATAATTTTATAAGTTTGTATAATTTAGTAACGAAAGACCGTTTGAAAATTAAGGCCGGGGATTTTCTAAATTTCACTATTCAAATATTCATTTTGATAAATATTTAAATATTCGAATTATTTAAATATGCATTCGAATATTCAAATATTTGAATATTCGAATATTTGAATATTTCATCATCTGTATTAGAATATTCCATCACAAAAATTTGAATTTTTATCACCCATTCCATTATTCGGTGTTACCGGCTTTAAAGAAAGCCCTTTCTGAGGGTGTCGAAGTGCCGGGGACGCAGATATATTGATTAGCATATTTTGATAATTTTCTATATTTTTTTTTTCATTGCAACGGACACATGTTTTTTGGTGTACAACATTCCGAAGAACATATATCGACTTCACTGGCACAATCTACTCGTTCATTGGGGAAAAAATTAACCAAAGCGTTTTTTTTTTGCTGGATTCATGTTACCTTTATCAAATTTACTGATGACTTCCCCTCGTTTTCCAAGATATCTTTTAGGTGCATTTTTGTTTTAAGGAGAGATCCAAAAAAGTCTTTCCATCTTTTTAAACCTTGGATCTAGAAATGTACTAATATCGAATATTCCAATTGGTGAAGCGTCGGTTACTAAAACATTACTAGGGAAGGCATTCAGATATATCGTTTAGCATATTTTGATAGTTTTGTATTTTTTCATTGTAAGGGGCGAATGTTTTTTGGTGTACAACATTCCGAAGAACATATATCGAATTCACTGGCACAATCTACTCGTTCATTGGGGAACAAAACATCCAAAGGCTTTTTTTGCTGGATTCATGTTCTTTTATCAATTTCAACTAATGACTTCCCCTCGTTTTCCAAGATATCTTTTAGGTGCCTTTTTGAAGTGTAATTGAAGTGTAAACTTCTTTAGGCGCGTTGCGCTGAGTGTAGGCAGTGAACAAGACTAACCTGCAACGCTCGGATATGTAACGCTCGGATATGTGTAACGCTCGTTTGGGTAAAGTCGGCTAAGGGAACAAGATAAATATATCATATAGAGGTATTTAATTTAAATTTATGTCCCCGAGCAGATTCGATCCCGAGATCTCACCGGTATGACGCCGACACGTTAGCATTAGACCAAGCGCCGGACTTCTAAGGGAGTATTCATATCGACTATTTATATATACCGGGCTCTTTTTTTATCATTACACATAGCATTTTCCCTAAGTGTAATGATAAAAAAAAATTGTCAATGCATTAGCGATATAGTCACTGTATAGTAGACAACCAGTTATACACTCGTATTTTGACAAGCAGGAACAGTGAGCTGTCATAAGATTTTTATCAGTCAATTTTCGTTAAACTTTTTATTAAAATTTTAAAATAAAAATTGAGTTTGTAGCAGAAACACTGAACGATACAAGTGTTAAAATGTTGTTTTATTTTGCTTATTTTAAATCGCTCCAGTTCCTAATCACCCTCGTGTCGCAAATCTTACTCGGAAAATAAAATAGCACTTTTAACAATTATATCGTAAATAACTAATTTTGTACAATTTTTCTTACATTTTTAAAATTCGAAATATATCACGTCGTCAACATCATAATTGCTACATTAACGATTTCCCGCCATTTCCCACTGGCCGCGTAACGTTGATACAAATAAAATAATATTCTGGAGATCCGTTTCTCTTACTTCTACCATAAATTATTTGTACGGAAAAATTAAACTTTGCAGCGTACATAAAACCTTTTACATTTATCACGAAACTGTTAAAATTTAGCGCGAAAGTATTTGATTCGGCAATAATACTTGTACTGGTAACACTGGGCGATACAGGGCTAAATAAAGCTTAGAAGAATTAGGTTATGTTTTTAATAAAGAAAATGCAGAATATCACTTGGAACAAAATAATTAGTTTATTATAACAATTAAACGAACTTAAATGTGAAGTCTAATATCATAACAAGTTCTCGAAATGTCCACCTTGTCTTTCAAGGCAATAAGCAAGGCGATCTTGAAAGCAACGAAGTGTATTTCTAATAAATTCTGGCCTTATACATGCAGTACGTATACGCTCTTTTAGTTCATTCAAGTTGCGTATTCGTACATTGTTGTAAATTTTACTTTTTAGGTAACCCCAAAGAAAATAGTCATTTGGAGATAAATCAGCTGATCTTGGAGGCCATAATATGGGACCAAATCTACCAATCCACCGTCTTTGAAATAAGTTATTTAAAAAATTCCTGATAGCGTTAGTAGAATGTGTCCATTTGGAACCAGGGTTCATCAACATTCATCATCGCAATTGATGGAATGATATGGTCTCTCAACAAATTCAAATATTTCACTGCAGTGAGGTTACCGTCAATAAAAAATGGGCCAATAAGTCTATCGCTTATTATTCCAATCCAGACATTAACTTTTTGAGGGTACTGTGTTCGGGTCAGGTTTTGAGCATGAGGATTTGTACGGGACCAGTACCTAATGGATTAATGGATAGGAAATTTAATAATTTTTCATGGATAAATGTAGGGTACAAACCGAAAGTTCTGAGAGTTGACTTCACCGTTTACGGTAAATGTAGCCTCATCAGTAAAAATTATTTTATTTTAAATTTCTTGGTTTTCATTTAACATGTTAAACATTATTTCACAAAACTCAATTCGTTTTATCTTATCCTCTTCGAAAAGCTCTTGATGATTTGATATTTTGTATGGCCTATATTTAAATTCTTTCAGAGTTTTGTATACCGAACTGTACGATACTCCAAAATGTTTAGCTACATCTAAAAGCGATCCTACAGACCGTTCCTCTACGTAACACAGGATATTTAATTTCATGTCTTCTGTTCGAACATGATTGGTTCTATTTCTTTTTTTGTGAGAATTTAGAACACAACCATCTTCTTGAAATTTTTTAAAAAAGTTCAGAATTGTTTTTGCACAAGGTATAGGCCTGTCTGGATAATTGACGGAAAACATGTCTCTAACTTGCCTTAAACTATTATTTTTCTGGTACCACATTACTATTGCCACCTTTTCATTTCTGTTGTAGTTATTCATGATTTATAAATAAATTATCTATTTTTTAATAAAATGTATTTAATTTATGACTTATTCAGAAATATTAGACATAAAAAATGTTTTTCCCGTCATGGCAACCTGATTTAAAAATTAAGGTATGCTATACGTAAATTCTTCATTGGTGTATAACTGGTTGTCTACTATACAGTGACTATATCGCTAATGCATTGACAATTTTTTTTTATCATTACACATAAGGAAAATGCTATGTGTAATGATAAAAAAGAGCCCGGTATACATACGTTCGGCGACGGGAGAGCATGACGCATCAGTCGTATAATACGTTACTAAATATTATACGCGTGTGTACATGTGTAAATATAATAAATGTGCGAATACGTTTTATTTAATACGTTACTGAATATTATACGCGTGTATTTGGTATTATAAACCTCGCCTTGATGAAGTTTACACTTCTGTTGTGTGGTTTTAAGCACACTCATTCTTCTTGTTGTTTTAATCAGAGATCCAAAAAATCTTTACTTCTTTTTAAACATTAGATCTAGAAATGTACTAATATCGAATATTCCAATGGCTGAAGCGTCGGTAACCAAAACATTATTAGGAAAGACTTTCGTGAACCTTGATTGAAATTCCTGTTGCAAACAGATTTCATTTCTTTTATCTCTTCTGGTTCATTCTTATCAATCTTTGAAATAAAATTCTCCATCAAAAATTGGAAAATGGGCATCACCATTGAAATCGTCAATTGACATTCTGATGACAATAAAGTTGTAGCCAACTCAGAGGGCTCCAATATTTAATCAATATTTTCAATGATCGTTCAGTCATCTTCAGTTAACATTAAATGTATTGCCTGAGTTCTTGTGGTTATAATAAATATAATATAATACGATGATCAATGCTTCACGTTATTCCAGTATCCATTTCAACATAAAAGTGTTGCATTCCAACACGTCTTAATTGACTGAAAGAATAATTATGTTTTTCTAACCCCAACTGAATTTGTTTGTGAGTTAAAGCAGTTGTCGCTATGCTAAAATCCTTAAAATGACCAACAATATTAGGTACCGCATTTGCCAATAATGGGGTTTTCCTCTAATATTTTGTTCAAAACCAATTCTTATGATCTCACTTTTCTGACGTCGGCCTCCCAGATAATACCTATTCATAAACTTCGAAAAAAAATCGAACTCTAATTAGAGTAAATACTTTTGTGCTCTTGATAAATCTGTATAGAATATATAGTTTGCAATATATTTGCAAAAAAAACTGTTATTAGCTAAACTGAAAATGCTACTTCCGGTCCGAAATTCGAATATGTATCTTTTTATACAAAAATTATTCAACATCTATCTTTAAACACTTTCATACTCTTAAATAGCCTTAATAGATCTATATAGTACGCATGACTTGCGAGATATTCGCGAAAAATTATTTTTCGACAATAGTAAGAGACTCTAAGGTCGATAATTTTCGTCATCACAATACCTTCTTATATGTAGTATAAGAAAGTAATATCTATTTGTTACATTTAGAAAATGGATACAACTTAATTTCAACTATTCCAATATATTTAAATCCGAATAATCAAACATTCGAATAATTTCGTTTTGAAAATATTCAGAGGTGAATATTCTAATATTCGAATATTTGAATTATTCGTATTCGATTCCCGACCTTATTAAAAATGACTCACCAGGTGTGAAAGTAGTGACGGACAGTGCAAAAATAAATGGAATAAAAAACATTGTAAACAAGTGTTTTATTTATATCATTAGAGAATAAAACAAGTTTCCAAATTTAATGCGTGGTTGTATTTAGAATTGTTTGCATTTTGTGTGCATGTGTTTTATTCGTATTAACGCAGTTATTTGCAGGTTTAGAAAAAAATCAAGCAATTAAGGCCTTATCATTTTTTTATTATAGTCGTAGTGCAAGTGCAAGTTTTCGTCTTGAATACGAAAAGTGGCTAATTGAATGAGTATACTTTCGAGATGAATATATTAAAAGGGTTAAAAAAGTTTTGAAAAAGTAATGAAAAAAATCTGCTTGAAAAGAAAATAATTAAAGTTCCAGGCAAAGTTGACTAGAACACTTTCGTCCGTTCACTTTCCTCATAATTTTCTTCTTGGCAAGAATGAAAATTAATTAGTTCGGTTATTTTATGCGCCTGGTAAACAATTCAAAAATAGACAGAGAATTTTAACAAACAATTAAACAACAGAAAATTCCTAATTATCACGGCGACCCTTTAACTGACAGCTACAGTGACAGGAAATTAGCATCTACACGCTAATGTGAAGTATCACGAATAATTTATCATAGCCGATAATAAAGAAAAATCTTAAAGATTATTAAAATATAGCCGCTATTAATACTCCTCAAGCGTTTTCTCAACTCTCTTTTGATGCTTGTATCAACGAGAATAATAAGAGAAAGGGAAGATTTGCTTTCATCAATTATTCCAGTCTTTTAATCAAAGTTTGCAAGAAAATTAGCTTGAGAATAGTGCTAAAACAAAATATTTAATTGCACAGTCGAATATTTAAAATTAATTTTGTTAATTTTATTAATAATATCTTCAAAGGGATATTATTAATTTATGGATAAACAAATATTTCGTTAAGAAAGTGTTACTAAGGGATATAACTATACATACCGTCCGGACAACATATATCAAATGAAATATTACTACTTCCATACAATTAAATGCGAAGAATATTTAGCGAATTAATAATTATGAATCAAATTTATAGAAGAAAGTATCTAAGACCTAAGAGGTTTATTTAAAAATAATAGTATATGCCAGAGAATTCTGCTGGGCCAATAAGGAAACATTGGCAATGATATAATAGGTTTACTTTTATTGGCTAAAATAACGAAATTAAAAATTGTGTAAACTGTAGTATAGTTTCTGAATTTAAAAGAAAATTTAGGAATTAATTATTTGACCATTATTCCTACAATTAATTTCGTACTCATTTGGGATAGAAATCAAGTGGAAAATAGCCTGCTATGAAAAGTGTCCGCGAGATTTCTCTCTCTCTTTTTCTCTCTCTATTTGTCAGTGTATATGTAACCACGATAGCGGTCAAACGGCTGTAGCTATCAATTCTAAATTTTGTGTTTACGAGATCTGATTAGATTTTTAGCAAAATTGGTATACCGAAAGTAGTAGTTTACTTCAATGAAATATACCTGGTCGGTAATAAAATCGCGGGCCACACAACAAAAACTTATGTATTTTTTTAGATAACATCCATTGTCCTGTTTGACAATGGATGTTATTTACAAAAATACATACGTTTTTGCTGTGTGCCGTGCGATTTTATTACCGACCAGCCGCCAATGCATGTGTGCAATTCTTCCAGACAGAGTCCAGAGTCGGCGTAAGGCCATTATTATTTTTTTTCTGCCGTCTGCGCACGATTAAAGACTGGATATTTTGAGGGTACGTTTTTACACAATCTAGCTTCCGATTTCTGCTACTCCGTCTTTTTATTTCTGGGACACCCGATATATATAATACAAAACAAGTTGTGAAATAATCAACTATCCAAATTTAAATAATCTATAAAAGCCAAAAGAGCATGAATACGCTTAAAATTTTAAATTAAATTCAGGTCTGGCAACCGCAAGAGTTCACTTAAAAATGATTTTTAAAAAAAAAAACGAAACATGTGTGCATTCAAAACCAGATTAATTATTTTTGTCACAAAAGAAATTAAAGGCGGGGAACGAGATCTCGCTTTACATTTAAGCCTCTACAGTCATTACATGCTGTACATGTGTATTAAAAAAAACAAATAATTAACTAGCTGTAACACTTGTGAGAACAAAAATTAATTTAAAAAAAATGCAAAATAGGCTACTGACTTGACGGAAATTAACTAGCAATTAAATTCGACAGCTTCAATCAAGCCGATCCGGTTGGCATCGGATACAATCTTTAAGATCTACTAAAAGCGTTAATAAAAGTGAATTACAGGTAAAAGCCCAACGTATTTTAATGAAATTAATTAAAGCAAAACAGAAAATAGGTTTCAAAATCAGAATAATTATATATACATATCTTGACAGTGCATTTTATCCACACGAGGCATCGGTTTTCAAGAAGGCATCAACAATAGAAATATATTAATTCCGGGTCCAAAATGATGTGGATTTGCCCACAAGGCGGTGGATGGTTCAAAAACTCCAGTATATATTTAAACGCCCATGTGCTTAGCGGAAGATAGGCTAGCGTGATGGCGGCGATACTTCCGGAATTCCAAAACGTGTTCGCACATAAATGCAATCGCCATTACGGTATAAAATAAAAAGCTAAAAGGGGAAATATACGAAACAAGGCATTAGTCAGGGGAGAGTGAAGTTAAGAAACTTAGTATGCTTACCGATTCAGTGATATACTTCAAGCAACAAGGAAATCCTGCACCATCACAACAGAAAACTAACTAACTACCAAAATTATATTTATCACTGTTTAATCATCCACAATTTAACGTGTGAATTGTACGGTAAATAGACAAAACAGTCTATTAATTACAGTGAACACTGATTGAAGTAAGTGGATCCTTTTTTAGAATCAACTAAATGATTCGATCGATATCGGAAGAATGAATTGACAAGAACACGAGGCCGGGTTACAAGGTGTCAAGGCGACATCTAGCAAGTTGAAGGTGAATTGTTACATAAAATATGTAAAAGGTAAGGGGCAGATTAATAAGAACCAAACAAAGAAATAATTAAATAGAAATAATCGCAGATAATTATGCATCGACGTAAGGAATATAACAACATTGAACGGAAGGAAAGACTTAATGCTTCCTAATAGCATAACCAATGGTACACACACGAGATGGCGCTACCGCTGCAAATTGAAGGAAAAATAACCCAAGTTAATTAAAAGTGAAGGAAATCACTTAATTACCCGAGGTAATTAAATAGAAATAAATTAGATGAAAATTCCACATCCCTCAGAAAATAATTATACGTAATTCCAACAGTAAACAAAAGATTAATTCTAGGCGTGACCTGACTTCGCGCGAAAGAATTCAAGATAAATGTACAGCGTCACTTGCAGGAAATGCAACAAAAATTATAGAACGCTAATAAAGTATAAGATACAAAAAAAATGTAACAATGGATGCTCTAATTCACTTTCCATACATATTATGTCTTTCAAATAAATTCCAGAATCGTTTATAAATTACAAAAGTTTTATTGACGAACATGACAATTCACTTGTCTCCGATACATTTGCTGTAGAGAATTTAATATTGACTACTTAAAGGTTGATGATTCCCACTATAAACTTAGCAGTGTCTCGATTCCATAGGTTTTACATAGATTATCGACCAACCAACAACCATCATACAAAATTCTGCTATATTGATTGACTTGATCGTGGTAAGTGATGATTCTATCATTATAAGAGGGTTGGTAATTGCAGGTTTTGTGATCACGATCTAGTTTATTTTACATTCTACCTGAAAAACCGATCTAAATCAATTACAGTTTGATCTTCGCAAGTTTAGTAACATGAATTGGAATAACTTCGAATAAGATTTACGAGGTGTTCCGATTCACTGAATACTTTCTATGTCTAACATTAATAACAAAATTGAGTATTTCACCAGCTCCTTAACTCTTAATATGATTTTTTTTCACAGAGACCTGAGAACTGGGATTATTGCATATCTTTGCTGAATTTAACAAAAAAAAAAAATTTTTTTTGTCAATCATATACCGACTTTTGCTACTGACACTCTTAGGTACATGTCATCATACTATAGAAACATATCTGCGTATTTTAATTTGGCGTTCCAACTAGTTGATGAGATGACTATTTATGATATAAATAATATAAAACGTGTTTCTGCTGAGTATGAAAATAATATCAATACTGTGTTAAAAATGTGTTGGTATACATTTTTACTATATATTACTCATATTCTTTTGTGTATAGTTCATTCCGTGCTTCCTGACTGCTGGAGGTATGCCTTGAATCTTTACCAAAATCTGCTGAACCCACTTAGATTAAATATCTCAGACCTGTGACCTATCTGTTACATCTATGATGCTTGAGTTAAATAAAAATTGTTGATCATAATACTTTATCTCCCATACTATCAGGCTTTCGAACAGGATTCAGCTGCGAAATGGCATTGTTATCTGTAACTTGTGACTTGCTATACTTAAGTCACACGATGTTTGAAACACGCACAACTGCGGGAATAACACTCTGCAAATTTCAAGCAATATACTAGAATACTACACAACAGAATGACAAACAAAATAACTTATTACCGAAACCGCATCAACTCCAATGACGGCACCAACTTCGACATCAAAAACCAAACACGACACGACTCCCATGGACACACCGACACCCTCAACATCGACCCACATAACATCATTACAAACTCCATCCTCCAAAACAGAAACGAAAGAGGAGGAGAAACACAAGAATTCTCAGTAATTAAAAAGAAGATCGAAATTCCCATCGATGAAACACTGTCACTTAGTCCTGTTCCAGAGGTGTCAAATTATTCTACTGAAATATTACCTGAGTACATCGAAAAAACTCAAAACAACAACGGGTCGCCAAACCAAACACCCGGATCAAACTACTTTTTTCTCTATCTTTGGAAATTAAGCACCTCACCTAAGAACACCACAGAAGACAAACAAAGTCAGCCTATAGGCGAATGTGAGCATATTAGCTAGAAATCCTGCTGAATATTTATTTGTTTACACTAATCTACAGACACTTGTCTAATTATAGATTAGAAACATAGCAACATGTATTACTTAGGCATACATAACTTTAAAAAACTGACAAACAACAATAAAAAAAACTAAATTTACAAAAATTAAACAAAGTTTAAAATTGAATAATTGGAAGAGAGAAGAACGTGCATACATGATAAAAATAATGTAAAAGTAAAGAGAAACTGCTACACAGTAATGACAGCCCTAATATCGCAGATACTGCAGATGAATGTGACAAGAGAAGGGAATCTGCTACAATTATTACACATTTAGTAAAGTGGAGAATATCTAAGGATATTTGTGCGCAGTGTAGGTAAGTAAAAACTGACTGTCGAACTCAAAGATAACCGAGGAGTGGACCCTGACCAAGACTTTTAGAGTTTGAGATAGGATAGATGCTAAATAATTGTTGAAGGATAGCTTACACTGAAAGGAAGCCTCGAGATCACAGAGTGTGTTACCTCTGGAGGACACAACCATTAACATCATTGTGTATGACATGAGGGAATATTTATCTACGTTTAAGGGTAGATCATTTAGTACACACCATAAGAGCTAAAAAACAAACGAAGATCCTGTGAGATCCGAATTGTGGATAGATTATCCAATAGGATATCATGATTCAACTGGTCAAAAGCTTTAGAGAAATCTGTGTACAACACGTCAGTCTGAGAATTATTATCAGTGCCAGTCACGATAAACCGGGTGACAAAAAGAATATAGTAACTGATAAACGGCCCAGCATGAAGCCTTGCAGAGCAGTAGATAAAATTACAAAGAATCGAGAATAGACGATACCCACCAATGCAATACCGTCACCCTTCTTTAATAAATAAAATAAGAAAGACAGTCAGGGCTAGCAGCTTCGCATACACCATCCTCAGAAGAAAAGATAAGATTAAAAATGTCACAGCCATCTTAACGATACTTCCAAGATAATAAGTTTGAGTGCTTCATAAGCGATCGTTGAAAGTAGTCCACAAATTCATTGGCAAAGTCCAGGGAATCGGAGATGACATGGTCTTCATACAACTCATACAGGAACTTGTGAAGCAACACCCCAGTTTTGCTCTTCTTATTCAATATGTCCAGGAACGTTTGGGTTCAGATGGACGGCCTAGCTCGATGTATACCTATATATACCTAATTCTTATAAGCTATTTCATAATATTTCTTTCTCAGTCTTCTGAACTCGTATAAATCTTTATCATTATTACGTTTGTATGAACGCCACGCCTCTTTATGTGGTGGTTAGTGTTCATAATGGCTACAGTTCGTATATAATATTCATTGACGCTGGAAGAGTTAGAAGCCCATTGCTCAGACACTCCAAAAACGTATTCTTCTCGAACTCTGCGTTAATTATTTTTCTTTATTCTGCAATAACGTTGTTGTGTTACATTGCCCTATGTTTTGTAATTTATCTATATGTTATGAACAACATGGATACAGGAAAAACAAATCCACAGTGACTGGAATACTGGAGGTGATGGAGACTATAATTGACGCCTACGATAATAAAGAACAATGTCAACTAACATGTTGTGACCTCAGTAAGGCTTTCGATATGGTAAATCACCAAATTCTACTACAGAAACTATACTATATTATTAGAGGTACAGTACATGATCTACTTGCCTCTTATTTGAGGGGAAGATGCCAGAGAGTGGACTTAATTGGAAAAATATCAAATACCAAACCAATTCATAATGGGGTACCACAAGGATCAATATTGGGACCAATTTTATTTGTGATGTATGTTAATGATCTCCCAAAAAATATAACACCTAAACAAAGGTGCCTCTATGCTGATGATACATCTTACGTAGTAACTGGAAAGTCGATTGACGAAATTGGAAAAGGGAGCAAACGAGTAATGGGAGAAATAACAAAATGGTTCCAAGATAATGAACTAAAATTAAATGAAGAGAAAACGTACATAGCATCTCTGTTTCTCAGCAAGAAATGAACAGTCATCCCACGCCATTCGATATCTGGGGCTTACGATTGACAATAAACTCACCTGGGACATGCACATATCAGAATTAGCTAATTCGCTAACGATAGCTATACATACCCTAAGAAGACTGAAGACCATTGCTACCCATGCCGCTTCAAAATCTGCCTATTTTGCGAACTTCCACAGTAGAATAAGCTACGGAATTTTGTTTTGGGGCACATCACCTGCAGCAACAAGAATCTTCTACTTACGAAAAAAGCGATTAGAGCTCTTTGTAATTTGAAATATACGGATGGTTTTAAGGAACATTTTAAACAAGAAAAATACTGACCTTGCCTTGCCTATTTATACTTACATGTATAAAATACGTTAGAAAAAAACAAGAAAAGTATATATTGAATGGAGGGCATCATAATTACGAAACCCGCCACAGAAAAGAGTTCCAGTTTCCATATCACCGCCTGCAAACGACGCAACGCTATGTCGACTATTGGGGCCCAAACTGTATAACAAAATCAAGAATCATCTTGTAGAGAGGGACAAATTATTCATAAAAAAAGTGGAGGATATATTAAGTTATCAAAGTTTTTATTCAATAGAAGAGTTCTTAAAGTGTGACTTAGAACATAATGGCTTTTAAATACTTAGAAAGGTTCATTATATACACATTGTTGTTTTGTTGTTGTTATTTGTTTTATTGTCATATTGCTAACTGTGCATTTTTAATTATTTTACTGACTTTCTTGTAATGGTAATTACAACGAATAAACTATTATTATTATTTATTATTGTTAGACATTAAATATATAAATAAATAACTTACATAAATGATATAATTCCTGAAAAAACAATACACAATATGTTATTAAATAATCATAACGATACGATTTTTTACCTTACTTAGCTAGTAAGCGCAAGCAAAAGAGATAAACATTACATTCAATATGAATCTGTACATATTGCAAAAATATTTTTATAGCAAAGTGAACAAAAGCGAAGGAAAAAGAAATATAAGAGTAACTAACGTCTTTCCACCAATCAAAGAAAATCAAATAATACTAAACGTTAAAACACTGATGAATTGTTCATTAGAGAATCACGCATGAGAAAACAAATTAATCGAAATTTCAGTCCAATATAAAGCTTGTAGAAGAATTATATAGGTAAGTATTATTTGAAAAAGAGCAAATCTGAAATAAACGCATGATAGCTGTACAAAATCATTCTTAACGTGGCAGTATTTCACACAAAGATGAAATAAAAAATATAGATAAGCCTGGATTAATGAGGTGAAAGAAAACGAAAGAAGTAAGATTAACGAATCTGAGACTATAGATATGTAATAAAACAATGTTAGCACGTAACAAAAACACTGATACGCTCAAACATGTTTTGAGAAGAAACAATAAATGAAAACTAATTTCTGACATTGACATTGATCAAGACTTATTAATAAAACTATACAGGGTGTTCTAAATTAAGTCGGCACTATTGCTAACTTTGTTATTAATGAAGCTACAGTATCGGTTAAATTAGCAAAGTAGTAGTGTTTTTATCGTGAACAATGATGGCAGAACCGAAAAAGTTGAACTTCTACTTTTCGCGCTATTTACAAAAGTAACCTTTTTTTAAATGGAACACCCAGTATATTTTTGTATATATTGAAAGAAGGAAATATTTTAAAAGAGAAAGCTTACATACATTATTGACAAAAAAATGACAGTTGCGGCAGTTATCCACTATTTTGTACAGCAATTTATATCAATAAAATCAAGATGGCTATGATAAAAAATCAGCAAATATTAAACAAGAACTGTGTTTTATGTATATTTATTATAATAGATTTTCGAAGACATCACCGTTTTGTCCAATACACTTCCGAATGTATGTATGTACATTGCGAGTTACTTTTAAAATCGATCTTGCTTCTATGTTATTAGCAATAGTAATTATTTTATTCTGCAGCGCTACAACGTTTTCATATCTCCCTTTGTAAATTTCATTTTTTAAATATCCCCAAATATAAAAGTCCATATAAGGTTTAGATCCGGGGACCGTGGTGGCCACTGAATTGCTCCATTCGTACCTATCCACTTATTCCGAAACATTTCGCTCAAAAAATTTTGTACTTCACGCTGATTATGCGCTGGTGCTCCATATTGTTGGAAATGTATATGTTGCCGAGTATCCAAGTCCAGGTTATCCAAAAATATTCCTAAATGTTCAGTCATAAATTGTAAATATCTTTGCCCAGTTAATGTACCATTATAAAAGAATGGTCCGACAACCGTCGAGCCAATTAATCCACACCAGACATTAAAACTAAACCGTATTTGTGGAGCATGGGGCCGTTCCAACAATAAATTTTCTCGTGACCAATAGTGATGGTTTTTTTCTATTCTAAATTCCAGAATTCGAAAAATTCGACTCATCGCTCCACAAAATATGACGAAATGCATTTACATTCTGCGCTGAATAATTAAGGTACCAGTGACAAAACGTTAGTCTCCTCTCTTGATTACCCGGGAATAATGTTTGCACTGGCTGGTACTTCAATGCGATATATTTAAATTTTCTTAATATTCTATGCACATAATTAACGTTTACATCTAATTCCCGAGCAGCGTTTCTTATAGAATTATTGGAATGCACTTCAAAGTAAGCCAAAACGTCAATTTCCATTTTCTCACTAATTACGTAGCCCTTTCTTGTTTTAGTTTTTTTGAAAACATCATTTTTTCTGAATTGTTGATACAGTGTTTGATAATGGCGTCGATCTGGCTGCGGGCGTAGAGAATAACACTCAGCATAATATTTTTGGGTCCTTAAAGAGTTTTTACGACACACGATATACGCTTCTAACATATCACACTTTTCCAAATGATTAAATACCATTGTCAATGACTTTTTTAAAGTTACAACACAAACTTAAATATAACAACGATAATAAAGATAAGATTATGAATTCCGACAATGGACCGATATCTAAATCGGACTTTGTGACGAAATAGATCCGCACTAATGGTTTCTAGGTATAAGTGAATTATAATGACGCTTACTCGTAGGAAATTGTGGATGACAGTCATTTTTTGTCAATAATGTATGTAAGCTTTCTTTTTTAAAATATTTCCTTCTTTCAATATATGCAAAAATATACTGGGTGTTCCGGTTAAAAAAAAGTAACTTTTGTAAATAGCGCGAAAATTAGAAGTTCAACTGTCTTTTCTGTTCTGCCATCATTATTTGCGGTAAAAATACTACTACTTTGCTAATTTAACCGATACTGTAGCTTCATTAATAACAAAGTTAGCAATAGTGCCAACTTAATTTAGAACAACCTGTATATATATACATAAGAAACATATAATTACAACTCAATTAAATGATTCAATTGCATGAAGAATGCATAAAATACTATATATTAATAATGACTATCAAAGCATTTAGAATGTGGACAATAATTAAAGCATATTACCATATTAATGAATATTATTATCATTATTTATTATTATTATATTATTATAATTATAAGTATTTGAAATATTAATTTAAAATAGAATGAGAGAGTTTCGAAATTATATTACTTTATTTTAAAGAAGTAATGTTAATGTATGTCATAACAGTATTAAGAAAATGTGAAGGAATATATGGTATTCATATTACGCTCATCGCTGTTTAATTTGATGTTCTTGGAAATTTACATATTATAATAATGGCAAAGAAAATTTCAATCGTTGGATCAGGCTGGATGTGATCCAGGAAGATAAAAACTGGGGATAATCTGCTTAATTTTGTGTGAGAATTAGTAATTTTACCTCTAGCTACCCACGCCGGTAAAATAAAATACACCATTTCTACTAAAAAAATGAGGTGTGGCCACCACACGACTTTCTTATACGTATGAGCGTTTCAAACTATGCAATTTTAAGAATTTTTATATACAAAACTTATTCAAAATCCTATTCTAAGTACTTTCATTCTCTTAATAAATCGCTATAGAATGCATACTTTGTAAAATATTCGAAAAAAAGTGCTACTCGCTAAGAGTAAAAGTGCTACTTCAGGTCCGAATTTTGAAATTTCTTATATACAAAAAATATTGCAAATCCAGTTCTAAATATTTTTGTACTCTCGATAAATATATATAGAATGCATATTTTACGAAATATTTGCAAAAATCGTTATTCCATAAGAGTAAAAGTGTTACTTCCCGTCCGAATTTTGAAATTTTATTTATACAAAAAATATTTCAAATCTAACTCTAAATGCTTTTGTACGCTTGACAAATATATATAGAATGCATAATTTACGAAATATTTGCAAAAATCGCTAATCGATAAGAGTAAAAGTGTTACTTCCGGTCGGAATTTTGAAAAAAATTTTATACAAAAGATATTGAAAATTAAGTTCTAAATTCTTTTATACTCGTAACGTACCTGTCTAAAAAGCATGACTTGCGAAATATTCGCAAAAACATGATTTTCGATAAGAGTAAAAGACCTACTTCCGGTAGGAATTTCGAAAAACTTTTTTAATAAAATTCTTCTGAAATTTAATTTTAAGTATATATGAACTCTTTACAAGTTTGTTTAAACTTAGTAGTTGACGAATAATTGGCAAAATTCGATTTTTTCACTGAAGTAAACTACTACTTCCGGTCTGCCGATTTTACTGAAAATCTAATCAGATCTCAAGAGGGTGATTATATTCGTAAATATAAAATTTGGAATAGATACCTATAGCGGTTTGACCGCTATCGTGATCACACACACACACACACACACAGCCAGACACACAGTGATTTGCGACTCCGATTCAGAAGAAAAATTACACGACGATTATGCTGATACTTTGTTACGTTTAAAAAGCAGCGGCTAACTTTCAATTCATTTATTCCTGTATATTGCATGTTAAATATTTTTAAATCTGTATTAATTCAAATTATATTTCCAATCCTAAATAAATTACATTTTAAAATCTTTAACATTAAAATCTGCGTCACATATACATACCGTTTTAAAATATTCAATTTAAAATATTTAGTTTATGAAGGACTTTTTGTTCAAATTTAAGATTGGCGACGTATGCTTTTTTTTGTCCGTCTAAGTTATCTAAATAGTTCTCACAGTTCCTTGTGTGCAGGAATTGCGTATTTGGCATTTTCTGGTGGTGTGATCCAACAGCGCCTTTCCGACGCCTCAATTTTCTAGAATGTTCTGGTCTTTCTTCTCCCACCTCCGAGTCTTTAAAAATGATTCACTATTACATCACTATAGCATCACTATTACATCAGTATTACATTCATTTGTACATACATCCTAGTTAGTTCAGTACAATTAAACAGTGAATGGTAGTTGAATATATTGTGGTAGTTTGCCATTACTAGCCGACAATATGGTATATAAAGAAATTTGGAGAATTTAATTTGAATTATTATTTTATTTAGCAGAATATTTTATTGATAAAATATTTGAGTTTTACTAAAAGTATTGATAATGTTATTTTCTGAATAGTTTATTTTGTTTTCTTCATGCATTTGCATAGGTAGATGTGTATCAGGTTACATTGCTGCATTGTTTTTCTTCAGTCTGAAAGTAGAGATTTAAATATTACTTAATTTGTTTGTATATGTAATATTATTTTTGTGAAAGCTTGTTTATTTAACAAAGCATATGAGAATAGTAATTAGTAATGAATTTTGAAATATAAATGCAATAAAATGATGAATAGCTAGCGCGCCTAAATTCAAATTTTGGAACTGTCAGATTTTGACATTTAAAAATAATAAAGTAATAGAAATGGGTATTAATATGTAGAAGCATAGCAAATGAATTAAAATATTAAGTTGAGATTTAAAATAGTAAAATATCGGAGTTTTTAATAAGTATTCAAAGCATTCAAATATAATTTGGAATCTTTGTTGGATTAATATAATGTGTGGAGAAATGTAATTGGATAAAGGAAATTAATTACTGATCGTCAAGGAAATGTGGGATTAAAAAATAACAATTCTAAAATTTTTAGAAGAGAGTAGATGTGTTTATCGAGTGGATAAAGATCATCCTCGATAAATACCGGGAATTGTGCTCAATTTTAGCTTCAAAGTGAAATAGAAGTGATTTAAATTAAGCAGAGAAGAAAGTGATTTTTTTTTAGGAATAATAAAAAATTTCTTAGAAATTTTCCAATGATAATATATGGTGTATATTATTGTATTGTATTGTATTTTATTCGTCATCAAAAAAACTTACATGACATGTTAGATAAGTAACAAATTCTTTTAAAGAATTTCTAAATAAATAATCACAAGCAATATAACATATAACACATAAATAAATGAAATCAGTTGTATATATAAGTGAGCAAACATACATAATATAAAATTTCATAAAACAACACCAATACATTTACTTAAAATTACATTTACTTAAAAAAAAACAGAGCAATAAAATCATTGTATCTACAAAGGCTCAAAAACAGAGTGAGAATATTCCTTGTTTTGAATGGTAATAAGTCCATTTAATAACATTCGACAAAGCCTCCAGATATTCCTCTGAAGTCGTGTGACAGATATTCCTCAACGTCGTAAAAAACATTAGTCAATAAAAAACGCCTAATTGTTTTACTCTTGTTCACACTTAACTCCTTAACAAAGTCTGGTATTTTGTTGTAAAGCTTCACACCCCAATAACTGAACGATTGCTGCGTCTGCTTCAATCGGTGGCGCGCTGTCACTAATTCATCCTTACTTCTAGTATGGTAGCTGTAATTATCGGAATTTCTCATAAACTGGGTTTTATTTGTATGTATATACTTTACACAAGCCATTATATATACGTTAATGATAGTCATAACCCCCTCCTCAGCAAAAACACCCCTGCAGCTGTCACACGGCCGCAACCCGCGCAGAGCCCGCATAGCACGCTTCTGCAGCAAAAGGACACGCCCCAGCCCCGACGGTGTACCCCATATCACTATCGCATACGATGCTATGCTGTGGAAGTTCGAGTAGTAGGCCAATTTCGCAGCTTCATGAGTTACCAGTTGTTTGATCCTCCTTATTGCATATACAGCAGTACTCAACCTCAAGAGAAGAGTTGTTACATGTTCAGACCACGTAAGTCTGCTATCCATTATGACCCCCAGAAGATTAAGCGTTTCACCCTGCGTGGCCGATGAAAAAGTAAGTGTTTGTGTTTTTTCCCCGTTTAGTTTTAGCTTATTTGCATCACACCAGGTTTTTATTTGAAGTATTATGCGGTCCCGCTCATGCACCATATCACTACCCCCTTTCCTCAATACGAAGGAGGTATCATCCGCATACAAGCATACTTTGGCATCAACATTTTCCGGAATATCATTTATATATATTATAAACAGTATTGGGCCAAGAATAGATCCCTGGGGAACTCCACTGTTGACTGATTCTCTCCTCGATATCTCATGGTTCCATTCTACTGCCTGCTGTCTATCTTCAAGATAAGACCTAAGCAGTTTGAGTGCGATACCTCGCACCCCATAGTAAGCCAATTTCTGCAGCAGCAGTCGATGCGACACGGAGTCAAATGCCTTGCTAAGATCACAGGCCACTATTTCCGGGGTTTCATAATTATCTCTAGCATCCATTATATCACTCAAAGTTCCTAGCATCGCTGTTACTGTGGACCTTCCAGATCTGTAGCCATGCTGTAATGGAGTAAAAATATTCTGTTTTTCGAGAAATGAAACCAATCTCGTGCGTATTACCATTTCCATAACCTTTGATATAGTTGGGAGAACAGATATGGGCCTATAATTTTCTTCATTATCCCTTTCTCCTTTTTTATATACAGGTGTAATTTTAGCAAGCTTCAATTGCTTTGGAAAGATTCCTTCTTTCAAGCAGCAGTTTATTATATATGTTAGTGGTTCTGCAATTTCCCTTGTTATTTCCTTTAACAAGGATACACTCATACCATATATATCTTTCGATTTTTTATTTTTTAAAGTTTTGATAATGTTGATCACTTCCTCAACATCAACATGTCCAATATAACACGAATCAACTAGCGATTTGTTAGTATTCTTGAGCATTTCATTCGAATCTTCCCGACTATCATCAATATGGTTTCGTATACTATTTCCAACTCGAAGAAAGTAATTTGAAAAATCATCTGTAGTCAATTTTGTTTGATTTTGCGGTAAAAATCTTCCATTTTTTCCTGTCTCCCTGTTAATTATACTCCATATGGTTTGCTGTCTATTCTCCGCACTTCTAATTTGCTCTTCATACCTTCTTCTCTTTACACTCTTCACTTCCTCATTATACCTTTTTTTTTCATTTTTAAAAAGAAGAAAGAAGAAAGGTTTATAATAACGAACAAATAATAAAGAGAAGAGAGATAAATAAAAACTTACCATATTGTTGTACATCCACGAAGAATAGTCCAAATCAGCCAGAATCATTTCTATAGGAAAGTTGTTGGGTTCCTGTTTTTGATCCATCGTTCCAGTGGAAGCTGAGAAGAATTCGAGTCCGTGCGATAGCATTTGAAATACAAGTTTACCAGTACAGGAGGAAAATATTCCGAGACATATTCAAAACAAACAGTCCAAGGTTCAAACATTCCAGGAGAACGGAAATCTGAAGAACAACAGGATAGTGTTTTTATTCCAGGTGTTCAAGCAAAGGAGAGTTTTCATCCGAGATACTTCAGTATTGCAGTTCAAGGGCCGAGTATTCCAGGAAATAGAAATACCAACATCATCGTTAGAGTATGAAGACGGAAAGCTAGAAAGGAAAACATATTGAAGACTAAGAAAGAAAACAAATTTATATTTACATCAGGTTGTATAATTATTTGAAATAATTTCTGAATTCAAGTAATTTTTTATGTATAATTTCTGATAAGAAATTAAAAATCATATATAAAATTGTATAAATTACTGTATATAATTATCCATAACAGTAAATCTAAATCTCTACATGATTATATAAAATAATGATCTCAATTTAATGATTTCTAAAGAAATAAGTTGCTCATAAAATATTACAACGTAAAATAACATTTATCCTTGCTTGAAATATAAAATTTCTGCTTTTAAATACCTTATAAATTTTTGAAAATGTTGGTACAAACAGGTTTCTTACATTATAATAATTAATAGTAAAATTTATTACTTACATTATTGCATTTGTATCTATTATTAATAATAGATTATTTTGAACTGGATATATCTCATATTGTTGGTTAGACGAGCTGTATACATCTTCAAGAGTGTTTTTGTGGTAGATTTTAAGAATTTCCATAATCATTTTCATATTTTTCGAACGAATTAAACAAATCTGTAACTGATGTTTTTCTTTTATTTGGCATATTAGTAAAATTCTTGAGTTGAGTAGAAAAATAAACAGTGACGATTGTGACGATAACCTAAAAAGGATAAAATAAATGTCAATAAATGTAAACAGTATTAATGGTTTATTGAAATACATACCTTGTCATAGTATTGCTAAAAATTGATTTATTCAGATAGAATAGGTTCTTGGACAATTCAACTTCTGTGCATTATAATTTTATCGATATAATTTATTATTTTTAAAGATCGGTAAAGACGCTATTGTATAAGCTTACATTTGATACTGAACAATTAAGATATAGGAATCTGCATGATCTATACGAGTAACTGGAAGTCAGCAACCCATTTAGCACAAATAGAAAATTAATTTAATTAAAGAAAAATATTGTTAATATTAATAACTGAGTTAGTTTTGGGTAAAATAATATTAAAGAATATAATTTAAACAGATTAGGATATAATTTGCAATCGTATAATTGTTTTTTTTAGTAATTATTATAAAAATAGGAAGAATATACAAGGAATAGTCATAAGATTATTTAAAAAGTATGAATTTCTAAAGTTAAATAAAAGTGAATCTGAATGACTATTTAAGTAGGGAGATAGAGAGTGTTAAGACAGAGATAGGTATTTTAGTATTCTTCTTAAATTAGAACAATATACTGGTTGGACCGACAGGAGGCATTTATATCCTAATAAGTAAATGTGAATATTAATGTTGAATTTTACCTGAATGTAATAATACTCTTATGAATAGGAGTATTGTCACAATATCTTCACTCCGGTCCCGGCGCGGCGTCGCGTCGGCCTGAGTCCGCTAGCCCTTTGGTGAAGATGTCCATGGGAACGAGATGTTAATGTCCAGTATGGATACACCGATCAGGGTGCTTTAATTCTCGATTTCTAAATAATAATTGTTGGAGTATCTATCGTCCTTCAATTTACGGCAATGGCCGGATTTAGGGGACATCTCATCGATACCATCGATACAGGGCCCGTTAAACGACATCGAACGGTAGCGGTAGCAGATATAGGCGTCCGGGAACAATCTTTGTTGACGTACGGAAACACTGAATTTCCAGGTATTTGAGTTTTTTATTTCTTGTACTTTATGTGGCAAGAGAAAACTGTACAACTACTTAGCTGTCAGAAATTTTAAGAGTTATATGTTTGTTTAATAAAGTTAAATAATATTGTGCGCAAGGCACGCTCATCAAAAACCTTTGTATTTGTCTAAATTAGTATATGTTCATTAAATCTTTGTGTTTTTGTCTAAATTTGTACATGTTCTTTTAAATTTGTGTGTTGTAATAGTCACTATTATTTTCTTTTTGTTTTGTTCTATTATGGTCAAATTATTTTGAAAGTATTAAATATTTGTAAGTTTCTAATATTTGTAATATTAAGTTCATAGAAATTTGAAGATAAATGGTGCACCATATTTGATCAATTAGTTTACTGAATTTGACCAATTAAATTAATTAGATTGTTTATTTGTCGAACTTGTTCTTATTATTTTGCTTTTCTGTATGTACCGTCTCTCTAAAATTTAGTTTTCTGTGTTTTGTAATAAATTTGAATTTAGTGTAAATTGAGTCATTTTTAACAAAGTTAAAGTTATATTCTACAATCATTTATATTTTGCCTTCAATATTTCTTTTGTGTAATTAATACTTCAATTAATATTATTATTGTAATATAACTAAATTTTATGTAAAATTTCTCTTGTTTTTATTTAATAAATTGTTATTGTTTTATTGATATGTTTTCTTGACGTAGGCCTAGTATTAGTTAGTGCAAGTTCCCATTTTAATTGTGCAATACTTTAACAACAGTGACCCCGCCTTTATTATTTTAAAATGGTTAGCCCAACGGGCATTAGATAACATCTTTTTGAGTAGTCTCACGCTCTTACTAATAATCTCAGCTAGATATACAGGGTGGGTCACAGATATAATAACATCGACGGTTCTACTTCGAGGTCAACATCTGGACATATCATTAATCATAAGCGATTAATAATAATCATTAACTCTAAGTGCATGCTCTGATTCACACAATCCTTTTGCACCCTGAATTTGTGGATCTCATTAATTAGTGACGCCGCGACGAGCATAGTCACTAATTAATTGAGTGTTTCTGGGGAGAATATTGATTGATTGGAGACGCCGCGACGAGCATAGTCTCTGATCAATTAATTTATTTCTATTAGGGTTTTTCTCCGAGTAATAACTTCTTCTAAAGAGTACATAGACGAAACTGAACATGACTCCGAATCATAAATCAAAGGTAACGACTCCGATGATTTAGAAGATGTTGTAAATAGCAGTAACTTCATTGCCAAAGATAAACTGACTAAATGGAATAAAAATTCGCTAAAAAGTAAATTCAGTAAAATAAGCGCTAAAAATCTTGTGAAAATCTATACCGGTGTCAAATAACATGCAAGAGACATTCAAAATTAAGTAGATGCTTTTATGAGAATATTCACAGATGAAATGATAAAATATATACATAACTGAATGCACGAATC
Source organism: Amphimallon solstitiale (assembly GCA_963170755.1). Classification (NCBI taxonomy): domain Eukaryota; kingdom Metazoa; phylum Arthropoda; class Insecta; order Coleoptera; family Scarabaeidae; genus Amphimallon; species Amphimallon solstitiale. The sequence goes on along the minus strand of OY720676.1, from coordinate 61,240,066 downwards.
TACACATTTCGAATGTTAGGCCACAATTTATGAGAGAACGTGACGTTAAAGACGTATCAAAAACAGAAATACAAGCATTCATGGGTTTGCTTTGTTATCTGGATATAAGAAACAAAATTATACCCATTTTTTGGAACTCTGGACAACAGATTGTACCGGTTCTGAAAATTTTCGGACATCTATGAGTAAAAACCGTAAAAATAAAAATAGGAATTTAATTGCCGTTATCCGATTTGATGATAAAAGTACAAGGGATGAAAGAAGAAAAGATAGATAAGTTGGCTGCAATAAGATGGGTTGTAGATAAATTCGTAAAGAATTGCAAGAACAACTACTTGGACGAATTCTTAACAATTGATGAAATGTTGATACCTTTGCGAGGACGCTGTAGTTTTCTTCAATATATTCCGAACAAATCGGCGAAGTATTGACTGAAGGTTTTTGTATTGTGTGATGTAAAAACATTTTATGTGTCGAACTTTGAAATTTATTACGGTAAGCAACCCGAAGGCCCCTACAGCATGCCAAATACACCTACTGCGATTGTTCACCGCTTGTTGATAAAGTGAAAAGTAGTAATCGGAATTTGACGTACACAGATAAAAAGGTTTTTTTATTTCAAAGAAATATATTTTGTTAACAAAATTTATTTGAATGAAAATAATTATTCTTAAGTTAAAAGAATTTAGTTTTAAATGGCGTATATGTGTTTTTTCATTCAAAAATGAAATATTTTTGTGAACTTCGTTTTACTTAAAAGAATATTTGTTTGACAACCGACATAACTGGTTCAAACCAGATTAAACCCCCACCAATTTTCCTTAGTAGCACGGGACTGCGACGCGACGATACGCTTGCATTTGTGTCGGCCATTAGTATTGTATTAGTTTACCGTACATGTGAGGAGTGTAGTTTATTTCAAAGGTACGTTATATTTCATAAATTTACTTTAACAAATTCTATTGATAAGTTTATACAGTATGTCTTTCATTAAATATATAACACATCAAGCATAGAAACATGTCTTTGTCGGTAAATCCTTTATTTACTGAAAGTAGTCTTTCATATAAGCTGCCGTAAAAACCAGGATGATGTGATTAAAAATTTGTAACAAAAGTCAGTATTTTAAATAATGTATTAACACTATCACTTGTTGATAATTCCTTGTTGCAATTTAATATGTAAAATAGTATAGGGTAAAAAGTTAACGGACTAGACCATTCTAATATGTATGTATTTTAATAATAGGTTTACATAATTATGTATGTGTACCGGCATGACGGCGACTCCTTCAGATAGGTAACCGGGGAATTGCGTTGCAAGAATTCAATTTATAGTGCAGTTTATATTGTTCCTGACAAAAAAAGTTGTATTCTTTTGTATCGTGTATTTAGGAGTAACTTATTTAATTATTAAAATTAGTAATATTTACCCAATGATAGGTACGAAACTCATATATTTATACGTATTTTCAGAATAGATAAAGGTTAAAATTAAACTTAGTAATATGGGGAATGTTTCGAATATAGGTACTTATTGTTGTGAACTTTCATATATACTTATATGTATAATTTTTTAGATAATAGGGATTCTAACACAAGCAAACACTGGTTGGATACACGGAGTGAACCATGGGAAGAAATGGTTCTGCATTGGAAGGAAACTTTTTGTCTAAGACAAATAAATAAATCACAGACTGTTTCAGAATTGTATTTGGAATGGCCGTTGCTTAAACATAAGAACGGACCCGCATTGGTAAATACGTTAATAAAAACAAGTTCTGTTTTTACAAGCAAATTTGTTTTCAGATTGACATTGACTTTGAGTGCATGTTTGAAACGTACATGTTAACTTACGATAAATGGAACGAGTTTTTTGACAAAATATTGATTGTAAGGGGAAATCACCTTAGTGAAAAACAATCATTACAATTTATGGAAACATTAAAGCAGGACTTATCGAAAAGTTTGTATACCTATATATAAAAATAACTTTCAAGTACAGTGGTTACATTTTTCATTCCAGATTTTCGCATTACGACACAATTACAGTTATTGTCTTACTTGATACCACCCAGAGGACGTGTTAAAAGAGAAAGTAAAATCCCATGGAAGCCAACAATTGCAGAGTGTTCTGTTAGTATTATTATTAAAGTAAATGTGAGTATCATTTTATAGCTGAAACATTTTTGTCTTTAATTTTAAAAGTGGTTTTCTAGTACGGGCTACTTAAGTTAACCATACTTGCTCTAATTATAGTGACGTACGCATAATAAAATTTGTCGCATATGTATATCATTTTACATGCCTAGAGCGGTCGGTAAGTAACTTGACACAACGTATTTGACAGTGGTTTGTACCTCTACACAAAAGGAAGGCACCGAACTACAGTAAATAGTTCAAACATATTTTTGATTGAATTGGGTCTTCATTTAATTTAATGTAGTTCAGTACATTTTCTGTACATACGACATGAGTCATAATAATGTATAATGAGCAACATATGTTATTGAAGTACATACATACAAAACATATATGTATAGTAAAATCTCATCATTTTGAGCCGGTAGTAGAATAGTTATTTATGTACCAAGTCAGTAAAGTGATACTTTATCGAACGAGTCTGATTTACGAGCCAAGCGAGTGAAGCGAGCGCGGCGAGTAAAAGACGAGTTCGATAAAGGTACTTTACTGACGTGGTGCATACAAAATTTTATCGCCAACCGTGAAAATTGTTAATTTAAGAAATAAAGATATAATAACTTTTGACAGTTTATGACAGTGACAAACGATTTATGTTTAAAGTCATCAGTCATGGCTACACTGACAGATATTAGCGGCAGGTAAAGTACTTTATTGTACAGTACGATAAAGTGTTTGTTTACTTCCGTAAAACGCTATGGTAACGCATCGCTTTACTGACGGTTGGCGATAATAGTTATTTATGTAACAAGTCAGTAAAGTGATACTTTATCGAACGAGTCTGGTTTACGAGCCAAGCGAGTGAAGCGAGCGCGGCGAGTAACAGACGAGTTCGGTAAAGGTACTTTACTGACGTGGTGCATAGAAAATTTTATCGCCAACCGTGAAAATTGTTAATTTAAGAAATAAAGATATAATAACTTATGACAGTGACAAGCGATTTATTTTTAAAGTCATCAGTCATGGCTACGCTGACAGATATTAGCGGCAGGTAAAGTACTTTATTGTACAGTACGATAAAGTGTTTCTTTACCTCCGTAAAACGCTATGGTAACGCATCACTTTACTGACGGTTGGCGATAAAAAATATTATATGTAACGCGGAGTATATTTACGCCCATCTTTATTACGAAACCAAACTAAACTACGATTTATGCTTCTGTTGACATAATTAACTATTTTCTCATTATTTTTTACAGACTCCAGCCGATATCGAAGACGTCATTGAAGAAAAAATATAAAATCAATTATTGTTACACCTGAAGTATCAGCATTTAAACTTATGCGTGTTTCAATGTGCACAAAATAACTGTAGTCGAAAATTCCACAACATAATAAAATTAAAGTTATTGTATAATTAGCGTTCTTCAATAAAATAGAAATTTAGTATAAATTTGTTTTATTTAATAGTAACATCCCATCCAAAACAATTGCAGCACGTGGGATAAAGAGAGAAGAGACAGATGACCATAGAGAAGGTACAATGACTATAATTGTATTGGTAGAGATATTTATTTATATGTACGTTATCTCAGTCACACACATAAATAAATAGATATAACAGCTATTAGTAAAATTACAATCGTTATAATTTTACTAATAGGTCTTATATTTATTTATTTATGTGGATGACTGAGATAACATACACATAAATAGATATAGCGACTAGTACAATTATAGTGATTCTACCTTTTGTATGGTCAATTGTCTTTTTTTGACTTTTCCCACTCTTCGTCCAAATAAAGCATTCTTTCATGCAAAGAAATTATTTGTTGGCTAAAGAACCAGACAGGAGAGTTAATAAAATGAAAATTTCACAGAAAATTACGTTTTTATTAGTCAATATAAATCAAGTATTGCATGAAAATTATATTTCTTTAATTGAACAAAATGAAAGAAAATCAAAAAATTAAACTTTGTCTCTAAAAAATATATATTCTTCAGTTAAATATATGTTATTTTAATTAAAAAAAATTTTTTTTAGGACGAGGTATATGAATGCATTGTATTAATAAAATGCAAATTTCTTCCAAAATATTGTTTTTTTAAGATAAGGTCAAACAGGTTTTGGATGGAAATTATGTTTCTTTAAGTGAACAAAGTCGTAGGAAATGTAAAAAAGGTTAAACTTTGACTCAATGAAATACATGTCCTTCTGTTAAAAATATATTTTGTTAAACCAAACAAATTAAATTTAAAGATATGAACTTTTTCGCTGAAAAAAATATTTATTTGCTCATATACAAAAATATCATTTCTTTGGCTGAATGCATATTTCTTTAACTGAAGAAATCTTTTTTATCTGTGTACGATAACTGCTATTCAAGTTATCCGCTAGCGAAAGAACTATTGGAAGATAAAATTACTATGATTGAAACCATGAAAAAAAAATAAACGCAAAATCTCGCAAGACTTTTTGCCTCATAAAAGTAGACCTGTGAAATATTCGTTGTTTGGATTCCAGAAAAATGTAACATTGGTTTCCTATGTACCGAAAAGAAATAAAGCGGTCGTATTGATCTCAACAATGCCCGAAGATGGAAATATAGATCCAGTTTCGAGTTAGCCTGATATCATCTTACAATATAACGCCACCAAAGAAGGAGTTGATATTGTTGATAAAATATGTGGCACATGCTCAGCATCAAGAAGAACAAGAAGATGGCCTTTGGTTATATTCTTCCAACTGATGAACATGGCGGGAATCAATGGACAACTGCTCTATAATGCAACTCATGTCGATGCAGCTTACACGCACAGAAGACAATTTTGGAAGGTGTTCTCCTTAGGTTTGATGAAGCCATATCTCTCTGAACCTGCCAGCATACATTCATTGCCAAGTGACATAAAATGTTTCCTGACAAAATACAAAAAATCAGCAGAAGAAACCAATGAGGAGACGCCTGCAAAAGTACGAGTGAGGTGTTTTATTTGCGGTAGGAAAAAAATCGAGGCACAACGATCATCTGCGGAAGTTGCAATAGGTCAGTTTGCAAACAACATATGACAACAGTTGTTACACGCGATTCCTGCAAAAATGGTGAAGCAAGCAGCGGATGAAACAAACTAACTGTAATTTGAAGATTCTTTTTATTTCTTCTTGAATGCTTTCTTTGTTGAAGAGTTTGTCTTTTTTTATCCAGCATTGGACCATTATACGAGGGGTGTGCCTCTCTTATCATCCAGATTTAATAGTGAATCTAGCATAACGGCTACACTGTAAAAAAATTTTGTGTAAAATTACACATACTATAATAGGAAACTATTTCACATGGATTATCACGTAAAATTACATCACTATGTAAAATTGCACACGAGTGTGTAGTAGTATTTTATGAAAAAATACACACAAAAAAATAAGAAAACACCCGGATTGCCCCCGGGGTCACATTCGGGCCGGAACTTATATTTTTTTTAATTTTCTGTTGATGTATTTTTACATAAAATACTAGTACACACTCGTGTGCAATTTTACATAGTGATGTAATTTTACGTGATAATCCATGTGAAATAGTTTCCTATTATAGTATGTGTAGGGGAGGGTGGTGTATACGGGGACGATTTTTTTTAAATGTAATTTAGAAGCAAACCTTTGGTATTAGGGAATCAATTTTTTTTTCTGTGGGAAGAATGTGATATATATATTATTGACACGAAAAATCAGTGTCCCAAATGTTAAAAAACAAAGTAGAAAAAAAATATGTCCCTTTATAGACCACCGTCCCTGCATAGACCACTCCCTCGTTTATACTGGGACACAGGAAAATATGAGTGTGGTATATAAAGGGAAATTTTTTTAATAAAAAAGTGTTGACACATTGATGAAAATTTTTATTTCAAACAAAAGGAAAATTCATTCTAAATATAAAAAAATGCATTTACGTATTTAAAGCAACAAAAGGTAATATTACTGCACATTGTAATGTGTAAAATCAAATTTAAATCTGAGCTGCTTAACTGCTCTCTTTGTACCTCTAATTAACAAAATATCTATCATCGGTTATTTTATCGATTTGCCCTACATAATGTCTTACGCTGCTTTTAAGAGGATATGTCACCAAAATAAAATCGTTTATTTCCAACACTGAACTATTGTCATTGTCCTCTAAGTCATCATCAGAAAGTTCAGCCAGGGAGTCGTTATCTTCTAACTCTTCCTCAACATCACTGTCACTTGAAAAGTCGCTAGAAATTACTTTTCTTTTAACACTACTAGCTCTATTTGTCCTTTCCTCCTTAGCTTTCAACATTTCTTCCTTTTCTTGCATTTTCTTCTTAAGTTCAAGTAGATATGGAGATTCAGTGAAGACCATAAATTTTTTCTTTGCTTTTCCTTTTCTTGTACTAATCCTTGCTTTAGCTTTCACATGTGGCCTTACATCTTCTGGTGTACAAAATTTCTTTGTATAGGTTCTGCTATTGAAGTACTTGGAGTAGACTCAATATCTAGTGTTGTGCTTTTTAAATTTAAGGAAGGATCACTGTTCAAAAAATGTCCTTCATTATTATCTTTGTCTGAACTTGGTACTTCAGAAGAATCTTCTTTATCTGTACATGGCCTATCCGTAACAGATGAGCTCAAAAAATAAACATCTGTGAAGACTTCAGAATTATAGGGAGAAATACCAGTATTTTTAAAACTGTTGATAATTGTAGTTGGTACAAGAGCTTGAGGTACTGCTTTCCCTACTAGTGTAGCAATATTGTATATTGTAAGTGGCACACCTGGGTTATTTAATAGCCAATCATCCATTGCTCTGTTATAAAAAGATTTGAAAGGAGCATAGCACCCCACATCAAGAGGCTGTAGCTTGTGGCTACAGTGAGGGTGTAGCGTCAATAAAACCACTCCATTTTCTTTAAAGTAATTAATAACATTAAAATCACAATGACTCTCGTGGTTGTCCAGAATTAAAACAATTTTATTGTCCACACTACTTCTTGTGATCTGTACAAAGTGCTTTGCAAATTTTAAAAAATTATTGGCTGTCATCCAACCACTAGGAAAAGTAGACCCTTGAGATCCAGGTGGTGCACCATGTATCATGTGTGGCTTGAAGTTTTTTCGTGGGAACACAAAGAACTGAGAAATTATATTGGCCGTTTCCACATATAGCAATGCACATGGTCACTAAGATACCTCGTTCAGAGCTTGTAATTTTTCCCACTTGTTTTTGTCCTACAGGAGCGACGATTTTGGGAGGTTTATGGACTGTCGTCACTGCAGTTTCGTCGCAATTGTAAATTTGATTTGTAGTGAATCCGTGTTTTGCTATCACATTCTTAGGATTCTCAAAAAACAGATTGACATTATGTCTATTGAAGCTTGTAGCTCTGCTTAAGCTCGTAGCTTCAGGCGTACGAAGACAAAGCTGTGACTGCCTCTGACGAAACAATCTCATCCATTCGATACCGGATTCTTTATGATCATGCCAACTCTGAGGAATTACTTTATTATTAGCGACAGCAAATTTGTATGCAAATTGGCAGGTAACTTTCACCGTCAACCCGTAGCACATATTGCATGCAGTAATAAGGTAGTCAGCCAGCATCTTTTCCTCTTCGTCAGTGAATATTTGACGAAAGCCATGTATTCTTTCAAAAGACAACTGTTGCCGATCTTCTTCGTCAGTAGCTCGATATTTTGCAACTGAACGTTGAAGAGCTGACTTGCTTACATTCAAAGTATTTCCCGCATTTCTTACCATCATTTCCCCAGCAACAACTTTTTGCACTGCTGTTTTCATATTATTTTCATAGTTTTGATGCAATTTTTTACTTATTTCCATTTATTTTTCTCAGATCTCTTCTATTAACCTTCGGCATCTGCAAAGAATAAAGCTCTTACTAAAGTAAATCTGTACGTGGTTCATACTGGGACTGTCCCACTATATACCATCAAAACAAGTCCCAGTATACACCACTAGTATATTACTAACTTCTTTTATTTTTAAACCTGAAATATTTATTAAAACACTTTGTTAATGTATACATACCTTAAATAATGTCTACAAAGCGGCTTAAAATTATTAAACAAACTTACATCCAATGTTATACACAAATTCACCCAAATATTATCAACATTCAGTTGTAACTTTACTCTTTGCCGATGGTCGCCATTACTTTTACCCGAGAAACGCTGTCGGTAATAAAGAGAATGTTGGTTTAGAAAGTCGAAAATAGGTTACTCTTTACTACTGATGTTGATTAGCGTAGCTATTTTTCAATAGATGGAGCATGGAGTCCATGTCCCACTATGCACCATGTCCCAGTATTCTCTCCCCTAATTTTTACACAATTTTTTTACAGTATAGACAAAATGTTTGATAAGACACATATTTCCCAGTTCAATGCACTATTTGCTAATTTTTTAAATAAACAGATTATCGTTTTCGCGATAGGACCCTTTTTGCGCCTTAAGAAATAAGGTTGTAGCAGTACAAATATATAAATACTCCTTTACTTTTACTTTTTTCGATGGTTATCTCCAGTTTCGTCTTCTCTATTTTCTTTTTTAGAAGCAAGTACAATTTAAAAACTATTGTGTTTATTGCATGTTAAATTATTTAACTGCAATAATTTCAAGTGGAAAAACAATTCGATTTATTATTTGGCAGCGCATATTTTTGAACTTTCGTAATTAAACATTATATGTCGTCATGTTCTGATGTAATTAACAAAACAGAAATTCCCTCTGTCTATTAACAAATTCAACTACAAAGGCCAAAGAAGAGCTGCTGGAAATCTCTACGGACTCCCTCGCTTATACGTTTTTAGATTTCCCTTTAATAGGTGAACGTGTATCGTACTGAGCTAGTTTTCTCCCTATTTCCATTTGCTTGATATCTAACGAATACTATCGGGCAGCTGTGCTCTAATAAAACTTTACAGTTTAAACTCATTTACAAAGTTCTGTTGAATTTACAGAGTAAAAATCAATGTGCACATGTGCTATGTATTTGTTAATAGGAAAGTGTATACAAAATACACAAACGTTCTTGTATAATATGCGAAAGCGTCAGGCATACGTTATTGTTAGCTATTCCATTATTTACATAATTATTTTGCATTAAATGCTAATAGGAAATGAATAAAATAAATAGGATAGGAATAGATGCAAATTGACACTAATTCGTTAAAAATCAACAAAAAGTTTATGAAAACAACATACAATCTGTACAGGGCTTTCTTGTTGTAAACAACATTCGCTTCCACATATTGCTGGGGCCCCAATCTTAGAAATAACGCAAAATTATGCAATGTGCTAATGCACACACACACTAATTTGCTTTTCTTACCTCTTAAACAACTTCCCTAGCTAAACTCGT